>CM022299.1:54899535-55499535 GCA_011799875.1 Thinopyrum elongatum | reverse complement strand
GTAAGCCTCTCCCTCTCCTCTCCCCTGCCCTCCTCTCCCTCTCTCCCTCTCTTTGCTAGCTAGGGAAAATTTCATAGAGTGCTACTGTGATGATGTTCATATGAACCCTAGGTGTTCATATGAACCCTAGATTTGTATAGGAAAGTAGGAATTTTTTTAGCATTTAGGAAAATAATTTAGCAATTTTTTTAGGAAATTAGCTAGGGCAAATTTTTATGAAAATGCCTAAACAGTAATTCCATTTAGCTTTAAATTAATAGAGGGTATATAAATAATAGTAGCATTTAGCTTTAAATTAATAGAGGCTATAAACAAAAAATAGTAGCATTTAGCTATAAAAAATTATTTGGACTATGGAACTGAATCTGGTCCAAATTTCATTCAAATGAAATTTCAATTATTTGGACTATGGACCTGAATATTTTTGAAGAAATTGAATGTAGGTACTAAGGTCTTGCTGTGAAAATTTTGGTGAGGTCAGAAGGGTTAGAGAAAATGGAGTTCCTTTGCAATTTCTAATAAGGTCAAGTATTGTTGGAATATTTGCTCTAAAACAATTTGGATGAAAAGAAAATAATGTGTATGTGTGTGTGTGAGAGGAATAGCTAGAACAAAATTTGGGTTCTGTCCTAGGCAGAGAAGTGTTTAGTGAGGTCATTTTGCAAAGGTTTTTTGTTTTGAAAAGACCACTATTTTTCAAGGAAAAGAATTTAGGCAAGTTTTATTTTAAAGATGATCCCTTCCTAGAATTTTAGCTTTAGACAAAAAACAAAAGTATTTAGCTATAAATAAAAAACAGTAGCTATGGCATTTAGCTATAAACAAAAAACAGAATTGTTTTTCTTTTTCAAAAACTTGGTTAAAGTAATTGTTGCTATGTAAACTTTATTTGTGATGTAATTAAACTGGCCTCCTCAACTAGCGAAGATCACTCTAGTTAGGCCATTTTGGGTACGATGAACTTTGTTATTTATGCTTATGATATGTTGCTTCTATTTTTGCCAAGTCTGTCTCTTTCTGTTGCTCAACTATATATGTTGCATATCATCGACTCATGTGACGATGCAGGTGCATAGATCATCGATGGCGAAGAAGTGCTACGCCAGGAGTATACGACGAGTGGCCGGAGTGTCAAGCCCAGGTGTACTGGTTTCTGGTTTCCGAGCGATAGCCAGTAGTTAGTTTAGGTTCACGCTAGTGCGAGGGAGGGATATGAACCGACGCCTCAAGAATTACTACATTATGTATGATGAGACATGTGTCATGTAACTTGTATAGCTATATCGCGTGATTATGATGTGATGACATGATTTGTGTTGGATGATATGATGAGACTATTATGTGTATGATATGATGAGCATATTGCATGTTTATGATATGATTAGAATACTGTATAAAACCTGTACAAAAACATCACAAATATGTAGCAAAAAAAGAGATATGAGAAAATATAGTAGTAGCGCTCTTTAGCACTGGACAGGAAAGCGCTACTGCTAAAGCACTTAGCAGTAGCGCTGGTGTGGAAAGCGCTACTGCTAAGTTGGTATAGAAGTAGCGCGTGTCAAAACGCGCTACTGATAAACGTTAGCTGTAGCGCCCGCGCTACTGATACACCAAATACCCACGCTACTGCTAGGCTTTTCCCTAGTAGTGTGTTGGAGGATCCATGACAATGTAACTTCTATTCGGATACAAGGGAACATAAAGCATTACGTTGTCTTCCTTGTCCAACATCAACTTCTTAGCATATAATATTTTAATGAGTGCTCACAATCATAAAAGATGTCCAAGATAATATATTTATATGTGAACCTCTCTTTCTTTATTACTTCCTCTTAATTGCAACAATGACCAATACTATGTTTGTCAACTTTCAACAAATTTTAATCCTCAAACCTCTTATATGTGAAGTCATCACTCTCCATAAGATTGTTATACAATCTTTTTACTTATTTATTTTATTTCTTCTTCTCCAAGATCAAAGCAAGAAAGCAAAGCCCTTACTCAAAACTACTCTTTATTATATACCTCTCACACTTGATTACATAGATAGATCACGAAGCAAACTAAAAGCCTAGATCATACTAAAACTTTCATTCTACTAGATCAAGAAATAACCAAAAAGATCGATCTAAAGTAAATGATATAGGTAAAGATGTGATGGTGATACGATACCGGGACACCTCCCCCAAGCTTGGCACAAGCCAAGGGGAGTGCCCATACCTGATACGTCTCAACGTATCTACAATTTTTTATTGTTCCACGCTATTATATTATCTGTTTTGGATGTTTTATATGCATTAATATGCTATTTTATATTATTTTTGGGACTAACCTATTAACCTAGAGCCCAGTGCTAGTTTCTATTTTTTCCTTGCTTTTGAGTTTCGCAGAAAAGGAATACCAAACGGAATAAAACTTTCGCGATGATTTTTCTTGGACTAGAAGGAAACAAGGAGACTTGGAGATGAAGCCGGAGGAGCCACGAGGCGGCCACAAGGACGGAGGGCGCGCCCAGGGAGTAGGGCGCTCCCCCCACCATTGTGGGCCCCTCGTGCACCTCCTGACCTAATTCTTTCGCCTATATATACTGATATATCCCCAAACCAACAGAGGCATCCATGAAAGACTTTTCCACCGCCGCAACCTTTTGTACCCATGAGATCTCATATAGGGACCTTTTTCGGCAATCTGCTGGAGTGGGAGTCGATCACGGAGGGCTTCTACATCAACACCATTGCCCTTCCGATGAAGCATGAGTAGTTTATCACGGACCTACGGGTCCATAGCTAGTAGCTAGATGGCATCTTCTCTCTCTTTGATTCTCAATACCATGTTCTCCTCGATGTTCTTGGAGATCTATTCGATGTAATACTTTTTTGCGGTGTGTTTGCCGAGATCCGATGAATTGTGGATTTATGATCAGCTAATCTATGAATATTATTTGAATCTTCTCTGAATTCTTATATGCATGATTTGATATCTTTGTAATTCTCTTCAAACAATCGGTTTGGTTTGGCCAACTAGATTGGTTTTTCTTGCAATGGGAGAAGTGCTTAGCTTTGGGTTCAATCTCGCGGTGTCCTTTCCCAGTGACAGTAGGGGCAGCAAGGCATGTATTGTAATGTTGCCATTGAGGATAAAAAGATGGGGTTTTCATCATATTGCTTGAGTTAATTCCTCTACATCATGTCATCTTACTTAATGCGTTACTCCGTTCTTTATGAACTTAACACTCTAGATGCATGCTAGATAGTGGTCGATATGTGGATTAATAGTAGTAGATGCAGAATCGTTTCGGTCTACTTGACACGGACGTGATGCCTATATTCATGATCATTGCCTTAGATATCGTCATAACTTTGCGCTTTTCTATCAATTGCTCGGCAGTAATTTGTTCACCCACCGTATTATTTTCTATCTTGAGAGAAGCCTCTAGTGA
This sequence comes from Thinopyrum elongatum, assembly GCA_011799875.1. Lineage (NCBI taxonomy): Eukaryota > Viridiplantae > Streptophyta > Magnoliopsida > Poales > Poaceae > Thinopyrum > Thinopyrum elongatum. The sequence continues at coordinate 55,496,093 of CM022299.1, read as the reverse complement.
AACCTATGGCCCCCGGGTCTATTTTCCATCATATAATCTTCTACTTTTCATCATATAAGTTTTCGATCTACTATTTTACAATCTTTTACTTTCCGATCTATAAAATAAAAATACCAAAAATATTTACTTTATCGTTTATCTATCTCTATCAGATCTCACTTTTGCAAATAACCGTGAAGGGATTGACAACCCCTTTATCGCGCTGGGTGCATGTTGTTTGATTGTTTGTGCAGGTATTTGGTGATTTGTGTGTTGTCTCCTACTGGATTAATACCTTGGTTCTCAAACTGAGGGAAATACTTATCTCTACTTTGCTGCATCACCCTTTCCTCTTCAAGATAAAAACCAACGCAAGCTCAAGAAGTAGCAGGAAGAGTTTCTTGCGCCGTTGCCGGGGAGATCTACGCCAAGTCAAGACATACCAAGTACCCATCATAAACTCTAATCTCTTGCATTACATTATTCACCATTTGCCTCTTGTTTTCCTCTCCCCCACTTCTAAAACGATTTTCAAAAGGATTTGCCTTTTTCTTCGCCCCTCTCTTTGCCTTTTTATTAGCCCTTCTTCTGTTCGATCTTTTGTTTGCTTGTGTTACCATGTGCCTTATTTTTGCTTGAAACTTCGCTTGCTAAAAGTGTATGGATCCTCATCCACTTGCTAATCTTTTTAAGATATACAATTATGATGAACCTATAGCTAGTTAGTTGAGTGCACTACATTATCTTTATGTGGTTTTGCTTGAAATTCGTGAATCTGAAAATAGTGATGAAGTGTTAAAAGTGATTCACGATAGCTCCTTGAATGAAAAGCATGATTGCAATGATGTTATTATAAATTCCATTAATGTCAATTGTGTTAATGATATGAAAAACCCTAAGCTTGGGGAAGCTAATTTTGCTATGACTACTACTTGTTGCAATGATCATGATTGGGGTGATTCTTCTTATAATCTTGAAATTTTATTTAAGCCCCATGATGAATATGAGATTGATAATAATGTTTGCAATAATATTGAAAGTGGGTTTGGAAGAGTTTCAACTTTAGATCCCACATATTTGGAGGATATTCAATCTTATGAATTTTTTGATAAAAGTGGGTTTGGAGAGGTCATTACTCTAGTTAATGTTAATCCCACTATTTTGGAAGAGTGTCAACTTCTCATGCATGTGAATCGTGTTGAGAATATGTTATGTGATAGATATATTGTTGAATTTTCTTATGATCCTACATGTAATTATTATGAGAGAGGAAAATATGGCTGTGGAAATCTTCATGTTACTAAATTACATCTCGTTATGTTGAGATTGTATTGTTTCTTTCTTCTTCTTTGCATATGCTAGTTTTTGCTTGTCTTGATAATTTGTTTGCCAATAAGATGCCTATGCATAGGAAGTATGTTAGACTTAGATGTGTTTTTCACATGCTTTATGATGCTCTCTTTGTTCTTCAATTCTTGTCTTTCATGTGAGCATCATCAAAATTATCAATGCCTAGCTATAAGGCTCTAAAGAAAAGCGCTTGTTGGGAGACAACCCAATATTTTTTCTTTATGTTTTCCAATAAATAATTCATCTAGCCTCTGGTTAGATGTGGTTTTATGTTTTAATTAGTGTTTGTGCCAAGTAAGACCTTTGGGATGGCTTACGGTGATAGTTGATTTGATCTTGCTGAAAAACAGAAACTTTTGCATCCAGTCTCAGAATTTTAATAATTCACTGGAGCATTGAAAAACCCTGAATTTTTTATATGAGATTGATATACAAATTCCCTCTGTTGTCCTTATTTTTCAGGTGGAGTTACAGAAGTATTAGAACAATTCGGATCTTCGCAGACTGTTCTGTTTTTGACAGATTCTGTTTTCTTTGTGTTGTTTGCTTATTTTGATGAATCTATGGGTAGTATCGGGGGGTATGAACCATGGAAAATTTGGAATACAGTAGATATTACACCAATATAAATAAAGAATGAGTTCACAACAGTACCAAACTGGTGATTTATTTTTTATACTAACGGAGCTTATGAGATTTTCTGTTGAGTTTTGTGTTGTGAAGTTTTCAAGTATTGGGTAAGGATTTGATGGACTATGGAATAAGGAGTGGCAAGAGCCTAAGCTTGGGGATGGCCAAGGCACCCCAAGGTAATATTCGAGGACAACCAAGAGCCTAAGCTTGGGGATGCCCCGGAAGGCATCCCCTCTTTCGTCTTCGTCTATCGGTAACTTTACTTGAGGCTATATTTTTATTCACCACATGATATGTGTTTTGCTTGGAGAGCCTTGTATAATTTGAGTCTATGCTTTTTAGTTTGCCACAATCATCCTTGCGTTACACACCTTTTGAGAGGGACACGCATGAATCGTGATTTATTAGAATACTCTTTGTGCTTCACTTATATCTTTTGAGCTAGGCAATTTTGCTCTAGTGCTTCACTTATATCTTTTTAGAACACGGCGGTGGCTTTATTTTGTAGAAATTATTGAACTCTCATGCTTCACTTATATTATTTTGAGAGTCTTTAAACAGCATGGTAATTTGCTTTGGTTATAAATTTAGTCCTAATATGATAGGCATCCAAGAGGGATATAATAAAAACTTTCATATAAAGTGCATTGAATACTATGAGAAGTTTGATTCCTTATGATTGTTTTGAGATATAAAGATGGTGATATTAGAGTCATGCTAGTGAGTAATTGCGAATTTGAGAAATACTTGTGTTAAGGTTTGTGAGTCCCGTAGCATGCACGCATGGTGAACCGTTATGTAACAAAGTTGGAGCATGAGATATTTTTTGATTGTCTTCCTTATGAGTGGTGGTCAGGGACAAACGATGGTCTTTTCCTACCAATCTATCACCCTAGTAGCATGCGCGTAGTACTTTGTTTCGATGACTAATAGATTTTTGCAATAAGTATGTGAGTTCTTTATGACTAATGTTGAGTCCATGGATTATACGCACTCTCATCCTTCCACCATTGCTAGGTTCTCTTGTACCACGCAACTTTTGCCGGTACCATACTCCCACCATATACCTTCCTCAAAACAGCCACCATACCTACCTATTATGGCATTTCCATAGCCATTCCGAGATATATTGCCATGCAACTTTCCACCGTTCCGTTTACTATGACACGCATCATCATTGTCATATTGCTTTGCATGATCATGTAGTTGACATCGTATTTGTGGCAAAGCCACCATTCATAATTTTTTCATACATGTCACTCTTGATTCATTGCACATCCCGGTACACCGCCGGAGGCATTCATATAGAGTCATATTTTGTTCTAGTATCGAGTTGTAATTTTTTTTTGAGTTGTAAGTAAATAGAATTATGATGATCTTCATTATTAGAGCATTGTCCCATGTGAGGGAAAAAAAGAGGCCAAAGAAGCCAACGAAAAAATAAAGAGAAAAAAAAGAAGAACAAAAAAAAAGAGAAAAAAAATGAGAGAAAAAGAGAGAAGGGGCAATGTTACTATCCTTTTTCCATACTTGTGCTTCAAAGTAGCACCATGATCTTAATGATAGAGAGTCTCCTATGTTGTCACTTTCATATAATAGTTGGAATTTTTCATTATAGAACTTGGCTTGTATATTCCAACGATGGGCTTCCTCAAATTGCCCAAGGTCTTCATGAGCAAGCAAGTTGGTTGCACACCCACTTAGTTTTCTTTTTGAGATTTCATACACTTATATCTCTAGTGCATCCGTTGCATGGCAATCCCTACTCACTCACATTGATATCTATTGATGGGCATCTCCACAGCCCGTTGATACGCCTAGTTGATTTGAGACTATCTCCCTCTTTTTGTCTTCTCCACAACCACCATATTCTATTCCACCTATAGTGCTATGTCCATGGCTCACGCTCATGTATTGCGTGAAAGTTGAAAAGGTTTGAGAACGTCAAAAGTATGAAACAATTGCTTGGCTTGTCATCGGGGTTGTGCATGATTTGAGTATTTTGTGTGATGAACATGGAGCATAGCTAGACTATTTGATTTTGTAGGGATAAGCTTTCTTTGGCCATGTTATTTTGAGAAGACATAATTACCTTGTTAGTATGCTTGAAGAATTACTGTTTTTATGTCAATATTAAACTTTTGTTATGAATCATATGGATCTGAACATTCATGCCACAATAAAGAAAATTACATGGATAAATATGTTAGGTAGCATTCCACATCATAAATTCTGTTTTTATGATTTACCTACTCGAGGACGAGCAGGAATTAAGCTTGGGGATGCTTGATACATCTCCAACGTATCTATAATTTTTTATTATTCCATGCTATTATATTATCTGTTTTGGATGTTTTATAGGCATTAATATGCTATTTTATATTATTTTTGGGACTAACCTATTAACCTAGAGCCCAGTGCCAGTTTCTGTTTTTTCCTTGTTTTTTAGTTTCGCAGAAAAGGAATACCAAACGGAGTCCAAACGGAATAAAACTTTCGCGGTGATTTTTCTTGGACCAGAAGGAAACAAGGAGACTTGGAGATGAAGCCGGAGGAGCCACGAGGCGGCCACAAGGACGGAGGGCGCGCCCCCCACCCTTGTTGGAACCTCGTGCACCTCCTGACCTAATTATTTCGCCTATATATACTGATATATCCCCAAACCAACAGAGGCATCCATGAAAGACTTTTCCACCGCCGCAACCTTCTGTACCCATGAGATCCCATCTAGGGACCTTTTCCGGCACCCTGCTGGAGGGGGATTCGATCACGGAGGGCTTCTACATCGACACCATTGCCCTTCCGATGAAGCGTGAGTAGTTTATCACGGACCTACGGGTCCATAGCTAGTAGCTAAATGGCTTCTTCTCTCTCTTTGATTCGCAATACCATGTTCTCCTCGATGTTCTTGGCGATCTATTCGATGTATTACTTTTTTGCGGTGTGTTTGCCGAGATCTGATGAATTGTGGATTTATGATCAGCTTATCTACGAATATTATTTGAAACTTCTATGAATTCTTATATGCATGATTTGATATCTTTGTAATTCTCTTCGAACTATCGGTTTGGTTTGGCCAACTAGATTGGTTTTTCTTGCAATGGGAGAAGTGCTTAGCTTTGAGTTCAATCTTGCGGTGTCCCGTCCCAGTGACAGTAGGGGCAGCAAGGCACGTATTGTATTGTTGCCATCGAGGATAAAAAGATGGGATTTTCATCATATTGCTTGAGTTAATTCCTCTACATCATGTCATCTTACTTAATGCGTTACTCCGTTCTTTATGAACTTAATACTCTAGATGCATGCTGGATAGCCATCGATGTGTGGAGTAATAGTAGTAGATGCAGAATCGTTTCGGTCTACATGACACGGACGTGATGCCTATATTCATGATCATTGACTTAGATATCATCATAACTTTGCGCTTTTCTATCAATTGCTCGGCATTAGTTTGTTCACCCACCGTATTATTTTCTATCATGAGAGAAGCCTCTAGTGAAACCTATGGCCCCCGGGTCTATTTTCCATCATATAATCTTCTACTTTTCATCATACAAGTTTTTGATCTACTATTTTACAATCTTTTACTTTCCGATCTATAAAACAAAAATACCAAAAATATTTACTTTATTGTTTATTTATCTCTATCGGATCTCACTTTTGCAAATAACCGTGAAGGGATTGACAACCCCTTTATCACGTTGGGTGCAAGTTGTTTGATTGTTTGTGCAGGTATTCGGTGATTTGTGTGTTGTCTTCTACTGGATTGATACCTTGGTTCTCAAACTGAGGGAAATACTTATCTCTACTTTGCTGCATCACCCTTTCCTCTTCAAGGGAAAAACCAACACAAGCTCAAGAAGTAGGAATACCCGTGTACTCAAGTCTCCTTCTTCGGAGGTGGTGGTGACGAAATTGATGATGAGGCGGTGAAGTTCTCCAGCTTGCATTTGAGAATGAATCTTTCCTCCCTCAAATCATCGTTTTCTTGCTCAAGATTCAATATCCTTTAGCATAATGCCGCCTTACTTTCCTGCAGAAAACGGGACGGGATAAATTCGACCTTAGATTTGCTTGATCTGTTCGACAGGCTTGACTTCTTGAACTCCATGTGCATATCCCCGGGTAGAGGTAGAGGGACGTCGTCTTCCTCAGAGCTGTTTTCCCCTATTCCCTTTGGGTCGTAATCTTATTCTTCCTTTGTGGTCCAACCATGATGATCCACATCCCCGTAAACCCATGGGTTTGCAATATAGTCGGCGACATAGCTCTCTCCATCCGAATCTTGAGACGACATATTTTCAGATCTACCAGAAAAACAACACGAAACAAGAACAGAGGATTTCTCCATGATGCGGTGGTCGAAACCTTCGGGAGATTATAATATGATTTTTTCCCAAGCAAAACAAGTAATCTGGGAGAAAATGGAGTCCGGGGGGTACACGAGCTAGCCACAAGCTCAGGAGGCACGCCCTGGGGGGTAGGGCGCGCCCCCCAGGCTTGTCGCCTGCTCGTGAACTTCTCAGACTACTTTTATTTTTCTATTTTTTAAATATTCCAAAACAGAGTAAAATTGCCTTTAGAAAAATTTTGGTGTCGGTTTACTTACCCTATCACATACCTACTCGTTTCCAGGCTTCTAGCGTATTCTGGAAGGTTTCCTTTATGTACTCCTCCGGTGTTATGCTATGGATAATATTAGTTTCAATATTTATGGGTGTACCTGAGATATAATGTTTGATTCTTTGCCCATTCACCACCTTCGGATTATTACCTTCGGCATTGTTGATCTTGATGGCACCGGAACGATACACTTCTTCGATAATGTAAGGGCCTTCCCATTTGGAGAGAGGTTTTCCTGCAAAAAATCTTAAATGAGAATTGTATAGAAAGACTTGGTCACTGATACGTCCATTTTGCATCATGTTTCCCTACTATTATTTATACTGTTTTTATGCATAGTAATGCTTTTTGGAGTATTTCTAATGCCTTTTCTCTCATAATATGCAAGGTTTGCACAAAGAGGTGGAATGCCGAAAGCTGGAATTCTGGACTTGAAAAAGCTATGTCAGAGTTACCTATTCTGCACATCTCCAAATGAGCTGAAACTTCACAGAGAATTATTTTGGAATATTTAAGAAATATTGGAGCAAATAACTACCGGAGGGGGGCCACCTGGTGGGTTGTGCCTAGCGCGGCCCACCTCCGGAGCCATCTTCTGGTATATAGGTCACTTTGACCTAGAAAAAATAAGGAGGTGACTTTCGGGATGAAGCGCCACCGTCTCTAGGCAGAACTTGGGTAGGAGCACTTTTACCCTCCGGCGGAGCAATTCCATCGGGGGAACATCGCACCTGAAGGGGGAAATCATCGTCATCGTCATCACCAACAACTCTCTCATCTTTGGGAGGGCCATCTCCATCAACATCTTCAAAAGCACCATCTCCTCTCGAACCCTAGTTCATCTCTTTTGTTCAATCTTTGCACCGAAACCTCATATTGCTACTTGTGGGTGACTAGTAGTGTTGATTACATCTTGTAGTTGATTACTATATGGTTTATTTGGTGGAAGATTATATGTTCAGATCCATTATGCTATTTAATACCCCTCTGATCTTGAGCATGATTATCATTTGTGAGTAGTTACTTTTGTTCTTGAGTTCACGGGAGAAGTCATGTTGCAAGTAATCATGTGAACTTGATATGTGTTCGATATTTTGATGATATGTATGTTGTGATTCCCTTAGTGGTGTATTTGGGCCTAAGGGAATGCATTGTGGAGTAGTAATTAGATGATGGGTTGCTAGAGTGACAGAAGCTTAAACCCTAGTTTATGCGCTACTTCGTAAGGGAACGATTTGGATCCAAAAGTTTAATGCTATGGTTAGATTTTATCTTAATACTTTTCTCGTAGTTGTGGATGCTTGTGAGGGGGTTAATCATAAGTAGGAGGTTTGTTCAAGTAAGAACAGCACCTAAGCACCGGTCCACCCACATATCAAATTATCAAAGTAGCGAACACGAATCAAACCAACATGATGAAAGTAGCATGGTGAAATTCCCGTGTACCCTCAAGAACGCTTTGCTTATCATAAGAGAATGTTTTGGCCTGTACTTTTCCACGAAAGGATTGGGCTACCTTTCTACTCTTTATTTACCATTACTGTTACTTGTCCGTTACAAATTATCTTGCTATCAAACTACCTGTTACCGACTATTTCAGTGCTTGCAGAAAATACCTTGCTGAAAACCAATTGTGATTTCCTTCTGCTCCTCGTTCGGTTCGACACTCTTACTTATCGAAAAGACTACGATTGATCCCCTATACTTGTGGATCATCAAGGCTATTTTATGGCGCCTTTCTGGGGAGTGACGCGCTCTTGGTAAGTGGAAATCAGTAAGGAAAAATTTATACTACGTGCTGAAATCTATTGTCACTTGTTACTATGGAAAACAATACTTTGACGGGTTTGTTCGGGGTATCTTCACCTCGACTGGAACCACAATTAGTTGCCCCCAACCTACTGCACCTACTGAAAATATTGTTTATGAAATTCCTTCGGGTATGATAGAACAACTGCTAGCTAATCCTTATGCAGGAGATGGAACTTAACATCCTGATATGCCCTTGATCTATGTGGATGAAATTTGTGGATTATTTAAGCTTGTAGGTTTAACCAGAGACGAAGCTACGAAGAAGGTTTTCCCTTTATCTTTGAAGGGAAAAGCATTTATAGGGTATAGGCTATGCGCTGATATTGGATCTTGGAACTGGAATCGATTGAAATTGGAATTTCACCAAAAAAAATTATCATATGCATCTAGTTCATCGTGATCGGAATTATATATATAATTTTTGGCCTCTAGAAGCAGAAAGTATCGCTCTAGCTTGGGGGAGTCTTAAGTCAATGTTATATTCATGCCCCAATCATGAGCTCTCAAGGGAAATTATTATTCAGAATTTTTATGCCCGGCTTTCTCGTGATGATCAATCCATGCTCGATAATTCTTGTATTGGTTCTTTTATGAAGAAGACTATTGAATTCAGGTGGGATCTTCTAGAAAGAATTAAATGCAACTCTAAATATTGGGAACTCGACGAAGGTAAAGAGTCAGGTATTAAGCTTAAGTTTGAATGTGTTAAATCTTTTATGAATACCGATGCTTTTCAGAAGTTTAGCACTAAATATGGACTTAACTCTGAGATAGTAGCCACTTTCTGTGAATCATTTGCTACTCATGTTGATCTCCCTAAGGAGAAGTGGTTTAAATATCACCCACCAATTAAATAAGAAAGTAAAGAACCGGTCATAGCTAAAGATGAAACTATTATTTACAATGTTGACCCAGTTGTTCCTACTGCTTATATTGAAAAGCCACCTTTCCCTATTAGGATAAAAGAACATGCTAAGGTTTCAACTATGGTTCACAAAAGTAATATTAAAGCACCTAAACGTTCTGAGCAAATTAAAGTAGAACCTAGTGTTGCTATGGTTAAAGATCTCCTGGTGGAAAATATTGATGGGCGTGTTATTTACTTCTATGATGAAGCTACTAGAATTGCCAAGCCCGATGAAAAAGATAAACATAGACCTATTGTTGGCATGCCTATTGTCTCAGTTAAAATAGGAGATCATTATTACCATGGCTTATGTGATTTAGGTGCTAGCATGAGTGCTATTCCTTGTATCTTATACCAAGAAATTATGGATGACATAGCACCCACTGAAATAGAAGACATAGATGTTACTATTAAACTTGTTAATAGAGACACCATCACACCACTTGGGTTTGTTAGAGATGTTGAAGTCTTGTGTGGGAAAATAAAATACCCTACTGATTTTCTAGTTCTTGGTTCCCCACAAGATGACTTTTGTCCCATTATCTTTGGTAGACCTTTCTTGAACACTGTCAATGCTACTATAGATTGTCATAAACAAATTGTCAGTGTTCGCTTTGGGGATGAGTCTCATGAGTTTAATTTCTCCAAGTTTAATAGACAACCTCATAAGAAAGGATTACCTAGTAAGGATGAAATAATTGGTCTTGCTTCTATTGCCGTGCCTCCTACTGATCCACTAGAACAATATTTGCTAGACCATGATATTGATATGCATATGCATGAAGAAATGAAATAGATAAAATTTTCTTCGAACAATGACCTCTGCTCAAACATAATTTTCCTGTTGAAACTGTTGGAGGTCCTCCTCCACCTAAAGGTGATCCTGTGTTTGAATTGAAACAATTGCCTGACACTTTGAAATATGCTTATCTTGATGAGAAAAAGAAATATCATGTTATTATTAGTGCTAACCTTTCAGAACATGAAGAAGAAAGATTATTAAAAATTCTGAGGAAGCATCACGCTGCTATTGGATATACTCTAGATGATCTTAAGGGCATAAGTCCCACTCTATGTCAGCACATGATTAATATGGAACCTGATGCTAAACCCGTTGTTCATCATCAATGACATTTGAATCCAAAAATGAAAGAAGTGGTAAGAACTCAAATACTAAAGCTTCTGGAAGCAGGTATAATCTATCCCATAGCTGATAGTATATGGGTAAGCCTAGTTCATTGTGTCCCTAAGAAGGGAGGTATTAATTTTGTTCCTAATGATAAAAATGAACTTATTCCGCAAAGAATTGTTACTAGCTATAGAATGGTAATTGATTTTAGAAAATTAAATAAAGCAACTAGAAAAGATCATTACCCTTTACCTTTTATTGACCAAATGTTGATAAGATTATCTAAGCACACACACTTTTGCTTTCTCGATGGATACTCTGGTTTATCTCAAATACCTGTTTCACAACCCGATCAAGAGAAAACCACCTTTACTTGCCCTTTTGGAACTTATGCTTATAGATGTATGCCTTTTGGTTTATGCAATGCACCTGCTACCTTTCAAAGATGTATGACTGCTATATTCTCTGATTTTTGTGAAAATATTGTTGAGGTTTTCATGGATGATTTTTCTGTTTATGGAACTTCTTTTGATGATTGCTTAAGCAACCTTGATTGAGTCTTGCAGAGATGTGAGCCAACTAATCTTGTATTGAAATGGGAGAAGTGCCACTTTATGGTTAATGAAGGTATTGTCTTGGGGCATAAAATTTTTGAACGAGGTATTGAAGTGGATAAAGCGAAAGTTGATGCAATTGAGAAAATTCCATGTCCTAGAGATATTAAAGGTATTCATAGCTTCCTTGGTCATGTTGGTTTCTATAGGAGATTTATTAAAGACTTCTCTAAAATTTCTAGGCCTCTTACTAATGTTTTACAAAAGGATGTTCCTTTTGTTTTTGATGATGATTGTGTAGAAGCCATTAAAACACTTAAGAAAGCCTTAACTTCCGCACCTATTGTTCAACCACCTGATTGGAACTTGCCTTTTGAAATTATGTGTGATGCTAGTGATTATGCTGTTGGTGCTGTTTTAGGACAAAGAGTTGATAAGAAATTGAATGTTATTCACTATGCTAGCAGAACTCTAGACAGTGCTGATACGTCTCCAACGTATCTATAATTTTTGATTGTTCCATGGTATTATATTATCTATCTTGGATGTTTTATATGCATTTATATACTATTTTATATGATTTTTGGGACTAACCTATTAACCTAGAGCCCAGTGCCAGTTTCTGTTTTTTTCCTTGTTTTTGAGTTTCACAGAAAAGGAATATCAAACGGAGTCCAAATGAGCTGAAAATTTACGGTGATTTTTTATGGACCAGAAGAAGCCCCCAAAGAAAAAGAGTTGGGCCAGAAGAACCGCGAGGCCTCCACAAGGGTGGAGGGAGCGCCCTACCCCCCTTGGCACGCCTTCCGGTCTTGTGGGCTCCTCGTGGACCCACCCTGACTTGTTCTCGACGCTAAAAATTCCTATAAATATAGAAACCCCTGAAAAGAAACCTAGATGGAGAGTTCCGCCGCCGCAAGCCTCTGTAGCCATGAAAAATCAATCGGGAGCCCGTTCCGGCACCCTGCCGGAGGGGGAAACCATCACCGGTGGCCATCTTCATCATCCCGGCGATCTCCATGATGAGGAGGGAGTAGCTCACCCTCGGGGCTGAGGGTATGTACCAGTACCTATGTGTTTGATCTCTCTCTCTCTGTCGTGTTCTTGATTTGGCATGATCTTGATGTACCACGAGCTTTGCTAGTATAGTTGGATCTTATGAGGTTTCTCCCCCTCTACCTAATTGTAATGGATTGAATTTTCCCTTTGAAGTTATCTTATCGGATTGAGTCTTTAAGGATTTGAGAAGACTTGATGTATGTCTTGCATGTGCTTAGTTATGGTGGCAATGGGATATTCATGTGATCCACTTGATGTATGTTTTGGTGATCAACTTGCGTGTTCTGTGACCTTGTGAACTTATGCATAGGGCTTGGCACACGTTTTCGTCTTGACTCTCCGGTAGAAACTTTGGGGCACTCTTTGAAGTTCTTTGTGTTGGTTTGAATAGATGAATCTGAGATTGTGTGATGCATATCGTATAATCAAACCCGCAGATACTTGTGGTGACATTGGAGTATCTATGTGACATTAGGGTTTTGGTTGATGTGTGTCTTAAGGTGTTATTTTAGTACGAACTCTAGGGTTGTTTGTGACACTTATAGGAATAGCCCAATAGATCGATCAGAAAGAATAACTTTGAGGTGGTTTCGTACCCTACAATAATCTCTTCATTTATTCTTCGCTATTAGTGACTTTGGAGTGACTCTTTGTTGCACGTTGAGGGATTGTTATATGATCTAATTATGTTATCATTTTTGAGAGAACTTGCACTAGTGAAAGTATGAACCCTAGGCCTTGTTTTGAAGCATTACAATACCGTTTCGCTCACTTTTGTTACTAGTAACCTTGCTGTTTTTATATTTTCAGATTACAAAAACCTATATCTACCATCCATATTACACATGTATCACCATCTCTTAGCCGAACTAGTGCACCTATACAATTTACCATTGTATTGGGTGTGTTGGGGACACAAGAGACTCTTTGTTATTTGGTTGCAGGGTTGTTTGAGAGAGGCCATCTTCATCCTATGCCTCCCACGGATTGATAAACCTTAGGTCATCCACTTGAGGGAAATTTGCTATTGTCCTACAAAACTCTGCACTTGGAGGCCCAACAACATCTACAAGGATAAAGTTGTGTAGTAGACATCAAGCTCTTTTCTGGCTCCGTTGCCGGGGAGGTGAGTGCTTGAAGGTATATCTTTAGATCTTGTAATTGAATCTTTTATTTTCTTGTTTTATCACTAGTTTAGTTTATAAAAGAAAACTACAAAAAAATGGAATTGAGGTTGCCTCATATGCTTCATCTCTTTAATGTCTTTCGTGAAAATAAGGATTCCGATAATTGTGCCAAAGTGTTAGAAGAAGAAGTCTATAAAATGTTTGGCACTAAATCTTTGAATGATGAGCATTATTGCAATGTTGTTAGTTTGAATTCCTTGAATATCCATGATGCTAATGATATGCAAATCTACAACTTGGCGATGCTATGTTTGGTGAAGATGATATTTTCAGTCCCCCAAGTTTTGATGAGAATATTTATTATGATGATAGCATGCCTCCTATTTATGATGATTATATTGATGAAAGTTTGTTTGGAAGAGTGTCAACTCTAGGTAATGATCCCACTATTTTGGAGGGTGTTGAATCTTTTCACAATATTGATAAAAGTGGATTTGGAGAGGTCATGACTTTATTTAGTGACGAATCCACTATTTCGAAAGAGGTTCCAATTGATTATGAGAACAAAGTTGCTATGCATGATGATTATTGTGATGACATGTATGCTATAAAGAATAATGATAACCATGAAACTTGTCATCATGATTTTAATTTTCAATTGGATTATGCCTCACATGATAGTTATTTTGTTGAGTTTGCTCCCACTACTATTCATGAAAAGAATGATTTATGTGATAGTTATATTGTTGAATTCATTCATGATGCTACTGAAAATTATTATGAGAGAGGAACTTATGCTTTTATATATTGCAATAATATCAAGTTTCCTCTCTATGTGCTTAAAATCTTGAAGTTTTGCTTGTTTTACCTTCCTATGCTAGTTGATTCTTCTCCCCATAAATTGTTTGCTCACAAAATCCCTATGCATAGGAAGTGGGTTAGACTTAAATGTGCTAGTCATATTATTCATGATGCTCCCATTATGTTTCAATTCTTATCTTTTATGTGAGCATCATTGAAATCATCATGCCTAGCTTAAAAGGCATTAAAGAAAAGCGCTTGTTGGGAGACAACCCAATATTTACCCTTACTGTTTTTGTGTGTTCACATGATTGAGATACTGTAGTAATCATGTTTTATAGCTTTTGTTTCAATAAAGTGCCAAGTAAAGCCTTTGGGATAGTGTGGTTGATGGTTGATTTGATTCTGTGCAAAAACAGAAACTTTTGCGTCCAGTGCAGAAATTCCTATCTTTCACTGGAACGTGGAAACATTCTGAATTTCTTACAGTTGATTGGTATACAAATTATCTACGTTTTCCTAAGTTTTCATAAGATTTGGAGTTACAGAAGTATGACCTTGATTCAGATCTTTACGTACTGTTCTGTTTTTGACAGATTCTGTTTTCAATGCATAGTTTGCTTGTTTTCTAGTTTCTATGGTCTATATTGCTCCATATAAATTGTAGAAATGATAGGGTACAGTAGGCATCATGTGATAAAAATTATGAATCTTGTCTTGACAGTACCAAAGTGAATGATTTGTTTTATCATACTAACGGATCTCATGAAGGTTTTGTTAAGTTTTGTGTGATTGAAGTTTTCAAGTTTTGGGTGAGATATCGATATGAGGAGAATAAGGAGTGACAAGACCCTAAGCTTGGGGATTACCAAGGCACCCCAAGGTAATATTCAAGGAAGATCCAAGCAACTAAGCTTGGGGATGCCCCGGAATGCATCCCTTCATTCGTCTCCAACATTATCGGTAACCTTACTTGGAGCTATATTTTTATTCGTCACATGATATGAGTTTTGCTTGGAGCATCATTTTATTTTATTACTATTTGCTTTCTGTTATTTAGAGTAATGTTTTTCATCTTTTAGTTCAATAAAAATGTCAAGTATAGCCTTTACGATGCTTATTTTGCAAGTCTATATGTTGTTGTTTTGAAAACAGAAAGTTTTCTATTATTATCTGAATTCTTCTGGAAAGTCAGAACATGGTAAAATCTTGAAATTCTTACACAATGAGTAACAACAAATTTTCTAAAGTGTGGTAATTTTTCAGAATTTTTGGAGTTAGGGTGACAGATTGCTGTTATGTTTGCATTGTTTGCATATGTTTTCTTGTTTAATGATTCTATTTGAGGATAGGAGTATTAAATATGCAGAGGCATTTAGTATGCAATGTTAAATAATAATTTTAGTGATTTTCTACAGTAGAGAATGATAAGGTTTTGCATTTGATTTATACTAACTTATCTCACGAGTTCTTGTTGAGTTTTGTGTGGATGAAGTTTTTAAGATTTAGGGAAACCGTGATATAAAAGGAATTAAGGAGACACAAAAGCTCAAGCTTGGGGATGCCCAAGGCATCCCTAGTTAATATTTCAAGAAGTCTCAAGCATCTAAGCTTGGGGATGCCCCGGTTGGCATCTCACCTTTCTTCTTCAACAATGATCGGTTAGTATCGGTTGAGCCTAAGTTTTTACTTCTTCACATGATGTGTGCTATTTTTAGAATGTAATTTTATTTTGTTTTGCTTGCTGTTTTAATAAAGTACTTAAGATCTGAAATTTTATTTATGATAGAGATTCTTCATATAGCTACATAATTATTCAACTACTCATTGATCTTCACTTATATCTTTTTTGGAGTAGTTTGTCATTTACTCTCGTGCTTCACTTATATCCTATAAGTAAATGGTTGAATGAATTGGATATCATAAATCTGAAATTATATATGCTTCATATGCTTGTACCATGGGGAGTAATGACTTCACATATAAGAAGTAGAGGTGGTAAATTTATTGAAAGTTAGCAAACATAGTATTGGTCACTTGAACAATTCATGAAAGAATATTGAAGGAAGAGAGATTTCACATATAAATATACTATCTTGGACATCTTCTATGATTGTGAGCCCCATTAATTATTTTCAAACTTTATCAAATGAGTTGAAGTTGGACAAGGAAGACAACATAATGAGTTATGCTTGGGTATATTTGTATAGAAGTTATATTGTTATGGATCCTCCAACATGTGGTGCTTGCTATTTAGAATCTTTTGCTATCCAAAATTTCTGTACTAAGCGGGAATACTGCTTGTGCATCCAAACTCCTTGAACCAAGTTTATTCCATGAGTGTCCACCATATCTACCTATATGCGGTTTTTACCTGCCGTTCCATGTAAATTTGCTTGTGCCAAACTCTAAACCTTCAAATAATAATCTGTTTTGTATGCCCGCATCGCTCATGTAGCGACTAGGGGCTGTCAGTATCTTCCATGCTAGGGGGGTTATTCTCATGATCAGTGTTTATTCACTTATCATTCACGAGAGAGTGGATGGTAATTGGGATGCCCAGTCCTATGATCAAAAGATCAAAAACAAAATCGCAAATAATTGCAAACAAAACTCCCCCAGGATTGTTGAAAGTTGGACGGTACCCGTTGTTTCGGACAAGCCGTGGAGTGTGATTGTTGGTGGAGGGGGAGTAAAAACTTTACCTTTCTGTTTGGGAACTGCCTATAATGTATCTAGTATGGAAGATATTGGGAACTCTTGGTTGTTATGTTGACAATGAAAGCATACCTCTCAAAATTATTTTCATCTCTGTTTTAAAAGCTTCGAGCTCTGGCACCTCTGCAAATCCCTGCTTCCCTCTGCGAAGGGCCTATCTTTTACTTTATGCAAGAGTCAGTAGTGTTCCTTCTCATTCCAACCTACACTTTAGTTGGCAAGCATCATGTGGTGGGGAAAGATCTAAGCATATATGGTCATTCAAATATATTTGATCATGAATTATTATTGTTGACAATTATCTATATGATAAATAAGTTGGGAGGCGAAACATTAACCCCCTATCTTTCTCTGTGTTCGATGGATGCTATTTGTTCTAAAAATATGCTTTGAGTGGTAGCAATCATGGAAGACTATATGATAGTTGAGTATGTGGGATTTGCTAAATCAAAGCTCTTACATAGACCCTTGCTGAAAATAAGATGAATTCCAACTGTTTGATAACTGAGAACCTAGTTTGTTAGTTTTCAAGAATGTTTATGATCTATGCTTTAACATGTGAATAGTTTGCTACTTGATCATGAGAAGTTTTATGAGATGAGCTACTGTTTATGATATATAATGCTGCTAGAAAAAGTGATTGAAATTATCATTGATCAAACTTGTGCACTTGCTAGCATTCCACATCAAAAATTCTGTTTTTAACATTTACCTACTCGAGGACGAGCAAGAATTAAGCTTGGGGATGCTTGATACGTCTCCAACGTATCTATAATTTTTGATTGTTCCATGCTATTATATTATCTATCTTGGATGTTTTATATGCATTTATTTGATATTTTATATGATTTTTGGGACTAACATATTAACCTAGAGCCCAGCGCCAGTTTTTGTTTTTTCCTTGTTTTTGAGTTTCGCAGAAAAGGAATATCAAACGGAGTCCAAATGAGCTGAAAATTTACGGTGATTTTTTATGGACAAGAAGAAGCCCCCGAAGCAAAAGAGTTGGGCCAGAAGAGCCACGAGGCCTCCACAAGGGTGGAGGGCGCGCCCTCCGGTCTTGCGGGCTCCTCGTGGACCCCCTGACTTGTTCTCGACGCCAAAAATTCCTATAAATATAGAAACCCCCGAAAAGAAACCTAGATCGGGAGTTCCGCCGCCGCAAGCCTCTGTAGCCATGAAAAAACCAATCGGGAGCCCGTTCCGGCACCCTGGCGGAGGGGGAAACCATCATCGGTGGCCATCTTCATCATCTCGGCGATCTCCATGACGAGGAGGGAGTAGCTCACCCTCGGGGCTGAGGTTATGTACCAGTAGCTATGTGTTTGATCTCTCTCTCTCGTGTTCTAGATTTGGCACGATCTTGATGTACCGCGAGCTTTGCTATTATAGTTGGATCTTATGATGTTTCTCCCCCTCTACTTTCTTGTAATGGATTGAATTTTCCCTTTGAACTTATCTTATCGGATTGAGTCTTTATGGATTTGAGAAGACTTGATGTATGTCTTGCACGTGCTTACCTGTGGTGACAATGGGATATTCACGTGATCCACTTGATGTATGTTTTGGTGATCAACTTGCGGGTTCTGTGAACTTGTGAACTTATGCATAGGGGTTGGCACACATTTTCGTCTTGACTCTCCGGTAGTAACTTTGGGGCACTCTTTGAAGTTCTTTGTGTTGGTTTGAATAGATGAATCTGAGATTGTGTGATACATATCGTATAATCAAACCCGCGGATACTTGTGGGGACATTGGAGTATCTAGGTGACATTAGGGTTTTGGTTGATGTGTGTCTTAAGGTGTTATTTTAGTATGAACTCTAGGTCTGTTCGTGACACTTATAGGAATAGCCCAATAGATCGATCAGAAAGAATAACTTTGAGGTGGTTTCGTACCCTACAATAATCTCTTCGTTTATTCTCCTCTATTAGTGACTTTGGAGTGACTCTTTGTTGCACGTTGAGGGATTGTTATATGATCTAATTATGTTATAATTGTTGAGAGAACTTGCACTAGTGAAAGTATGAACCCTAGGCCTTGTTTCCAAGCATTACAATACCGTTTTCGCTCACTTTTGTTACTAGTTACCTTGCTATTTTTATATTTTCAGATTACAAAAACCTATATCTACCATCAGTATTACACTTGTATCACCATCTCTTCGCGGAACTAGTGCACCTATACAATTTACCATTGTACTGGGTGTGTTGGGGACACAAGAGACTCTTTGTTATTTGGTTGCAGGGTTGTTTGAGAGAGACCATCTTCATCCTATGCCTCCCACGGATTGATAAACCTTAGGTCATCCACTTGAGGGAAATTTGCTATTGTCCTACAAAACTCTGCACTTGGAGGCCCAACAACGTCTACAAGGATAAAGTTGCATAGTAGACATCAAGTGCCCAAAGAAATTATGTTACTACTGAAAAAGAATTTTAGCATTTGTGTTTGCTTGTGATAAATTCAGATCTTACATTGTTGATTCCAAAGTAATTGTTCACACTGATCATGCTGCTATAAAATATCTTATGGAAATGAAAGATGCTAAACCTAGACTCATTAGGTGGGTACTTTTGCTACGAAAATTTGATTTACATATCACTGATAGGGAAGGAGCTGAAAACCCCGTAGCTGATAACTTGTCTAGGTTAGAGAATATTCTTGATGACCTACTACCTATTGATGATAGCTTTCTCATGAACAACTGGCAGCAATAAATGTTTCTCATAATACTCCTTGGTATGCTGACTATGCTAATTATATTGTTGCTAAATACATACCACCTAGTTTCACATACCAACAAAAGAAAAAATTCTTCTATGATTTAAGACATTACTTTTGGGATGACCTGATACGTCTCCAACGTATCTATAATTTTTTATTGTTCCATGCTGTTATATTATCATTCTTGGATGTTTTACAATCATTTTATAGCAACTTGATATCATTTTTTGGGACTAACCAATTGACATAGTGCCCAGTGCCAGTTGCTGTTTTTTGCTTGTTTTTTACTTAGCAGAAAATCAATACCAAATGGAGTCCAAACGCGGCGAAACTTTTTGGAGAACTTTTCTGGGCCAGAAGACAAAGGATGGGCCAAAGAAGTACCAGAGGGGTGCCCTGAGGGGGGCACAACCCACTTGGGCGCGCCTGGGGGCCCAGGCACACCCTGGTGGGTTGTGCCCACCTCGGTTGCCTTCCGCACCGCCTATTTGCTCTATAAGTACCCAAATATTCCAGAAACCCTAGGGGAGTCGACGAAACACAATTCCAGCCGCCGCAAGTTCTAGAACCACCAGATCCAATCTAGACACCATCACGGAGGGGTTCATCATCCTCATTGGTGCCTCTCCGATGATGCGTGAGTAGTTCATTGTAGACCTACGGGTCCGTAGTTAGTAGCTAGATGGCTTCCTCTCTCTCTTTTGATTCTCAATATAATGGTCTCTTGGAGATCTATTTGATGTAACTCTTTTTGCGGTGTGTTTGTTGGGATCCGATGAACTTTGAGTTTATGACACAGGTATTTGGGAAAAATCAGAGTAACCATATAGAAAGCAGAAGTGTGTATGTTTTGATAGTCTTTCTAGCATTTGATCAATAAAATGTAGAGGATAATGATCTTTCCTAGTAGATTTGTTTAATTTTCTAAAATCAATAACCATTCTATAACCTGTGACAATTCTTTGTGGAATCAATTCATTTTTATCATTAGGAACAACAGTAATACCTCCCTTCTTAGGGACACAGTGAACAGGGCTTACCCATCTACTATCAGCAATAGGATAAATTATACCTGCTTCCAGAAGCTTTAATATTTCATTTCTTACCACTTCCTTCATTTTGGGATTCAACCATCGCTGGTGATCAACAACTGGTTTAGCATCAGGTTCCATATTAATTTTATGCTGACATAGAGTGGTACTAATGCCCTTAAGAACATCCAGAGTATATCCAATAGTTGCACGGTGCTTCCTCAGAGTTTTCAATAATTTCTTTTCTTCATGCTCTGAAAGGTTAGCACTAATAATAACAAGATATATCTTTTTTTCATCAAGATAAGCATATTTCAGAGTGTCCGGTAATTGTTTAAGCTCGAACACGGGATCACCCTTGGGTGGAGGAGGATCCCCAAGAATCTCAACAGGCAAGTTGTGTTTCAAAATAGGCATTTGATTAAAGAATATTTCATCTAATTCCTTTCTTTCATTGATGAACATATCATTTTCATGGTCTAGCAAATATTGTTCTAAAGGATCAGTAGGAGGTACGGCAATAGAAGCAAGACCAATAATTTCAACTTTCCTAGGCAATTCTTTGTCATGGAATTGTCTACAAAATTTGGAGAAATTAAACTCCTGAGACACATCCCCAAAACTTACACTAACAGTTTCTTTCTCACAGTCTATTTTAGCATTAACAGTGTTCAAGAAAGGTCTACCAAATATAATGGGACAAAAAACATCTTGAGGGGAACCAAGAACTAAAAAATCAGTAGGGTATTTTATTTTCCCACACAAGACTTCAACATCTCTAACAATCCCAATTGGTGAAATAGTATCTCTATTGGCAAGCTTAATAGTAACATCAATTTCTTCAATTTCAGCAGGTGCAATATCATTCATAATTTCTTGATACAAGGTAAAGGGAATTGCACTCACACTAGCACCCACATCACATAAGCCATGATAACAATGATCTCCTATTTTAATAGAAACAACAGGCATGCCAACAATAGGTCTATGTTTATCTTTATTATCGGGTCTAGCAATTCTAGCAGCTTCATCACAGAAGTAAATAACATGCCCATCAATATTATCGACCAAGAGATCTTTAACCATAGCAATACTAGGTTCAACTTTAATTTGTTTCGGAGGAGTAGCTGTTCTAGTATAACACTTACGAACCACGGCTGAAGCTTTAGCATGTTCCTTTATTCTAATAGGAAAAGGGGGTTTCTCAATGTAAGCAGTAGGAACAATAGGATCAACATTATAAGTAATAGATTCCTCTTCAGCCTTATAAGGTTATACTATTTTTACTTCAATGGTAGGATGATATTTAAACCACTTCTCCTTGGGGAGATCAACAAGAGTAGAAAATGATTCACAGAAAGAAGCTACTATCTCAGAGTCAAGCCCATACTTAGTGCTAAATTCACGAAAAGCATCGGTATCCATAAAATATTTAACACAATCAAACTTAAGGTTTATACCTGACTCCTTACCTGCGTCGAGTTCCCAATCTTCAGAGTTGCATTTAATTCTTTCCAAGAAATCCCATTTGAATTCAATAGCCTTCTTCATAAAAGAACCAGTATAAGAAGTATCGATCATGGATTGATCATTACGAGAAAGCTGAGCATAAAAATTCTGAATAATAATTTCTCTTGAGAGCTCATGATTGAAGCATGAATATGACATTGACTTAAGCCTCCCCCAAGCTTGAGCGATACTTTCTCCTTCATGAGGACAAACATTATATATATAATTCCGATCACGATGAACTAGATGCATAGGATAAACCTTCTGATGAAATTCCAACTTCAATCGGTTGTAGTTCCATGATCCAATATCATCACATAGCCAATACCATGCCAATGCCTTCTCCTTCAAAGATAAAGGGAAGACCTTCTTCTTGACTTCATCCTCGGGCAAACCTGCAACCTTAAATAATCCACAAACTTCATCCACATAGAATAGATGCATATCAGGATGTAATGTTCCATCTCCTGCATAAGAATTAGCTAGCAATTTCACTATCATACCCGAAGGAATTTCATAATAAATATTTTCAGTAGGTTCATTAGGTTGAGGAGCAACTCTTTGTTCTTCCAGTCGGGGTTAAGATACCCCGAACAAGACCCTCAAAGGATTATTTTCAATAGTAACGAGTGACACTAAATTTCAGCACACTATATAAATTTTTCCTTACCAAATTCCACTTACCAAAGGTGCTTCACTCCCCGGAAACAGCGCTAGAAAAGAGTTTTGATGACCCAAAAGTATAGGGGATCTATCATAGTCCTTTCGATAAGTAAGAGTGTCGAACCCAACGAGGAGCAGAAGGAAATGACAAGCGGTTTTCAGCAAGGTATTTTCTGCAAGCACTGAAATTATCGGTAACAGATAGTTTTGTGATAAGATAATTCGTAACGGGTAACAAGTAAAAAGTGTAATAAAGGTGCAGCAAGGTGGCCCAATCCTTTTTGTAGCAAAGGACAAGGCTGGACAAACTCTTATATAAAGCAAAGCGCTCCCGAGGACACATGGGAATTACTGCCAAGTTAGATTTCATCATGCTCATATGATTCGCGTTCATTACTTTGATAATTTGATATGTGTATGGACCGGTGCTTGGGTGCTATCCTTACTTGGACAAGCCTCCCACTTAAGATTAACCCCTCTCGCAAGCGTCCACAACTACGAAAGAAGTATTAAGATAAATCTAACCATAGCATGAAACATATGGATCCAAATCAGCCCCTTACGAAACAACGCATAAACTAGGGTTTAAGCTTCTGTCACTCTAGAAACCCATCATCTAATTATTACTTCCCAATGCCTTCCCCTAGGCCCAAATCACAGTTGAAGTTTCATGTAGTGGACGTTCACATAACACCACTAGAGGAAAGACAACATACATCTCATCAAAATATCAAACGAATACCAAATTCACATGATTACTTATAACAAGACTTCTCCCATGTCCTCAGGAACAAATGTAACTACTCACAAAGCATATTCATGTTCATAATCAGAGGAGTAATAATTATCATTAAGGATCTGAACATATGATCTTCCACCAAATAAACCAACTAGCATCAACTAATACGAGTAATCAACACTACTAGCAACCCACTGGTACCAATCTGAGGTTCTGAGACAAAGATCAGATACAAGAGATGAACTAGGGTTTGAAGAGGAGATGGTGCTGGTGAAGATGTTGATGGAGATTGAACCCCTCTCGAGGAGAGGATCGTTGGTGATGACGATGGCTTCGATTTCCCCCTCCAGGAGGGAAGTTTCCCCAGCAGAACAGCTCCACCTGAGCCCTAGATTGGTTCTGCCCAAGTTCCGCCTCGAGACGGCGGCGCTTCATCCCGAAAGCTCTCTTCTAATTTTTTCCAGGTCAAAAGACACCATAGAACACAAGAGGGGCACCGAAGGCTTGAGAGGGGGCCCACAAACCGTAGGGGCGCGCCTAGGGGGGTAGGGCGCGCCCCTAGGCTTGTGACCACCTGGTGGGTCCCCTCTGGTATTTTCTTCACCCAATATTTTTAATATATTCCAAATAATTCTCCGTAAATTTTCAGGACTTTTGGAGTTGTGCAGAATAGGTCTCTCAGATTAGCTCCTTTCCGGTCCAGAATTCCAGCTGCCGGCATTCTCCCTCTTCATGTAAATCTTGTAAAAAGGAGAGAAAAGGCATAAGTATTGGACCATAATGTGAAATAACAGTCCATAATGCAATAAATATTGATATAAAAGCATGATGCAAAATGGACGTATCATGCATCACAAGACTAGACAAACTTACGAGCATCTTTGAAAAGAGTAGGCCAATAAAAACCGGATTGTAATACCTTATGTGTAGTTTGGTCTCCCGCATGGTGTCCTCCGTATGACTCGGAGTGACACTTCCGTAAGATTTGTTCCTGTTCACGCTCAGGTATACAACATCTAATAACACCATCTACTCCTTTATAAAGGCATGGGTCATCCCATAAGTAATGTCTTAAAGCATAGAAATACTTTTTCTTTTGTTGGTATGTGAAACTAGGTGGTATAAATTTAGCAACAATATAATTAGCATTGTCTGCATACCATGGGGTGCTACGAGAAGCATTTAAGACATCTAATTGTTCATCAGGAAAACTATCGTCAATAGGTAGTGGGTCATCAAGAATATTTTCTAACCTAGACAAGTTGTCTGCTACGGGGTACTCAGCTGCTTCCTATCAATATTATGTAAATCAAATTCTTGTAGCAAGAGAACCCATCTAATGAGTCTAGGTTTAGCATCTTTCTTTTCCATAAGGTATTTAATAGCAGCATGATCAGTGTGAATAATTACTTTGCAATCAACAATGTAAGATTTGAATTTATCACAAGCAAACACAACCGCTAAAAATTCCTTTTCAGTAGTAGCATAATTTCTTTGAGCACTGTCTAGAGTTTTACTAGCATAATGGATAACATTTAATTTCTTATCAACTCTTTGTCCTAGAACAGCACAAACAACATAGTCACTAGCATCACACATAGTTTCAAAGTGTAGGTTCCAATCAGGTGATTGAATGATAGGTGCAGAGATTAAGGCTTTCTTAAGTATTTCAATGGCTTCTAAACAGTCATCATCAAAAACAAATGGAACATATTTTTGCAAAAGATTAGTGAGAGGCCTAGAAATTTTAGAGAAGTCTTTAATAAATCTCCTATAGAAACCGGCATGACCAAACAAACTTCTTATACCTTTCATATCTGTTGGACACGGCATTTTCTTAATTGCATCAACTTTAGCTTTATCAACTTCAATACCTATTTCGGAGATTCTATGCCCCAGGACAATACCTTCATTAACCATAAAGTGGCACTTCTCCCAATTCAAGACAAGATTAGTTTGTTCACATCTCTACAAAACTCGATCAAGGTTTGCTTAAGCAATCATTAAAAGAGTCTCGTAAACAGAAAAATCATCCATGAAAACCTCAACAATCTTTTCACAAAAGTCAGGTAATATAGCAGTCATACATCTTTGAAAGGTAGGAGGTGCATTGCATAAACCAAAAGGCATACGTCTATAAGCAAAAGTACCGAAAGGGCATGTAAAAGTAGTTTTTGCTTGATCCTCTTGTGACACAAGTATTTGAGAAAAACTAGAGTATCCATCTAGAAAGTAGAAATGTGTATGTTTTGATAGTATTTCTAGCATTTGATCAATAAAAGGCAAAGGATAATGATCTTTCCTAGTAACTTTGTTTAATTTTCTAAAATCAATTACCATTCTATAACTTGCGATAATTCTTTGTGGGATAAGTTCATTTTTATCATTAGGAACTACAGTAATACCTCCCTTCTTAGGGACACAATGAATAGGACTTACCCATCCACTATCAGCAATAGGATAGATTATACCTACTTCCAGAAGCTTTAGTATTTCATTTCATACCACTTCTTTCATCGTAGGGTTTAACCATCGCTGATGATCAACAACTGGTTTAGCATCTGGTTCCATATTAATTGTATGCTGACATAGAGTGGGACTAATGCCCTTAAGATCATCAAGAGTATATCCAATATCGACACGATGCTTCCTCAGAGTTTTCAATAATCTTTTTTCTTCATGCTCTAAAAGGTTAGCACTAATAATAACATGATATATCTTCTTTTCATCAAGATAAGCATATTTCAAAGTATCAGGTAATTGTTTAAGCACAAACACAGGATCACTCTTGGGTGGTAGAGGATCTCCAAGAATCTCAACAGGCAAGTTGTGTTTCAAAAAAGGCATTTGTTTAAAGAATATCTCATCTATTTAATTTCTTTCATCCATATGCATATCATTTTCATGGTCTAGCAAATATTGTTCTAAAGCATCGGTAGGAGGCACGGCAATAGAAGCAAGACCAGTAATCTCATCTTTACTAGGTGACTCTTTATCATGAGGTTGTCTACGAAATTTGGAGAAATTAAACTCATGGGACACGTCATCGAAGCTTACACTAACAGTTTCTTTCTCACAGTGTATCTTATCATTAACCGTATTCAAGAAAGGTCTACCAAATATTATGGGACAAAAATCATCTTGTGGGGAACCAAGAACGAGAAAATTAGTAGGGTATTTTATTTTCCCACACAAGACTTCAACATCTCTAACAATCCCAAGTGGTGTAATAGTATCTCTATTCGTGAGTTTAATAGTAACATCAATATCTTCTATCTCAGCGGGTGCAATATCATTCAAACTTGATATAAAGTAAACGGAATAGCAGTAACACTAGCACCCAAATCACATAAGCCATGATAACAATGATCTCCTATTTTAACAGGGACAACATGCATGCCAACAACAGGTCTATGTTTATCTTTTTCAATGGGTTTGGCAAGTCTAGTAGTTACATTACAGAAATAATTAACATGCCCATCAATATTTTCAACCAAGAGATCATTAACCATAGCAACATTAGGTACAACTTCAATTTGTTCAGAGGGTGTAGGTGTTCTTGTTGGGAAACGTTGCATGGAAAACAAAAAAAAATCTACGCACACGCAAGATCTATCCATGGAGATGCATAGCAATGAGGGGGGAGAGTGTGTCTACGTACCCTCGTAGACCATAAGCGGAAGCGTTTAGTAACGTGGTTGATGTAGTCGAACTTCTTCGCGATCCAACCGATCGAGTACCGAACGTACGACACCTCCATGTTCAGCACATGTTCAGCTCAGTGACGTCCACGCCTTCTTGATCCAGCAAGACGGCGAGGTAGTGGATGAGTTCCGGCAGCACGACGGTGTGGTGACGGTGATGGTGATGCTATCTCCGCAGGGCTTCGCCTAAGCATTACGAAAATATGACCGAGGGTGTAAATGGTGGAGGGGGGTGCCACACACGGCTAAGAGATTGTCGTCGTTATGTGTGGCACCCCCCTCCCGCATATATATAGGTGGGGGGAAGGAGGAGCAGCCAAGGAGGCGCCCCAAGTAGGCTGAATCCTACTTGGGGTCTTCCCCTAGCCGAGGCCCCCCTTACCATATTTCCGGAGGGGGGAGGAAAGGGGGGAGAGGAAAGGAAGGGGGAGGCCGAGTCCCCCCTTTCCTTCTCTCCCCAATGGATGCGGCCTAAGAGGGGCGTGCTAGCCCCTTGTGGGCTGGTGTGTTTCCCCCTTTTGGCCCATATGACCCATTAACCTCCCGGGGGTGTGCGAAACCCCTTTCGGTGACCCGATTTCTACCCGGTACATTCTGAAACTCTTCCGGTGTCCAAATATCATCGTCCTATATATCCATCTTTAACTCCGAACCATTCCGGAGCTCCTCGTCATGTCCGTGATCTCATCCGGGACTCCGAACAACATTCTGTCACCAAATCATATAACTCATATAACACTATATCGTCAACGAACGTTAAGCATGCAGACCCTACGAGTTCGAGAACTATGTAGACATGACCGAGACACCTCTCCGGTCAATAACCAATAGCGGAACCTAGATGCCCATATTGGCTCCTACATATTCTAGGAAGATCTTTATCAGTCGAACCGTTATGACAACATACGTAATTCCCTTTGTCCATCGGTATGTTACTTGCCCGAGATTCGATCGTCAGTATCTTCACACCTAGTTCAATCTCGTTACCGACAAGTCTCTTTACTCGTTCCGTAATACATCATCTTGCAACTGACCACTTAGTCACTTTGCTTGCAAGGCTTCTTATGATGTGTATTACCGAGAGGGCCCAGAGATACCTCTCCGATACTCGGTGTGACAAATCCTAATCTCGATCTATGCCAACTCAACAAACACCTTCGGAGATACCTGTAGAGCATCTTTATGATCACCCAGTTACATTGTGACATTTGATAGCACACAAGGTATTCCTCCGGTATCCGGGAGTTGCATAATCTCATAGTCGAAGGAATATGTATTTTTCATGAAGAAAGCAATAGCAATAAACTGAACGATCAATATGCTAAGCTAACGGATGGGTCTTGTCCATCACATCATTCTCCTAATGATGTGATCCCGTTATCAAATGACAACACATGTCTATGGTTAGGAAACCTTAACCATCTTTGACCAACAAGCTAGTCTAGTAGAGACTTACTAGGGACACGGTATTTGTTTATGTATTCACACATGTATTTAAGTTTCCGATCAATACAATTCTAGCATGAATAATAAACCTTTATCATGATTAAGGAAATATAATAATTACCATTTTATTATTGCCTCTAGGGCATATTTCCATCAGTCTCCCACTTGCACTGGAGTCAATAATCTAGTTCACATCGCCATGTGATTAACACCCATAGAGTACTAAGGTGTGATCATGTTTTGCTTGTGAGAGAAGTTTAGTCAATGGGTCTGTCACATTCAGATCCGTATATATTTTGCAAATTTCTATGTCTATAATGCTCTGCATGGAGCTACTCTAGCTAATTGCTCCCACTTTCAATACGTATCCAGATTGAGACTTAGAGTCAGCCGAATTGGTGTCAAAGCTTGCATCGATGTAACCCTTTACGACGAACTCTTTATCACCTCCATAACCCAGAAATATTTCCTTAGTCCTCTTAGGTTACTAAGGATAATTTTGACCGCTGTCCAGTGATCTACACCTGGATCATTATTGTACCCCCTTGCCAAACTCATGGCAAGGTATACAACAGGTTTGGTAAACAGTATGGCATACTTTATAGAACCTATGGCTGAGGCATAGGGAATGACTTTCATTCTCTCTCTATCTTCTGCCGTGGTCGGGCTGTGAGTCTTACTCAACTTCACACCTTACAATACAGGCTAGAAATCCTTCTTTGACTGATCCATTTTGAACTCCTTCAAAATCTTATCAAGCGTCTTGATCTATCTCTATAGATCTTGATGCCTAATATATAAGCTGCTTCACCAAGGTCTTTCATTGAAAAATTCTTATTCAAGTATCCTTTTATGCTATCCAGAAATTCTATATCATTTCCAATCAACAATATGTCATCCACATATAATATCAGAAATGCTACAGAGCTCCCACTCACTTTCTTGTAAATACAGTCTTCACCGTAAGTCTGTATAAAACCATATGCTTTGATCACCTCATCAAAGCATATATTCCAACTCCGAGAAGCTTGCACCAGTCCATAGATGGATCGCTGGAGCTTGCACACTTTGTCAACACCTTAAGGATCGACAAAACCTTCTGGTTGCATCATGTGCAACTCTTCTTTAAGAAATTCATTAAGGAATGCCATTTTGACGTCCATTTGCTAGATTTCATAAATGCGGCAATTGCTAACATGATTCGGACAGACTTAAGCATCGCTACGGGTGAGAAAATCTCATCATAGTCAACCCCTTGAACTTGTCGACAAACCCTTTTGTGACAAGTCGAGCTTTGTAGATAGTGATATTACTATCAGCTTCCATCTTCCTCTTAAAAATCCATTTATTCTCAATGGCTTGCCGATCATCAGGCAAATCCACCAAAGTCCACACTTTGTTCTCATACATGGATCCTATCTCAGATTTCATGGCCTCAAGCCATTTATCGGAATCTGGGCTCATCGTAGCTTCTTCATAGTTCATAGGTTCGCCATGTTCTAATAACATGACTTCCAGGACAGGATTACCGTACCACTTTGGTGCGGATCGTGCTTTGGTTGACCTACAAAGTTCAGCAGTAACTTGATATTGAAGTTTCATGATCATCATCATTAGCTTCCTCTCTAGTTGGTGTAGGCATCAAGGGAATGGTTTTCTGTGATGTGCTACTTTCCCATTCGAGAGAAGGTACATTTACCTCATCAAGTTCTACTTTCCTCCCACTCACTTCTTTCGAGAGAAACTCCTTGTCTAGAAAGGACCCATTTTTAGCAACAAAGATCTTGCCTTGAGATATGTGGTAGAAGGTGTACCCAATAGTTTCTTTAGGGTATCCTATGAAGGCGCACTTCTCCGATTTAGGTTCAAGCTTATCAGGATGAAGCCTTTTGACATAAGCAACGCATCCTCAAACATAAAGAAATGACAGCTTAGGTTTCTTGCCAAACCACAGTTCATACGGTGTCGTCTCAATGCATTTAGACGGTGCCCTATTCAATGTGAATGTAGTTGTCTCTAATGCATAACTCCAAAACGATACTGATAAATCAGTAAGAGACATCATAGAATGCACCATATCTAATAAAGTACGGTTATGACGTTCGGACACACCATTACGCTGTGGTGTTCCAGGTGGCGTGAGTTGTGAAACAATTCCACATTGTTTTAAGGGATAATTAATTTGATGCCCTTTGTTCTGTCCCACCCGGCAGGTTTACCCCTAGTTTCCGAAAACACTTGTTCCTGCCCAAACCACTTTGCTCCTCTTATGCTTTTGCCCTTTGACCGTTTGACCATCACTTTGAAAACTTCATAAAAAATTCATACTAACTCAGAAAAATTCAAATAAGATATCAAAATGTTCAGAAAAGCATCACCTATATGTGCATGTCATCTGCATTCATGAAAAAAGTGTTTGCCAGTCCCCATCTCAGTTTTAGCTCATATGATCTTCGCATGAACAGTAAAATCTAAAAAAATTCTAAAAAAAATTGGTAGCAAACTTTGACCAATGTTTTGAGTGCTTGCCAAGTTTCATAAGGGAATGACATTCATGGAAGTCGTGGCAAAAAAACAAAAATTAATGCTCCAAAATTTCATTTTTTTACCACGACTTCCATGAATGCCATTCCCTTAAGAAATTTGGCAAGCACTCAAAACATTGGTCAAAGTTTGGCAACAAAAAAATTTAGAAATTTTTGATTTTTTTTAGATTTTACTGTTCATGCTAAGATCATATGAGCTAAAACTGAGATGGGGACTGGCCAACACTTTTTTCATGAATGCAAATGACATGCACATATAGGTGATGCTTTTCTGAACATTTTGATATCTTATTTGAATTTTTCTAAGTTAGTATGAATATTTTATGAAGTTTTCAAAGTGATGGTCAAACGGTCAAAGGGCAAAAGCATAAGAGGAGCAAAGTGGTTTGGGCAGGAACAAGTGTTTTCGGAAACTAGGGGTAAACCTGCCGAGTGTGATCCAACTAGGGGCATAAAATCAATTATCCCTTGTTTTAAATGAAGGCCAAACTCGTAACTCAAATATTAGCCTCCGCGATCAGATCGTAGAAACTTTATTTTCTTGTTACGATGATTCTCCACTTCACTCTGAAATTCGTTGAACTTTTCAAATGTTTCAGACTTGTGTTTCATCAAGTAGGTATACCCATACCTACTCAAATCATCTGTGCAGGTCAGAAAATAACGATACCCGCCGCGTGCCTCAACACTCATCGGACTGCATAAATCGGTATGTATTATTTCCAGTAAGTCATTAGCTCGCTCCATTGTTTCAGAGAACGGAGTTTTAGTCATCTCGCCTATGAGGCATGGTTCGCAAGTATCAAATGATTCATAATCAAGTGATTCCAAAAGTCCATCAGCATGGAGTTTCTTCATGCGCTTTACACCAATATGACCTAAATGGCAGTGCCACAAGTATGTTGCACTATCATTATCAACTTTGCATCTTTTGGCATCAATATTATGAATATGTGTATCACTACGATCGAGATTCAATAAACCATTTGCATTGAGTGAATGACCATAGAAGGTTTTATTCATGTAAACAGAACAACAATTATTCTCTGATTTAAATGAATAGCCGTATTGCAATAAACACGATCTAATCTTGTTCATGCTCAACGCAAACACCAAATAACTAATCCCGAAGGTAGAGGGAGTGTACGATGGTCATCGTATCAACCTTGGAATCACTTCCAACACACATCGTCACCTTGCCCATAACTAGTCTCTATTTATTCTGCAACTCCTATTTCAAGTTACTAATCTTAGTAACTGAACCAGTATCAAATACCCAGGGGCTACTACGAATACTAGTAATTTACACATCAATAACATATATATCAAATATACCTTTGTTCACTTTGCCATCCTTCTTATCCGCCAAATATTTGGGGCAGTTCCGCTTCTAGGACCATTCCCTTTGCAGTAGAAGCACTCAGTTTCAGGCTTAGGTCCAGCTTTGGGCTTCTTCACGGGAGTGGCAACTAGCTTGTCATTCTTCTTGAAGTTCCCTTTCTTTCCCTTTGCTCTTTTTCTTGAAACTAGTGGTCTTGTTAACCATCAACACTTGATGCTCTTTCTTGATTTCTACTTTCACCGATTTCAGCATCGCGAAGAGCTCGGGAATCGTTTTCGTCATCCCTTGCATATTATAGTTTATCACGAAGTTCTAGTAGCTTGGTGATAGTGACTAGAGAACTCTGTCAATCACTATCTTATGTGGAAGATTAACTCCCACTTGATTCAAGCGATTGTAGTACCCAGACATTCTGAGCACATGCTCACTGGCTGAGCTATTCTCCTCCATCTTGTAGGCAAAGTACTTGTCAGAGGTCTCACACCTCTCGACACGGGCATGAGTCTGAAATACCAATTTCAGCTCTTGGAACATCTCATATGCTCCATGGTGTTCAAAACGTTTTTAAAGTCCCGGTTCTAAGCCGTAAAGCATGGCACACTAAACTATTAAGTAGTCATCATATCGAGCTTGCCAAATGTTCATAACATCTGCATCTGCTCCTACAATAGGTCTGTCACCTAGAGGTGCATCAAGGACATAATTCTTCTATGCAGCACTAAGGATAATCCTCAGATCACGGACCCAGTCTGCATCATTGCTACCATCATCTTTCAACTTAGCTTTCTCTAGGAACATATCATTTTCGCGAGCTATTGATCTGCAACATAGATATGCAAAAACTATTAATACTAAGTTCATGATAAATTAAAGTTCAATTAATCAAATTACTAATGAACTCCCACTTAAATTAACATCCCTCAAGTTATCTAAGTGATACATGATCCAAATCAACTAACCCATGTCCGATCATCACGTGAGATGGGGTAGTCATCAATGGTGAACATCTCTATTTTGATCATATCTACTATATGACTCATGTTCGACCTTTCGTTCTCCAGTGTTCCGACACCATGTCTGTACATGCTAGGCTCGTCAAGTTTAACCCAAGTATTCTGCATGTGCAAAACTGTCTTACACCCGTTGTATGTAAACGTAGAGTCTATCACACGCGATCATCACGAGGTGCTTCGAAACGACGAACTTTGGCAATGGTGCATACTCGGGGAGAACAATTTTTATCTTGAAATTTAGTGAAGGGATCATCTTATAATGCTACTGCCGTTCTAAGGAAAATAAGATGAATAAAGGATACTCATCACATGCAATCAAAATATGTGACATGATATGGCCATCATCGTCTTGTGCTTTTGATCTCCATCTCCAAAGCATCGTCATGATCTCCATTGTCCCCGGCTAGACACCTTGATCTCCATCATTGCGTCGGGGTCGTCTTGCCAACTATTGCTTCTACAACTATTGCTAACGCATAGCGATAAAGTAAAGCAATTACATGGCGCTTGCATTTCATACAATAAATAGACAACCATAAGGCTCCTGTCGGTTGCTGATAAATTACAAAACATGATCATCTCATACAATAACGTATATCACATCATGTCTTGACCATATCACATCACAACATGCCCTGCAAAAACAAGTTAGACGTCCTCCTACTTTGTTGTTGCAAGTTTTACGTGGCTGCTACGGGCTTCTAGCAAGAACCATTCTTACCTACGGCAAAAACCACAAAAGTGATTTATCAAGTTTGCTGTTTTAACCTTCTTCAAGGATCGGCCGTTAGTCAAATTCGATTCAACTAAATAAGGAGAAACAGACACCCTCTAGCCACCTTTATGCAAAACTAGTTGCATGTCTGTCGGTGGATCCGGTCTCATGTAGGTGGACATGTAAGGTTGGTCCGGGCCGCTTCATCTTTCAATACTGCTAATTGAAAATAAGACGTTGGTGGTAAGCAGTATGACTATCACCGCCCACAACTCTTTGTGTTCTACTCGTGCATATCATCTACGCATAGACCTGGCTCGGATGCCACTTTTGGGAAACGTCGCATGAAAAACAAAAAAAATTATATGCACACGCAAGATCTATCCATGGAGATGCATAGCAACGTGGGGGGAGAGTGTGTCTATGTAACGTCGTAGACCGTAAGCGGAAGCGTTTAGTAACGCGGTTGATGTAGTCGAACTTCTTCGCGATCCAACCGATCAAGTACCGAACGTACGGCACCTCCGCGTTCAGCACACGTTCAGCTCGGCGACGTCCATGCCTTCTTGATCCAGCAAGACGACGAGGTAGTGGATGAGTTTTGGCAGCACGACGGCGTGGCGACGGTGATGTTGATGCTATCTCCGCAGGGCTTCGCCTAAGCACTACGAAAATATGACCAAGGGTGTAAACGGTGGAGGGGGGCGCCGCACACGGCTAAGAGATTGTCGTGGTTATATGTGGCGCCCCCCTCCCACATATATATAGGTGGGGGGGGGAAGGATGAGCAGCCAAGGAGGCACCCCAAGTAGGCCGAATCCTACTTGGGGTCCTCCCCTTGTCGCGCCCCCCTTACCATATTTGCCGGAGGGGGGAAGGAAAGGGGGGAAAGGAAAGGAAGGGGGAGGCCGACTCCCCCCCTTTCCTTCTCTCCCCAAAGGCTCCGGCCTAGGAGGGGCATGCCAGCCCCTTGTGGGCTGGTGTGTTCCCCCCCTGTTGGCCCATATGGCCCATTAACCTCCCGGGGGTGTCGGGAACGCCTTCCGGTGACCCGATTTCTACCCGGTACATTCCAAAACTCTTCCGGTGTCCAAATATCATTGTCCTATATATCAATCTTTACCTCCGGACCAGTCTGGAGCTCCTCGTCATGTCCGTGATCTCATCCAGGACTTCGAACAACATTCGGTCACCAAATCATATAACTCATATAACACTATATCGTCAATGAACGTTAAGCGTGCGGACCCTACGGGTTCGAGAACTATGTAGACATGACCGAGACACCTCTCCGGTCAATAACCAATAGCGGAACCTGGCTGCCCATATTGGCTCCTACATATTCTATGAAGATCTTTATCAGTCGAACCGTTATGACAACATACGTAATTCCCTTTGTCCATCGGTATGTTACTTGCCTGGGATTCGATCGTCGGTATCTTCACACCTAGTTCAATATCGTTACCGGCAAGTCTCTTTACTCGTTTTGTAATACATCATATTGCAACTAACCTCTTAGTCACTTTGCTTGCAAGGCTTCTTTTGATGTGTATTACTGAGAGGGTCCAGAGATACCTCTTCGATACTCGGAGTGACAAATCTTAATCTCGATCTATGCCAACTCAACAAACACCTTTGGAGATACCTGTAGAGCATCTTTATGATCACCCAGTTACATTGTGACATTTGATAGCACACAAGGTATTCCTCCGGTATCCGGGAGTTGCATAATCTCATAGTCGAAGGAATATGTATTTGTCATGAAGAAAGCAATAGCAATAAACTGAATGATCAATATGCTAAGCTAACGGATGGGTCTTGTCCATCACATCATTCTCCTAATGATGTGATCCCGTTATCAAATGACAACACATGTCTATGGTTAGGAAACCTTAACCATCTTTTATCAACGAGCTAGTCTAGTAGAGGCTTACTAGGGACACGGTATTTGTTTTTGTATTCACACATGTATTTAAATTTCCGATCAATACAATTCTAGCATGAATAATAACATTTATCATGATGAAGGAAATATAATAATAAACATTTTATTATTGCCTCTAGTGCATATTTCCATCAGTACTTGTATAACTCTTACGAACCACAATTGAAGCTTTAGCATGTTATTTTATCCTAATAGGAAAAGGTGGTTTCTCGATATAAGCAGTAGGAATAGCTGGATCAACATTATAAGTAGTGGTTTCTTCCCTAGCTTCGACGGGTTCTACTACTTTCACTTCAATGGGAGGATGATATTTAAACCACTTCTCCTTCGGGAGATCAACATGAGTAGCGAATGATTCACAAAAAGAAGCTACTATCTCAGAGTCAAGTTCATATTTTGTGCTAAATTCACGAAAAGCACCGGTATCCATAAAAGTTTTAACACAATCAAATTCAAGATTTATACCTGACTCCTTACCTTCGTCGAGCTACCAATCTTAAGAGTTGCGTTTAATTCTTTCCAAGAGATCCCATTTGAATTCAATAGTCTTCTTCATAAAAGAGCCAGTACAAGAGGTATCGAGCATGGGTTGATCATTACGAGAAAGCCGAGCATAAAAATTCTGAATAATAATTTCTCTCGAGAGCTCATGATTGGGGCATGAATATAGCATTTACTTAAGCCTCACCCAAGCTCGGGCGATACTTTCTCCTTCACGAGGCCAAAAATTATATATATATAATTCCGATCACGATGAACCAGATGCATAGGATCAAACTTCTGATGAAATTCCAATTTCAATCGGTTGTAATTCCAAGATCCAATAGCATCACATAGCCTATACCATGTCAATGCCTTTACCTTCAAAGATAAAGGGAAGACCTTCCCCTTGACTTTATCTCCGGGTAAACCTGCAAGCTTAAATAATCCACAAACTTCACCCACAAAGATTAGATGCATATCAGGATGTAGTGTCCCATCTCCTGCATAAGCATTAGCTAGCAGTTTCTCTATCATACTCGAAGGAATTTCATAATAAATATTTTCAGTAGGTACAGTAGGTTGAGGAGAAACTATTTGTTCTTCCAGTCGAGGTGTAGATACCCCGAACAAGCCCCTCAAAGGATTATTTTCCATAGTGACAAGTGACAGTAAATTTCAGCACGTAATATAAATTTTTCCTTACCAAATTCCATTCACCAAAGGCGCTTCACTCCCCAGCAATGGCGCCAGAAAATACTCTTGATGACCCACAAGTATAGGGGATCTATCATAGTCCTTTCGATAAGTAAGGGTGTCGAACCCAACATGGAGCAGAAGGAAATGACAAGCAGTTTTCAGCAAGATATTTTCTGCAGACACTGAAATTATCGGTAACAGATAGTTTGTGATAAGATAATTCATAAAGGATAAGAAGTGACAAGTGTAACAAAGGTGCAGCAAGGTGGCCCAATCCTTTTTATAGCAAAGGATAAGCCTGGACGAACTCTTATATTAAGCAAAGCGCTCCCAAGGACACATGGAAATTACTGTCAAGTTAGTTTTCATCATGCTCATATGATTCACATTCGCTACTTTGATAATTTGATATGTGGGTGGACCAGTGCTTGGGTGCTGTCTTTACTTGGACAAGCCTCCCACTTATGATTACCCCTCTCACAAGCATCCGCAACTACGAAAGAAAATTAAGATAAATCTAACCATAGCATGAAACATGTGGATCCAAATCAGCCCCTTACGAAGCAACACATAAACTAGGGTTTAAGCTTCTGTCACTCTAGCAACCCATCATCTACTTATTACTTTCCAATGCCTTTCGCTAGGCCCAAATCATGGTGAAGTGTCATGTAGTCGATGTTCACATAAACCACTAGAGGAAAGACAACATACATCTCATCATAATATCGAACAAATACCAAATTCACATGATTACTTATAACAAGACTTCTCCCATGCATGTCCTCAGTAACAAATGTAACTACTCACAAAGCATGTTCATGTTCAAGATTAGAGTGGTAATAAATATCATTAAGGATCTGAGCATATGATCTTCCACAAAGTAAACCAACTAGCATCAACTACAAGGAGTAATCAACACTACTAGCAACTCACAGGTACCAATCTGAGGTTCTGATGCAAAGATTGAATACAAGAGATGAACTAGGGTTTGAGAGGAGATTGTGCTGGTGAAGATGTTGATGAAGATTGACCCTCCCACGATGAGAGGATCGTTGGTGATGATGATGGCTTCGGTTTCCCCCTCCCGGATGGAAGTTTCCCCGGCAGAATCGCTTTGCCGGAGCTCTAGATTGCTCCTGCCCAGGTTCTGCCTCGAGACGGCGGCGCTTCATCCTGAAAGCTCTTTTTTTTCTAGGTCAAAACCCTCCATATAGTAGAAGATGGGCACTTGACAATGGCCAGGGGGCCCACAAGCCCTAGGGGCGCGCCCTAGGGGTAGGGCGCGCCCCCCAGGCTTGTGGCCACCTGGTAGGTCCCCTTCTGTTGTTTCTTTTCCCAATATTTTTTATATATTCCAAAACAATTCTCCGTAAAGTTTTAGGACATTTGGAGTTGTGCAGAATAGGTATCTTAGATTTGCTCCTTTCCGATCCAGAATTCCAGTTGCCGGCATTCTCCCTCTTGATGCAAATCTTGTAAAATAAGAGGGAAAAGGCATAAGTATTGTAACATAATGTGAATAACAGTCCATAATGCAACAAATATGAACATAAAAACATGTTGCAAAATGGACGTATCATGCGTCCACAGTTCTCATTCTTCCTGTGGGTTTCAGCCATAAACGCATCAGAAGAAGAGGCATCACCCTTTTCCTTCTTTCTGGCTTCTTCATACAGCATATTGTTCTTCACCATCTCCAAAGTCAGCTTCCCATCTGGAGGTGAATTGCTAAGTGACACAACAAGCGTCTTCCAACTGTCAGGCATGGAACTTAGCAGCAACAATGCTTGCACCTCATTCGCAAAGTTGATCTTCATGACTGAAAGTTGATTTATATGGCATTGGAAGACATTCAAGTGCACAATCACACTTGTGCAATCTCGGTACTCAAGCTTTGGTAGTCTTTTGATCACAGAGGCCTTGTTCATCGATGT
This sequence comes from Thinopyrum elongatum, assembly GCA_011799875.1. NCBI lineage: Eukaryota > Viridiplantae > Streptophyta > Magnoliopsida > Poales > Poaceae > Thinopyrum > Thinopyrum elongatum. The sequence continues at coordinate 55,456,908 of CM022299.1, read as the reverse complement.
CTTCCTCTCATACATAGACTCCAACTTCTACCACACCTCATACGCATTTGTGTCATTTGCAACATGGTGGAAAATATTGTGATTGATGTACAACCGAATCATACCTACTGCCTTACTGTGCAACACTCTCCATTCTTTTTTCGTGACACCGATGGGTATCTTTTATTTCACAAATGGCTCAAAAAATCCTTGCAATAAAGGATGTCTTCCATCATGGGCTTCCATAATGAGTAATTGGAAGAATCAAGTTTTATCATGCCACTTGTAGTAGCGCTTCTTCCAAAGCCATTGTGAGCATCACTTCTAGAAAGAATCAAGCAACTGGGATTTGCAACCTTCTAAGCAACCAAGGCTCTTATACCCACCTGTTGGGAATTAGCACACAAATGCACTTGTGGTTAACTGAAAACAGCAGCAAAAACAAGGTAATCTCAGCACCACATCACATACTAACTCAATGATCATTGCTTAGCATGGAAGAAAACATATGCAACAACATATATGGAGGCCAAATATGTTACTCAGCAGGCAAGACACTTCTCAGCTGAGTGTCTTGTGGTAGGAGTAACTTTTCTATACAGCCACAAGAATCAACAAAGAGACACCAGATTTTGTACATGGAAAACCCACCAACTTGACGGAAAAAACCACGGGCCGAAGCCACCCAAATCCTCTTCCACTATTATCAAATGTGGGATACAACAAGTTCTTCTCTAGACAGCACAAGAGGATCTCATACATCAAGATTTCTGAATCTTGGATCAACACAACAAGATTTGGGGCTCAAGAACTAGGGATTGGAACAATCTCACCAAAGATGGTGGAACCGAAGCTTGAAGGACACAAGGTAGTGCATCTGAACCATCACAACCTTGGGAAGGAGCTCCCTTTGCTTCTTCCTTCAGTCTTCCTCTTCTTCCCTTGCTCTCTTGGTTTTCTCTCTTCTTCTCCCTTGGAGGATGAACTGATTTTCATCACCCTTGGTGGTGGCTGCTGGATGGAGTGTAAAGCATCCCCATTCACTCACGTGCAAAGTCCAAAATGACCCTAGGTCATAACCCTAATGGGTAGTGGGCTTCTGCACCTCTTTGGGCTGCCTCAAAGGCTTCAAATGGTCATCTCCTCAAAGCCCACATGAGAAGGACGCTAGAACGCTAGAACATGTGCTATTTCCGACAAACATGAGTGATGTGCTGCAGATCCCAGTAGGCAGCAACGGACGCAGACTATCCAACATGGAGCTACACCAAAAATGGTGTGTATATTGTCGCTCGGGCTTCCACCTCACTATGGAGATCAAGTGCTTGCACTCGGGGACTTCGGAGGCCTCTTCCTCAGTCTGTGCACATAAATTATGGACTAAAGTCTGGGACACTAATGTCCTAGGAAAGGTCAAAATCCATACTTGAAGACTAGCCAGGAATGGGCTTACAGTAGGTGCGGAGCTCCAGTAATGGAAAATCTAGCAATGTTTTATTGCCCAGTCTGTGGCAGGGAGGAGACCACAATACATCAGTTCTGGCAATGCCCTCATTCACAACACGTGTGGAAGACAGTGAATGATGATTGAGGGGATGACACCTTCTCATTACCTGACTTGGCACACAAAGAAACAACTAGGCATTTGGATGCTGGAGTGGTTCGACAAGGCAACTGAAGCAAACGAGGGTGTCTTAATGATGGTGCTTTATCACATGTGGTTAGAAAGAAATGAGACAAGAGACGGGAAGCTCATAGAGGATGCTCGCTCCCATGTAAATCGTGTTTAGGCACTGCTGGATGAATGGGTTAATGCCCATGCCCCACCAGTTACCACACATGGAGGAACGCCAACCGAGGCTTGGCGACCCACGAACCAAGGATGGCTAAAGATCAATGTTGACGGTGTGATAGCAAAGGTGGATGGCTCAGGAGGCGGAGGAGTGGTCGTGCACGATCACCATGGCATGTTCGTGGGAGGCTGATGCCAATTTTTTCCATCCGTCACAGATCCGGAACATGCAGAGTTGTTGGCATGTCAAAGAGGAGTCCAGCTGGCGATCGAAGTGGGTGCACGGAGGACCGTCCTTGAGACGGACAATCTGGGGGTCAAACAAGCTTCATCCTCGCAGGAGCTAGCGAGATCCCGTCACGGTCCCCTCATAGAAGAGAATAAGGAGCTTCTTGCCTCTCAGGATGAGTTTCGTGTGAACTAGGCTAGGTGTTCTGCGAATCGCGGGGCACATAATCTAGCCAGGGATGGCTAGCAGAATAAGTTATGTAAGACTTGGTTTTCGATTCCTCCAGTTTGTATTCGTGATATTGTTATGGTTGAGGCTGTTTAGTTAACAAACGCAGCGACATTCCCCTAAAAGAAAACACCAGTTTTTTTGTTTGAGGGAAAGGTAACCACCAGTTAGTTGCTCCCATAAGGCCATCTTCTGGAAAGAATGAACAACACCACCGTGTTCAGCCTAGCTTGTACTTGGGCCGTCGCTTGGCCCAACTGGTACGCCATCTGCCCGTCTCGTGTTCCTTCTATTTCTTCTCCTTAGAGAGAGAATCAAAGTTTTAAATAGTCGGCTATAGCCAAGCTATATCGGAGCTATAGTTGTTTGAGCAGGTGCCACTATATGGCATAGCCCGCTAAACTTACCTTGCTATAGTTTATTTGGAGGGCCGCCGCTATTTGGCATAGCCCACTATTTAAAACATTGGAGGGACTAGAGGGAGGGAGAGAGAGGGTAACGAGATTCCGGTTGTGCAGCAAGAATGATCTTCGGTCCGGCGGATGGCGGCACCGCTGGCCCGTATCAGAGGGGATGGGACTCATGGGAGGAACCGTAGCAGCAGGAGGAAAAGCATGGTGCTGCCTACAAGTGGAGGAAGGTCGCCACCGACATCACCGTGGACCTCGCCATCCTCGACTGCCCTTTCTACTGCCACCCTCTGTGCCCTCTCATCTTCTAGGTACCCCCTACGTTTTAGATCATCTCTGCTGATACTACTCAAGCTCTATGAGCTTTGATAACCCACAAGTATAGGGGATCGCAACAGTTTTCGAGGGTAGAGTATTCAACCCAAATTTATTGATTCGACACAAGGGGAGCCAAAGAATATTTGCAAGTATTAGCAGCTGAGTTGTCAATTCAACCACACCTGGAGATTAATTATCTGTAGCAAAGTGATTAGTAGCAAAGTAGTATGATAGTTTTGATAGTAGTAGCAACAGCAATAGTAACGGTAACAGTAATAGCAATGATTTTGTAGCAATTGCAAGAGTAACAATAGCAGTGGTAACTTAGCAAGAATAATATGAGAGAAATTCGTAGGCATTGGATAGGTGAATTCGTTGGATGATATTCATCATATAACAGTCATAACCTAGGGCGATACAGCACTAGCTCCAGTTCATAAATATAATCTAGGCATGTATTCCGTAAATAGTCATACGTGCTTATGGAAAGAACTTGCATGACATCTTTTATCCTACCCTCCCGTGGTAGCGGGGTCCTGTTGGAAACTAAGGGATATTAAGGCCTCCTTTTAATAGAGAACCGGAACAAAGCATTAACACATAGTGAATACATGAACTCCTCAAACTACGGTCATCACCGGGAAGTGTCCCGACTATTGTCACTCCGGGGTTGCCGGATCATAACACGTAGTAGGTGACTATAACTTGCAAGATCGGATCTAGAACATAGATATAATGGTGATAACATAAATGGTTCAGATCTGAAATCATGGCACCCGGGCCCAAAGTGACAATCATTAAGCATGGCAAAGTAATAACAACATCAATCTCAGAACATAATGGATACTAGGGATCAAGCCCTAACAAAACTAACTCGATTACATGATGAATCTCATCCAACTCCTCACCGACCAGGGAGCCTACGAAGGAATTACTCACTACCGGTGGGGAGCATCATGGAATTGGCGATGGAGAAGGGTTGGTGATGACGAAGATCGGAGACCCCCCTCTCCGGAGCCCCAAACGTACTCTAGATCTGGCCTCCCGATGAAGAACAGGAGGTAGCGGCGGCTCCGTCTTGTGAAACGTGATAATTCTTTCTCCCTGATTTTTTCTTCAAAAATACGACTTTATAGTATCAGGGTTGGAGTCTGCGGGGCCACCAGGTGGGGACAACCCACCTGGGTGTGCCTGGAGGGGGGGCGCGCCCTGGTGGGTTGTGCCCACCTAGGTGCCCCCCTCCTGTGGTTCTTGACTCCGAAAATTCTGTTTTATTATATAAAAATTCCTCGAAAAGTTTCGTTCCAATCCGAGAACTTTTATTTCTGCACAAAAAGAACACCATGGTATTTCTGCTGAAAACAACGTCAGTCCGGGTTAGTTTCATTCAAATCATGCAAATTAGATTCCAAAACAAGAGGAAAAGCGTTAGAGAAAGTAGATACGACGGAGACGTATCAACTCCCCCAAGCTTAAACTTTTGCTTGTCCTTAGGCAATTCAGTTGAAAACTGAAAGTGAAAAAGAAAAACTCTTACGAACTCTTTTGCTCTTGTTTACATACATAAGCTTAAGTAGCACCCAGGTTTTCATCAAAGGTTATAACTAACCATGTCGACAATAACTCTTAAAAATTATATTAACTCATATCAATGGCATAATCAACTAGCGATCAATAATAAGATATCTCAAACAACAACACTTTGTCAAAGCAACCATGATATAATATGACAATAGTGGTATCTCGCTAGCCCTTTCTGAGACCGCAAAACATAAATGCAGAGCACCTCCAAAGTTCAAGCAGCAACTAAACATTGTAATTCATGGTAGAAAAGATCCAGTCGTGATGCACCCAATATTTGCTATACACAATGCATGAGGATGACAATAGTGCTCTCAGGTTCTGGCGCTTATTTGAGAAGGTGATGACACAACATAAAAGTAAATAGATAGTCCCTTCGCAGAGGGAAGCAGTGATTTGCAGAGGTGCCAGAGCTCAAGTTTTAAAAACAGAGGTAAATGAAATTTTGAGAAATGCACCCTTCTTGTTTACTTCGCGACCATTAGTTCTCGGTATCTTCCATGCTAAACACATTAGTGGCGGTTCCCAAGTGATAAAAGTACAGGATTACTCCCCCTCCACCAACAATCACACTCATTGGCTTGTCCGAAACAACGGGTGCCGTCCATACCAACAACAGTCCTGGGGGAGTTTTATTTAATTATTTGCAATTTGAATTCGGGACAGGGAATCCCAATTACCGCCCCTCTCGTGCAAGGACAAGTGAATAAACACTCATCATGAGAATAACCCGCTTAGCATGGAAGATACTGACTACCTCCTCGCTCTATGAACAATCCAGGCACACAAAAAAAGGATATTTATTTGAAGTTTTTAGAGGTGGCACGTGCAAATTTACTTCGGACGGCAGGGTAATACCGCATATAGGTAGGTATGGTGGACTCATCTGGAATAACTTGGGTTTCAGGGTTTTGATGCACCAGCAGAATTCCCACTTAGTACAGGCGAAGGCTAGCAATTAGGTTGAGAAGCGGCCAGCTAGAGAGCGAAAATGGTCATGACCATGCATTATGCATAAGTAACATTGGATACTAGCATGAGTAGGATATGAACACCATGAACATAAATATCATAGAGGCTATGTTGGTTTTGATTCAACTACATGCATGAACATGTGCCAAGTCAAGCCACTTGAACATTCAGAGGAGGATACCATATCATCATACAACATCACAATTATTTTAACGCAATGTTGACATCCAAGATAAATCATTATCCACTCCTAGCTACTTAAGCATGGCATGAGAAACTATAATCTCTAAGGGTCATTGCAAAAATGTTTGATCATAATGAGTTGAATCATGGATACTAGGTTAAACATATTTACAAAAACAGAGCAAGTTGAGTTCATACCCGTTTCTCTCTGCCACAGCCAGTTCATCAAATATCGTCATTATTGCCTTTCACTTGCACGACCGAACGATATGAAAATAATAATAGTGCAAGAGTGTCGTGGACTAAGTTGGAATCTGCAAACATTTTATTCAAAAAGAAGAAAACAAGGTAACATGGGCTCTCTGTTAGATCAAGAACAATGCATATGAGAGCCACTCAACATTTTCATCGTGGTCTTCTCCTCGGTAAAACTCAAATAATAGAAAAGAAATTCAGAGAAACACACTGAAATATTTTTGGAGTTTTTGGTTTTTCTTGAAGGAAGCAAAATAAAAAGAAGAGAAGAGCAAAAACGAGAAAAACTATTTACACGGGAAAGCTCCCAACAAGCAAAAAGAAGAACAAGGAAATCTTTTTGGGTTTTCTTTTTAAATACTACAGCTAATTATACTAGAAAGAAAAATAAAAAAAGAAGCAGGAAATATTTTTGTATTTTCTCAAAGTTTTTTTAAACACACAAGAAGAAGGCGAGAAAATAAATCTAGCATGGATAATACAATGAAAAAGTGTGGACACCGACAACTGGAATGAAATGTGTGAACATGAAAGTAATGTCGGTGGAAATACGTACTCCCCCAAGCTTAGGCTTTTGGCCTAACTTGGTAATCACCACTCGAAGAAGCCATAGGGTCCTATGTTGAAGTGCTGGGGAGCGGGCACCTGAGAGTCCCATTGCTGAGGCTCCTCCTGTGCCGCAGCCAGGTTGTTTCGGTAGGCGACAATGTCCTCAGGCATAATCCTGTATCGGCCCCTGGCAATAGGATCAAACAAAGCAGGTGCAGGCAAAGGAATAACATCACGGGTAATCTCGCTGAAGACCAAGTTATATGGAACATCCATAGTGGTGTTCTCGCTATCAATCAACTAGTGGTGTGCCATAGCCTGACGATCTAAATAAACCTTGGGCAAAGGATAATCATGCTAGCGTATCTGAATGTTAAAGTGACTCGCCAAGCGAGTAGCATAAATACCACCATGTATGTTACCCTTGGATCTGTTAATGTGGAGGCGACGTGCCACAATAGCTCCCAAGCTATAAGTGTTGTCGCTGTAAAGTGCACGATGTAGAATAGCAAAGTCTGGGGCACTGAGTGCACCTGCCTTCTCTCTAGCAAGCAAACACTTCGTAATGAATAGAGCAAAATAATGTACAGCCGGAAAGTGTAAGCTGGTGGCCGTGACACCCGATACCCCTCTCTCATCCCCCACTGTCAGAGTACGGTAAAAACCATCAAACTCCACGGACCTAGGCTATACTAAACCACCATCAGAAGGGAGCAAGCATATGTCACAAAATTCAGTAAGCGGTATCTGATGGGGTTCAGCATATAAGTTAAACTGAAACTGAAACTCAGGAGGATTATTCCTACTCAAGAAATGAAAACTTTGCACAAGGGAATTTGTGAGGAGATGATACTGTTCACATTCAGCTGCGATAAAGTCGGTGAGGCCGACATTAGCAGCATATTGTGCAAACTCTTGAAGGATTCTGGCCCCTTCCATGAATGGGTTATGCAGCCATTCGCACGGCCGTACCTCCGCCATTCTCCCGGTGCGAAGATCACTGTCAGATGACTCCCCAATAACTCCCTTGGAGTTCTTCTTGGAAGCAAACTTCCTAAAGATACTCATCTTTTTCTATGAACAAAATTCTAAAAAATTTAGTCCACAAAAATTTTCTCAACAAAACTTCACAAGATTGGTAGCAACTACTCATAGGGATGCATAGAGGCCATATCGAGCATTCAAACTACTTAGAACTCTAAGAATTCAACATGCAGGCTCATCTACAGTAGCACCAAGAGTCACTAATTATTCTAAATATAAACCACTAAAGCAAAAACTAATTGGACCAATGGAGGAGGCACATACCAAGCAACAATCCCCCGAAACAGTTTCGGAAACGGAGCTTCGAGCAAAGAGATCGAAATCCGCAGGTTTGAGAGCAAGAACACGAGAGAGAGAGAGCAATGGTGATTTTTTTCTGGAGGTAGGTGATGATATGGAGTGAAGGGATAAGTGAGAGGGCCCACGTGGGGACCACAACCCACCAGGGCACGCCTGGGGGTGCTGGCCCATCCAGGTGGGTTGTGCCCACCTGGAGCACCTCCCTCTGATGTTATTTGCATTAAAAACTCTTAAATATTCAGAAAAAAATCGTATTAAATTTTCAGAGCATTCTAATAACTTTTATTTTTGGGCCATTTTTTTTATTGCACGGAAAACTCAGAAAACAGGCAAGGCATGGCATTTTATTTTATTTAACTAATAAAAACAAAAAACAAAAGGTAGGGAAAGAAGGCAGTGCTCGCTGAATTCATCAACTTCATACCTCTCAAAAATGATTTATTAATAAGGTTGATCAAGTCTTATTAACAACCACTTTCGATTAGCATGAAACCGAAGAACTTTCGTAAAACACTAAGTTACCTCAATGGGGATATGGTTGTCCCTAACAATAAGCATTTCATATTTCTTTTTGGCAGTAGATAGAGGTAGTTGAAAACCTCCAATAGTGATTGTAGGAGATTTTTCAATAACATTAATACCATTAACTTGGAATTGTTTCTTCGGAAACTGCACCATATGTTCATTACCATTGATATGAAAAGTGACCTTGCTTTTATTGCAATCAATAACAGCCCCTGCAGTATTCAAGAAGGGTCTACCGAGGATAATCGACATGTTGTCGTCCTCGGGCATCTCAAGTATAACAAAGTCAGTTAAGATAGTAACATTAGCAACAACAACGGGCACATCCACACAAATACCGATAGGTATGGCAGTTGATTTATCAGCCATTTGCAAAGATATTTCAGTAGGTGTGAGCTTATTCAAATCAAGTCTTTTATATAAAGAGAAAGGCATAACACTAACACCTGCTCCTAAATCACATAAAGCAGTTTTCACATAATTTCTTTTAATGGAGCACGGTATAGTTGGTATTCCCAGATCTCCAAGTTTTTTAGGTACTCCATCCTTAAAAGTATAATTAGCAAGCATGGTGGAGATTTTAGCTTCCGGTATTTTTCTCTTATTGGTGATGATGTCTTTCATGTACTTTGCATAAGGAGGCATTTTTAAGATATCAGTCAAGCGAGTACGCAAAAAGACTGGCCTCAGCATTTCAGCAAAGCGTTCAAATTCTTAATCATCTTTCTTTTTGGTTGACTTAGGTGGAAAGGGCATAGGTTTTTGACCGTCACGCCACAATAGGCCCCATGAGCAAGTGAAGGGGTGCCTTTGTATGATGGGGTTTGAAAAGTGAGGTTTTTTTTTGAAAAGAAGGATTACCCCCGGCCTCTGCATCAACAGTGATGCATGCAGCCATATTATTCAGCAAAATATCCGAAAAAGGTCTACGGTCTAGTACAAACTCGGTCGGAGCTTGCTACTTCTTGAGCTTGTGTTGGCTTTTCTCTTGAAGAGGAAATGTGGATGTAGCAAAGTAGAGATAAGTATTTCACTCAGTTAAGAATCAATGTATCAATCCAGTAGGAGGAACACATAAGTCCCCAATTATTGCACCTACGCAAACAAACAAATACATGCACCCAGCGCGAAAAAGGGGTTGTCAATCCCTTCACGGTCACTTACAAGGTTGAGATCTGATAATGATTGATATAAAAGATAAGTATAAGTGCAAAATAAAGTAAAGATAAATAAATTGCAGCAAGGTATTTTTGTGTTTTTGGTTTTATAGATCTGAAGATAATATGATAAAAAATAGACCGGGGGCCATAGCTTTCACTAGAGGCTTCTCTCTTAAAAGAAAGCATATGGTGGGTAAAGAAATTACTGTTGAGCAATTGATAGAAATGCGCATAGTTATGACGATGCCCAAGGCAATGATCATGAATATAGGCATCACGTCCGTGCAAAGTAGACCGACTCCTTCCTACATCTACTACTATTACTCCACACATCGAGCGCTATCCAGCATCCATCTAGTGTATTAAGTTAACAAGAACGGCGTAACGCCTTAAGCAAGATGACATCATGTAGAGGGATAGATCCAATCAATATGAATAAACCCCCCCATTTTTATCCTTAGTGGCAACAATACAAATTCGTGCCTCGCTACCCTTTCTTTCATTGGGTGAGGACACCGCAAGATTGAACCCACCACAAAGCACCTCTCCGATTGCAAGAAAAATCAATCTAGTTGGCCAAACCAAATCAATAGATTGAAGAGAAATACAAAGCTATCTTAATCACGCATAAAAGAGTTCAGAAAAGACTCAAATAATATTCACAGATAATTTGATCATAAATCCACAATTCATCGGATATCAACAAATGCACCACACACAAAATTACATCGAATAGATCTCCAAGAATATCAAGGAGAACATTGTATTGAAGATCAAAGAGAGAGAACAATCCATCTAGCTACTAGCTATGGACCCGTAGGTATGTGGTAAACTACCCACACATCATCGTAAGGGCAGCAAGGTTGATGTAGAAGCCCTCCATGATCGAATCCCCCTCCGGCGGAGTACCGGAAAAGGCCCCAAGATGGGATATCAAGAGAACAGAAGCTTGCGGCGGCGGAAAAGTATTTTTGGTGTGCTCTCTGTTATATGGGGAATATTTGGGTATTTATAGAGCAAAGATTAGGGTTGGAGGAGCATCAGGGGGGCCCACAAGCCTGGGAGGCGCACCCCCTAGGGCACGCCCTCCGAGCTTGTCACCAACTGGTGGCCCCACTGAACCCTCCCAAAGGTTCCTAGATGTCTTCTGGTCCAAGAAAAATCCTCAGAAAGTTCCGTTCCGTTTGGTATTGATTTTCTGTAAAAGATAAAAATGAGGAAAAAACGGCAACTGGCACTTGGCACTAGGTTAATAAGTTAGTCCCTAAAAATGATATAAAATAGCATATTAATGCATATAAAACATCCAAAATGGATAACATAATAGCATGAAACAATAAAAAATTATAGATACGTTTGAGACGTATCAAGCATCCCCAAGCTTAATTCCTGCTCGTCCTCGAGTAGGTAAATGATAAAAACAGAATTTTTGATGTGGAATGCTACCTAACATGTTTATCAAATAATCTTTCTTTTATGTGGCATGAATATTCAGATCCATAAGATTCAAAACAAAAGTTTAATATTGACATAAAAACTATAATACTTCAAGCACACTAAAAAGCAATCATGTCCTTTCAAAATATCATGGCTAAAGAAAGTTATCCCTACAAAATCATATAGTCTTGTCATGCTCCATCTTCTTAACACAAAGTATTTATCATGCACAACCCCGATGACAAGTCAAGAAATTGGTTCATACTTTTTAACGCGCTTCAGCTTTTTCAACTCTCACGCAATAAATGAGCGTGAGCCATGGATATAGCACTATGGGTGGAATAGAATGTGGTAGAAAACAAAAAGGGAGAAAGAAATTCTCACACCAACTAGGCAAATTAATAGGCTATGGAGATGCCCATCAATTGATATCGATGTGAGTGAGTAGGGATTGCCATGCAATAGATGCACTAGAGCTATAAGTGTATGAAAGCTCAAAAGAAAACTAAGTGGGTGTGCATCCAACTTGCTTGCTCGCAAAGACCTCAGGAATTTGAGGAAGCCCATCAATGGAATATGCAAGCCAAGTTCTATAATGAAAAATTTCCACTAGTAATATATGAAAGTGACAACACATGAGACACACTATCATGAAGAACATGGTGCTACTTTGAAGCACAAGTGTGGAAAAAGGATAGTAACATTGTCCCTTCTCTCATTTTTTTATCTTCTTTTTGTTGGGCTCTTTGGCCTCTTTTTTTTATTCTCTCTTTTTTTTTCATCCGGAGCCTCATCCCAACTTGTGGGGGAATCATAGTCTCCATCATCCTTTCCTCACATGAGACAATGCTCTAATAATGATAATCATCACACATTTATTTACTTACAACTCAAGAATTACAACTCGATACTAGAACAAAGATATGACTCTATATGAATGCCTCAGGCAATGATCTAGTGTGACATGTATAAAAAGCCACAAATACTATGCCAACTATATGATCATGCAAGGCAATATGAGAATGATGGTATGTGTGATAATAAAACGGAACGGTGGAAGTTGCATGGCAATATATGTCGGAATGGCTATGGAAATGCCATAATAGGTAGGTATGGTGGCTCTTTTGAGGAAAGGCATAAGAGGGTTTAATGCACCGGCGAAAGTTTCGCGGTACTAGAGTGGCTAGCAAAGGTGGAAGGATGAGAGTGCGTATAATCCATGGACTCAACATTAGTCATAAAGAACTCACATACTTATTGCAAAAGTTTATTAGCCCTCGAAGCAAAGTACTACTACATATGCTCCTAGGGGGATAGATTGGTAGGAAAAGACCATCGCTCATCCTCGCCCGCCACTCATAAGGATGACAATCAATAATAAATCATGCTCCAATTTCATCGCATAACAAGAGACCATATGTGAATGCTTCGGGAATCACAAACCTTAACACAAGTATTCTTAGTAAACCACAATTACTAACTAGCATGACTCTAATATCACCATCTTTATATCTCAAAACAAATGCAAGGAATCAAACTTCTCATACATTCAATGATCTTCATGAAAGCACTACTAGGAAAAGGCCTGCTAGTGGCGCACCAGTTTTGCCTACTAATGGCGCACTACTGGTGCGCCACTAGCACCACGCCATTAGAATTAAATACTAATGGCGCACCCCTGGTGCGCCATTAGTATCTGGTATACTAATGGCGCACCACGCGGTGCGCCATTAGTATAGCCCACCGTGCGCCATTAGTATGCCTCCGAGGGGGCCATATGTACCCATGTGCTTTGGCATACTAATGGCGCACTAGTGGGTGATGTGCCATTAGTGTCATTTTTGAAGTGCGCCATTAGTGTGCTGAGTGGTGCGCCACTAGTATGAATATTAGGGATTTTTTTTTCTTTTCTGATATTTTCACAGGTTACAAAAAATATTATTGGACAGAATATAGACAGCACCACACAGCAACAGCAGATTCATCGAATACAATAGAAGATTAGTCTCCGAATACAGTTCATCATATTAGTCTCCGAATTCAAAATACCGAACAAAGATAGAACATTACAAGTCTCGAGACCGCGAGTAGCGAGTTTGTCTTCACATTACAAGTCGATATCGATCATCTAAACTACCATCACATAGAAGAGAGCTGCGGTCATCACGATGAGCATAATCGCGATGAAACTGGTCTTCATCCGGTTCCTCCAACGCTCCCTCCTCTCTCCCGCTAGATAGCGCGCGTATCTAGATTCCGCCTCCGCCCTAGTGGTGTACCCTTTGTAACTGTCACCGCTGAAACGATGAACCTGTCTCCGACACTCCTCCCAGTCGTCGTAGACTCCGGGAACCTTATCCTTGTACACGACATACGATGGCATCTCTATGCACTAGCCACATGCACCCTCCTCGAGATATCCTTAGGTGAAGGTGGCCCGTCCTGAGCACGGATCGTACTCGGTGCCGGCTGGCTCGCACCCTTGTTACTCTTTCTTTTCCGTCGCTTCTTCTTCTGCTGTAATGGGACCGAGTTCTGCTCATAGGCCGCCTTCTTGAGTGTGTTGGGGCTGATAATATTTCGCACCTCGGCTATCTGAGGCTCGGTGAAGTCGGCAGCTGGAGGCGTCTCCTGAGAACTGAATGCCAGACGACGCCTGTTGCAATTGGGTTTCTTCGCGGTACCAGCTAGATCGCGATCGTCTTTTGTAGGGTTGGGTTCTTGAGAAGGAGGCCCCAAGAATTCGTCATCGTACCCATGTTCGGCAAAGTACTTATCGATGTTGGTAAATGTACCGTCGTCGTTGTCGTCGTCGTCCGGATCCTGTGCCATATGCATGTTCGGATCCTGTGCCATAGGGATGTCCGGCATGTCCGGTAGCGTTGCGGCAGTCTTGCGATGGCTTGGCGCCGGCACGACTGGCGGTGTTGTCTTTGGGGTGGTGTCCCCCGCCCCCAAACGAATCTGGCTCTTCGGCCAAAGCAGGGGCCAGCTTAGGCAGGCGTTGAGGGTCATCACATCATCTTCGTCGGCCCGACGGGTCGAATCGGAGGTAACAACTCGTCGCAGCCTGGCAGCACCCGAACTAGTTGAACCCTATACACGGTGGGTGGCATCGGATTACCGTGGAACATGGGGTTGCCCGGTTGAACGATTCTGCCCTTGGCGACATCGACCAACTCGTCGTTCACGAAGTGCAGGAGAGTGCACGGAACGTCGGCGGCGCCCTGCGAAAACATGTAGGGCGTCAGCGATGCCCAGTCAAAGGCAAGGAGATGAAGTCCTCGGCCGAGAGGCTTAATTAGTTACCGTGATGATGGCGTCGAGCTCGGCTAATGTCGAGGCACCGCCAACGGCGGGCGTGCAATTGACGGAGGGGCCGCTTGCTGCCGAGGTGCCGGCCGGCGTACACCCGGGTGCATTAAGCTCCAATGCCTGTGCCGGCGTCGGAGACACCAATACCGCCTCCACCGGAGACACCAATGGCGCCGCCTGCGCGTTGTCCGAGTTGCTGGCCGTGAAGCTGGGAATCGGGGGCGGCCCCTGTTGGCCGCCTGCAATCCACGTCGTCAGCCCATGAATCAAGGTAGTCATAATGCCGGTGAGCGTCGATCCCAGTTGTTGTTGCACTTGCTCTTGGACAATCTCCGGAATCCGTGCCACTTGTGCCTTGAGTTCTTGAACCTCGCGCGACTGGCTTTCCGAGCTGGTCTTTCTCTCCTTTCGCCCACCAGCGTTATAGTATGACGACCATTTTGTGGACAAGCCTTTGCCGGCCACACGACCAGCTGACGACGGCTTACTGAGCTTATCCTTGTTTTTCATTATGTTCAACGCCCTATTTAGAGTGCTGTCCCAAGGGGTGCTCTGAGCTGACCCCGCGCTACTGCTTTCAGTCTCCTGCGGAAGGAATGTGAACCATTTAGAAATTTGGCTTCATTAATTAGAATGCAACCATATGGAGCTAATTACGCGGGGGTGTATTCCTTACCAGAACAAGCTCAAGTGCCCTAGTCTTCGGATCCGTGGTAAGCTCCGTTGTTACCGGGTCCTCCTTGTACCGGGCCCTGACATAGTTCCTGGTCTGCTTGTCACGGTATTTCTCGAAGCGGGGCGGTAGGCCTTGCTCGGCACGCTCCGTGTCCTCCTTGTCCCATATAGGCTCCGCCACTCTGTAACCGCCGGGACCGAGTTTGTGTTCCCCTAAGTTCAACTCCCGCATTTCTTTCCCCCACTGACTTGATTCGGAGGTTGCGCTGCTCTCGCACTTGATCTTGAACTCCTTGTAGTCATCTTCGCTGATCGAAGGATTTTTCGCCTTGATCTTCTCATAACTATCACCTTTGTCAATCATTCTCTTCACCGCGCTTCTCCAAGTAGACAGGGCTGTGCTCATCCTTGTGAGGGTGGCACTGTTCACTTTATTCCCTGAGAGGCATGTGTTTTCAAATTCAGCAGGGAACTTGTATCGTTCGTGCAGCTTCGTGAAGAGGATGGTGCGCAAATTCCCTCGGTCCTTATGCCTTAGGTTCTCGGTGTTGATTGAGACGGTGCTCCGGAGAACGCACCCGAGCTGAACCGAGTACCCCTTGACTATTTGTTTGGGCGCCGTTGGATGCCCATCGGAGTTCACTTCAGTAAATTCCTCCTTGACGGTGCGGAGCACGTTCGGGCGCCGGTCCTTCCGTTGCCTCTTCGGTTGGCTGCCATCTGTGCGTGCGCTGCCATCATCAGTGGTGGCATCCTCGGCGGCACCATCAGTGGTGGCATCCTCGGCGACACCATCAGTGGTGTCATCCCCGACGCCACTAGGGGTTGTGTAGTCAGGATCGGTGTCTTCCGCGGCGTCCTCATAGCGGTGAGGTTCTTCCTCCATCTCCTGGGACGGCTCCCAGAATGCCTTGCCGCCCGAACCGCCGGCCTCATCGTTGTGGGCCATGTTTCCCTCTAAATAGGAAAAAAGTTTGGTAAAAAAGTTGGTTATTATCAAGGAACAAGATCTCATCATTTAGGGTTTGTGAGGAATTATCATGGTCTCATCATTTAGGGTTTGTTGACACCGAGGCATCCTAAAAGCTAAGGTTTCATCATTTAGGGTTTGTCAACGCCGAGGCACCCTAAAAGCCTAAGCTTTCATCATTTAGGTTCTTATCGACACCGAGGCACCCTAAAAGCCAAGGTTTTATCATTTAGGGCCTAATCACTTGGCTCTATTGCCACCTATGGCAGTTGCTTTTTCATCTGTCCACACATGAATTCATCATATGTGTTTAATGCAGCAAGAATAAAGGGGCAGTTGATCCTACTTAATTAAGTACTAAGATACCCCGGCCCATGCATTAGTCGCAAGTACCCCATATGTCCTATTTTTAGCAAAGTCATGCTAAAATTCACGGAAAATTTCAGCATGACCTTTGCTGAAAATAGGACATATGGAGTACCCGAATTTGCCGGAACGGAAGTTAATCGACATTCCGGCAAACTCAAGGGCCTCTCGGGGTACAGCAGCAGCATCACAAGTTGACAAAATTCCCAAGTAGTACAGCAGCAGCATCACAAGTAGTACCAATGAACATATAGTCCAGCAAGTTGAAAAAGCTGAAGTTCTCAGCATGAAGAATCACACAACACAGCACCTACATTATGATGATACATTTGGATCTTCATAGGAGCATACAACAATGCAGGCAAAAAGAAGGAGAGATAGGTCAGATTACACAAATAGGTTCCATATTCTCAGAAAAGAACAAGTGATAAAATGTATAGCTGGAGCTTTTAAGAAAAAGTTTTAGAAGCTTGTAAAACTATACTTTGAAGTTGAAGCTTTTAAGAAGAAGAAAATCCAGCCGCGCTAACTAACTGTAAGGTAATGACTACTCATATTGATGTTCAGAATAACTGATCCACTCTCCAAGAAGATGGTAGATAATGATTTCCTCCTTAAATGCAACTAAGCATTAAAACATGGATTTAGTTCTACTGATATGCAAATGGGTAATATAATTATTTATTCCACTACAAGAATAGCAACTTGTATTTCATAATCTTGGCAATAAGTCCATCAGCATATATGGCATGAACTGCAAATCCATGATACTGCAAATCCATAAGATCATTGGTTTGAATCCCAGTCCCCCAATCTTTTGTGTATGCAGTTTTGGCAACAAAAAATCAGTTTTCGTCACTATTAGGCATCAGTTTGTTCTGAAGATGTTATATGCAGTTTTTCACAGTATATGCAGTTTCACATGATGGTTTTGGGGACGTGGGAGTTGATGTTATATGCAGTTTAACATGATGTTATATGCAGTATATGCAGGACTAGATTCCTAGAGCAGAAGAGAAACTTCCCAGGGGTGAGCTCTTATGGAGATAGATTTACAATAATTTCTCTGGCCCTACCTACAACAATGGTGCTGGGGGAGTGGGATGGGCAATTCCTCTTCGACTGGAAATTTCAGTTCTAATAATGGTTGTGGATCCAATTACCAGGGAGGGTTGAAAGTTTGGAAAGAGAAGGTAGGGCAGATAGAGATTAGTTGATCTTTGAGAGGAGATCAGGGGGTGGCAGAGAAGGAAGTGCATAATAATAAATTAAATGTTCTTCAATGTACTGGCATAGTGTGTGGGTCCTGAATTTGTGCATCAGTACAATCAGCAGCACCGCACTTCATCTCAGTTTGCTGCTACGTTTCCCAAACTCCAGAAGTTGCAATTTCACGGAATGGAGGAATGGGAGGAGTGGGTTTGGGAGACGGAAGTGAAAGCTATGCCCTTATTGGAGGAACTTGGTATCACTTCTTGCAGACTGGGCCGTATGCCTCCAGGACTTATGTCTCATGCAATGGCTTTGAAGAAGCTAATAATATGGAAGGTCCAAGGTCTCCACTCTCTAGAGAACTTTGTTTCTGTAGTTGAGCTTGACCTGTATGACATACCCGAACTAGCCATGATCTCCAATCTTCCAAAATTACAAAAGCTTCAAATCGGGTACTGCCCAAAGCTCGAGACACTGAAGGAGATGGATGCATTCCGGAGACTCGAGCTGAGAGTTTTCAGCTGGGAATATCAACTTCCGGTCTACCTACAGACTATAAAGCCTAGTCATTTGCTGCTGACCTGCAACCTAGCAGTACTCACTTCCATGGCTGAGGGTGAATCTAGCTCCGAGTGGGACAAGTTCAGTCATATCAAGCATGTCGAGGCTTATGCAAAGGGTGGAGAAGATGAGAAGAAATGGCACATGTTCTACATATCTGAATCTTGCAACATAAAGACAAATATTCATCAGGTAATACTTTGGTCTCTCTCTCTCTTTCAATCTTGCTAATAATAATATTCTTCCTTAATGGCACATGATATAGGATAGCTGAATGTATCTCCCACTGTTTTGTTTTGCTTGCCAGGATCGATTGGTGGAAGGAGAGGACTAGGCTGAAACTCCAGCAAAACGAGGAAGGGTATTATCATTTTAACCCTATGATGCAAGGATATATGTACGTCTGCTGTTACTAGTTTTGAGTATCCCTATGATGCAAGGATCGATTGTAATCTCATGTTTACATGATGATCGAATCCATGCAAGGATACGTGGAAAGCATCAGCCATAATGCCATATATACTTACCTGCAAAGATTCAGACACCATACTAATTTCTTGCGAAGTGTGACATATGCACTTACCAATTTAGAGATGTAAATTTCGTGGCAGACGTCTAGCTGGTGAGCTTGGCAAGCCTGCCCTTTGTGCAGTGCAAGCAATCAATGGAGTTTTAAGCTACTCTGCTCTGTTCTGCTCTCCTCTCTGAAAGCACTTGCATTTTTCAGATAATATTCAGACAAATTGTCACTGATAAAAAAGGTACATGGAGAGGGCAGACAGTAGCGAAGACAAGTAAGATGTTGGGGAAATGGAGAGGGCCTCTCACCTAGCGTCCCGGCCTCGATGACGATGATGTGGAGGTTGTGGCGGCTGCGGGGCAGGTCGACGACGAGTGGCACGCGTCGAGGTGCTGAAGCTCCGGCAGCGGCTAGGCGTTGAAGATCCGGCGGCACGCGTCGAGGAGGCGGCGGGCTCCTCCTCTCCTCTCGCCTGTCTCTGTGTCTCCTCCGATCTGTTCCGCGCGGGTGCCGGGGAAGATGCAGTGGGCGGCGTGGAGACGGAGACGCGTCGGGGTGGGGTCGGAGGGGGAGGAAGGGGAGGATGGGGAGAGGGAGGCAGCGGGGGCGCGTGGGCGGCTGCGGCGCAGTGGGTCGGGGCAGCAGCGGTGGCGGCGCAGTGGGGCGATGGAGAAGTATGCGAGGGGGGAGTGGATCTGGCGAGGGAGGGACAAAGGGATCGGGCGACTAGCTATAGGGAGGAAGATTACTAATGGCGCACCCCCTGGCGGTGCGCCATTAGAATGTTCTTTTTTTGATAGCAATGGCGCACCACCGGGACGGTGCACCATAAGTAATCTTTTTTTTTAGATAGCAATGGCGCACCAGCTAGCGGTGCGCCATAAGTAATTTATTATTATTATTTTTTTTGTTGCATCTAATAATTTTTTAGAAAATGAATATGAATATGAAACAGTAATAAATTTTTATAAAAACAGTAATAATTTTTAGTTGCATTCATTTGTGACGGTGGAGCGGGGGAGAGCGCGGGGGTCGTCGGCGGTGGTGGAGCGGGGGAGGGTGCGGGGGGTGCTCGGCGGCGAGGGGGATCTGGCGAGGGGGGATAGCGATCGAGATGGAGGGGGATCGAGATCGAGTGTCCTCATGAATATTCAATATTTTTTCATGAATTCAAAAAGTGCCCATGAAATTTAAAATATTCATGAGTTCAAAAAGTGCCCATGAAATTTAAAAATATTCATGAGTTCAAAAAGTGCCCATGAAATACAATCGAGAAATGAAGGCTACAATTTAAATACAATCGATCTTAGCTAGCTAGCTATCTGTTCACAATCTTCTTGCCCTTCTTTTTCGCAATGGAGTTCTTCTATGGAACAGACGTCCTTTAGGTAGGGTGGTCCTGCTTCTTCTTGTGGTGTATGCAGCTACTTCATCGTCGTCGTCATGTTCCATCTTCGGGTCGCCGTACTTGTCGAAGTCTTGCTCATTGGCGACTCCATCCATTCCGATGATCTTCCTTTTGCCTCTCCTCACAACAACACGACTGGGCTTTGACGGGTCGGTAATGAAGAAGCATTGGTCCACTTGGGAAGCCAGTACCCATGGCTCATTTTTCGCGGTGACGTTTGCGCCCGCGGTCTTGGATTTGGCTTCGGGTATAACCATGGTGGTGAAATACCGGTCTTCTTTTAGGACGCTCTTGGCCCATCTGACACGGAACATCGGGACCTTCTCTCCAGCGTAGCTCAGCTCCCAGATCTCCTCGATCCTTCCGTAGTATCTGTCCTTGTCGTTACCGGTGTAGGATTCCATCGTTACCCCGGAGTTCTGATAACCATCGCTCTTCATGTCCTTGTCCTCGGTGTAGAATGTGTAGCCGTTGATATCGTACGCCTCATAGGTCATCAGGTTGTGCTCGGCGCCCTGTGACAAGGCGAATATGAGTTGTTCTTCCACGGAAGAATCCTCATGTAAAGGGTACGACAGAAGGTTCTGCTTGAACCAACGCGTGAAACATGAGTTGTGCTCTTTGATTATATCTCCGTCCGTCCTCTGTTGGCCTCGGTCATTGTACGTCTTCTCAATAAAGGATTTGTGCTCTACCACCCAAGGATCGACCACGTCTATGTGTTGTAGCGCGACTAGGTTTGCTCTTTCAAAGTCGGCGAGTCGACCCTCGAAGTCGACATGCATTTCACGGCGACCCTCGCGGTGACCCCATCCAGCGAGCCTGCCGAGGTGCCTGTTGACGGGCAGACCAACGGGGTTCTCGATGCCTAGATAATTCGTGCAGTAGGAGATGCACTCTTCGGTCAGAAAGCCCCTGGCTATGCTTCCCTCTGGACGTGACATGTTGCGAACATATCCTTTGATGACACCATTCATCCTTTTGAACGGCATCATGCTGTGCAGGAACGTCGGCCCGAGTTGGATGATATCCTCCATGATATGGACCAGAAGATGCACCATAACGTCGAAGAATGTGGGCGGGAAGTACATCTCAAGCTCGCATAGTATCACCACGATCTCTTCCTGTAGCCTTCTGAGTTGCCTCACGCCAACCGACTTCCAAGAGATGACGTCGAAAAAGTTGCATAGGCCAAATAGCGTTTCACGGACATGCGCGTCCATGATCCCACGGATTGCAACTGGAAGTATCTGCGTCATCAGCACATGACAGTCGTGAGACTTCATCCCACTGAACTTCTGCTTCGCTGGGTCTAGGTATCTAATTATCTTCCCCGCGTAACCGTAAGGAAGTTTTACTCCTACGAGGCAGGTGAAAAACTGCTCGATCTCCTCCTGACTTAGAGTGAAGCACGCGGGAGGGTAGTCATTTCCGGTCTTCTTGCCCTTTTTGCCTTTGCGACGACTTTCTGTGTCCTGCTTCGCCTTATCATCATCATCATTAGTGTGAAGCTCCTCCCTGATGCCCATTGATTTCAAGTCTTCCCTTGCTTTCGGCCCATCTTTGGTCCTCTCTGGCATGTTGAGCAGGGTACCAAGCAGACTCTCGCACACGTTCTTCGTGATATGCATGACATCAAGGCTGTGAGGCACACGGTGGATCTTCCAGTACGGCAAGTCCTAGAAAACAGACCTCATTTTCCATACCTTCAGTAGCGGCTCTGGCGCCTTTCGCTTCATTCCCGGCTCTGGCGCCTTTTGCTTCTTTCCCGGCAGTGGGCAATCTTTCCAATTTTTCAACAGCTCGTCTATTTCCTAGCCGCTCCTCGTACGCGGGCGTCTTCGGGGTTTGGTTTCACCATCGAACAGATCCTTGCATTTTCTCCACGGGTCATCGTCGCGAAGCCACCTTCGATGTCCCATGAACACGGTTTTTGAAGACCCGGGATCTCTATCTAGCTGGCGATACGTTGTGTCATCCATGCACCTGACGCATCCAGAAAATCCATGGACCACCTGCCCCGCGAGATATCCGTAACCGAGATAGTCGTGCACCGTCATGAGCAGTGCGGCTCTCATAGGGAAATATTCTTTCTCTGCGGCGTCCCACGTATTGGCTGGCGTTTTCCATAGCGTGTGTAGCTCCTCTTTCAGCAGCCCCAGATACAGATTGATGTCGTTCCCTGGTTGTTTTGGCCCTTCAATTAGCATACTCATGTGAATGTACTTCCTCTTCATGCACAACTAGGGGGGAAGGTTGTACATCCACACAAACACAGGCCAGGTGCTATGTGTGCTTCTCTGGCTGCCAAACGGATTGACTCCATCGGTGCTCGCGCCCAGCACGATGTTCCTTGGATCATTCCCAAATTCTGGGTCTTCGAAGTTCAACGCTTGCCACTGGCTCGCATCCTTAGGGTGACTCAGCATCTTGTCTTTTTTATTTATCTCCGGATCATTTCCGTCATCTTCTCGCTTCTTCACCTCCCTATCCGCGTGCCAACGTAGGAGCTTTGCTACCTTAGGGTCCGCGAAATACCGCTGTAGACGAGGAGTGATCGGAAAGTACCACACCACTTTTCGAGGAGCTTTCTTCCTCTTCTTGTATCGAGTGACGCCGCACACCGGACATATGGTAGACTCCGCGTGCTCGTCCCGATAAATGATGCAATTGTTCATGCACACATGGTATTTCACGTGCGGTAAATCCAGAGGACACACGATTTTCTTCGCCTCCTCGAAACTGGTCGGGCACTTGTTCCCCTTAGGAAGACGTTCGTGCCAGAATGACATGTTCTCGTCGAAGCATGCGTCGGTCATTTTGTGTTTTACCTTCATCTCCAGAGCCATGAGCGTTACTTTCAGGCGGGTATCCTCGGGCCTGCATCCTTCATACAATGGAGTAACCGCGTCTATCTCCAATTGATCCAGCTTGGCTTTCTCTCGGGCGGCAGCTCTTGCGTTATCCGTCTGCTTGAGAAGCAGCTCTTGAATATGAGGGTCCTGCACCCATCCTCCATCGTTTCTGCTCCGGCATCTTCATCTTCATGATCATGCCCTTCGTCTTGATCTTCCTCATCATCATGTCCGGCATCTTGTACATGATGACTGTGTACAGCATCACCATCGTGATCATGTCCTGGAGATTCTTCGTCTTCTCGCCCGCCCTCGCCGCGGTGGTTGTCTTGCTGCCCTTCCTCATTTCTTGCCTGGCCCCCATGGACGACTTCGTAGTCATCTTCATCACCTTGCCACCGATAGCCATCCATGAAACCACGCAAGAGCAGGTGGTCCCGCACCTGCCCGGAATCCGGGTCCGCAATAAGGCTCTTCAGCTTGCATCTTCGACACGGACATCTTATCTCCGCCTCGTTCTTATGAAGCATCCCGGCCTTCGCGGAGCTCAAAAACCTATTCACGATGCCTTCGGTCATCGTGCGGACCATGGTCGCCTGCGGGGTAGAGCAAAACGATATTTTAGAACCAAGAAAAAAATTTGGCATGACTTTCCCTAAAAATAGGACCAAAAAGAATGCATAGTGCCAAAATTCTCGACGAAATGGAAATGAATCAACATTCTGGCAAAATATTGGCAACTATCGC
This sequence comes from Thinopyrum elongatum, assembly GCA_011799875.1. NCBI lineage: Eukaryota > Viridiplantae > Streptophyta > Magnoliopsida > Poales > Poaceae > Thinopyrum > Thinopyrum elongatum. The sequence goes on along the minus strand of CM022299.1, from coordinate 55,433,317 downwards.
ATTTCAAATACCGGTACCTGCAAACGCAAACATATATGCAACACCACAAACATATGCAACACCACAAACATACATAGATCTAGCTAGGCCATAAAAAGTGCATGTGCACGTTGTTGGAGGGAGAAAAAAAGTAGATCTAGCTACAACATAAAGATAGCTTTCCCCTTACTTACCTATCAAAAAAAGGTAATTTAACCACTTAATTTTGATGAATCTATGGAGCAAATGAGGAGAGGAGGAGGAGGCAGCCGACACAAGCTTGGAGGAGGAGGTGGAGAGAATGAAGTGGGGAAAGTGAGTGTGTAGGTGTGGTTGTCCAAAATATCTAGCTGGTCCCAGGTTACTAATGGCGCACCACCTACAAATGCGCCATTAGTAACCCTGGTTACTAATGGCGCACCAGCTGGTGGTGCGCCATTAGTAGTTTTGCAAAAAAATAATTAAAAAAAATATATAGTAGTGGCGCACTGTGTGGCTGGTGCGCCATTACTAGTTAAAACTAGTAATGGCGCACTCTGCCCTGGTGCGCCATTAGTATTTTTGGAAAAATAATTAAAAAAAAATTTGTTACTAGTGGCGCACTCTGTGGCTGGTGCGCCATTACTAGTTAAAACTAGTAATGGCGCACTCTGGCATGGTGCGCCATTAGTATTTTTGGAAAAATTAAAAAAAATTTATTACTAGTGGCGCACCATGGGTCTGGTGCGCCATTAGTGTCTTTCACACTAATGGCACACCAACACATGGTGCGCCACTGATATATAGTAGTGGCACACCATATGTCTGGTGGGCCATTAGTGGCCATATCATCTATAGCCCTTTTCCTAGTAGTGAAGTTTTTATTATATCCCTCTTGAATACCCAGCATATTAGGACCAAATTCATAACCCAAGCAAATTGCCATACTGTTTATAAGACTCTCAAAATAATATAAGTGAAGCATGATAGTTCATCAATTTCTTCAAAATAAAACCACCACCGTGCTCTAAAAAGATATAAGTGAAGCACTAGAGCAACTGCCTAGCTCAAAAGATATAAGTGAAGCACATAGAGTATTCTAATAAATTCACAATTAATGTGTGTCCCTCTCAAAAGGTGTGTACAGCAAGGATAATTGTGGCAAACTAAAAAGCAAATAAATCAAAGAATCATATAATACAAGACGCTCCAAGCAAACCACATATCACGTAGTGAATAAAAATATAGCCTCAAGTAATTTACCGATGGATTGTAGACAAAAGAGGGGAGGCCATCCGGGGCATCCCGAAGCTTAGATGCTTGGTTGTCCTTGAATAAAACCTTGGGGTGCCCTTCGGCATCCCCAAGCTTAGACTCTTGCCACTCCTTATTCCATAGACCATCAAAACTTCACCCAAAACTTGAAAACTTCACAACACAGAACTCAACAGAAAACTCATGAGATCCGTTAGTATAATAAAACAAATCTCCACTTTTAGGTACTATTGTGAACTCATCCTAAATTCATATTGGTGTTATATCTACTATATTATAAATTCACCATGGCTCATACCCCCCGATACTACCCATAGATTCATCAAAATAAGCGAACAACACAAAGAAATAGAATCTGTCAAAACCAGAATAGTCTTTAAAGACCTGAATTAAGATCATACTTATTTAACTCCATAATATCTGAACAATGAGGACAACGTAGGCAATCTGTCTATAAATCTTGTGTAAAAAAATCAGAGTTTTTCCATGTTCCAGCAAATTTTGATAATTCTGCTACTGAACGCAAATGTTTTTGTTTTCTCACAGAATCAAATCAACGATCTTCCATATCATCCCAAAGGTCTTACTTGGCTCAAACACTAATTAAAACAAGAAAACACAAATCTTAACAGAAGTATAATTACATAAACTCATAAAAATAGAAAATAAAAATATTGGGTTGTCTCCCAACAAGCGCTTTTCTTTAAAGCCTTCTAGCTAGGCGTTGATAATTTTAATGATGCTCACATAAAAGACAAAAAATTGAAGCACAAAGAGAGCATCATATAGCATGTGAAAAACAAGTTTAAGTCTAACATACTTGCTATGCATAGGCATTTTATAGGGAAATGATTTGTCAAGAGAAGCAAAAACTAGCATATGCAAGGTAGAAGAAGGAAACAATAGCAATAATCTCAACATAACGAGAGGTAATTTAGTAACATGAAAATTTCTACAACCATATTTTCCTCTCTCATAATAATTACATGTAGGATCATAATCAAATTCAACAATATAGCTATCACACAACATATTCTCTACATGATCCACATGCATGCAAAGTCAACACTTTTCCAAAATAGTAGGATTATCTTCAAATAAAGTCATGACCTCTCCAAGCCCACTTTTATCAGAAATTTCATAAGATTAATCATTCTCCAAATATCACTACTGGAATCAGGCACTTTGCCGTCTGCCATGGCTGACGGCAAAGGCATGCCTGGCGGACGGCAAAGGCCTTTGCCGTCAGCCAGCTGACGGCAACAGGTCCGGCTGAATAGGCTACGGCGAAGGGCTCTTTGCCGTCTGCTGGCGGACGCCAAAGATGAAATGGTCTTTGCCGTCCGCCAGCAGATGGCAAAGGACCTGGACGGCACACGTGGTAGCTTAGGGCCGTTAAGGGGTTAACGGCGTGCTTTGTCGTCTGCTAGCGGACGGCAAAGAAACAATATAGGCCAGCCAAGTGCCCCCCAGGTTGCACAGGTAGGTGCCACGTGGCAGCTTTGCCGTCCGCTGGCTGATGCCAAAGCTCTTTGTCGTCTGCCAGCAGACGGCAAAGTGCCTGTATAGCCCCTTTTTTTTCTTAAATTCATTCAATTTGACATAATTTCACAGATATATATATATACACACATTTCAAAATAATTTCAACAAGCATACCAACAATAAGTTTTCAACAACATAAGAAACATACAAGTTTCCAACAACATATCCAACATACAATGATTTCCAACAAGAAGTTTCCAACAACATATCCATATATACATACATATCCAAAAGAAGTTTCAACAACATATCCATATATACATACATATCCAAAAGAAGTTTCCAACAAGTTTCCATAAACAAAAAGGAAGCACAAGGAGAAGTGTAAACTCCATCAATGCAAGCTTCCTCATCTAAAGCAAATCTGCAAACTGGGAAAGATGAAAGTTAGAAGAAGAAGAAGAAGACTAGCTAGAAGAAAAAGAAGAAAAGGAAGAAGAAGAAGAATTTATATTCTCTTTCTTTTTCTCCTCTCCTCTTCTTTATCTTCTTCTTCTTCTAACTATGGTAGGTAAAAATGCTAAGTGTGTAGGTCATTTTAGAGATAAGCTAGGTAAATAGGTCATTTTGGAGCTAACCTAGGTAAAATGGATCATATTGAAGCTAACCTAGGTAAACTTGGTCATTTGGGAGCTAACCTAGGTAAAATGGATCATATTGGAGCTAACCTTGGTAAAATTGGTCATTTTGGAGCTAACCTAGCTAATTATGCCATTTTTGAGTTAACTAAGCATATTATGCCATTTTTGACATAAGTAAGCTAAGTATAGGTCTTTCTTGAGCTAACCCAGGTAACTAAGCATATTAGAGCTAATTTAGCATTTTAGAGCTAACTTAGAGCTAACTTAGGTCATTTCGGAGGAAACAAAGCTAAGTATAGATCATTTTGGAGATCTGACATACCTGACATACTTCACTCCTACTTCTTCTCCTTCTCCTTCATCATCCTGATGCGCTTAGAGCGGCGAGGCAGTGGGATGTACTCTTCAACCACAATTGGCATGGTCATGTCGCCCGGCTGTGAGATCGCCGGCGCCACCACCATCGCGAGGCCATCTTCAGGCAGCACCATCGCTAGGTCATCCTCAGCCACCACCATCTCTTGCCCATCGTCAGCCACCACCATCGCTTGGCCATCGTCAGCCACCACCATCGCGAGGTCATCGTCAGACAGAATAGGCTGCACCTCCTCATCCCCACTGTGCTCCTCTTCTTCCCAACTCCATTCCGGATCATCGACGCTGCTGCTTTCGCTGTAGCCAGACTCGCTGCTGCTTTTGCTGTAGCCAGAGTCGCTGCTGCTGCTCCCATTGCCTGACCAAATGCAACAAAGGTTTTTTAACAATCAGTGTGAGACAAAGCCAAATGGAGAGGAAGAAGAGGCAGAGCGTATTGGCATCGTCGTCGTCCTGGTAGCGCATGCGGCACATAGTCGTGTTGAACACCTTCACGGTGAGCATGGCGTCGCCGTCGTACCTGAAGACAAGGAAGTACCCGTGGCGCAGGTCGTAGGCACGGACGAACTGCTCCCAGCCACGATACAGGTACATGTGGTCGTTCCTGATCACCACCTCCACGTCCCAAAGCCTGCGAAGTCCGCTGCCGGCCTGTCGCAGCTTCACATTCTTTGGCCGATGGCCGTCCAGCATCTTCATAAAAGTGTCAGGCAGCCTCTGCAGCGTGGGTCAAGGAGTGATGTAGCAAACAACAGAGTTATGATAAAGAGATGGGTGAAGGGGAGATCTCTCCTTTTATATACCTGCCTCCTGGAGGAATTCTCAAGTACGATCGTGAAGAACTCGAAACCTTCCAAGTCGTACTCCGGTGTGGCAGAGCGCAGCCTGCGGTGGCGGCCTCCCCCCATCTCTGATAAGTAGCAGAAGATACCAATTACTACCCTTACAACATTATCAAATAACATTACAGCAGCAAAAGTTTTGAGCAGTAGATAATCAACTACACCGAGTCATCATTTCATATTCAAAAAGCAATGCACTTGTGGACATATGATGGCAACAGCTAGAACCCTTCAAAACTAGGGATTTCTTTAGACATGAAACAAAACTGAAAATGTAAACCAAATTGATGGTGATACCAATAAGAAAACATTACCACTACCAACGATATTGATGGTGATATTCAAATATAACACAAGGTTCATGTGTAACCAATATTTTTTCATTTATTTTTGGTAGAAAAATTATTTGAAATTTGGTGAAATATAGACAACTACAATTCTGCATGACATGCCATGGACCTTATGTCTTCTACTGTCACACTTCAACCAATATCATAATTCATTTAATAATTTTTTTTACCAAGTGACAATTACGTTGCGGAATTAAAATGGACAGCAGTTCACATAGGGTTAAAAAAATATCATTGAATGATCAGTTCCTCACTCCATATCACATAAAAATTGCCGTTTTTGACAATTAATTGTTATTATAATATTTGTATAAAACATGAAAATCAGGAGATTCAACAAACACTCCTGACAAAAACCTATACATTGTTGTACATGTATGTTGTTCATTAGGATTTTACCCCTTTTCTATAGCACACTTTAATTAATGGGTACTAAATTTTGAGCACACCCAGGTTTTATTTAAAGAAAACATTCCCATGTTCTCAACACGGCCATCACAGTGAATACTTACTTACCATGCATATTTTGGTTATGTGGCGCTGGTATTCTACAGTTTCTAGCACTAGGAGATATGTATAGCCTAAGGACAATCAGCAAAATAATCTTGATTAACTAATCAAAAATCCAACAGATCAGCATGTCTCACTCGAACCAAACTGATATGTATGTTAAACATCACATACAAGTAATTCCAATAAAAGAATGTCAGCGAAATCAGAAGGCACAAAGACATGCTGTCCACTAAATATTTAAATTAAACTAAATGTAAACCAAAACTTAAAAAACAGAATCAAAATCTAAAGTAGACCTAAACTAAACCAAGCCTAATTTAAACTAAACCTAAACTAAATCTAAAAAAACAGAAAAAAGATACAAGTTCTCACCGGAGCAGGGGTCGCCGAAGCGGCGGGGCGGCCGCGGGGGTGGAGGAGAGGGGCGTCGCGGCGGCCGGGGTGGAGGAGGGGGCGCCGGAGTGATGGGGCAGCCGCGGTGGTGGAGGAGAGGGGCGCCGGGGCGGCCGGGGTGGAGGAGGGGGCGCCGGAGCGGCGGGGCGGTGTGCCCGCGTAGTTGAGGATAGGGGCGCAGCGGGCGGGCGGGGTGGAGGAGGGGGCGCGGCGGCAGGGGCGGCCGCTGGTGTGACTCACTGAAGGTCGGCGGGGGGCACGGGTTGGCGCGGGGCAGAGGAGGGGGTCGCCGGGGCGCCACGGCGATGGGGGTGGCGGCTGCACGAGGGCGGGGCGGCCGGCGACGGGGGTGGCGCGGGGCGGCGGCGGCTAGGGCACGGGGTGGAGAGAGAGAGGGGACAGAAAGAGGGGTGGGGCGCGGGCGTTGGCTTTTTAGTTGCGGCACGGTTCTTTGCCGTCTGCTAGCAGACGGCAAAGAGCCTAGCTAAGGGACGTTAGTTTGGCAAATAAAGTGGCCGTTAGGTGGCTCTCGCTAGTGGGCCACCCTCTCTCTTTGCCGTCAACTAGCTGACGGCAAAGCTTCTATGCCGTCAGCTAGCGGACGGAAAAGATACGGCTGACGGCATACAATATCTTTGCCGTCTGCTCCTTCTTTGCCGTCAGCTTTCTGTAAGCTGATGGCAAAGACCATCTGTGCCATCAGCTAGCAGACGGCAAAGAGGCGGCTGACGGCAAAGATTCTGATTCCAGTAGTGTATGTGGGTTTATTCTTACCTAAAGTAGACAATCTTTCAAACCCACTTTCAATATTATGGCAAACATATTCACCATGAGGCTTAAATAAAATTTTAAGGTCATAAGAAGCATTATCACCCCAATCATGATCATTGCAATAAGTAGTGGACATAGCAAAATTAGCATCCCAAGTTTGACATTTTGCATATTATTAGCACAATTGACATTAATAGAATTTCTAATAACATCATTGCAATCATGCTTTTCGTTCAAGGAGCTATTGTGAATCACTTTATAAATTTCTTCTTTTAGCACTTCATCACAATTTTCAGATTCACGAATTTCAAGCAAACTTCATAAAGATAATCTAGTGCACTCAACTCACTAGCAATTGGTTCATAATAATTGGATCTTTTAAAAAGATTAGCAAGTGGATGAGGATCCATAAGCTTGTTGTTTTCTAATTTTCAATGAACTTATAATTATACCAAGCGAACAAGCAAACAAACCAAGTAAGACATAAAGGCAAACAGAAAAAGGCAAATATTTTTTGTGTTTTTCTAAAAACGTTTTTTAGAAGTGGGGGAGAGGAAAACAAGAGGCAAATGGAAAATAATGTAAATGCAAGAGATGAGAGTTTATGAAGGATACTTGGTAGGCTTGATATAGATCCCCCCGGTAACGGCGCCAGAAATTCTTCCTGCTACTTCTTGAGCTTGCGTTGCTTTTTCCCTTGAAGAGGAAAGGGTGGTGTAGCAAACTAGAGATAAGTATTTTCCTCAGTTAAGAAGCAAAGTATCAATCCAGTAGGAGGAACACATAAGTCCCCAATTATTGCACCTACACAAGCAATCAAACACTTGCACCCAACGCGAAAAAGGGTTGTCAATCCCTGCACCGTCACTTGCAAGGATGAGATCTGATGGAGATTGATATAAAAGATAATTAAAAGTGCAAAATAAAGTAAAGATAAATAAATTGCATCAAGGTATTTTTGTGTTTTTGGTTTTATAGATTTGAAGATAATATGATAAAAATAGACCCGGGGGCCATAGTTTTCACTAGAGGCTTCTCTCTTGAAAGAAAGCATACGACGGGTAAACAAATTACTGTTGAGCAATTGATAGAAGTTAATATAGGCATCACGTCCGTGACAAGTTGACCGACTCCTGCCTGCATCTACTACTATTACTCCACACATCGACCGCTATCCAGCATGCATCTAGTGTATTAAGTTAACAAGAACGAAGTAATGCCTTAAGCAAGATGACATGATGTAGAGGGATAAATTCAATCAATATGAAGAAAACCCACCTTTTTATTCTTAGAGACAGCAATACAAATACGTGCCTCGCTACCCTTTCTGTCACTGAGTGAGGACACCGCAAGATTTAACCCACTACAAAGCACCTCTCCCATTGCAAGAAAAATCAATCTAGTTGGCCAAACCAAATCAATAAATCGGAGAGAAATATAAAATTATCTTAATCATGCATAAAAGAGTTCAGAGAAGACTCAAATAATATTCACAGATAATCTGATCATAAATCCACAATTCATCGGATCTTAACAAACGCACCGCAAAAGAAGATTACATTGAATAGATCTCCAAGAACATCGAGGAGAATATTGTATTGAAGATAAAAGAGAGAGAAGAAGCCATCTAGCTACTAGCTATGTACTCGTAGGTCTGTGGTAAACTACTCACACATCATCGGAAGGGCAACAAGATTGATGTAGAAGCCCTCTGTGATCGAATTCCCTTCAGCAGAGTGCCGGAAAAGGCCCCAAGATGGGATCTCACGAGAACAGAAGGTTGCGGCGGTGGAAAAATATTTTTGGTGTGCCCCCTGATACACGGGGAATATTTGGGTATTTATGAAGTTGAGATTAGGGTTAGGAGAGCCACGATGGGCACACAAGTCTGCCCCCCTAGGGCGCACCCTCCGAGCTTGTCGCCAAGAAAAATTCTTAAAAAGTTTCGTTCCGTTTGGACTCTGTTTGGTACAGTATTGATTTTCTATAAAAGACAAAAACAAGAAAAAAAAGCAGCAACTGGCACTTGGCACTAGGTTAATAAGTTAGTCCCAAAAAAATGATATAAAATAGCATAACAATGCATATAAAACATCCAAAATGGATAATATAATAGTATGGAACAATAAAAAATTATAGATACGTCAGAGACATATCAGAGCTGAAGAAAAGTGCAAATAAGTGTAGAATGCCACAAATGCCACAACTGGTAAAAATAGGACGAGATGACTAAACACCTAACGTATTATTGGACCGTCATCCAAACCGGTTATAGATATCCTGAGCTACCATCGCCCATCAGGAAGGCCCAGTAACCAAAGGATCCCTAGCTTTCGCAGGAGTAAGTAACGACCATGTACGGATCCAAGTAGTGGCCTTGTACATAACCTGTAAAAAATTAATTAGAGTATGTCTGTTAAAAACCATATCATTTCTACAGCTTCATATATCGCAAAGTAATGCACATACTCCTATCCCAATATGTGTCGCAATAGTTGGATCAACTCCTGTTAGCCACGTCTCAAATAACGTGTGAATCCTATTTGGAGGGTAATTTTAAAGGCTGTATGAACTGAGCGCCGTAATAGTCTAACCAGCGGACACTCGAGAAAGTGGTGTTTAATCGATTCATCTTGATTACAAAAGCAACATCGTTGAATGCCCTCTCAACTTCGCTTTGCCAAATTATCCTTAGTTAGGATCATCTTTTTGTGAACAAACCACATAAAGACTTTGATTCTTAAAGGCGCTTCAATTTTCCAAATATGTATCGACCTCGAAATTGGACCAGAGGTAATTAGGTCTACATACATACATTTCATTGTAAATATTCCATTCATAGATAATCTCCGGTGAATGGTATCTGGCTCATCAGAGATGTGAACGTCCATCAACCTCCGCACGAGATGTAGCCAAGTGTTCCATCGGTCTCCTACTAAAGATCTCCGGAACTGAATGTTTAGGAGTGTAGATTGTAATACAATGGCAACATAAGCCTCCATACGTTGTACAATATTATACACGGACGGATATGTGTGGCTAAAGGCCCCTCCCTTAGCCAAGTATCCCCCCAGAATATAGTAGTTTTTCCATTTCGAAGGATGAATTTTGTCGTATTGAAGAAGGTCATTTTCACCCCCCTTCCAGAAAGGTTAATCATTGGGTCTAACGGTAACCTAGGCCAAGGTTCTACACTGTTGGTACTTATTACGCAAAAATTGTGTCCACGTGTCTTTAGTCTCAACAGAAAGTCTGTATAACCATTTACTGAACAGGTATATGTATGACAAGTGAGTACTTCTGAATCTGTGTATTTTTTAAGGAATATCTCAGCTTCTGGTGGAGGTACTAGGTAGTACCTGGAACACTGGAGGTACGAGTGGGTGAATGTATCTGGGGCAGCGAGGGCCTCCGGGTCGACGTCGACGGCGATCGCCGCCCAACAGGCTGACGTGCCTCCGTCGTGAAGCTCCTGCTCCCCCTTTGTGGCGGCCTTATCCATCTTGCGCCTTTGCTTGATCTGCGCGTGCGAGTTATTAATGGAGGGTTGGGGAGGCAATGGTGTGGTAGATGGAGAGGCTCCATCTTTTGTCGTTCTGTGTTCCACTAAACGTACGCGTAATATAATGGCTGCTGCGATTAATACGTCCCCCTCCTCCTTTTTGCTAGAGATGGGCCTTTTCAGGCCATGCCGTGTCTACCTAGAGATCAGGCCCACACCCGTGAGGTGATGAAGTGGGATCGATCCGAGAATAGCTCCTTGCATCAGGTCACACGCCGGAGTATCGGTCAATGACCTAACAATCGGCTCCTCGCGTCGCCGCCGCCGCCGCGCCGACGCGGCGCCCGGCGTCTACCTCCGTTCTGCTCGAGTTGTTCTGTGCGGCTTCTCCATGTTGGTCTACGTCTTCGGTTCTGTACGATAGGTTGGCGCCTAGTCGCATCCGCGGCGGCTAGGGCGTACCTGGCGACGGCGAGCTAGGTCGTCCTCGTGGTCTGGATGGAGCTTCGCTCCGATCCTCGTTGTTTTTGTACAGGGATTCAGATTGCCTGCTCTCTGTGTATGTCTGAAGATGTTTTGGGTTCGTCTGGGTCTGTGGCTAGATTGGGAACAGCAAACTGTACCATCATGAAGAAACTGGGCTGCATCATCATGAAGAACGTTGGTGTAAAGAAGTCGGTCTCACCCAAGAAGAACGCAAGGAAGCTTTCCGGAACCGGCAAAACCAATGAAGCAAGATCGGCGGCCTCCTTGGCGGAGGACCGCCGGGCTCAATGAATGTTTTATGTTGGAACTGTCGGGGTATAGGCAACGCCCCGACCGTTCAAGAGCTCCGCGAGATCGCGATGAAGTTTGCCCCTAAAGTCATTTGCTTAGTAGAGACTCAGATTAGCAAAGTCCGTGCTGAAAATTTAGCAAATACTATAGGATATGATAATGCTTATGGTGTTGATCCCACTGGTAGAAGTGGTGGTTTAGTTATGTTATGGAAAAATGAAATAAAGTTGGAATTCTTGGGCTACTCGAGGTACCACATAGACATGAAAGAATCTGATTTTGGAGAGAGTCCATGGAGGCTCACGTGTTTCTACGGTGAGGCTCAAACACACCTAAGAGACCAGACCTGGGACACTATGAAAGGTCTCGCCTCGGTTTGTACGCTACCTTGAATGACCATTGGAGATTATAATGAGGTTCTGCAACCTGAGGAGCACGATGGTGTGGGACAACGCAACCAGACACAACTACAAGGTTTCCGTGATGCAGTGGATGTGTGCGGCTTAATAGACCTGGGATACTAGGGCAGGCCATGGCATATGAAAAGAAGGTGGTGGGCGGCTCATACACTCGAGTTCGTCTTGACAGGGCGCTTGGCTCGGCGGAATGGTGCGCCCAGTTCCCGTTGGCCGCGCTAGAGCATCTTACAGCAGCGACATCTGATCACTCTCCCATCCTTTTGAGGCTTGTTTCAGCAGACAATCAGAGGCGGGAGAAGTAGTTTCGGTATGATGTGATGTGGGACACGCATGCAGATATGAAAGGAATATAGTCAACGAGAATCCTACCGCTGTGGAAATTCGCAAGAAGCTGGCTGATTTAGCTTCAAACCTGGGAGATTGGAGCACGTCCACTTTTGGAAGTGTGAGGGGTGAAATAAAAAAGCTTGAAAGAGAGCTTGACAATCTACGAAGGGACCCCTTGCGCACGGCTCCTACTCATGCCGAAATAAGGATTAATGACAAGCTTATAGAGTTATATTTACGAGAAGAATTGATGTGGCGCCAACGTTCGAGGGTGGAGTGGCTATCCGAGGGGGACAAGAATACTCTGTTCTTCCACATCAGGGCGTCTATGCGCAGGAAAAGGAATCTAATAAAAGCTTTGCAACGACCCGATGGCCAGATGACGGATGATCTGACCGAGATGCAGGCGCTAGCACTGAATTTTTACAAAACACTATATACATCTGAAGGGGTCCGGGGGTGTCTGATGTGCTTCAACATGTCCCGGCCAAAGTGACGAGTGAGATGAACGAGACACTCATGGCTCCATATAGCGATGATGAAGTCAAGAGGGCGTTATTTCAAATGTTTCCCACAAAAGCCCCAGGGCCCGACGGTTTTCCGACGCATTTTTTCCAACGTCATTGGGATGTTTGCGGACATGCGGTAACAAAGGGAGTGCTAGGGATTGTGCGGGGAGAGGATAGTGCAGCGTGCATCAACGGCACCATTATTGTGCTGATTTCGAAGGTCATCAATCCTACACTCCTTACTCAATTTCGACCTATCAGTTTATGTAATGTGTTTTTTAAGATTGCGTCGAAGGTTCTAGCAAATCGCCTGAAGCATATTCTTTCCGAGATCATATCTGAGGAGCAGTCGGCCTTTGTCCCAGGAAGGCTAATCACAGATAATATTATATCAGCTTACGAGTGCCTGCATTTTATGAACAAGAGCAGGTCAAAGAATAATAGTTATGCAGCATTGAAACTCGACATGAAGGCTTACGACAGGGTCGAGTGGAGTTATCTGAATGCCATTATGGAGAAGCTAGGTTTTGCTCATCCCTGGATCACCACTGTTATGCATTTGGTGAGCTCAGTATCTTTCTCAGTTCTCTTCAATGGCACTAAACTGGAAGAGTTTAAACCCACACGAGGTATACGGCAGGGAGATCCTATCTCTCCATATCTCTTCTTGATTGCAGCAGGGGGCCTTTCGTGCCTCTCAAAATCCCAGATTCAGTCATCCCAGCTCAGTGGAATTAAGGTGGCCCCATCAGCTCCGGCAGTGAACCACCTTTTATTCGCGGATGGTAGCCTGCTGTTTTTCAGGGCGAGTGTTAATGGAGCAGAGGAAGTTTCAAACCTACTAGATACCTATTGCTTGGCCTCAGGGCAAAGAATTAACAGAGACAAATCTTTCATAATTTTTAGCAAGGGTTGTCATCATATGGTTCGTGCTGCAGTGAAAGGACACTTGCATGTTCCTAATGAGTCTTTGTCAGATAAATATTTGGGTATGCCCACTGAGGTGGGACAATCCAAAAGGGGAACTTTCAAATATCTGAGTGACCGAGTTTGGGAGAAAGTTAAAGGATGGATGGGCAAATTGCTCTCAGCAGGAGGCAAAGATGTCCTTATCAAAGCAGTGGCCCAGGCAATACCGGTGTACTCGATGTCCTGTTTCAAATTGCCCAGAGGCCTTTGTGAACATTTGAACTCAATAGTTAGGAAATTTTTGTGGGGCTGTAAAGAAGGCCAGAGAAAGCCGGCCTGGGTTTCTTGGGAGGCCATGACTAAACCCAAATACTTGGGTGGAATGGGGTTTCGGGACCTTGAGCTCTTTAACCTGGCACTTCTTGCGAGACACGCATGGAGAATTCTGCAAGAGCCAAATTCTTTGAGTGCTAGAATTCTAAAGGTGGTGTACTTCCCTAATGGCACCATATTCACAGCGGAACTGGGACCCCGACCATCGCAAGTGTGGCGAGCTATACTTGAGGGGAGGGATTTATTGAAACAAGGTGTTGTCAAGAGAATTGTTAATGGCCAAACCACTAATATCTGGCTCGATAACTGGATTCCAAAGCAATCCTCGAGGAGACCGATCCTGTCTCTTGTAGCGGATCCACCATAGAGGGTAGCTGACCTCTTACAACCAGCTATGGGAGCAAGGAACGTAGAAATCATTAGGAGTTTATTTCTTCCTATCGACGCCGATGAGATCCTTCGAATTCCAGTGTGTACAAGAAATATTGAGCATTTTTGGTCCTGGTTTCCGGACAAGAACGGGAGGTTTTCGGTGAGCTCGGCATAAATTTTTTTGGTGCAAATGAAAACTGACCGTGAGAACTGGCTCAAAAGCCGAGGTGCTACATCAAATAATGCCAGGGAGGAGAAGGCATGGTCTACTCTATGGAAGATGACAGTGCCAACAAAGGTCAAGGTTTTCTTTTGGAGGTTAGCAAAACATTCATTGCCGACCACCGATGTTCTTAAGAAGAGAAACATGTCCCCAGCTGATGCGTGTGCACTATGTGGTGGTGAAGATTCATGGCGCCATGCACTCATGGGATGCACTATGGCCATATGCGTGTGGGCATTGTCAGACGAGGACTTGGTGGAGAGCATTACTGAAAATCTTGAGCCATTTGTAAAAAACTGGTTGTTTCAGCTTCATGAAAATCTCAGCGACGACCAGTTCACAAGGCTAGTTGTGACTCTTTGGTCCATCTGGTATGCGCGAAGGAAGGCAATACATGAGTCTATTTTTCAAAGCCCACAGCAAACAGATGCATTCATTAACTCTTATTTACATGACCTCGCAGTCAGTACAACTTCAATAAAAAAAACAGCAGTCCAATACTCGAGTGGGTTCGGTGGAACTTAGGAGGTGGCTACCACCCCCTGCAAATTCGTCAAAATTCAACGTGGACGGTGCAGTAGCAACCAACGGTCAGCGTGGTGCAGCCGTTGTCATATGTCGAGATGAATCGGGCATGTACTTGGGAGCTTCGGCGGTATTATTTCATGTGACCGACCCAACCATGCTAGAGACATTTGCTGTTAGAGAAGCTCTTTCCCTCGCTGAGGATTTGAACCCGGAACGTATATATGTTGCATCAGACTGCTTGGGGGTTTTCAACGACATCAATCAACGAGCTGGAGGAAGAAACGGAGCAGTCATAGCAGAAATAGTTGAGATATCAAGTTTATTTCAGTCTTGTACTTTTATTCATGAACGTAGGAACTTTAATTTTGAAACGCACAATCTCACAAAATTCGCATGTAATTTAGCTATAGGTCGTCACTTATGGCTGGGTCTTTCCCCGGACCAACTTGTACCTTTGAACATTATCCAATAAATAGAAGCGAGATTTCTCAAAAAAAAAAAATTCAGGTCACACGCCGCCATAGGCACGACCGAGAATGGCGCTGCTCCCGCCATGACGAACACCAGCACTTTATCGAAAAATGACGAGTACCAGCTTTCCTGCACAGGCTGAGGGTGTCGCAGCTGCCTCCGTACAATAGGCTTTCGCCCCGCTTTATATAAAACAAACCACCGCAAGAATACAAAGATTCTATGAGGGTAGCAACACACACAATACAATACACTGTCGCATGGGGCCGCGCCGTCAGCGACACCAGGCATATTCCCGCTGTTTTGCTCGCCTTTTCCCTCTATTTCCCCCAGTTGCTTCCCCCTTCTCCCCCGCCGTTCCCACCATTCTCCTCATCAGACTGGGCGCCATGCCGCCGAAGAAATATGTTGCTCCTCGCGCCGCTGCCGATTCCACCCAGCCGAAGCAGAGGAAGCCGAGGGCGCCGATGGCAAGACCAGCGGGCGTGTCGAACGCCGAGTTGAGGGCGGACGTTCGGCGCCGGGAGGCGGTGACTGCGGACCGGCGGTACAGGCTCATCGTCAAGAGGGCCAGGGACGTGGCGACGGCGGCAGCGGAGCAGGCAGAGGCGTCTCGCGCGGGGATGATGAACCTACCGCCCGGCCATTGCCACAAGCCGCGTGGGGGAGCCAGGCCAGCGTCGCGTCGCCGGCCAACCTCTCGCCGCACCCGCCGCAATGGGGGTACGCATCCTCGTCCGGCTACTCCGACGGCGACGCGCATGGCGGGTTCAACCCCAACGTCACCTTCCCGCATGGCGCGCCGCCGCGTGCCTCGCCCACCGGCCTCAACCCCTACCAGCGCACTCCCTCCCCTGCATTCACCACCGGCCTCAATACCCAGTACAGCTACTCGCCGCCGGCGTACTCAGCCTCGCCTTCGCCGCCTCTGCGCCGGGGCGCCCTGCCGTTTGCGCACGGCTCGGTGCTGCAGTTCAGCAACACCGACGCCACCGACGCCGACATGGATGAGATCATCACGAGCGACTTAGTCGCCGCCACTTCATGCCCCGGGTTCCACGCACAAGACGACACGATGGCCGCCAACATGGACGGCCAATGCCAGGCCAGGCGTGCCTTGCGTCAAGTGGAGGTCGAAAGAAGACGAGTGCCTCGCCGAAGCATGGAAGACCGTCAGCATCGAACCGATCACCGGCGCGAACCCGAACACCGACACGTACTGGAGAAGGATCAAGATGGCGTTCGACGAGCGCAAGTTGGTCGACTCCTACTTCGTGAGCATCCACATGGAGCGCGGCGACAAGGCCATGGCGAACCATTGGGCGATCATCCAGGCGGCCTGCAACAAATGCCATGGGATTGTAGAGGAGGTAACGGCTCACCCGGAAAGCGGTGCCAATATCGAGGGTCAGGTATGCCCAACCGCCGGCTCAGTTCTTTTTCGCCGTGCATTTCGCCGACACTTGTTCTTCGGCTATGCAGATGGTTCGGATGTTCAACATGTATCGCCAGGACAACAGCGATGCCGAGTTCAAGTTCCTTCACGTGTTCTTCAGGATAGAGTCGTGCGAGAAGTGGAGGGAGAGGTCCGGCTCACCCTCGCCAAGGCCAAGGAGACATACAAGCCGGATGCGCCTGCCCCGGAGGCGGCGGATGGGTGCCCTGATGGCAACAAAAGAGCCAAGGCGGCGAGAGACGCGGCACCCGCTGCCGAACGGCTGCAATCATCGATCGAGCAGTGCATCACCGACGCCAAGAACAGCGCCGCACAGAGGGAGGAGAAATCCAACGCGCGGTGGTTGGCGTTGATGACTAAGCAGGACGTGAAGCTCGACCTTCTCAGGACCAACGTCGCCGCGAAGAAGAGGAACACCGACCTGGCGTTCTTGATGGCGGCAGACATGTTGACGATGGACGAGCAGTTCAAGGCGTGGTACCTGGCGGAGCGCGGCCTCATCCTGAACCAGATGCCCGGGCCGGCTTCGACCACCGCCCCTACGCCAACGCCGACACCAACGCCGACATCAACGCCGACGCCCAGCCCGAGCGATGAAGCCACTGTGCCGACGCCCACGCCCACGCCCAGCCCGAGCACAGAAGCCACGCTGAACCCTCCCAAAGGTTCCTAGGTGTCTTCTGGTCCAAGAAAAATCCTCAGAAAGTTCCGTTCCGTTTGGTATTGATTTTCTGTAAAAGATAAAAATGAGAAAAAAACGGCAACTGGCACTTGGCACTAGGTTAATAAGTTAGTCCCAAAAAATGATATAAAATATCATATTAATGCATATAAAACATCCAAAATGGATAACATAATAGCATGTAACAATAAAAAATTATAGATACGTTTGAGACGTATCAAGCATCACCAAGCTTAATTCCTGCTCGTCCTCGAGTAGGTAAATGATAAAAACAGAATTTCTGATGTGGAATGCTACCTAACATGTTTATCAAATAATCATTCTTTTATGTGGCATGCATATTCAGATCCATAAGATTCAAAACAAAAGTTTAATATTGACATAAAAACTATAATACTTTAAGCATACTAAAAAGCAATCATGTCCTTTCAAAATACCATGGCTAAAGAAAGTTATCCCTACAAAATTATATAGTCTTGTCATGCTCCATCTTCTTAACACAAAGTATTTATCATGCACAACCCCGATGACAAGCCAAGAAATTGGTTCATACTTTTTAACGCGCTTCAGGTTTTTCAACTCTCACACAATACATGAGCGTGAGCCATGGATATAACACTATGGGTGGAATAGAAGATGGTAGAAAACAAAAAGGGAGAAAGAAATTCTCACACCAACTAGGCAAATTAATAGGCTATGGAGATGCCCATCAATTGATATCGATGTGAGTGAGTAGGGATTGTCATGCAATGGATGCACTAGAGCTATAAGTGTATGAAAGCTCAAAAGAAAACTAAGTGGGTGTGCATCCAACTTGCTTGCTCGCAAAGACCTCAGGAATGTGAGGAAGCCCATCAATGGAATATGCAAGCCAAGTTCTATAATGAAAAATTCCCACTAGTAATATATGAAAGTGACAACACACGAGACTCACTATCATGAAGAACATGGTGCTACTTTGAAGCACAAGTGTGGAAAAAGGATAGTAACATTGTCCCTTCTCTCATTTTTCTTATCTTTTTTTTGTTGGGCTCTTTGGCCTCTTTTTTTTATTCTCTCTTTTTTTCATCCGTAGCCTCATCCCAACTTGTGGGGGAATCATAGTCTCCATCATCCTTTCCTCACATGAGATAATGCTCTAATAATGATAATCATCACATATTTATTTACTTACAACTCAAGAATTACAACTCGATACTAGAACAAAGATATGACTCTATATGAATGCCTCAGGCAATGATCTAGTGTGACATGTATAAAAAGCGACAAATACTATGCCAACTATATGATCATGCAAGGCAATATGAGAATGATGGTATGTGTGATAATAAAACGGAACGGTGGAAGTTGCATGGCAATATATGTCGGAATGGCTATGGAAATGCCATAATAGGTAGGTATGGTGGCTGTTTTGAGAAAAGGCATAAGAGGGTTTAATGCACCGGCGAAAGTTGCGCGGTACTAAAGTGGCTAGCAAAGGTGGAAGGATGAGAGTGCGTATAATCCATGGACTCAACATTAGTCATAAAGAACTCACATACTTATTGCAAAAGTTTATTAGCCCTCGAAGCAAAATACTACTACATATGCTCCTAGGGGGATAGATTGGTAGGAAAAGGCCATCGCTCATCCCCGACCGCCACTCATAAGGATGACAATCAATAATAAATCATGCTCCAATTTCATCGCATAACAAGAGACCATATGTGAATGCTTCGGGAATCACAAACCTTAACACAAGTATTCTTAGTAAACCACAATTACTAACTAGCATGACTCTAATATCACCATCTTTATATCTCAAAACAAATGTAAGGAATCAAACTTCTCATACATTCAATGATCTTCATGAAAGTTTTTATTATATCCCTCTTGAATACCCAGCATATTAGGACCAAATTCATAACCCAAGCAAATTGCCATACTGTTTATAAGACTCTCAAAATAATATAAGTGAAGCATGATAGTTCATCAATTTCTTCAAAATAAAACCACCACCGTGCTCTAAAAAGATATAAGTGAAGCACTAGAGCAACTGCCTAGCTCAAAAGATATAAGTGAAGCACATAGAGTATTCTAATAAATTCACGATTAATGTGTGTCCCTCTCAAAAGGTGTGTACAGCAAGGATGATTGTGGGAAACTAAAAAGCAAATAAATCAAAAAATCATATAATACAAGACGCTCCAAGCAAAACACATATCACGTAGTGAATAAAAATATAGCCTCAAGTAATTTACCGATGGATTGTAGACAAAAGAGGGGACGCCATCCGGGGCATCCCGAAGCTTAGATGCTTGGTTGTCCTTAAATAAAACCTTGGGGTGCCCTTCGTCATCCCCAAGCTTAGACTCTTGCCACTCCTTATTCCTTAGACCATCAAAACTTCACTCAAAACTTGAAAACTTCACAACACAAAACTCAACAGAAAACTCATGAGATCCTTTAGTATAATAAAACAAATCTCCACTTTTAGGTACTATTGTGAACTCATTCTAAATTCATATTGGTGTTATATCTACTATATTGTAACTTCACCATGGCTCATACCCCCCGATACTACCAATAGATTCATCAAAATAAGCAAACAACACAAAGAAATAGAATCTATCAAAAACGGAATAGTCTTTAAAGACCCGAATTAAGATCATACTTATTTAAATCTATAATATCTGAACAATGATGACAACGTAGGCAATCTGTCTATAAATCTTGTGTAAAAAAATCAGAGTTTTTCCATGTTCCAGCAAATTTTGATAATTCTGCTACTGAACGCAAATGTTTCTGTTTTTTCACAGAATCAAATCAACGATCTTCCATATCATCCCAAAGGTCTTACTTGGCTCAAACACTAATTAAAACAAGAAAACACAAATCATAACAGAAGTATAATTGCATAAACTCATAAAAAGAGAAAATAAAAATATTGGGTTATCTCCCAACAAGCGCTTTTCTTTAAAGCCTTTTAGCTAGGCGTTGATAATTTTAATGATGCTCAGATAAAAGACAAAAAATTGAAGCACAAAGAGAGCATCATATAGTATGTGAAAAACAAGTTTAAGTCTAACATACTTCCTATGGATAGGCATTTTATAGGGAAATGATTTGTCAAGAGAAGCAAAAACTAGCATATGCAAGGTAGAAGAAGGAAACAATAGCAATAATCTCAACATAACGAGAGGTAATTTAGTAACATGAAAATTTCTACAACCATATTTTCCTCTCTCATAATAATTACATGTAGGATCATAATCAAATTCAACAATATAGCTATCACACAACGTATTCTCTACATGATCCACATGCATGCAAAGTCGACACTTTTCCAAAATAGTAGGATGATCATCAAATAAAGTCATGACCTCTCCAAGCCCACTTTTATCAGAAATTTCATAAGATTGATCA
Source organism: Thinopyrum elongatum (assembly GCA_011799875.1). Taxonomy (NCBI): domain Eukaryota; kingdom Viridiplantae; phylum Streptophyta; class Magnoliopsida; order Poales; family Poaceae; genus Thinopyrum; species Thinopyrum elongatum. Next base: position 55,412,801 of record CM022299.1, on the reverse strand, counting down.
TTCTCCAAATATCACTACTGGAATCAGGCACTTTGCTGTCTGCCATGGCGGACGGCAAAGGCATGCCTGGCGGACGGCAAAGGCCTTTGCCGTCGGCCAGCACACGGCAACAGGTCCGGCTGAATAGGCTACGGCGAAGGGCTCTTTGCCGTCTGCTGGCGGACGCCAAAGATGAAATGGTCTTTGCCGTCCGCCAGCAGATGGCAAAGGACCTGGATGGCACACGTGGTAGCTTAGGGCCGTTAAGGGGTTAACGGCGTGCTTTGCCGTCTGCTAGCGGACGGCAAAGAAACAATATAGGCCAGCCAAGTGCCCCCCAGGTTGCACAGGTAGCTGCCACGTGGCAGCTTTGCCGTCAGCTGGCTGATGCCAAAGCTCTTTGTCGTCTGCCAGCAGACGGCAAAGTGCCTGTATAGCCCCTGTTTTTTTCTTAAATTCATTCAATTTGACAGAATTTCACAGAGATATATATATATATACACACACATTTCAAAATAATTTCAACAAGCATACCAACAATAAGTTTTCAACAACATAAGAAACATACAAGTTTCCAACAACATATACAACATACAATGATTTCCAACAAGAAGTTTCCAACAACATATCCATATATACATACATATCCAAAAGAAGTTTCAACAACATATCCATATATACATACATATCCAAAAGAAGTTTCCAACAAGTTTCCATAAACAAAAAGGAAGCATAAGGAGAAGAGTACACTCCATCAATGCAAGCTTCCTCATCTAAAGCAAATCTGCAAATTGGGAAAGATGAAAGTTAGAAGAAGAAGAAGACTAGCTAGAGGAAAAAGAAGAAAAGGAAGAAGAAAAAGAAGAAGAAGAAGAATTTATATTCTCTTTCTTTTTCTCCTCTCCTCTTCTTTATCTTCTTCTTCTTCAACTAAGCTACGTAAAAATGCTAAGTGTGTAGGTCATTTTAGAGCTAAGCTAGGTAAATAGGTCGTTTTGGAGCTAACCTAGGTAAAATGGATCATATTGGAGCTAACCTAGGTAAACTTGGTCATTTGGGAGCTAACCTAGGTAAAATGGATCATATTGGAGCTAACCTAGGTAAAATTGGTCATTTTGGAGCTAACCTAGCTAATTATGCCATTTTTTAGTTAACTAAGCATATTATGCCATTTTTGACATAAGTAAGCTACGTATAGGTCTTTCTTGAGCTAACCTAGGTAACTAAGCATATTAGAGCTAATTTAGCATTTTAGAGCTAACTTAGAGCTAACTTAGCATATTAGAGTTAACTTAGGTCATTTCGGAGGAAACAAAGCTAAGTATAGATCATTTTGGAGATCTGACATACCTGACATACTTCACTCCTTCTTCTCCTTCTCCTTCATGATCCTGATGCGCTTAGAGCGGCGAGGCAGTGGGATGTACTCTTCTACCACAATTGGCATGGTCATGTCGCCCGGCTGTGAGATCGCCGGCGCCACCACCATCGCGAGGTCATTGTCAGGCATCACCACCATCGCGAGGCCATCTTCAGGCAGCACCATCGCTAGGTCATCCTCAGCCACCACCATCTCTTGCCCATCGTCAGCCACCACCATCGCTTGGCCATCGTCAGCCACCACCATCGCGAGGTCATCGTCAGACAGAATAGGCTGCACCTCCTCATCCCCACTGTGCTCCTCTTCTTCCCCACTCCATTCCGGATCATCCACGTTGCTGCTTTCGCTGTAGCCAGACTCGCTGCTGCTTTTGCTGTAGCCAGAGTCGCTGCTGCTGCTCCCATTGCCTGACCAAATGCAACAAAGGTTTTTTAACAATCAGTGTGAGACAAAGCCAAATGGAGAGGAAGAAGAGGCAGAGCGTACTGGCATCGTCGTCGTCCTGGTAGCGCATGCGGCACATAGTCGTGTTGAACACCTTCACGGTGAGCATGGCGTCGCCGTCGTACCTGAAGACAAGGAAGTACCCGTGGCGCAGGTCGTAGGCATGGACGAACTGCTCCCAGCCACGATGCAGGTACATGTGGTCGTTCCTGTTCACCACCTCCATGTCCCAAAGCCTGCGAAGTCCGCTGCCGGCCTGTCACAGCTTCACATTCTTTGGCCGATGGCCGTCCAGCATCTTCATAAAAGTGTCAGGCAGCCTCTGCAGCGTGGGTCAAGGAGTGATGTAGCAAACAGCAGAGTTATAATAAAGAGATGGGTGAAGGGGAGATCTCTCCTTTTATATACCTGCCTCTTGGAGGAATTCTCAAGTACGATCGTGAAGAACTCGAAACCTTCCAAGTCGTACTCTTGTGTGGCAAAGCACAGCCTGCGGTGGCGGCCTCCCCCCATCTCTGATAAATAACATTACAGCAGCAAAAGTTTTGAGCAGTAGATAATCAACTACACCGAGTCATCATTTCATATTCAAAAAGCAATGCACTTGTGGACATATGATGGCAACAGCTAGAACCCTTCAAAACTAGGGATTCCTTTAGACTTGAAACAAAACTGAAAATGTAAACCAAATTGATGGTGATACCAATAAGAAAACATTACCACTACCAACGATATTGATGGTGATATTCAAAGATAACACAAGGTTCAAGTGTAACCAATATTTTTTCATTTATTTTTGGTAGAAAAATTATTTGAAATCTGGTGAAATATAGACAACTACAATTCTGCATGACATGCCATGGACCTTATGTCTTCTACTGTCACACTTCAACCAATATCATAATTTATTTAATAATTTTTTTTCCCAAGTGAAAATTACGTTGCGGAATTAAAATGGACAGCAGTTCACATAGGGTTAAAAAATATCATTGAATGATCAGTTCCTCACTCCATATCACATAAAAATTGCCGTTTTTGATAATTAATTGTTATTATAATATTTGTATAAAACATGAAAATCAGGAGATTCAACAAACACTCCTGACAAAAACCTATACATTGCCGTACATGTATGTTGTTCATTAGGATTTTACCCCTTTTCTATAGCACACTTTAATTAATGGGTACAAAATTTTGAGCACACCCAGGTTTTATTTAAAGAAAACATTCCCATGTTCTCAACACGGCCATCACAGTGAATACTTACTTACCATGCATATTTTGGTTATGTGGCGCTGGTATTCTACAGTTTCTAGCACTAGGAGATATGTATAGCCTAAGGACAATCAGCAAAATAATCTTGATTAACTAATAAAAATCCAACAGATCAGCATGTCTCACTCGAACCAAACTGATATGTATGTTAAACATCACATACAAGTAATTCGAATAAAAGAATGTCAGCGAAAACAGAAGGCACAAAGACATGATGTCCACTAAATAATTAAATTAAACTAAATGTAAACCAAAACTTAAAAAACAGAATCAAAATCTAAAGTAAACCTAAACTAAACCAAGCCTAATTTAAACTAAACCTAAACTAAATCTAAAAAAACAGAAAAAAGATACAAGTTCTCAACGGAGCGGCGGGGCAGCCGCGGGGGTGTTGGAGAGGGGTGTCGCGGCGGCCGGGGCGGAGGAGGGGGCGCCGGAACGATGGCGCGGCCGCGGTGGTGGAGGAGAGGGGCGCCAGGGCGGCCGGGGTGTTGGAGGGGGCGCCGGAGCGCCGGGGCGGCCACGGTAGTGGAGGAGAGGGGCGCCGGGGCGGTCGGGGTGGAGAAGGGGGCGCCTGAGCGGCGGGGCGGCGACAGGGTTGGCGCGGGGCAAAGGAGGGGGTCGCCGGGGCGACGGGGGCGCCTCGGCGATAGGGGTGGCGGCTGCACGGGGGCGGGGCGGCTGGCGACGGGGGTGACGCGGGGCGGCGGCGGCTAGGGCATGGGGCGGAGAGAGAGAGGGGACAGAAAGAGGGGTGGGGCGCGGGTGTTGGTTTTTAGTTAGCGCACGGTTCTTTGCCGTCTGCTAGCAGACGGCAAAGAAGCTTTGTCGTCGGCTAGCGGACGACAAATAAAGTGGCCGTTAGGTGGCTCTCGCTAGTGGGCCACCCGCCCTCTTTGCCGTCCACTAGCTGACGGCAAAGCTTCTATGCCGTCAGCTAGCGGACGGAAAAGATACGGCTGACGGCATACAATATCTTTGCCGTCTGCTCCTTCTTTGCCGTCAGCTTTCTGTAAGCTGATGGCAAAGACCATCTGTGCCATCAGCTAGCAGACGGCAAAGAGGCGGCTGACGGCAAAGATTCTGATTCCAGTAGTGTATGTGGGTTTATTCTTACCTAAAGTAGACAATCTTTCAAACCCACTTTCAATATTATGGCAAACATATTCACCATGAGGCTTAAATAAAGTTTTAAGGTCATAAGAAGCATTATCACCCCAATCATGATCATTGCAATAAGTAGTGGACATAACAAAATTAGCATCCCAAGTTTGAGATTTTGCATATTATTAGCACAATTGACATTAATAGAATTTCTAATAACATCATTGCAATCATGCTTTTCGTTCAAGGAGCTATTGTGAATCACTTTATAAATTTCTTCTTTTAGCACTTCAGCACAATTTTCAGATTCATGAATTTCAAGCAAAACTTCATAAAGATAATCTAGTGCACTCAACTCACTAGCAATTGGTTCATAATAATTAGATCTTTTAAAAAGATTAGCAAGTGGATGAGGATCCATAAGCTTGTTGTTTTCTAATTTTCAATGAACTTACAATTATACCAAGCGAACAAGCAAACAAATCAAGTAAGACATAAAGGCAAACAGAAAAAGGCAAATATTTTTTGTGTTTTTCTAGAAACGTTTTTTACAAGTGGGGGAGAGGAAAACAAGAGGCAAATGGAAAATAATGTAAATGCAAGAGATGAGAGTTTATGAAGGATACTTGGTAGGCTTGATATAGATCCCCCTCGGTAACGGTGCCAGAAATTCTTCCTGCTACTTCTTGAGCTTGAATTGCTTTTTCCCTTGAAGAGGAAAGGGTGGTGTAGCAAACTAGAGATAAGTATTTTCCTCAGTTAAGAAGCAAGGTATCAATCCAGTAGGAGGAACACACAAGTCCCCAATTATTGCACCTACACAAACAATCAAATACTTGCACCCAACGCGAAAAAGGGTTGTCAATCCTTGCACCGTCACTTGCAAGGATGAGATCTGATGGAGATTGATATAAAAGATAATTAAAAGTGCAAAATAAAGTAAAGATAAATAAATTGCATCAAGGTATTTTTGTGTTTTTGGTTTTATAGATTTGAAGATAATATGATAAAAATAGACCCGGGGGTCATAGTTTTCACTAGAGACTTCTCTCTTGAAAGAAAGCATACGACGGGTAAACAAATTACTGTTGAGCAATTGATAGAAGTTAATATAGGCATCACGTCCGTGACAAGTAGACCGACTCCTGCCTGCATCTACTACTATTACTCCACACATCGACCGCTATCCAGCATGCATTTAGTGTATTAACTTAACAAGAACGAAGTAATGCCTTAAGCAAGATGACATGATGTAGAGGGATAAATTCAATCAATATGAAGAAACCCCACCTTTTTATCCTTAGTGGCAGCAATACTAATACGTGCCTCGCTACCCTTTCTGTCACTGAGTGAGGACACCGTAAGATTTAACCCACTACAAAGCTCCTCTCCCATTGCAAGAAAAATCAATTTAGTTGACCAAACCAAATCAATAAATCGGAGAGAAATACAAAATTATCTTAATCATGCATAAAAGAGTACAGAGAAGACTCAAATAATATTCACAGATAATCTGATCATAAATCCACAATTCATCGGATCTTAACAAACGCACCGCAAAAGAAAATTACATCGAATAGATCTCCAAGAACATCGAGAAGAACATTATATTGAAGATAAAAGAGAGAAAAGAAGCCATCTAGCTACTAGCTATGTACTCGTAGGTCTGTGGTAAACTACTCACACATCATCGGAAGGGCAACAAGATTGATGTAGAAGCCCTCTGTGATCGAATTCCCTTCAGCAGAGTGCCGGAAAAGGTCCCAAGATGGGATCTCACGAGAACAAAAGGTTGCGGCGGTGGAAAAGTATTTTTGATGTGCCCCCTGATACACGGGAATATTTGGGTATTAATGCAGTTGAGATTAGGGTTAGGAGAGCCACGATGGGCCCACAAGTCTGCCCCCCTAGGGTGCACCCTCCGAGCTTGTCGCCAAGAAAAATTGTTAAAAAGTTTCGTTCCGTTTGGACTCTGTTTGGTACAGTATTGATTTTCTATAAAAGAAAAAAACAAGAAAAAAAGCAGCAACTGGCACTTGGCACTAGGTTAATAAGTTAGTCCCCAAAAAATGATATAAAATAGCATAACAATGCATATAAAACATCCAAAATGGATAATATAATAGTATGAAACAATAAAAAATTATAGATACGTCAGAGACATATCAGAGCTGAAGAAAAGTGCAAATAAGTGTAAAATGCCACAAATGCCACAACTGGTAAAAATAGGACGAGATGACTAAACACCTAACCTATTATTGGACCGTCATCCAAACCGGTTATAGATATCCTGAGCTACCATCGCCCATCAGGAAGGCCCAGTAACCAAAGGCTCCCTAGCTTTCGCAGGAGTAAGTAACGACCATGTACGGATCCAAGTAGTGGCCTTGTACATAACCTGTAAAAAATTAATTAGAGTATGTCTGTAAAAAACCATATCATTTCTACAGCTTCATATATCCCAAAGTAATGCGCATACTCCTATCCCAATATGTGTCGCAATAGTTGGATCAACTCCAGTTAGCCATGTCTCAAATAACGTGTGAATCCTATTTGGAGGGTAATTTTAAAGGCTGTATGAACTGAGCGCCGTAATAGTCTAACCAGCGGACACTCGAGAAAGTGGTGTTTAATCGATTCATCTTGATTACAAAAGCAACATCGTTGACTGCCCTCCCAACTTCGCTTTGCCAAATTATCCTTAGTTAGGATCATCTTTTTGTGAACAAACCACATAAAGACATTGATTCTTAAAGGCGCTTCAATTTTCCAAATATGTATCGACCTCAAAATTGGAACAGAGGTAATTAGGTCTACATACATACATTTCACTGAAAATATTCCATTCATAGATAATCTCCGGTGAATGGTATCTGGCTCATCAGAGATGTGAACGTCCATCAACCTCCGCACGAGATGTAGCCAAGTGTTCCATCGGTCTCCTACTAAAGATCTCCGGAACTGAATGTTTAGGAGTGTAGACTGTAATACTATAGCAACATAAGCCTCCATACGTTGTACAAAATTATACAGGGACAGATATGTGTGGCTAAAGGCCCTTCACTTAGCCAAGTATCCTCCCAGAATATAGTAGTATTACCATTTCGAAGGATGAATTTTGTCGTATTGAAGAAGGTCGTTTTCACCCCCCTTCCAGAAAGGTTAATCATTGGGTCTAACGGTAACCTGGGCCAAGGTTCTACACTGTTGGTACTTATTACGCAAAAATTGTGTCCACGTGTCTTTAGTCTCAACAGAAAGTCTGTATAACCATTTACTGAACAGGTATATGTATGACAAGTGAGTACTTCCGAATCTGTGTATTTTTTAAGGAATATCTCAGCTTCTGGTGGAGGTACTAGGTAGTACCTGGAACACTGGAGGTACGAGTGGGTGAATGTATCTGGGGCAGCGAGGGCCTCCGGGTCGACGTCGACGGCGATCGCCGCCCTACTGGCTGACGTGCCTCCGTCGTGAAGCTCCTGCTCCCCCTTTGTGGCGGCCTTATCCATCTTGCGCCTTTGCTTGATCTGCGCGTGCGAGTTATTAATGAAGGGTTGGGGAGGCAATGGTGTGGTAGATGGAGAGGCTCCATCTTTTGTCGTTCTGTGTTCCACTAAACGTACGCGTAATATAATGGCTGCTGCGACTAATACGTCCCCCTCCTCCTCCTTTTTGCTAGAGATGGGCCTTTTCAGGCCATGCCGTGTCTAGCTAGAGATCAGGCCCACACCCGTGAGGTGATGAAGTGGGATCGATCCGAGAATAGCTCCTTGCATCAGGTCACACGCCGGAGTATCGGTCAATGACCTAACAATCGGCTCCTCGCGTCGCCGCTGCCGCCGCGCCGACACGGCGCCCGGCGTCTACCTCCGTTTTGCTCGAGTTGTTCTGTGCGGCTTCTCCATGTTGGTCTACGTCTTCGGTTCTGTATGATAGGTTGGCGCCTAGTCGCATCCGCGGCGGCTAGGGCGTACCTGGCGACGGCGAGCTAGGTCTTCCTCGTGGTCTGGATGGAGCTTCGCTCCGATCCTCGTTGTTTTTGCACAGGGATTCAGATTGCCTGCTCTCTGTGTATGTCTGAAGATGTTTTGCGTTCGTCTGGGTCTGTGGCTAGATTGGGAACAGCAAACTGTACCATCATGAAGAAACTGGGCTGCATCATCATGAAGAACGTTGGTGTAAAGAAGTCGGTCTCACCCAAGAAGAACGCAAGGAAGCTTTCCGGAACCGGCAAAACCAATGAAACAAGATCGGCGGCCTCCTTGGCGGAGGACCGCCGGGCTCAATGAATGTTTTATGTTGGAACTGTCGGGGTATAGGCAACGCCCCGACCGTTCAAGAGCTCCGCGAGATCGCGATGAAGTTTGCCCCTAAAGTCATTTGCTTAGTAGAGACTCAGATTAGCAAAGTCCGTGCTGAAAATTTAGCAAATACTATAGGATATGATAATGCTTATGGTGTTGATCCCACTGGTAGAAGTGGTGGTTTAGTTATGTTATGGAAAAATGAAATAAAGTTGGAATTCATGGGCTACTTGAGGTACCACATAGACATGAAAGTGTCTGATTTTGGAGAGAGTCCATGGAGGCTCACGTGTTTCTACGGTGAGGCTCAAACACACCTAAGAGACCAGACCTGGGACACTATGAAAGGTCTCGCCTCGGTTTGTACGCTACCTTGAATGACCATTGAAGATTATAATGAGGTTCTGCAACCTGAGGAGCATGATGGTGTGGGACAACGCAACCAGACACAACTACATGGTTTCCGTGATGCAGTGGATGTGTGCGGCTTAATAGACCTGGGATACTAGGGCAGGCCATGGCATATGAAAAGAAGGTGGTGGGCGGCTCATACACTCGAGTTCGTCTTGACAGGGCGCTTGGCTCGGCGGAATGGTGCGCCCAGTTCCCGTTGGCCGCGCTAGAGCATCTTACAGCAGCGATATCTGATCACTCTCCCATCCTTTTGAGGCTGGTTCCAGCGGACAATCAGAGGCGGGAGAAGCAGTTTCGGTATGATGTGATGTGGGACACGCATGCAGATATGAAAGGGGCGGTGCGATCGGCATGGAATATAGTCAACGAGAATCCTACCGCTGTGGAAATTCGCAAGAAGCTGGCTGATTTAGCTTCAAACCTGGGAGATTGGAGCACGTCCACTTTTGGAAGTGTGAGGGGTGAAATAAAAAAGCTTGAAAGAGAGCTTGACAATCTACGAAGGGACCCCTTGCGCACGGCTCCTACTCATGTTGAAATAAAGATTAATGACAAGCTTATAGAGTTATATTTACGAGAAGAATTGATGTGGCGCCAACGTTCGAGGGTGGAGTGGCTATCCGAGGGGGACAAGAATACTCGGTTCTTCCACATCAGGGCGTCTATGCGCAGGAAAAGGAATCTAATAAAAGCTTTGCAACGACCCGATGGCCAGATGACGGATGATCTGACCGAGATGCAGGCGCTAGCACTGAATTTTTACAAAACACTATATACATCTGAAGGGGTCCGGGGGTGTCTGATGTGCTTCAACATGTCCCGGCCAAAGTGACGAGTGAGATGAACGAGACACTCATGGCTCCATATAGCGATGATGAAGTCAAGAGGGCGTTATTTCAAATGTTTCCCACAAAAGCCCCAGGGCCCGACGGTTTTCCGACGCATTTTTTCCAACGTCATTGGGATGTTTGCGGACATGCGGTAACAAAGGGAGTGCTAGGGATTGTGCGGGGAGAGGATAGTGCAGCGTGCATCAACGGCACCATTATTGTGCTGATTCCGAAGGTCATCAATCCTACACTCCTTACTCAATTTCGACCAATTAGTTTATGTAATGTGTTTTATAAGATTGCGTCGAAGGTTCTAGCAAATCGCCTGAAGCATATTCTTCCCGAGATCATATCTGAGGAGCAGTCGGCCTTTGTCCCAGGAAGGCTAATCACAGATAATATTATATCAGCTTACGAGTGCCTGCATTTTATGAACAAGAGCAGGTCAAAGAATAATAGTTATGCAGCATTGAAACTCGACATGAAGGCTTACGACAGGGTCGAGTGGAGTTATCTGAAGGCCATTATGGAGAAGCTAGGTTTTGCTCATCCCTGGATCACCACTGTTATGCATTTGGTGAGCTCAGTATCTTTCTCAGTTCTCTTCAATGGCACTAAACTGGAAGAGTTTAAACCCACACGAGGTATACGGCAGGGAGATCCTATCTCTCCATATCTCTTCTTGATTGCAGCAGGGGGCCTTTCGTGCCTCTCAAAATCCCAGATTCAGTCATCCCAGCTCAGTGGAATTAAGGTGGCCCCATCAGCTCCGGCAGTGAACCACCTTTTATTCGCGGATGGTAGCCTGCTGTTTTTCAGGGCGAGTGTTAATGGAGCAGAGGAAGTTTCAAACCTACTAGATACCTATTGCTTGGCCTCAGGGCAAAGAATTAACAGAGACAAATCTTTGATATTTTTTAGCAAGGGTTGTCCTCATATGGTTCGTGCTGCAGTGAAAGGACACTTGCATGTTCCTAATGAGTCTTTGTCAGATAAATATTTGGGTATGCCCACTGAGGTGGGACAATCCAAAAGGGGAACTTTCAAATATCTGAGTGACCGAGTTTGGGAGAAAGTTAAAGGATGGATGGGCAAATTGCTCTCAGCAGGAGGCAAAGATGTCCTTATCAAAGCAGTGGCCTAGGCAATACCGGTGTACTCGATGTCCTGTTTCAAATTGCCCAGAGGACTTTGTGAACATTTCAACTCAATAGTTAGGAAATTTTTGTGGGGCTGTAAAGAAGGCCAGAGAAAGCCGGCCTGGGTTTCTTGGGAGGTCATGACTAAACCCAAATACTTGGGTGGAATGGGGTTTCGGGACCTTGAGCTCTTTAACCTGGCACTTCTTGCGAGACACGCATGGAGAATTCTGCAAGAGCCAAATTCTTTGAGTGCTAGAATTCTAAAGGTGGTGTACTTCCCTAATGGCACCATATTCACAGCGGAACTGGGACCCCGACCATCGCAAGTGTGGCGAGCTATACTTGAGGGGAGGGATTTATTGAAACAAGGTGTTGTCAAGAGAATTGTTAATGGCCAAACCACTAATATCTGGCTCGATAACTGGATTCCAAAGCAATCCTCGAGGAGACCGATCCTGTCTCTTGTAGCGGATCCACCATAGAGGGTAGCTGACCTCTTACAACCAGCTACGGGAGCAAGGAACGTAGAAATCATTAGGAGTTTATTTCTTCCTATCGACGCCGATGAGATCCTTCGAATTCCAGTGTGTACAAGAAATATTGAGGATTTTTGGTCCTGGTTTCTGGACAAGAACGGGAGGTTTTCGGTGAGCTCGGCATAAATTTTTTTGGTGCAAATGAAAACTGACCGTGAGAACTGGCTCAAAAGCCGAGGTGCTACATCAAATAATGCCAGGGAGGAGAAGGCATGGTCTACTCTATGGAAGATGACAGTGCCAGCAAAGGTCAAGGTTTTCTTTTGGAGGTTAGCAAAACACTCATTGCCGACCACCGATGTTCTTAAGAAGAGAAACATGTCCCCAGCTGATGCGTGTGCACTATGTGGTGGTGAAGATTCATGGCGCCATGCACTCATGGGATGCACTATGGCCATATGCGTGTGGGCATTGTCAGACGAGGACTTGGTGGAGAGCATTACTGAAAATCATGAGCCATTTGTAAAAAACTGGTTGTTTCAGCTTCATGAAAATCTCAGCGACGACCAGTTCACAAGGCTAGTTGTGACTCTTTGGTCCATCTGGTATGCGCGAAGGAAGGCAATACATGAGTCTATTTTTCAAAGCCCACAGCAAACAGATGCATTCATTAACTCTTATTTACATGACCTCGCAGTCAGTACAACTTCAATAAAAAAAACAGCAGTCCAATACTCGAGTGGGTTCGGTGGAACTTAGGAGGTGGCTACCACCCCCTGCAAATTCGTCAAAATTCAACGTGGACGGTGCAGTAGCAACCAACGGTCAGCGTGGTGCAGCCGTTGTCATATGTCGAGATGAATCGGGCATGTACTTGGGAGCTTCGGCGGTATTATTTCATGTGACCGACCCAACCATGCTAGAGACATTTGCTGTTAGAGAAGCTCTTTCCCTCGCTGAGGATTTGAACCCGGAACGTATATATGTTGCATCAGACTGCTTGGGGGTTTTCAACGACATCAATCAACGAGCTGGAGGAAGAAACGGAGCAGTCATAGCAGAAATAGTTGAGATATCAAGTTTATTTCAGTCTTGTACTTTTATTCATGAGCGTAGGAACTTTAATTTTGAAACGCACAATCTCACAAAATTCGCATGTAATTTAGCTATAGGTCGTCACTTATGGCTGGGTCTTTCCCCGGATCAACTTGTACCTTTGAACATTATCCAATAAATAGAAGCCAGATTTCTCAAAAAAAAAAAAAAATCAGGTCACACGCCGCCATAGGCACGACCGAGAATGGCGCTGCTCCCGCCATAACGAACACCAGCACTTTATCGAAAAATGACGAGTACCAGCTTTCCTGCACAGGCTGAGGGTGTCGCAGCTGTCTCCGTACAATACGCTTTCGCCCCGCTTTATATAAAACAAACCACCGCAAGAATACAAAGATTCTATGAGGGTAGCAACACACACAACACAATACACTGTCGCATGGGGCCGCGCTGTCAGCGACACCCGGCATATTCCCGCTGTTTTGCTCGCCTTTTCCCTCTATTTCCCCCAGTTGCTTCCCCCTTCTCCCCCGCCGTTCCCACCATTCTCCTCATCAGACTGGGCGCCATGCCGCCGAAGAAATATGTTGCTCCTCGCGCCGCTGCCGATTCCACCCAGCCGAAGCAGAGGAAGCCGAGGGCGCCGATGGCAAGACCAGCGGGCGTGTCGAACGCCGAGTTGAGGGCGGACGTTCGGCGCCGGGAGGCGGTCACTGCCGACCGGCGGTACAGGCTCATCGTCAAGAGGGCCAGGGACGCGGAGCCGGCAGAGGCGTCTCGCGCGGGGATGATGAACCTACCGCCCGGCCATTGCCACAAGCCGCGTGGGGGAGTCAGGCCAGCGTCGCGTCGCCGGCCAACCTCTCGCCGCCCCCGCCGCAAATGGGGGTACGCATCCTCGTCCGGCTACTCCGACGGCGACGCGCATGGCGGGTTCAACCCCAACGTCACCTTCCCGCATGGCGCGCCGCCGCGTGCCTCGCCCACCGGCCTCAACCCCGACCAGCACACTCCCTCCCCTGCATTCACCACCGGCGTCAATACCCAGTACAGCTACTCACCGCCGGCGTACTCAGCCTCGTCTGTGCCCCCTCTGCGCCGGGGCGCCCTGCCGTTTGCGCACGGCTCGGTGCTGCAGTTCAGCAACACCGACGCCACCGACGCCGACATGGATGAGATCATCACGAGCGACTTAGTCGCCGGCACTTCATGCCCCGGGTTCCACGCACAAGACGACACGATGGCCGCCAACATGGACGGCCAATGCCAGGCCGGACGTGCCTTGCGTCAAGTGGAGGTCGAAAGAAGACGAGTGCCTCGCCGAAGCATGGAAGACCGTCAGCATCGAACCGATCACCGGCGCGAACCCGAACACCGACACGTACTGGAGAATGATCAAGACGGCGTTCGACGAGCGCAAGTTGGTCGACTCCTACTTCGTGAGCATCCACATGGAGCGCGGCGACAAGGCCATGGCGAACCATTGGGCGATCATCCAGGCGGCCTGCAACAAATGGCATGGGATTGTAGAGGAGGTAGCGGCTCACCCGGAAAGCGGCGCCAATATCGAGGGTCAGGTATGCCCAACCGCCGGCTCAGTTCTTTTTCACCGTGCATTTCGCCGACACTTGTTCTTCGGCTATGCAGATGGTTCGGATGTTCAACATGTATCGCGAGGACAACAGCGATGCCGAGTTCAAGTTTCTCCATGTGTTCTTCAGGATCGAGTCGTGCGAGAAGTGGAGGGAGAGGTCCGGCTCACCCTCGCCAAGGCCAAGGAGACGTACAAGCCGGATGCGCCTGCCCCGGAGGCGGCGGATGGGTGCCCTGATGGCAACAAAAGAGCCAAGGCGGCGAGAGACGCGGCACCCGCTGCCGAACGGCTGCAATCATCGATCGAGCAGTGCATCACCGACGCCAAGAACAGCGCCGCACAGAGGGAGGAGAAATCCAACGCGCGGTGGTTGGCGTTGATGACTAAGCAGGACGTGAAGCTCGACCTTCTCAGGACCAACGTCGCCGCGAAGAAGAGGAACACCGACCTGGCGTTCTTGATGGCGGCAGACATGTTGACGATGGACGAGTAGTTCAAGGCGTCGTACCTGGCGAAGCGCGGCCTCATCCTGAACCAGATGCCTGGGCCGGCTTCGACCACCGCCCCTACGCCAACGCCGACACCAACGCCGACATCAACGCCGACGCCCAGCCCGAGCGATGAAGCCACCGCGCCGACGCCCACGCCCACGCCCAGCGCGAGCACAGAAGCCACGCGGAACCCTCCCAAAGGTTCCTAGGTGTCTTCTGGTCCAAGAAAAATCCTCAGAAAGTTCCGTTCCGTTTGGTATTGATTTTCTGTAAAAGATAAAATTGAGGAAAAAATGGCAACTGGCACTGGGCACTAGGTTAATAAGTTAGTCCCTAAAAATGATATAAAATAGCATATAAATGCATATAAAACATCCCAAATGGATAACATAATAGCATGGAACAATAAAAAATTATAATTACGTTTGAGACGTATCAAGCATCACCAAGCTTAATTCCTGCTCGTCCTCGAGTAGGTAAATGATAAAAACAGAATTTTTGATGTGGAATGCTACCTAACATGTTTATCAAATAATCTTTCTTTTATGTGGCATGAATATTCAGATTCATAAGATTCAAAACAAAAGTTTAATATTGACATAAAAACTATAATACTTCAAGCATACTAAAAAGCAATCATGTCCTTTCAAAATATCATGGCTAAAGAAAGTTATCCCTACAAAATTATATAGTCTTGTCATGCTCCATCTTTTTAACACAAAGTATTTATCATGCACAACTCCGATGACAAGCCAAGAAATTGGTTCATACTTTTTAACGCGCTTCAGCTTTTTCAACTCTCACGCAATACATGAGCGTGAGCCATGGATATAGCACTATGGGTGGAATAGAAGGTGGTAGAAAACAAAAAGGGAGAAAGAAATTCTCACACCAACTAGGCAAATTAATAGGCTATGGAGATGCCCATCAAGTGATATCGATGTGAGTGAGTAGGGATTGTCATGCAATGGATGCACTAGAGCTATAAGTGCATGAAAGCTCAAAAGAAAACTAAGTTGTGTGCATCCAACTTGCTTGCTCGCAAAGACCTCAGGAATTTGAGGAAGCCCATCAATGGAATATGCAAGCCAAGTTCTATAATGAAAAATTCCCACTAGTAATATATGAAAGTGACAACACATGAGACTCACTATCATGAAGAACATGGTGCTACTTTGAAGCACAAGTGTGGAAAAAGGATAGTAACATTGTCCCTTCTCTCATTTTTTTATCTTTTTTTTGTTGGGCTCTTTGGCCTCTTTTTTTTATTCTCTTTTTTTTTTCATCCGGAGCCTCATCCCAACTTGTGGGTGAATCATAGTCTCCATCATCCTTTCCTCACATGAGACAATGCTCTAATAATGATAATCATCACACATTTATTTACTTACAACTCGATACTAGAACAAAGATATGACTCTATATGAATGCCTCAGGCAATGATCTAGTGTGACATATATAAAAAACCACAAATACTATGCCAACTATATGATCATGCAAGGCAATCTGAGAATGATGGTATGTGTGATAATAAAACGGAACGGTGGAAGTTGCATGGCAATATATGTCGGAATGGCTATGGAAATGCCATAATAGGTAGGTATGGTGGCTGTTTTAAGGAAAGGCATAAGAGGGTTTAATGCACCGGCGAAAGTTGCGCGGTACTAAAGTGGCTAGCAAAGGTGGAAGGATGAGAGTGCGTATAATCCATGGACTCAACATTAGTCATAAAGAACTCACATACTTATTGCAAAAGTTTATTAGCCCTCGAAGCAAAGTACTACTACATATGGTCCTAGGGGGATAGATTGGTAGGAAAAGAACATCGCTCATCCCCGACCGCCACTCATAAGGATGACAATCAATAATAAATCATACTCCAATTTCATCGCATAACAAGAGACCATATGTGAATGCTTCGGGAATCACAATCCTTAACACAAGTATTCTTAGTAAACCACAATTACTAACTAGCATGACTCTAATATCACCATCTTTATATCTCAAAACAAATGCAAGGAATCAAACTTCTCACACATTCAATGATCTTCATGAAAGTTTTTATTATATCCCTCTTGAATACCCAGCATATTAGGACCAAATTCATAACCCAAGCAAATTGCCATATTGTTTATAAGACTCTCAAAATAATATAAGTGAAGCATGATAGTTCATCAATTTCTTCAAAATAAAACCACCACCGTGCTCTAAAAAGATATAAGTGAAGCACTAGAGCAACTGCCTAGCTCAAAAGATATAAGTGAAGCACATAGAGTATTCTAATAAATTCACGATTAATGTGTGTCCCTCTCAAAAGATGTGTACAGCAAGGATGATTGTGGGAAACTAAAAAGCAAATAAATCAAAGAATCATATAATACAAGACGCTCCAAGCAAAACACATATCACGTAGTGAATAAAAATATAGCCTCAAGTAATTTACCGATGGATTGTAGACAAAAGAGGGGACGCCATCCGGGGCATCCCGAAGTTTAGATGCTTGGTTGTCCTTGAATAAAACCTTGGGGTGCCCTTCGGCATCCCCAAGCTTAGACTCTTGCCACTCCTTATTTCTTAGACCATCAAAACTTCACTCAAAACTTGAAAACTTCACAACACAAAACTCAACAGAAAACTCATGAGATCCGTTAGTATAATAAAACAAATCTCCACTTTTAGGTACTATTGTGAACTCATTCTAAATTCATATTGGTGTTATATCTACTATATTCTAACTTCACCATGGCTCATACCCCCCGATACTACCTATAGATTCATCAAAATAAGCAAACAACACAAAGAAATAGAATCTATCAAAAACAGAATAGTCTTTAAAGACCCGAATTAAGATCATACTTATTTAAATCCATAATATCTAAACAATGATGACAACATAGGCAATCTTTCTATAAATCTTGTGTAAAAAAATCATAGTTTTTCCATGTTCCAGCAAATTTTGATAATTCTGCTACTGAACGCAAATGTTTCTGTTTTTTCACAGACTCAAATCAACGATCTTTCATATCATCCCAAAGGTCTTACTTGGCTCAAAAACTAATTAAAACAAGAAAACACAAATCATAACAGAAGTATAATTGCATAAACTCATAAAAAGAGAAAATAAAAATATTGGGTTATCTCCCAACAAGCGCTTTTCTTTAAAGCCTTTCAGCTAGGCGTTGATAATTTTAATGATGCTCACATAAAAGACAAAAAATTGAAGCACAAAGAGAGCATCATATAGTATGTGAAAAACAAGTTTAAGTCTAACATACTTCCTATGCATAGGCATTTTATAGGGAAATGATTTGTCAAGAGAAGCAAAAACTAGCATATGCAAGGTAGAAGAAGGAAACAATAGCAATAATCTCAACATAACGAGAGGTAATTTAGTAACATGAAAATTTCTACAACCATATTTTCCTCTCTCATAATAATTACATGTAGGATCATAATCAAATTCAACAATATAGCTATCACACAACATATTCTCTACATGATCCACATGCATGCAAAGTCGACACTTTTCCAAAATAGTAGCATTATCATCAAATAAAGTCATGACCTCTCCAAGCCCACTTTTATCAGAAATTTCATAAGATTGATCATTCTCCAAATATCACTACAGGAATCAGGCACTTTGCCGTCTGCCATGGCTGACGGCAAAGGCATGCCTGGCGGACGGCAAAGGCCTTTGCCGTCGGCCAGCAGACGGCAACAGGTCCGGCTGAATAGGCTACGGCGATGGGCTCTTTGCCGTCTGCTGGCGGACGGCAAAGATGAAATGGTCTTTGCCGTCCGCCAGCAGATGGCAAAGGACCTGGACGGCACACGTGGTAGCTTAGGGCCGTTAAGGGGTTAACGGCGTGCTTTGCCGTCTGCTAGCGGACGGCAAAGAAACAATATAGGCGAGCCAAGTGCCCCCCAGGTTGCACAGGTAGCTGCCACGTGGCAGCTTTGCCGTCAGCTGGCTGATGCCAAAGCTCTTTGTCGTCTGCCAGCAGACGGCAAAGTGCCTGTATAGCCCCTGTTTTTTTCTTAAATTCATTCAATTTGACAGAATTTCACAGATATATATATATATACACACATTTCAAAATAATTTCAACAAGCATACCAACAATAAGTTTTCAACAACATAAGAAACATACAAGTTTCCAACAACATATACAACATACAATGATTTCCAACAAGAAGTTTCCAACAACATATCCATATATACATACATATCCAAAAGAAGTTTCAACAACATATCCATATATACATACATATCCAAAAGAAGTTTCCAACAAGTTTCCATAAACAAAAAGGAAGCATAAGGAGAAGAGTACACTCCATCAATGCAAGCTTCCTCATCTAAAGCAAATCTGCAAATTGGGAAAGATGAAAGTTAGAAGAAGAAGAAGAAGACTAGCTAGAAGAAAAAGAAGAAAAGGAAGAAGAAAAAGAAGAAGAAGAAGAATTTATATTCTCTTTCTTTTTCTCCTCTCCTCTTCTTTATCTTCTTCTTCTTCAACTAAGCTACGTAAAAATGCTAAGTGTGTAGGTCATTTTAGAGCTAAGCTAGGTAAATAGGTCATTTTGGAGCTAACCTAGGTAAAATGGATCATATTGAAGCTAACCTAGGTAAACTTGGTCATTTGGGAGCTAACCTAGGTAAAATGGATCATATTGGAGCTAACCTAGGTAAAATTGGTCATTTTGGAGCTAACCTAGCTAATTATGCCATTTTTGAGTTAACTAAGCATATTATGCCATTTTTTACATAAGTAAGCTAAGTATAGGTCTTTCTTGAGCTAACCCAGGTAACTAAGCATATTAGAGCTAATTTAGCATTTTAGAGCTAACTTAGAGCTAACTTAGCATATTAGAGTTAACTTAGGTCATTTCGGAGGAAACAAAGCTAAGTATAGATCATTTTGGAGATCTGACATACCTGACATACTTCACTCCTTCTTCTCCTTCTCCTTCATCATCCTGATGAGCTTAGAGCGGCGAGGCAGTGGGATGTACTCTTCTACCACAATTGGCATGGTCATGTCGCCCGGCTGTGAGATCGCCGGCGCCACCACCATCGCGAGGTCATTGTCAGGCATCACCATCATCGCGAGGCCATCTTCAGGCAGCACCATCGCTAGGTCATCCTCAGCCACCACCATCTCTTGCCCATCGTCAGCCACCACCATCGCTTGGCCATCGTCAGCCACCACCATCGCGAGGTCATCGTCAGACAGAATAGGCTGCACCTCCTCATCCCCACTGTGCTCCTCTTCTTCCCCACTCCATTCCGGATCATCCACGCTGCTGCTTTCGCTGTAGCCAGACTCGCTGCTGCTTTTGCTGTAGCCAGAGTCGCTGCTGCTGCTCCCATTGCCTGACCAAATGCAACAAAGGTTTTTTAACAATCAGTGTGAGACAAAGCCAAATGGAGAAGAAGAAGAGGCAGAGCGTACTGGCATCGTCGTCGTCCTGGTAGCGCATGCGGCACATAGTCGTGTTGAACACCTTCACGGTGAGCATGGCGTCGCCGTCGTACCTGAAGACAAGGAAGTACCCGTGGCGCAGGTCGTAGGCATGGACGAACTGCTCCCAGCCACGATACAGGTACATGTGGTCGTTCCTGATCACCACCTCCATGTCCCAAAGCCTGCGAAGTCCGCTGCCGGCCTGTCGCAGCTTCACATTCTTTGGCCGATGGCCGTCCAGCATCTTCATAAAAGTGTCAGGCAGCCTCTGCAGCGTGGGTCAAGGAGTGATGTAGCAAACAGCAGAGTTATAATAAAGAGATGGGTGAAGGGGAGATCTCTCCTTTTATATACCTGCCTCCTGGAGGAATTCTCAAGTACGATCGTGAAGAACTCGAAACCTTCCAAGTCGTACTCCTGTGTGGCAAAGCATAGCCTGCGGTGGCGGCCTCCCCCCATCTCTGATAAGTAGCAGAAGATACCAATTACTACCCTTACAATATTATCAAACAAGATTACAACAGCAAAAGTTTTGAGCAGTAGATAATCAACTACACCAAGTCATCATTTCATATTCAAAAAGCAATGCACTTGTGGACATATGATGGCAACGGCTAGAACCCTTCAAAACTAGGGATTTCTTTAGACTTGAAACAAAACTGAAAATGTAAGCCAAATTGATGGTGATACCAATAAGAAAACATTACCACTACCAACGATATTGATGGTGATATTCAAAGATAACACAAGGTTCAAGTGTAACCAATATTTTTTCATTTATTTTTGATAGAAAAATTATTTGAAATCTGGTGAAATATAGACAACTACAATTCTGCATGACATGCCATGGACCTTATGTCTTCTACTGTCACACTTCAACCAATATCATAATTCATTTAATAATTTTTTTTGCCAAGTGATAATTACGTTGCGGAATTAAAATGGACAGCAGTTCACATAGGGTTAAAAAAATATCATTGAATGATCAGTTCCTCACTCCATATCACATAAAAATTGCCGTTTTTGATAATTAATTGTTATTATAATATTTGTATAAAACATGAAAATCAGGAGATTCAACAAACACTCCTGACAAAAACCTATACATTGCCGTACATGTATGTTGTTCATTAGGATTTTACCCCTTTTCTATAGCACACTTTAATTAATGGGTACAAAATTTTGAGCACACCCAGGTTTTATTTAAAGAAAACATTCGAATGTTCTCAACACGGCCATCACAGTGAATACTTACTTACCATGCATATTTTGGTTATGTGGCGCTGGTATTCTACAGTTTCTAGCACTAGGAGATATGTATAGCCTAAGGACAATCAGCAAAATAATCTTGATTAACTAATCAAAAATCCAACAGATCAGCATGTCTCACTCGAACCAAACTGATATGTATGTTAAACATCACATACAAGTAATTCGAATAAAAGAATGTCAGCGAAAACAGAAGGCACAAAGACATGCTGTCCACTAAATATTTAAATTAAACTAAATGTAAACCAAAACTTAAAAAACAGAATCAAAATCTAAAGTAAACCTAAACTAAACCAAGCCTAATTTAAACTAAACATAAACTAAATCTAAAAAAACAGAAAAAAGATACAAGTTCTCACCGGAGCGGCGGGGCGGCCGCGGGGGTGTAGCAGAGGGGGGTCGCGGCGGCCGGGGTGGAGGAGGGGGCGCCGGAGCGATGGGGCGGCCGCGGTGGAGGAGAGGGGCGCCGGGGCGGCCGGGGTGGAGGAGGGGGCGCCGGTGCGCCGGGGCGGCCGCGGTAGTGGAGGAGAGGGGCGCCGGGGCGGTCGGGGTGGAGAAGGGGGCGCCGGAGCGACGAGGGCGCCTCGGCGATGGGGGTGGCGGCTGCACGGGGGCGGGGCGGCCGGCGACGGGGGTGGCGCGGGGCGACGGCGGCTAGGGCATGGGGCGGAGAGAGAGAGGGGACAGAAAGAGGGGTGGGGCGCGGGCGTTGGCTTTTTAGTTAGGGCACGGTTCTTTGCCGTCTGCTAGCAGACGGCGGACGGCAAATAAAGTGGCCGTTAGGTGGCTCTCGCTAGTGGGCCACCCTCCCTCTTTGCCGTCCACTAGCTGACGGCAAAGCTTCTATGCCGTGAGCTAGCGAACGGAAAAGATACGGCTGACGGCATACAATATCTTTGCCGTCTGCTCCTTCTTTGCCGTCAGCTTTCTGTAAGCTGATGGCAAAGACCATCTGTGCCATCAGCTAGCAGACGGCAAAGAGGCGGCTGACGGCAAAGATTCTAATTCCAGTAGTGTATGTGGGTTTATTCTTACCTAAAGTAGACAATCTTTCAAACCCACTTTTAATATTATGGCAAACATATTCACCATGAGGCTTAAATAAAGTTTTAAGGTCATAAGAAGCATTATCACCCCAATCATGATCATTGCAATAAGTAGTGGACATAGCAAAATTAGCATCCCAAGTTTGAGATTTTGCATATTATTAGCACAATTGACATTAATAGAATTTCTAATAACATCATTGCAATCATGTTTTTCGTTCAAGGAGCTATTGTGAATCACTTTATAAATTTCTTCTTTTAGCACTTCATCACAATTTTCAGATTCATGAATTTCAAGCAAAACTTCATAAAGATAATCTAGTGCACTCAACTCACTAGCAATTGGTTCATAATAATTGGATCTTTTAAAAAGATTAGCAAGTGGATGAGGATCCATAAGCTTGTTGTTTTCTAATTTTTAATGAACTTACAATTATACCAAGCGAACAAGCAAACAAACCAAGTAAGACATAAAGGCAAACAGAAAAAAAAAAATATTTTTTGTGTTTTTCTAGAAACGTTTTTTAGAAGTGGGGGAGAGGAAAACAAGAGGCAAATGGAAAATAATGTAAATGCAAGAGATGAGAGTTTATGAAGGATACTTGGTAGGCTTGATATAGATCCCCCTCGGTAACGGTGCCAGAAATTCTTCCTGCTACTTCTTGAGCTTGCGTTGCTTTTTCCCTTGAAGAGGAAAGGGTGGTGTAGCAAACTAGAGATAAGTATGTTCCTCAGTTAAGAAGCAAGGTATCAATCCAGTAGGAGGAACACACAAGTCCCCAATTATTGCACCTACACAAACAATCAAATACTTGCACCCAACGCGAAAAAGGGTTGTCAATCCTTGCACCGTCACTTGCAAGGATGAGATCTGATGGAGATTGATATAAAAGATAATTAAAAGTGCAAAATAAAGTAAAGATAAATAAATTGCATCAAGGTATTTTTGTGTTTTTGGTTTTATAGATTTGAAGATAATATGATAAAAATAGACCCGGGGGTCATAGTTTTCACTAGAGACTTCTCTCTTGAAAGAAAGCATACGACGGGTAAACAAATTACTGTTGAGCAATTGATAGAAGTTAATATAGGCATCACGTCCGTGACAAGTAGACCGACTCCTGCCTGCATCTACTACTATTACTCCACACATCGACCGCTATCCAGCATGCATCTAGTGTATTAACTTAACAAGAACGAAGTAATGCCTTAAGCAAGATGACATGATATAGAGGGATAAATTCAATCAATATGAAGAAACCCCACCTTTTTATCCTTAGTGGCAGCAATACAAATACGTGCCTCGCTACCCTTTCTGTCACTGAGTGAGGACACCGTAAGATTTAACCCACTACAAAGCTCCTCTCCCATTGCAAGAAAAATCAATTTAGTTGACCAAACCAAATCAATAAATCGGAGAGAAATACAAAATTATCTTAATCATGCATAAAAGAGTTCAGAGAAGACTCAAATAATATTCACAGATAATCTGATCATAAATCCACAATTCATCGGATCTTAACAAACGCACCGCAAAAGAAGATTACATCGAATAGATCTCCAAGAACATCGAGAAGAACATTGTATTGAAGATAAAAGAGAGAGAAGAAGCCATCTAGATACTAGCTATGTACTCGTAGGTCCGTGGTAAACTACTCACACATCATCGGAAGGGCAACAAGATTGATGTAGAAACCCTCTGTGATCGAATTCCCTTCAGCAGAGTGCCGGAAAAGGTCCCAAGATGGGATCTCACGAGAACAAAAGGTTGCGGCGGTGGAAAAGTATTTTTGGTGTGCCCCCTGATACACGGGGAATATTTGGGTATTTATGGAGTTGAGATTAGGGTTAGGAGAGCCACGATGGGCCCACAAGTCTGCCCCCCTAGGGTGCACCCTCCGAGCTTGTCGCCAAGAAAAATTCTTAAAAAGTTTCGTTCCGTTTGGACTCTGTTTGGTACAGTATTGATTTTCTATAAAAGAAAAAAACAAGAAAAAAAAGCAGCAACTGGCACTTGGCAATAGGTTAATAAGTTAGTCCCCAAAAAATGATATAAAATAGCATAACAATGCATATAAAATATCCAAAATGGATAATATAATAGTATGGAATAATAAAAAATTATAGATACGTCAGAGACATATCAGAGCTCAAGAAAAGTGCAAATAAGTGTAAAATGCCACAAATGCCACAACTGGTAAAAATAGGACGAGATGACTAAACACCTAACCTATTATTGGACCGTCATCCAAACCGGTTATAGATATCCTGAGCTACCATCGCCCATCAGGAAGGCCCAGTAACCAAAGGCTCCCTAGCTTTCGCAGGAGTAAGTAACGACCATGTACGGATCCAAGTAGTGGCCTTGTACATAACCTGTAAAAAGTTAATTAGAGTATGTCTGTTAAAAACCATATCATTTCTACAGCTTCATATATCACAATGTAATGCGCATACTCCTATCCCAATATGTGTCGCAATAGTTGGATCAACTCCAGTTAGCCACGTCTCAAATAACGTGTGAATCCTATTTGGAGGGTAATTTTAAAGGCTGTATGAACTGAGCGCCGTAATAGTCTAACCAGCGGACACTCGAGAAAGTGGTGTTTAATCGATTCATCTTGATTACAAAAGCAACATCGTTGACTGCCCTCCCAACTTCGCTTTGCCAAATTATCCTTAGTTAGGATCATCTTTTTGTGAAGAAACCACATAAAGACTTTGATTCTTAAAGGCGCTTCAATTTTCCAAATATGTATCGACCTCGAAATTGGACCAGAGGTAATTAGGTCTACATACATACATTTCACTGAAAATATTCCATTCATAGATAATCTCCGGTGAATGGTATCTGGCTCATCAGAGATGTGAACGCCCATCAACCTCCGCACGAGATGTAGCCAAGTGTTCCATCGGTCTCCTACTAAAGATCTCCGGAACTGAATGTTTAGGAGTGTAGACTGTAATACTATAGCAACATAAGCCTCCATACGTTGTACAATATTATACAGGGACAGATATGTGTGGCTAAAGGCCCCTCACTTAGCCAAGTATCCTCCCAGAATATAGTAGTATTACCATTTCGAAGGATGAATTTTGTCGTATTGAAGAAGGTCGTTTTCACCCCTCTTCCAGAAAGGTTAATCATTGGGTCTAACGGTAACCTGGTCCAAGGTTCTACACTGTTGGTACTTATTACGCAAAAATTGTGTCCACGTGTCTTTAGTCTCAACAGAAAGTCTGTATAAACATTTACTGAACAGGTATATGTATGGCAAGTGAGTACTTCCGAATCTGTGTATTTTTTAAGGAATATCTCAGCTTCTGGTGGAGGTACTAGGTAGTACCTGGAACACTGGAGGTACGAGTGGGTGAATGTATCTGGGGCAGCGAGGGCCTCCGGGTCGACGTCGACGGCGATCGCCGCCCTACTGGCTGACGTGCCTCCGTCCTGAAGCTCCTGCTCCCCCTTTGTGGCGGCCTTATCCATCTTGCGCCTTTGCTTGATCTGCGCGTGCGAGTTATTAATGGAGGGTTGGGGAGGCAATGGTGTGGTAGATGGAGAGGCTCCATCTTTTGTCGTTCTGTGTTCCACTAAACGTACGCGTAATATAATGGCTGCTGCAACTAATACGTCCCCCTCCTCCTCCTTTTTGCTAGAGATGGGCCTTTTCAGGCCATGCCGTGTCTAGCTAGATGAAGTGGGATCAATCCGAGAATAGCTCCTTGCATCAGGTCACACGCCGGAGTATCGGTCAATGACCTAACAATCGGCTCCTCGCGTCGCCGCGCCGACACGGCGCCCGGCGTCTACCTCCGTTCTGCTCGAGTTGTTCTGTGCGGCTTCTCCATGTTGGTCTACGTCTTCGGTTCTGTATGATAGGTTGGCGCCTAGTCGCATCCGCGGCGGCTAGGGCGTACCTGGCGACGGCGAGCTAGGTCGTCCTCGTGGTCTGGTTGGAGCTTCGCTCCGATCCTCGTTGTTTTTGTACAGGGATTCAGATTGCCTGCTCTCTGTGTATGTCTGAAGATGTTTTGGGTTCGTCTGGGTCTGTGGCTAGATTGGGAACAGCAAACTGTACCATCATGAAGAAACTGGGCTGCATCATCATGAAGAACGTTGGTGTAAAGAAGTCGGTCTCACCCAAGAAGAACGCAAGGAAGCTTTTCGGAACCGGCAAAACCAATGAAGCAAGATCGGCGGCCTCCTTGGCGGAGGACCGCCGGGCTCAATGAATGTTTTATGTTGGAACTGTCGGGGTATAGGCAACGCCCCGACCGTTCAAGAGCTCCGCGAGATCGCGATGAAGTTTGCCCCTAAAGTCATTTGTTTAGTAGAGACTCAGATTAGCAAAGTCCGTGCTGAAAATTTAGCAAATACTATAGGATATGATAATGCTTATGGTGTTGATCCCACTGGTAGAAGTGGTGGTTTAGTTATGTTATGGAAAAATGAAATAAAGTTGGAATTCTTGGGCTACTCGAGGTACCACATAGACATGAAAGTGTCTGATTTTGGAGAGAGTCCATGGAGGCTCACGTGTTTCTACGGTGAGGCTCAAACACACCTAAGAGACCAGACCTGGGACACTATGAAAGGTCTCGCCTCGGTTTGTACGCTACCTTGAATGACCATTGGAGATTATAATGAGGTTCTGCAACCTGAGGAGCACGATGGTGTGGGACAACGCAACCAGACACAACTACAAGGTTTCCGTGATGCAGTGGATGTGTGCGGCTTAATAGACCTGGGATACTAGGGCAGGCCATGGCATATGAAAAGAAGGTGGTGGGCGGCTCATACACTCGAGTTCGTCTTGACAGGGCGCTTGGCTCGGCGGAATGGTGCGCCCAGTTCCCGTTGGCCGCGCTAGAGCATCTTACAGCAGCGACATCTGACCACTCTCCCATCCTTTTGAGGCTTGGTCCAGCGGACAATCAGAGGCGGGAGAAGCAGTTTCGGTATGATGTGATGTGGGACACGCATGCAGATATGAAAGGGGCGGTGCGATCGGCATGGAATATAGTCAACGAGAATCCTACCGCTGTTGAAATTCGCAAGAAGCTGGCTGATTTAGCTTCAAACCTGGGTGATTGGAGCACGTCCACTTTTGGAAGTGTGAGGGGTGAAATAAAAAAGCTTGAAAGAGAGCTTGACAATCTACGAAGGGACCCCTTGCGCACGGCTCCTACTCATGCCGAAATAAAGATTAATGACAAGCTTATAGAGTTATATTTACGAGAAGAATTGATGTGGCGCCAACGTTCGAGGGTGGAGTGGCTATCCGAGGGGGACAAGAATACTCGGTTCTTCCATATCAGGGCGTCTATGCGCAGGAAAAGGAATCTAATAAAAGCTTTGCAACGACCCGATGGCCAGATGACGGATGATCTGACCGAGATGCAGGCGCTAGCACTGAATTTTTACAAAACACTATATACATCTGAAGGGGTCCGGGGGTGTCTGATGTGCTTCAACATGTCCCGGCCAAAGTGACGAGTGAGATGAACGAGACACTCATGGCTCCGTATAGCGATGATGAAGTCAAGAGGGCGTTATTTCAAATGTTTCCCACAAAAGCCCCAGGGCCCGACGGTTTTCCGACGCATTTTTTCCAACATCATTGGGATGTTTGCGGACATGCGGTAACAAAGGGAGTGCTAGGGATTGTGCGGGGAGAGGATAGTGCAGCGTGCATCAACAACACCATTATTGTGCTGATTCCGAAGGTCATCAATCCTACACTCCTTACTCAATTTCGACCAATTAGTTTATGTAATGTGTTTTATAAGATTGCGTCGAAGGTTCTAGCAAATCGCCTGAAGCATATTCTTCCCGAGATCATATCTGAGGAGCAGTCGGCCTTTGTCCCAGGAAGGCTAATCACAGATAATATTATATCAGCTTACGAGTGCCTGCATTTTATGAACAAGAGCAGGTCAAAGAATAATAGTTATGCAGCATTGAAACTCGACATGAAGGCTTACGACAGGGTCGAGTGGAGTTATCTGAAGGCCATTATGGAGAAGCTAGGTTTTGCTCATCCCTGGATCACCACTGTTATGCATTTGGTGAGCTCAGTATCTTTCTCAGTTCTCTTCAATGGCACTAAACTGGAAGAGTTTAAACCCACACGAGGTATACGGCAGGGAGATCCTATCTCTCCATATCTCTTCTTGATTGCAGCAGGGGCCTTTCGTGCCTCTCAAAATCCCAGATTCAGTCATCCCAGCTCAGTGGAATTAAGGTGGCCCCATCAGCTCCGGCAGTGAACCACCTTTTATTCGCGGATGGTAGCCTGCTGTTTTTCAGGGCGAGTGTTAATGGAGCAGAGGAAGTTTCAAACTTACTAGATACCTATTGCTTGGCCTCAGGGCAAAGAATTAACAGAGACAAATCTTTGATATTTTTTAGCAAGGGTTGTCCTCATATGGTTCGTGCTGCAGTGAAAGGACACTTGCATGTTCCTAATGAGTCTTTGTCAGATAAATATTTGGGTATGCCCACTGAGGTGGGACAATCCAAAAGGGGAACTTTCAAATATCTGAGTGACCGAGTTTGGGAGAAAGTTAAAGGATGGATGGGCAAATTGCTCTCAGCAGGAGGCAAAGATGTCCTTATCAAAGCAGTGGCCCAGGCAATACCGGTGTACTCGATGTCCTGTTTCAAATTGCCCAGAGGCCTTTGTGAACATTTGAACTCAATAGTTAGGAAATTTTTGTGGGGCTGTAAAGAAGGCCAGAGAAAGCCGGCCTGGGTTTCTTGGGAGGTCATGACTAAACCCAAATACTTGGGTGGAATGGGGTTTCGGGACCTTGAGCTCTTTAACCTGGCACTTCTTGCGAGACACGCATGGAGAATTCTGCAAGAGCCAAATTCTTTGAGTGCTAGAATTCTAAAGGTGGTGTACTTCCCTAATGGCACCATATTCACAGCGGAACTGGGACCCCGACCATCGCAAGTGTGGCGAGCTATACTTGAGGGGAGGGATTTATTGAAACAAGGTGTTGTCAAGAGAATTGTTAATGGCCAAACCACTAATATCTGGCTTGATAACTGGATTCCAAAGCAATCCTCGAGGAGACCGATCCTGTCTCTTGTAGCGGATCCACCATAGAGGGTAGCTGACCTCTTACAACCAGCTATGGGAGCAAGGAACGTAGAAATCATTAGGAGTTTATTTCTTCCTATCGACGCCGATGAGATCCTTCGAATTCCAGTGTGTACAAGAAATATTGAGGATTTTTGGTCCTGGTTTCCGGACAAGAACGGGAGGTTTTCGGTGAGCTCGGCATAAATTTTTTTGGTGCAAATGAAAACTGACCGTGAGAACTGGCTCAAAAGCCGAGGTGCTACATCAAATAATGCCAGGGAGGAGAAGGCATGGTCTACTCTATGGAAGATGACAGTGCCAGCAAAGGTCAAGGTTTTCTTTTGGAGGTTAGCAAAACACTCATTGCCGACCACCGATGTTCTTAAGAAGAGAAACATGTCCCCAGCTGATGCGTGTGCGCTATGTGGTGGTGAAGATTCATGGCGCCATGCACTCATGGGATGCACTATGGCCATATGCGTGTGGGCATTGTCAGACGAGGACTTGGTGGAGAGCATTACTGAAAATCATGAGCCATTTGTAAAAAACTGGTTGTTTCAGCTTCATGAAAATCTCAGCGACGACCAGTTCACAAGGCTAGTTGTGACTCTTTGGTCCATCTGGTATGCGCGAAGGAAGGCAATACGTGCGAAGGAAGGCAATACATGAGTCTATTTTTCAAAGCCCACAGCAAACAGATGCATTCATTAACTCTTATTTACATGACCTCGCAGTCAGTACAACTTCAATAAAAAAAACAGCAGTCCAATACTCGAGCGGGTTCGGTGGAACTTAGGAGGTGGCTACCACCCCCTGCAAATTCGTCAAAATTCAACGTGGACGGTGCAGTAGCAACCAACGGTCAGCGTGGTGCAGCCGTTGTCATATGTCGAGATGAATCGGGCATGTACTTGGGAGCTTCGGCGGTATTATTTCATGTGACCGACCCAACCATGCTAGAGACATTTGCTGTTAGAGAAGCTCTTTCCCTCGCTGAGGATTTGAACCCGGAACGTATATATGTTGCATCAGACTGCTTGGGGGTTTTCAACGACATCAATCAACGAGCTGGAGGAAGAAACGGAGCAGTCATAGCAGAAATAGTTGAGATATCAAGTTTATTTCAGTCTTGTACTTTTATTCATGAGCGTAGGAACTTTAATTTTGAAACGCACAATCTCACAAAATTCGCATGTAATTTAGCTATAGGTCGTCACTTATGGCTGGGTCTTTCCCCGGACCAACTTGTACCTTTGAACATTATCCAATAAATAGAAGCGAGATTTCTCAAAAAAAAAAAAAAAATCAGGTCACACGCCGCCATAGGCACGACCGAGAATGGCGCTGCTCCCGCCATAACGAACACCAGCACTTTATCGAAAAATGACGAGTACCAGCTTTCCTGCACAGGCTGAGGGTGTCGCAGCTGTCTCCGTACAATACGCTTTCGCCCCGCTTTATATAAAACAAACCACCGCAAGAATACAAAGATTCTATGAGGGTAGCAACACACACAACACAATACACTGTCGCATGGGGCCGCGCTGTCAGCGACACCAGGCATATTCCCGCTGTTTTGCTCGCCTTTTCCCTCTATTTCCCCCAGTTGCTTCCCCCTTCTCCCCCGCCGTTCCCACCATTCTCCTCATCAGACTGGGCGCCATGCCGCCGAAGAAATATGTTGCTCCTCGCGCCGCTGCCGATTCCACCCAGCCGAAGCAGAGGAAGCCGAGGGCGCCGATGGCAAGACCAGCAGGCGTGTCGAACGCCGAGTTGAGGGCGGACGTTCGGCGCCGGGAGGCGGTCACTGCCGACCGGCGGTACAGGCTCATCGTCAAGAGGGCCAGGGACGCGGAGCAGGCAGAGGCGTCTCGGGCGGGGATGATGAACCTACCGCCCGGCCATTGCCACAAGCCGCGTGGGGGAGCCAGGCCAGCGTCGCGTCGCCGGCCAACCTCTCGCCGCCCCCGCCGCAATGGGGGTACGCATCCTCGTCCGGCTACTCCGACGGCGACGCGCATGGCGGGTTCAACCCCAACGTCACCTTCCCGCATGGCGCGCCGCCGCGTGCCTCGCCCACCGGCCTCAACCCCGACCAGCACACTCCCTCCCCTGCATTCACCACCGGCGTCAATACCCAGTACAGCTACTCGCCGCCGGCGTACTCAGCCTCGTTTGCGCACGGCTCGGTGCTGCAGTTCAGCAACACCGACGCCACCGACGCCGACATGGATGAGATCATCACGAGCGACTTAGTCGCCGCCACTTCATGCCCCGGGTTCCACGCACAAGATGACACGATGGCCGCCAACATGGATGGCCAATGCCAGGCCGGGCGTGCCTTGCGTCAAGTGGAGGTCGAAAGAAGGCGAGTGCCTCGCCGAAGCAAGAAGACCGTCAGCATCGAACCGATCACCGGCGCGAACCCGAACACCGACACGTACTGGAGAATGATCAAGACGGCGTTCGACGAGCGCAAGTTGGTCGACTCCTACTTCATGAGCATCCACATGGAGCGCGGCGACAAGGCCATGGCGAACCATTGGGCGATCATCCAGGCGGCCTGCAACAAATGGCATGGGATTGTAGAGGAGGTAGCGGCTCACCCGGAAAGCGGCGCCAATATCGAGGGTCAGGTATGCCCAACCGCCGGCTCAGTTCTTTTTCACCATGCATTTCGCCGACACTTGTTCTTCGGCTATGCAGATGGTTCGGATGTTCAACATGTATCGCCAGGACAACAGCGATGCCGAGTTCAAGTTCCTTCACGTGTTCTTCAGGATCGAGTCATGCGAGAAGTGGAGGGAGAGGTCCGGCTCACCCTCGCCAAGGCCAAGGAGACGTACAAGCCGGATGCGCCTGCCCCGGAGGCGGCGGATGGGTGCCCTGATGGCAACAAAAGAGCCAAGGCGGCGAGAGACGCGGCACCCGCTGCCGAACGGCTGCAATCATCGATCGAGCAGTGCATCACCGACGCCAAGAACAGCGCCGCACAGAGGGAGGAGAAATCCAACGCGCGGTGGTTGGCGTTGATGACTAAGCAGGACGTGAAGCTCGACCTTCTCAGGACCAACGTCGCCGCGAAGAAGAGGAACACCGACCTGGCGTTCTTGATGGCGGCAGACATGTTGATGATGGACGAGCAGTTCAAGGCGTGGTACCTGGCGGAGCGCGGCCTCATCCTGAACCAGATGCCCGGGCCGGCTTCGACCCCCGCCCCTACGCCAACGCCGACACCAACACCGACATCAACGCCGACGCCCAGCCCGAGCGATGAAGCCACCGCGCCGACGCCCACGCCCACGCCCAGCCCGAGCACAAAAGCCACGCCGACGCCCAACACGCCGACCCCGGCCAGTCCCACGCCAGAGGAGCCCGCCGTTTGATGTGTTCCTTTGTCTACACGCCCTTCCTTTTGAACGCCGGACTTTGCGTATGTTTGATCGCCGAACTATGGCATGATGATCGCCGAACTTGTGGTTTTTTTGGTAGTGGGAAAGACAAGTTTGAATTTATGGGCGTCTGGAGGCCGAAACCTGGGGACGCGGCTGGGAACTGCATCGGCCCCACGGCGAAAAAACCCGCCGACGCATACGCCAAAACGCAATCGCCGGGTGCGCTGGGGGGAGGGGGGGGGGGGGGGGGGCGAACGAGTGGAGATGCTCTAACAAAGACAAAAGAGGCAGATGCCACCTGGGGGCGGCTGTCTACATACCGAACGATGTCATCTTCGACATCCTCTCGAGGTTACCCATCAAGCCTGTTTGCCGGTTTCGGTGTGTCTCGAGAGGGTGGGACGCCCTCATATCCAACCCGGAATTTCTCACCCTGCACAGGTCCCGCTCTCAGCCGCCAGTCATCACATGCCATGGCCTCCGTGTCCGGCTGCTTGACATGGCTGGAAACTTGATAAGAGCACGCAAAACAAATTGTTTTTGCAGAGATCTCCCGAGCAGGGACGGCCTAGTCTTCACAATCGACGTCGTGTACGGTGATGCCAAACTGATGGACCTTGCCACCGGCGAGGTGGTGGTGTTCACCTGCCTGCAAATAGCCACGACAGGGAACACTATCCTCGGCTTCGGCCCGGCCACCCCATCCGTCAGACCTGAGACTTGCGAAATCCTCATTTTAGAAGATGGCGCAAGGTGGAGGATGATGCAGTCGTCCCCAATTCATGTGAACCAGTACTGTTGCCCCGTGGTGATTGATGGCGTTCTATATGTAGTGGCATCAAGAAAACAAACAAGAAGTCAAATCCCAGACAGTTGGTTGGCACATTATGCCTGGTTCAATGAGAGGTGTCGATCACTGATCATAGATACGCCCACATATGCAGCCTGGCCGATTCTGGCGAGAGCATCTGGGTTAAAGTGTACACTATGCCAATTGATCCACCATACAAACATATTCCGATGCCTTTGAGGGTGATTCATGGTGGCAAGTTGTTGTTCTACTGCTTACATAGTCAAATAACAACACCGAGACTGAAAGTCTATTATCCCCTTGACGGAACGTCCACAAATGCCTTTAAGTTTATCGGACAGGGTGGCGGTAGTTTTCACATTCGTAACTTGGATTTGGGGGATTTCGTCTCTACCAAGAAATAATGCCCCGAATCCAATTTCTCTTCTATGAACTACTTGAAGGAGTGGTAGATAAAAGAAATATGGGTAGATAGCAGACCAGCAACGACATTCAATATATACCACCAAACTTAGCAAGCCTCTCTAACATTTGTTGATAATCATTTCCACAAAGTTTCAGATTTTTTCAAAATGTTTTGGTATGTTTTCTTGCGTGGGTGCACCGTGGGTGCAAGGAGGGTGGGTTCAGCCACTACTTTCCCCATTCAATATATGTTAGTTCAGAAATGGGATTAACTAGAAGGATCATCTGTCTTGTGGCATTGACAAGAATATACATCTTTTTGCTCTAACTTAGCTTTTGGTTGAAATTCATGTTACGATTGTGGAATTGAACATGGTCTGGAGCTGATTAAAAAAGAAATCATTTGGCGGGTTGGAGATGGTGCACTGATACGTACATGGCGGGATCCATGGATACCCCGTGGCCATAATCTCCACCAGTCGCACCCAAAAGGAATTGTCGTTTCAACCGGGTATCTGATTTTCTTGATGATAATGGTGCCTGGATGGTGCGACGATTGAATGATCACTTTTGGCCGATGGTCGGTTCTCAGTGAAGAGTGCGTACTACTTGGCAACGACCGAACATGATGAGAAGTTCGCCGGCGGGGCGTCCAGCGTTAACCCGGACGGGAATCGTTCAATTTGGAATCTTATATGGCGGTCTTTTGTACCTCTGCGTATGAAACATATGGCATGGCGTGCGGGCGACTGGTGCCTTAGCTACAGCAGCTTGCATGCAATACCAGCACCTGGTGTCACGTGGGACATGCCCCCTATGCGGTACTGTAGATGAGGATAGCATCATGCATTGCTTGCATGCAACCATTCACGTAGCTTATGGGAGGCAATGAGGCAGGTTTGGTCGCTCCCCCAGGACCAGCTTCTTATAAATAGTGGCAAGGAATGGCTACCAAACTTGCTGCTAAATTGCAACGAAGCTGAGCCAGACATAGTTTTTATGCTTATTTGGCGTATGTGGCAATTACGGAATAATTCTACTCATGGTAAGGAGGTTCCCCCGGTAGCCACTACGGTGGATTATCTGGAAAGCTATATAAAGTCTATTGGACATGCTTGCAAGTATAGTAAAGAGGAAATTATCAAGGGTAAAATGGCCGTGGACACCACCGACCAATGGTTATGTTGCTCTGTCAGTGGATGGATCATATTCTCGGGAATCCGGCACGGCAGCGGCAGGAATGATTCTGCAATTTCAGTTAGTTTTGCAGCATATCGGTTTATTTTCAGTTGTAACGACGTACTGGAAGCGGAGATACATGCAATCATGCAAGGAATGACACTTGTTATACAACATTCCGTTCTTCCAGTCATGGTACAATCAGACTCAATTGAGGCTTTGTCCTATCTATCAGGGGATGGACTAGTTCCTTCTGCTGATGGTCATCTTGTGGCTGAAATTAAGGAGTTGATGAGAGAGAGGGTGTTTATTCCCCAGAAGTTAACTAGGGATCAAAATAGAGTTGCCGACCGCTTGGTTATATTCGTATAGAATGTACCACAGCAGTGTGAATGCAGCTTGGACCACTATGTATTGAGAATCTTTTGCCTCTCGACTGGAACTCTCTAAATATAGAATAAAACTCTTTTTTCCCTCGCAAAAAAAACTTTTCCTAATCCTACATTCGTAAGAAGTTGATCCTCACTACAAGGCATTCTCTCAACATGCACACACTCCACCTCAGCATGCATGCCACATCAGCATTACAGTTTCCATTACCACTAGCAATCTGCCACGTCAACAATTTTTTTTTTCTGTTTCAACTAATTATGCTATTTAATTTCTGTTTAAAACGGATTGATTCATCTTCCTGTTCTGTATAAGGGCGTGTACAATGATGCTATCTTAGAAGTGCCACATAGGATAAATGCTGAAGTGAAGGAGAGAGAAATCGTAAAAAAAGACTTGTCTTCTCTTATTTAAGAAATGATCTCTTAGCACAATATGTCTCACCATGTTTTTAGGAATAGCTAGTTATTGAAAATAAGACTAAGATATAACCCATTGTAGACATATTTTTTTATCATCTTTAAATTACATGCAAGACTCAAGATAAGACAGTCTTATCAACCATTGTATATGCCCTAACCGATGAGAGACGCATCGTCTTAGACTCCCTAGCACAGCTCCCTCCAATATGCAAACAGAAGAAAGAAGGGAAATCCACTGGGCCGGCCCATTTTCAATTCTTTTTTCTGTTTTTAAAATGCAAAAAAATGCTTGGTAGCGAGGGCGGGATTCGAACCAGAGATCTGGCTAGTACATGCACGCTGCACTAACGACTAGCCCAACTCATATTCGTGTTTTCTACAGCTTTTTCACCCTTTTATTCTTTCTCCTTTCTTTTTTATTTTTTTCATTTTCCTTGGAAACGGGTTTTTTTCTTTTTGTCATTCTTTCTTCTTGTCTACTAAGTGTGTGATTTTTTTTTCAATTTTGTGAACTTGTTTTTCAAAATCATGAATTTTTTTTCAAATCGATGATTCTTTTTCAAATTTGATGAACTTTTTTTCAAAATCGATGAACTTTTTAAACAAAATCGATGAACTTATTTTCAAAATTGATGAACTTTTTCAAAATCGATGAACCTTTTTTCAAATCGATGAACTTTAAGAAAAATTGATGAACTTTTGAAGTTGATGAACCTTTTTTCAAAAACAATGATTTTTTTTCAAATTCAATGAAGTTTTTTCAAGTTCGGTGAACTTTTTTCAAATCGATGAACTTATTTTAAATTTGATGGTTTTTTTTTAAATCAATGAACTTTTTTCAATTTTGTGAAATTTTCTTAAAAAATGATGAACTTATTCAACTTCACGATCTTTTTGTGTTATTCAGAAAATTTAAGTGACAGTACACATGCAATAAATAGTGCGGCCGCCTGCTCTTATACTGTTGGTGCATTTGTCATTCACTCTAGTTTTTTTTTTTTTTGAGGGGAAACCAGACACTTTATTGATCTATGGGAGAGTTCAGAGGGATACAAGATGGATCATGAGGGGACAGCAGCCACATGTGGCGCCCCTGATCAAGTGAAAGAGAGTGTCTGGCAAGGCAAAGTGCCTCACTACTTGCTAATCTACGTTCGGAAATAAAGCTATAGTTATCAAAAATAGAACTTGTCATTCACTCTAGTTGAGTTGGTTTAGTGGTTAGGCGCGCTCGTACAACAAGGCCTTGTTGCGAGTTCGAGTCCCGAGAGGACCACATTTTTTGGTTGTTTTGCGGCTAGACAGTGTCCCGAGCCTTGTTGGGTCAGGCCCAGATGGGCAGCGCGTGGGCGCCAGGACGCGTCAGCATGCTGCGCTGCATGTGTGTCACTTGTCGTAACCTGAGAGTTTTCCCTTTTTTCGTAGATCCGTTTATTCAAAATGTTCTATCTCCTAAACCGTGCGTCTAAATGTCGAACTGTTTTCACCGTTGAATTCCTTGCGTCGAGATATTCAAAACTATATCCCATGTTGATAGGTTTTAACGAACTATTTTTTTCAGAAAAAACCGGATGAAAAAAACCACATGAAAAAATCGAATCGGAAGCACGGTTTTTTCCCTTTCCGAAAGAGGCACGGGCGTGCCCCTCTTGCGAAATCACAACCGTGCCACTCGCGGAAGCAAAACCATGCCTCTCGCGTAAGGAAAAAAACAGAAAACACGTTTTTCTCTTTCCGGAAGAGGCACGGTTGTCATTTCGGCCGTGCCTCTCACGAAATCACAACCGTGCCTCTCGCAGAAGCAAAAAAACAGAAAACGCATTTTTTCGTTTCCGAGAGGCACGGCCGTGCCTGTCGCGAAAGTACAACGGTGCCTTTTGCGGAAGCAAAACCGTGCCTCTCGCGGAAAAAAAAATAGAAAATGCGTTTCTTTTTTTCCGTTCCGAAGAGGCACGGTCGTGCCTCTCGCGAAAGCAAAACCATGCCTCTTGCGGTAGAAAAAAACAGAAAATATTTTTTTTTCCGTTTCCGAGAGGCACGGTCGTGCCTGTCATGAAAACAAAACCGTGCCTCTCGCGGAAGCAAAACCGTGTCTCTCAAGGAAGCAATAAAAAGAAAACACATTTTTTCGCGCAAATTTTATTTACTTGAATTTTTTTTGCCCAAAAGCTAAGGAAGACCAGTGGAAGACCAAAGGGTCGAAAAAAACCGAGAAAAAACCATTTAATAAGCAAAAAACGCGTGCGGAAAAATAAAAATGAAACAAAATACGAAGAGAGCACCCAGAGCGTGACATGTGGCGGGCGGCTGAGAGCGCGCCAAGTGGCGCTGATCGTTGCGAGGCTTCCAAAGGAGCGCTCGTCAACAAGTTGCTCCCGCTAAAGGCGCTGCTTAGGAGCACCCCAGTTCCTATTCCGTCCTGTTTAATCACGACCCATCGAGCAAAGCAGAAAAACGATTGAGCCTTCTCAGAAGCCCATCGAGCCCTCACTTTCGCTGAACAAAAGAAAAGAAAGGGAGATCTTCTACGTACGACGCGGCGGCTCCTCCAGCACGACCGCCGGTTCGGCTCGTCTCGGTGGCTTGCATGATTCTCTCGGGCAAAATACCCGTTGACGGTGTTTGCCTGTGTCCTCGAGACGGCGTCCGCGGTGCCCTCGTGCTCGCCTCCATTTTCTGTCTCCGTTCCGGCCAAGGTAGCTCCTACGTGGAGTCCCCTCAGTCCACAGGACCACCGGCCTTCCTCACCTCTGATGCCACTCTGGGGCGCTTGGACGCGGGCTGCGTGCGATTCCATTGTCGCCCAGTCAGATCGTCGAGCACATCCAAATAATCCTGTGCATGCCTTCCTCTGCTCTGAAGTCTGAAGCTCCTATGTCCGATCCGTCTTGACTCCAACGTCTCTCTGGGCATTGGTACAAGGGCTGGGCACCGTTCCGTTGCCGGCCACCCAGAATCGCAGATTTTTGATGATGCCTCTGTGTGTTGTTGCTCTATTCCTCGGCCGCTGGCGGCGGCAATGAGCGGCGAGGAGTTGGGCTTGATCAGCGAAGACGACTTCCCCGGGACTCCATCGTCGGGGCTGGCACATCGTTAATCAGGTGAGCATCGCCGCGCTTATACATTCACCTATGAGATGACGAATATCATTGTCGGTCGTTCGGATCCAGTGGAAAGGTGCGGAGGCGGACGACGTCGGGACTCCCTGTCTGAGACATCTTTGCCTCTTCGTCGGGCAGGTCGACAGCTTTGTCTCGGTCAAGTGACCAGTTTTTTTTTTTTTTTAAGAGTACGCCTAGGCGTACCATAGCTTTATAGAAGGCAGAATTGAAATTACAAGAAACTACCATTCGTTGCGAACAACCAGCGTAGCACACACCACACCGCTCACAACCAAGTCCACAGACGGACAACACCGCAAAGCAAGTTACAACACAAAAGAGCGTATCCTCAACTGACACACTGCGTCTCGACCGATGCCGGACGCGTCTGAAGACAACCACCTTCCATAGAACATTGCTTGTCGACGCACCATCCACTCCGAGCGCCTAAGAAGAAGTGGCAAGTGGAAGGCAGGACTTGCTTCGATCTAAGGGAAACACCGTCTTGGAGCCACCAGCAACGAGCGTACATTGCGCCGCATACGACCAACAGAGGACAACGGTGAACACCGGAGGAGAGTAATAAGGACCTAGCCATGTCTCCACACACAAAGCTCCCAACAGAGATACGACGTCGAGGACGCCGCCAATGTGCCGATCCAACATCGAATCGAGGCTTTCGCCCGGAGACAGCCACCAACTCCAACAGAGCGAGGGGCATGGCGAACACGCCTCGGCGACACCTCCAAGAAGGGAATGACACCCACGGGTGCCATCGCAGTCGGCCCAACATAAGCCGAGCAAGATTTTCATCCACGCATCGCACATCACCACCACGCCTCCTGGAATTGGGCAACACCATCCAATTAGCTTCATACTGCCGCCACCGCAACTCTAAGCCGAAGTAGTTGCAAAGCCGAGGACTAACAACCGGCTGCACGACCAAGAGGAACCTGGCCACCGCACTAACTCCCAGCTTGAACAAGAGACCACAGCCACCGCCACCTCCGGCAGGGTCCAGAACCGTCCGCAACCGCCGACGCCCACTCCAAAGGCCAGGCTTGCGACGGTCGAACCCGCTCCTCCACGCAGCACCATGCGGCACCACCAGGAGAGCTCCGCCGCTCACCACATCACACAAAGGTGACCGGCCACTCGCTGCTCGCCAAGATTCCATCTTGGCCGAGCCATCGTAGCGCCGCCACCACCAGCATGTCCATGGGTGCGCTCCGCTTCCTCCAGATGATGCCGCCAACACCCAAGAACACCAATACACTGCTGCCAGCTTTGTCCAAGCCCGCCGCCTTGCAAAGCTCCTTGTGGCGCATCCGCCACCAGCCTCCATCATCGGCAACACAGATCTAACCAGAGCGAGCCCCGTCACCGGAGAAACGCCGCGCCGCCACCGGCCTGCGCGCACCGCCGCGACAACGCGCCACCACCGGCCAGCGGCTGCGCTGCCCCACAGCGCCACCGCTAGCAAGCGCCATCCGCCACGCTGGCCTCCAGGATCCGCCGTCCTGGACGAAGAAGAAGCCCCCCGCGGCCCCCACTCCGGCCGAGGGCGAAGGAGATCCCACCGCCGTCGGCACCACGCGGGCTTTGCCCGGCGGCGCCCGCCGGCGGCGGCAGGGGAGAGAGATCGGGTGGGGGTTGGTTAGCGGCGGCGAGGGTTGAGGCACTCGGGTCGCCCGCGCGGGGGCGACACGGGGCTGAGTCGATGTCCGACCATCTAACTAATTGACGAGTTTCAAGCGACCGGTTTTAAGTAACAACTTTGCCTCTCACGTCTTATATCAGTATTCTGAAAAATAAAACACTGAAGTACCATCCACTATGTAATTGTAATGCTTTCAGATCTTGGGAGTATGGTTTGTCCATCTCACTATATAATTGTTATTTTTTTTCAGAGCTTGGAGTATTCTGTCCTGTTTCCATAATACTTTGCTTTGCACCTACGTCTCCAGATATTAGTGCATGGCTACCTGCGGCTCTATGTTTACTTACTAATCAAACCATCAACCTTTTTTAGATGTTGCTTTCTTACATCTTTCCCTGGATTGGTGCCTCGAGATTAGGAGGGGCTTGGCTGGTCATTTTTTGCCTTTTGTAATAGAGCAGCGGGTTTGCTATTTTTTCAATCGATTGAAAAACAATTCACTTTCATTCAAATCTTTGGCTGTCCAAACTCGCGCGGAGATTCACGCTGGGAGATGGTGCTTCTGGGCTGGTTTTGTCATGCTGGGCCTGTTTTTCTTTTCGGGTGAGCCCGTTACCATCCATTTCGGTACGCTGTCTTTCCCCCTTTTGGTTTTGAAATTTCATTTCCCCACTTCCGTTCGAAGAGGGAGAGAGAGAGAGAGAGAGAGAGCAGGAGGCGATTTGTTCACAGTTCACGGTGATTGCTAAGTCTTCTTCAGCTTGATTTCCGCTCCAATTCCTCGCGGTTTGGTGTGGTTGTTGTCGTCTTCCCCCTTTTCCCCGTTGGATTTCATGTTTCTGTGCTCAATCCTTTCTAGATCTGTTGTTTGCTTCCATTCCCTGGTGTTTGTTGTAGATGCACTACAAGAAATATGTCAACTTGCGACCATCACTATTGGTCGCTGAATAGTCATTGTTTTTCATTTGCGACCTTTTTATGACCAAAAGCAATTGGTTAAAACCGTCTTTAATGAAACTTAACGACCTTCTCTGTGGTATGGTCATAGAAGGCAACGACCAAAACAAAAGGTCGTTGATCCTACGACAAACTGTTTTGGTCGCTGGTTGTCTGCCCAGTGCACGTCGGATCCAACGTGGCAAGCTGACGTGGCAAAATTGCGACCAATTGAATTGGTCATTGATAAGAATCAGCCCGGTCCAATTCGGTGTCTATATGGGCCAAGCCCATTAATTCGGCCCATTTGGTATATATTTTTTGTGTTAACTTTGGTTAGCTACATGGGCCTGGCCCAACAATTCAGCCTTTTTATTTTCTGAGTGCGGCCTTTTGATCTTTTGTATTTTGTGCCTTTTTATTTTGATGCTAGTCCCACTAGTCAGATTGGTCTACAATGTCATATTCTCATACATTGGTCCCACATGTCAGAAATTTCAATTTTGCTAAAATTATTTTGATAGGTTGGTCGCATGAGTCAGGTTTCATCGCACGCATTTTCAAATCACATACATAATCACTATTTCAAATGAAACAGAACAAATTGTAATTCTGAAACATACAATATTTCATTCAGAAACAGAGAGAAGATACATGAAATTCTAGAGCTCACAACGCCCAGATAACCCAGCCAATATTATATAACTTTTTATACAAAAATGTCATGGGGCTTCTTTAAACATCTTCTTTCGTCTTGAATTTAGGCAAAATATCTTCAACAAAAAAATAGAACAGTAAGGATAGAGTGGATAACAACAGCAGCAGGTGATGGGGTGCTATTTAGTAAGATTAAGTCCAGGAAGAAACATGCATGAAAATTAAGAAGAGCTAGAGCAAGTCTGCATGAAAATTAAGAAGTGCTATTTAGTATGAGTGCCCTCAAGTTTTCGTGCACGTCATGACAAGTCAACGAACATGTAGCATGCATGTGGGCCATCAAAAGTGATCAAATGGGGAAGGACTGAAGCCAAACAGTGGTTCCTCCTTGCAATGATCACAATTCAGCACCTGCAGCAACCTGACACAACAGATTAAGACATGAAGTGAGAATAACAGTGTGTGATGAGAAACTGACCACTCCTGTTAATTACTATGAGCAACAAAAACATCTAGTTTCAGATACTCGGCGGGATTCATTCATACACTTATTATGCTGACCGGATTGTAGGGGTTAACAACAACAAAACTAAAACTGGAACTTGATACCATTTGTGATGCTAGACATAAGCTAACAAAAAGACACATTCCAAAACTAGTTGTATAAAACATTTATGGATGGATACATTAAAGAACTAGAAAAGTTCAAATAGATTTGCAAATGCACAAATAACTTGTGGAAAAGTAGCCAATTTATGAACTGATCCAGTTCACTGGAGCATTTTATGAAAAAATATGATGGCCATGGAACAGAGCAAGGTACTACTATAGCAGCACAAGAGAGGGAGCTAGACGTAGGAGACGGGCTCACCGGAGAGGAGGCTATACTCGATGCCGCAGACAACCGCGGCCGATGTACGCAGTAGACGAGGTTGTAGCCGAGTTGGACCATGTGCGGGGCGTCGTCGGTGCGGTGGATGCCCTGGTTGTCATCATCATCCACGGAGGATGTCTGCTGCTCCAAAACAAACAAACAGGTAAGAGCTCGTGTTGTTGAGCTAAGTATAGAAATTAATCAAGCTAGTATAGGAGATACATACATAATTCTGCTATAACTATAGAAATCAATCAAGTTGCATGTGTGTGTGCTTGAGCTAGAAAGAAATTCCAGTAGTGACCAGATCTGTAGAAAACAGTACAACAATATCATGACATGACCAAATCCTAACCAGAATGCATTTAATAAAATGGATTGCATCTGATTGCTGCAGTGCTACATGCTAACGACATGAAGGTTCCATCAGGCAATGATCAACTACTCCAAACCATTCCGTGCTTTGCAAAAGAAATACTAGATGAATCTCACTAACAGGAGCACTAGGTGATTAATAGAAGTAATCAGCAGATGACACAGTGAACAAGTGAAGGATTTATCTCTCTCCTTGTGGAAGAACAAATTCGATGAAGACATGCAGCAAAAGGAGCAGCCTTGCATCATCAGTTTGGTCGGGTCAATGCTGGAAAGAGCGCCGCTGTACATGATCAGCACCGGCGCGGCTCAACCTCTCTGTCCCCCACCTCAACTCGCCCGTGCAGCTGCTGCAGTTGGATGCAAGTGTGTAAATACAACATGCTTTGCATCATATATCTAGACTATAGCATCATATTTTCACCAGCATTTCTGCATCAAAATCACTACTAAAAATAAGAAGGATGGCATGTAGTAATAGTAACAGGCTGCAGTAGTAGTATATATTCATTGTAGATCAATGAAACAACATGGAGGTTCCATCAGGTTGCATGTAGTACTACTCCAAAGGTACAACTTGTCTAGATAGTGCAGCCAACTGCACATCTACCAGCCAAAAAAAATTAACAAGATGATTGTATAGTTGGTATTTCCAATAGCCGAGGTACCCATACGTATATATTTCTCTAGTTCTAATTCCCTTACATGAGTTCCATATATACATATATCATATTAAAACTATACCTCAGCCACACAAATTTGTACGTGTGACTACATGAGTTCCATATATCATACTAAACTATACCTCAGCCACACAAATCTGTACGTGTGACTACATTCGAGCATGCTTGGGAGGGACTCACTACGAGGGAAAAGCCTAGCAGTAGCGCTAGTTTTTGGCCTATCAGTAGCGCGGGGTGTCGCGCTACTGATACGACGCTACAGCTAAAGGTTAGCAGTAGCGTTGGTCTACACACGCTACTGCTATACGTACTTAGTAGTAGCACGTTTTGCAGAAAGCGCTACTGGTAAATACTAGCAGCGCGCTTCTGTGCCCTCGTTACTACTATTATTGCGTATTCTATTTCTTTTTCATTTTATGTCGTATTCATACACCATTATACAAGTTTTCATACAGTAGCAATTTAGAGATTATTTTTACATCATAATGAGTTATAACATCACTGGGTGAAAGAACCGTGTACTAGTTTCAAGTGGATGGATTAGTTTCAAGTGGATGGATCTTTCACCCTCATCATCATCATATCATTAACAACTTATCATCATAATACATCATTGTCATATAACAACTCCTCATGATCATCATTTTCATCAATGAGACATCATATAGCAAGTTGGTCACTAGTCATAATCACAACTC
This sequence comes from Thinopyrum elongatum, assembly GCA_011799875.1. Classification (NCBI taxonomy): domain Eukaryota; kingdom Viridiplantae; phylum Streptophyta; class Magnoliopsida; order Poales; family Poaceae; genus Thinopyrum; species Thinopyrum elongatum. Next base: position 55,367,848 of record CM022299.1, on the reverse strand, counting down.
CTCATCATCATCATCAACTCTAACACATTGTAGCACATAATAACACATTGTACCTAGGACCTACTCCTCTCTCATAGGACCTACTAACCTCTCTTAGGTAAAATAGCATAAAACAAGATAGGCCATGACTCTCCATTACGGAGAATGGAGATTATCCTGTCTCCAATTCTTGCGCTTCGCACAATGTTGCTTCCAAGTAGCTCCCTACGATTGACCATAAATTTTTTCCAATCTTTGATTGTCATGTCTTCATCGGTTTTAGAAATCCGGTATGAACAGCAGTGATGTGTAGGATGACCTAGCCGTAAGTTCGTAACATCAAGGCGACCTTTCGGAAACATCAGATGAGGCACACAATCCTTCAGGATTTTTTGTTGAAAAACATAGTAATAACTTCGTAGTTAGCAATGTAGTTGAGTTTTAGAAGAATTTATGCAAAAGATGCACGGATGTTGTAATAGTAAAAAATCTTACCATGACATCTCCATGGATGTGACCATAGTTCAACACGTGCACTAGTGGCACGTATTGACCATAATGTGTAGGAGTTTGATAATAGATATTGTAATTCTCAATATCATTAATAAATGAGATCAGATGATTTTTCCCCTGATAAGTTAATTCTGAGCCATCAGTGTAGTAGGTTCTGTCTACCATCTTCCGCACATTCTTTGAAGAATGAAAATAAGCTATCAATGGAAATAACCTGTCAACTATTTTGTAATAAATAATATAAATTACTTAATAACTATGTTTGAGAAACTCACATAGCGGTAGAATTGGAAGCGTATCAACAAGGACCCAAATGTCCATATTGTCTTCGCCGATGTCAGGATCACGAAGATCCATGGTGACAAGCATACCCTCATGAAAATCATACGTCTTGCAAAGTGCTTCCCAATTCGGGCAACCAAAATGGGTTACACTCTCAGAATTGTATAGATTTACATCAAAATCCATACCATGATGGGTCCTTAGGTGAATTATCTTTTTTTCCATACTTTCATGATCTTCAAAATCCATCCTCTCCAAGACATAGCGTCTTGCATGGCATGGGATAAGCTAGTCGAATTGTAAAAGACGAAAATTACACGTTGAAGAAGCAGAAGTCGTGCTTAATTACGAAAAAAACACTTGTCGTCGTTGTGTACCGTTTCAACATCGAATGAATCCTGGTGCTTAATGCTGAAGCGTCGACCTTCTACCAGGTGAGGCCTGTCGCACAGACCCCGGTCGTCGCCGCACCAGCCGCAATCCACCGGGAGACTTTCGTCGTCCGACGACGACATCAACGACATTTCCTATGTTCATAATTCAAAGATTAAACTTGTACAATTAAATATATGTACTACAAAAACTAAATTAGATCATTATTATTCATCACGGGTTGACTATCGGTCTATGGAGTATTTTCTTGAAAACTCTCAGCTCACGTGGTGTATATATTTGACCGTCGGTGATGGTAGCTCCTCCTTTCGTTCCCGAGTGCATTACACCAAATTGTCTAGCATACGGGAACGAAGAAGAAGCTGCCCACACGACAACAGTCGGGATTCTTCGTCCTCTCATATATGGTGGAGACTCTCCCTCACTGATTCCTCTCTGACATTTGCGACCGTCGGTGATGGTCGTTCTTCTCCTCCTTCCCGTGCATTACCAAAAGGTCTATCACGAGAAGGAAGAGGACGACCGACCCCCACGACAACAGTCGGCATTCTTCTTCTCTCATATATGGTGGAGTCCCGACAGACTTAAAGTCAACTCGAAATGTAGTTTAATTACCTTTCTAGAAAATCCGGGGCACTCGATATTTCCTACATATTCTAGCACAAGTCATGCTTAAATTCACAAAAAAATCCGGCATGACCTTTGCTAAAAAAGGACATATCGAGCGCCTAAAATTTGCCGGAGCGGAAATGAATCAACACTCCGGCAAAACATAGGCCACTCGGAAATTAATCAACACTTCGCACATGAGCATAAACTGGTGCTCATTGCATTTCAATGGTTCAATATTGAAAAAAACATTTCAATATATCTTATAACCCGAACATTTCATTTGGTTAAGAAGCATAACTAAATACCCTAGTTCAACTCTATTCAACACCGAGGAGTGGAGAAGGAGGAGGTGGACTTTTAGCTCACCGACTCGGGTGTAGAAGAAGTAGAGGTAGCTCGGATGACAATCACTTCAAGGAGACACGACTCTACAAAGCCTGCATATTCCACCGAGTAAAATTTTAATTAGATCATCAAATCTCATATAGCATTCTTTGATGACAAAGTGATAATGACATAAATTCAACTAGTTCTATTAATTCAACTAGTTCAACTAAGCACTTACTAAAAATAAACTAGTTATATTAATTTTCTTACTAAAAATAAACTAGTTTTATAGTAAAATTTTAATTAGATCATCAAATCTCATATACCTAAATTTTCTTACTAAAAATAAACTAGTTCTATTAATTCAACTAGTTCAATTAAGCACTTACTATAAACAAAAATAATTAATTTTCTTGCTAATTCTATTAAACACTTACTAAAAAAAGTAAAAAAAAACTACATTATACAAGAACAGTAAAAAACAGTTTAGGGTTTAGGAGAGATGGAGGGAGGAGGGGTGGGAGGAGGGAGGAGGAGGAGGGCGGAGAGAGAGGAGGAGGGGAGTGAGGGAGGGGGGAGGAGGAGGAGGGGGTGGGAGAGGGAGGAGAAAGGAGAGAGGAGGAGGGGGAGGGGGCGGGCTGTCGGCAGAGGGCTTGGCCGGAGGAGGAGGGAGGAGGGAGGAGGGGGCGGCCGGAGGAGGAGGGAGGAGGGCGCGGTGGGAGGAGGAGGAAGAGGAGGGACGAGGGATAAGAGGAAGGAGGAGGAGGAAGGCGGAGCCAATGCGGCGGGGTGCGACGGCAATGCGGCGGCGGCAGAGGAGTGAGGCAGCGGGGAGTGAGGGGAGGAAGAAGATGGTCGGGCGCGGGGAAGGAAAAATTGGGGATAAGGCACCCATAGCAGTAGCGCGGGGCCAGGAAAAGCGCTACTGCTAAGACCAATAGCAGTAGCGTTGGTTGTAGACCAGCGCTACTACTATATCTAGCCTGCTGGAAATGGTGTGGCAGTTATAGTAGTAGCGCTTTTTACCTGGGCCGCGCTACTGCTACTTATGTAGTAGTAGTGGGCTTCTATATACAGCGCTACTGGTAGGTAGCAGCAGCGCATTGTTTTGACCCACGCTACTGGTAAGCTTCTGTGTATAAGGTTTTCCCTAGTAGTGACTATATAATTATGGCTTGATATATATTACCCAACATACATGTCAACAGAAAGAGGAGAACATCACAACTCATTTTCATTTTCAAAAAGCACATTAAATAAAAGCCTTCTGACTATTTTATTGTTTGCTTGTCACTAAATTGAAAATATTTTTGAGTGTACAATAGAATGAAACAAAGCAAACAAAACATTTAAGAGAGCCTGCTTTTCATGTACCAGGACCACTATAGAGCAAAAGAGGGTCAAAGCGAGATTGAACGGGTGGCCCCCTGCAAGAAAATAATGGCCCAGTTACAAGACGATAAACCTACACAGGGGCTTCCCACAGCACGCATGTAACAGAAACAATTCTGATATTTCATATTATCCATGTCATAATTAGAAAAATGAGAAAATATAGTTCCAGATAAGCAAGCAAATATAAAAAGAAAACTAGTTAAATATTTATACAAAATATAGTTCCACACTATCAGAATTACAAGGACTAAAAGTGCCAAGTTAATGTAAGTGTCTTGCTTGTTTGGATATAGCTCACCATGGTCAGTAATTAATGTAACACTACTAGGAAAATGCCTGTTAGTGGCGCACCTATTTTTGCCATTAATGGCGCACTATAGGTGCGCCACTATCACCACGCCACTAGTAACAAGTACTAATGGCGCACCTCTGGTGCGCCATTAGTATTGCAGGTAACAGTGGCGCACCTTGTAGTGCGCCATTACTATTGCTACAGGTGCGCCACTGGTAATTTTTTTTTGAAATTTTTTGATTTTTTTCTGAATTTTGAAGGCAGAAAATTAGTAGTGGCGCACCGTCTAACCCCCACCGTGCGCCATTGCTATTTTTGAATTTTGAATTTGGATCTGGATTGCGATTTTTTTGCCCTTTTTTGCTCGTTTTTTTGCACGATATTTTTTAAAATTTTGTTCTCGTTTTTTGATCTTGTACGTTCTTTTGCCGGAGAGGAGTTCGCCGGAGAGGAGGGCCGAGGAGAGACCGTGAGGAGGAGAGGAGGGAGGAGGAGGAGGTCACCGGAGAGGAGCTCGCCTACATCGTCGGAGAGGAGAAGGAGGAGGTCACCGGAGAGGAGCTCGCCTACATCGCCGGAGAGGAGGAGGAGGTCGCCGGAGAGGAGTTCAACGGAGAGGAGGGAGGAGGAGCTCACCGGAGAGGAGGGAGGAGAAACCGTGAGGGGAGGGGAGGAGAGGAGGGAGGAGGAGGTCGCCGGAGAGGAGGAGGGGAGTATGGTGGAGGAGAGGAGGGGAGATGGAGTGGAGGAGAGGTGGAGTGGAGGAGAAAAATGAAGAGGTAAGGAGTAGAGGACCCCAGCCATATATACGGCATAGTAATGGCGCACCGTGGGCAGGTGCGCCATTACTAACTTTTTATTATTATTTTTGATTTATTTTGAATTTTTGAAGGCAGGAAGATAGTAATGGCGCACCGTGGGAAGGTGCGCCATTACTATTTTTTTTTATTTTTTTTTTATTTTGAATTTTGAGGGCGGGAAGATAGTAATGGCGCACCGTGGGCAGGTGCGCCATTACTAACTTTTTTTTATTATTTTTATTTATTTTGAATTTTGAAGGCGGGAAGATAGTAATGGCGCACCATGGGCAGGTGCGCCATTACTGAGTTTGATTTTTTTTGAATTTTTTTGCCTCTCCAGATCTTGAAAGCCCAGTAACTTTTTTTTTGTTAGGTTTTTGAGGATTCTAAAAATCTTCAACGGGGTTTCCCCGTTGAATTCGGATATAACTTTTCGAGTAGATGATTTTTCATATAAAAAACTTTTTCATCGGAGTTCGTATGCAAAAGTTATGCCCATTTTACAAATTCTCGAGAGATTTTGCAAAAAAGTCGAAAATTCATGTTTGTAAATTTTGCTAACAACTAGACCACATATCACATGGGAATCTTATTTTTTTTTATTTTTTTGACATTTCTATAATTTTCTTTTATTTATTTTTAAACTGAAAAGGCGGTCCGGGGGGGTGCATTTGATGAATTTTTTGGCCACCTCAGAAAGTTAGTAATGGCGCACCACCTAAGAATGCGCCATTAGTAACCAGGGGCACCTGTGGATATAACTGTTAAAAATTGTTAAAAAAATTGTTAGTAGTGGCGCACCAGTGGATAGTGCGCCATTACTAGTTAACATGATTTTTTATATTTTTTTTTTCAAAACTAGTAATGGCGCACCACACACCAGGTGCGCCATTAGTAATGTGGCCAATAATAGTGTACCTGTATCTGGTGCGCCACTGCTATATAGCAGTGACGCACCACATACATGGTGCGCCATTAATGTCCATATTAGCTATAGCCGTTTTCCTAGTAGTGTAAGTGTCTTGCTTGTTTGGATCAGTGTCCCATGCACACCAAATCATTCAAAAAACTAACTACAGTTCTGATCAGCTGATCACCAATCGGTGCATCAACAAAATATGGAACAACATGCACTGCATGACAACTAGAGTATATGTATTGCACTCAAGAGTGAACGGTTATCACAGAGAACAAGATACCATGAGATGAATGATGGCACTCAAATTCTAATTTCACATAGATAAAATTCATTGCCATAGTAACAGTGCATCTTCACTTGGATATATCCAAGAAGTCAAGTTCGTTCTCAGGTTACCCTTAACATGGCGGCTTAACTTATACTTAAATGTGAGCAAACAGTACAAATCAGGATCATGGATTTGATTTAAAGTGCCAGCTATGGATAAAATCATGCACACTCCAACGTAACCAGAACAACAGCAACCAGAGCAGGACATTGCCGTACTTGAAGAGCCCGACGACCTTCGGGAGAAATCAACAGGACCAACGGACGGATCGAGGGTTGTTGCCGCTCCTCTGTGTGGACGCTGAGGAGGGAGAGACCTTCGTCGGTGAGCTGCAGCTGCTTGGGGAAGTGAATCAAGCACGCATCAGCATCAGGGTGGAACGGAAGATGGTTGTTGGATCGACTCAAATCAATCCAAGAGGATAGGGGAAGATGGGCACCTTGAATGGAAGATGTGCACCTCCATGGACAGGAAGAAGCAGGTCGCCGCCGATGGTGGCGAGCTCCATGGCGTGGGAGTAGCGGACGGCGGGCTGGAGAGAGAGGAGGTTGTGCAGGTCCACCGCGAGCAGCATCCACGACGCCGACTACTGGTCACGGGAGCCGCGCCTGGAGAAGACGCCGACCTCGCCCTTGAGTTGCCACATCTGCAAGGCAAGGCAGCAAACGAGAAGAATCAGAGGTGGTCGAGCCAGCATGAAGAATTTGAGGCTGCTCTGCTGTGGGCAAGAATATTTTAGCTAGGTATGACTGTTAACAGAAATCAACAAGACAATGTAACAGTAGCAGTCAGTATATTCCCTCCCAATCATATCATAGACATGTAAGATTCGGGATGCCACCTCCCTCCCTCCCTCTGAAATAATTGCTTGGGTGTTACTGCTAGTGCTAGAGAGAAAGCTTTGATTTTAGTTCAGGTGCAGATACCTGAGCTTGAGGCACCCGAGCCCGACCTGCTCTTGGTCCCCAGTGGCTTGGCGGCGGCCTTGGCCTGGGCGACCTCGTCGACCTCCTAATTTTCACCTTCTCCTAATTTTCTCAAGAAGAATTAGACATTTCAGACAGTTCCCTGATTTTTAGTCCAGTACTAGTAAATTCTCACTAAATGCGATGACTTTGCATTTAAGAACTTAAAACATAGAGAGAGAGGATATGGCTCTTATTGTTTTATCTAATGGTGCTTGATTTTATCACCATGCTTTTGCAACGTTTTAACAATGTATTTTCCTAGTGTGACCAAAAGGCCCAAATCCTCTGAGTGGTTATCAGAAGCAAAATATAGTACATACATAACATTTTCCCAATGTACTAGCAGAAATCTTCTCAACTATACATTGACCACGACAACAGACTCCACTTGAGTAAATTTGAACTGTATAATTCGTACCAATAGCTCAGCATCTCTTGTAGCCCACCAAACCAATACCAAACACAAACTTATCTGAAGGCAACAAATGAATTAAGCAGCAGTTCACCTTCGGATTGACGAGAAGTATGAGCGCCTGAACGAGGTGCACCCAGAGGCCGGACGGCAGAGCGCGGGCGTTGGTGTCGAGCAGGCCCCCGATGTGGTCGGGCAGGTCGGCGAGGTCGTTGGGGTAGAAAGGCGCGACGTGGGCGAGGAAGAGCGAGGTCGCCGAGCTCCTTGGCCGTCTGCCCTCCGCCGCCGGCCGAGAAGATGAGGACAGCACGGCCTGCTGCCGGAAGAGGAACACCGAGGACTCGAAGTGGCGCTGCAGCTGGCGGAGCTCCGTCTCGTACCCCTCTGTGTCACGCTTCATCTTGGCCTGCAGCGCCAGGAGGCTGTGCCGCTCCCCCGCGCCGCCCGTGGCGAACACAGAGGCCGCCTCCGGGGTGTAGGCGGGGGCGTGCTGCCGCATCACCGCTGCCACATCGCCTCCGGGGTGTAAGAGGCCAGCGAGGTTGGTCGAGGACGTGGGGGACGAGGGGAGAGTGAGGGCGGCGGCGGGTGGGTGGATCTGCATCGGGGGAGAGGGGAGAGGGGAGAGGATCTGAGGTGGGGAGGGAAGGTGTGGCGGAGGTGGGTGGCGGCCAGGGAGGGGTGGGTGGCGGCTGCAAGGGATCTGGATCGGGGAGCGCTAGGGTTCGCTGCGCCCGCGTGAGAGAGAGAGGGGTTTGTTGTGCGACAGCGTGAGAGAGAGAGTGGAGGGGTGGATGAACGGACGGATGGATGTATGGATGAATGGATGGATGTTTGCCATGGCATTGATCCATGCCACAACTGATTCCACCAATCACAATTAAGCTGACGTAATTTTGTTTTTTTTTCTTTTGTTTCTCTTAGTAGTTTTTACCCTCTTATTCAGGGTAAACATTTAACCTCTTATAGTTTGTTCAAATAAATCAATGTTTTGCACATGTGTGTACTTAGGGATGACAAACAATGTTGATTTGGGGGGTTTTCATTTTCTTTGCGCAAAAGAATCATTTTATATTTTTCGAGTGCCCAAAATAAGTTTTTTTGTGAAGGACCTACCAAATCTTTGTTGCAAAATGGCACCACACCATTTTTAGAAAAATATTAAACCATATTTTATGTATAATTGACCAAACGGTTGCATGGCAAAAGCTGTCGATCCACTTATCATCAAAAAGAGAAATTTCCGCCGATTCGGTTGGAAGGGGGTCAAATTTGAACTACAGCTGCCTCATAGTTTACTCATGATTTTTTCCAAAAATTATTTTTTAGTTAAAAAAGTATCTATTTAATCGGAGAAACACCAAATTCTTTCCAATATTCAACCACTAGCTAGGAACTGTCATGCCCGTCGTTTTGACCGCATGTTGAAATGGGCATAAGAAATTAAAAAAATCAAAAAATAGAACATCTTCGCATTGTGTCATTATATGTGACCAAGTTACCATGAAAAATAATAAACTTGTAATACGGCAATTATTTTAAAAAAGTGTTCTAATAAATGAGCTGTCATTTGTGAACATTCATGGCTTTCAAGCCAAATGATCAATCTTAAGGCCACATTCATGGCATAGTTTGTTCAAATAACCTAATATTATGCACACAGGGGCATCTTGGAATGGCAAACAATGTTGCCTAAGGAAGTTTTAATTTTCTTTGGACGAAAAATTCATTTTCCATTTTTCAAGTGCCCAAAATGAGTTTTTTGTGAATTACCTGCCATATATTTGTTGCAAAATTGGACCAAATCATTTTTCTAAACTAATAGGACATATTTGATGCATAATTGACCAAATGGTTGGGTGTCAAAAGTTTTTATCCACCTCACGTGAAAAAGATAAATTTTCGCCGATTCAGTAGGAAGTGGGTCAAATTTGAACTGCAGCTGCCTCATAGTTTGCTCTTTATTTTTTCCAAAAATCATTTCTAAGTACAAAAGTATCTATTTAATCAGAGAAACACCAATTTTTTTTCAAGATTCAACCACTAGCTCGGAACGGTCATGCCCGCTGTTTTGACCGCATTTTGAAATGGGCAAAAATTCAAAAAAAAATCCAAAAAATTGGGAAACCTTTGCATTGTGTTATTATATGTGACCAAGTTACCAGGAAAAATAATAAACTTGTAATAAGACAATTATTTTAAAAAAATGTTATCAGAAATGAGCTATCATGTGTGAAGATTCACGACTTTCAAGCAAAATGATCAATCTTATCGCCACATTCATGGCATAGTTTGTTCAAACGATCTAATATTGTGCACACGGATGCATCTTGGAATGGCAAACAATGTTGCCTAAGAAAGTTTTCATTTTCTTTGGACCAAAAATTTCATTTTCCATTTTTCAAATGTCCAAATGAGTTTTTTTGTGAAGGACCTGCCATATATTTGTTGCAAAATTGGACTAAATTATTTTTATAAAATAATAGGCCATATTTAATGCACAATTGACCAAATGTTTGGGTGTCAAAAGTTTTGATCCATCTCTCGCGAAAAAGACAAATTTTCGCCGATTCAGTAGGAAGCGGGTCAAATTTGAACTGCAGTTGCCTTATAGTTTGCTCTTTATTTTTTCAAAAATTCATTTTAGGTACATAAGTATCTATTTAATCAGAGAAACACCAAAGGTTTTCCAAGATTCAACAACTAGCTAGGAACGGACATGCTCGCCGTTTTGACTGCATTTTGAAATGGGCATGAAAAATTAAAAAAAATTGTAAAACCTTCGCATTGTGTCATTATATGTGACCAAGTTACTAGTAAAAATAATAAACTTGTAATACAGTAATTATTTTTAAAAAGTGTTCTCAGAAATGAGTTATCATGTGTGAAGATTCATGGCTTTCAAGCAAAATGATCAATCTTATGGCCACATTCATGGCATAGTTTATTCAAATGATCTCATATTGTGCACAAGGGTGCATCTTGGAATGGCAAACAATGTTGCCTAAGGAAGTTTTTATTTTCTTTGAACGAAAAATTTATTTTCCATTTTTTGAGTGCACAAAATGAGTTTTTTTGTGAAGGACCTACCATATATTTGTTGCAAAATTGGACCAACTAATTTTTATAAAATATTAGGTCATATTTAATGCACAATTGACCAAATAGTTGGGTGTCAAAAGTTTTGATCCACCTCTCGTGAAAAGGACAAATTCCCGCTGATTCAGGAGGAAGCAGATCAAATTTGAACTGCAGCTGCCTTATAGTTTGCTCTTTATTTTTTCCAAAACTCATTTATTGATACATAAGTATCTATTTAATCAGATATACATGGTGTGGTGGCGATACTTCGAGGTTTGGACGGTGGCCGAGGGCCCCAACTCTAGAGTGCGTAAACTGGCATGCCCGCTGCATGGTCACCGCGCGACCGTGGTGTTGCCACGCGTTCTGGGTAGCCTAGGCATGTCTGGTGGGTTGGTAACTCCCCCGGTAGGTGTTAGAAAGAAGAAGGCAATAGAAAAATCTCACGAGTAGACTGAACTAAGCTCAAACATGAATTAGCAGCCAAGTGTTTGATTATTGGTGGGAAAAATGCACATGGCCAATGGGCCTGCGTTTTGGTCGAGGATGACCATCTACTAAGGACACTGTCTTGGAAAATTTGCAACTCAAATGGAGGAGCCTAGGTGTCACTTGCTTTGCAAAGTACTACACTGGATAGAAATATGAATGTTGAAGTTGGGCTCAAATGAATGAAGAGATTGAGCTGAAATTTGGTGGAAGATGATAATTTGGGCATATGAAGGCACTGTAAAAATTTCATACCATTTGGATAAATAAAAATGGTGCTTTCTTCACAGCACTCTAAACTAAACAGAAAATTGGGAAAAATATTGATGGAAATTGGCTAAATCAAATGAGCTAAAATTTCGTGGAGGGAGGTTCTATGGGCAGGGTCATGTCCTTGTAAATTTTCAGCAATTATAAATTAATATAAAATATAGTTGCTTCACAAATTGAAAATATTACCAGAAAGAAAGATTGGATGGTGAGCTCACATGGATTGTTATATGGGGCTCAAATTTTGTGAAGAGCTACGATTTGGGTATATAGAAGATGTGGCAAAAATTCACCTCATTAAGATATGCCTAGCTGGTACTTCCTTCACAACGGTTCTAGCTGAACAGAAACTTTGAAAATTTGTTGAGGAAGATTTACTAGGAAAATGGAGCTGAATTTTGTCAGGAGGCAATGATTTGGATAGTAAAGAGTGCCTATTTTTTTTTGGGAATTTTGGGAATGACAGAAATATAGGCTGCTTCACAACCTTGGGCAAAATTGACACATGGACATGACACATAGGCAAAACTGATGATGTGGCACCTAGTCATAGCAATGCACCACAATTTACAAGGATATGACCATTTATATTGGTCGTGATCAGCTAGAAATAAGGCAGCGGACCAACGCTGTTTGCTTTACGACCATTTCGTGCAAGAAAATTACGACCTTTCTGACCAAAATGGTCGTTATGGTTTAGGGTTTGGAGCCTCCCGAACAACTTATGACCAATTTGTCTCAAATGGTCGTAGATTTACGACCAATTCTTCCAGGGTCACTGACAGAAGGTCACAAGTTGACATATTTTTTGTAGTGATGTAGGTGTTTGTGTGGATGCAGCGGTGGATGTACATGCAGGTACAGATGCAGACGTTTGAATTCCCTGTTGTTTGATGTGAGTTGCAACTGTTCGATTCCGCTAGCATTTGATTTAGATACCGGTGGTCGATTCGTCTGTTTTGGTCTTTCTTTGTTGCAGATGTAGAGTTTGATAGTTTTAGCGGTGGGTCCCCTTCTAGTTTTGTGTATTTTGGGGTGATTTTTGGTTATCCCCTTGTAGTGGTTTGTTGTTTGATCCCCTGTTTGTCTAATTTGTTTTAGATCCCCCGTACTCATTTGATTTTGTGCTGGCCTTTTTTTTATGTAGATGTAGGTGGAGATGCTGAATCCCCAGGCCTTTTGAGTCTCATGGTCTTTTATGTGGATGTAGGTGTTTAGTTCCCCTCTGACTTTTGTGTTTCACAGTTTCATTTTGTATAAAGGGTGTTCATGTTGAGTGTTCCAATGTAGTGTTCACTAGCAGCTGCAGTGAGCTGTTGATACTTTAGTAGCTTAGAAATTTAGGTTGGTACTGTATTTAGGTTGTGTAATCTGCATTTTAGTGCTATGTAATTAGTGTTCAGGTAGGTAGGTAGTTTTTTCACAGCATTTTACAGTTTGTTGTATGCTTCCTAGTTATTTATAGTTGGTATCCTCATAGATTTGATGGCCAGGTCTTTCTGGCCTTTAGTTTAGTGCCTTGTTTATTTCTGTCATTTGTTATTATCTTTTTCATTATGCTAGTGAGTTCAAAAAGTTTGCGGTGTCTTTTAAATTTTGTATCACCCTAGTGAGTTCCAGATATTTTCATCCTAGTCATCTTGCATAGTATTCTACCTTAGTTTTCGATCTCTATTCCTTTTTCTTTCATCTAGAGACAGAAGAGATCTAGTGATTTTCCTGTTTGTTCTACCTTTACTAGATATTTTTCTCTGGTGTTGTTGATGGGTTGTCCACTAGGTATAAGGATGCTATTCAGAGATATGGAATGGAGTTTCTGCTTAGTTTTTGAGAACTAAGGTCCCTGTTAGGTTTGTCAAGTGGCTTGCTACTAGGTTTGATGATTGAGCTTTTGAGTTCCAAATTAAAAAGAACTTCATTCCTATCCCCAAGTATGATACTCATGATATTCTAGGCCATTTCACTGGAATTTGTTGTGTCATTTCAGTGCATTTGCATGGTAATTCGAGGGATTTAACTGTATTAAATTTAGGGAATTTACTCTGTAATTCCCGTACAACTTTCAGTGTAACTACAGTGTAAGTCGCAGGGCAATTACAGTTTAATTTCCTGTTTTTCTTTGTTGGGTTGCATCCTTTTAGAACCTTATCAGTTGCAAGTCCGTGTTATGTGGCTTCTTACTTTACTGCTAGTCTGCTACATGCTGCCAGTGTAAAATCTGAAGGAATTTTATGTTCAAGGTTAGTGCAGTGTAAGTTTAAAGAATTATATCGTTAGTTTAGGTAAATTTCAGTGCATTTTTCAATGTAATTTAAGTGTAAGTTCCAGTGAAATTGTAGTGTAATTTCAGTGTTGTTAATTTAGGGCATTTCAGTGTCAGTTCCACTATATTTCGCGGGACATTTAACAGTGTAATTTCATGGTTAGTACGGTGTAATTTCAAGGTTCTTGCAGTGTAAGTTTAGAGAATTAGACTGTTAGTTTAGGTAAATTCCCATGCATTTTACTGTGTAACTAAAGTGCAATGGAAATTATAGTGTAAATTCAGTGTAATTTACTATGTAAATTAAGGGAAATTACACTGTAATTCGTCTGCAACTTCCAGTGTAATTACACAGTAATTTGAGCGGGTTTACAGTAGACTAATTTAAGTGTAATACTATGTAAATTTAGGGAAATTACACTGTAATTCATGTGCAACTTTCAGTGTAATTACACTGTATCAAAGAGCTATTACACTGTAATTTTCTTATGTAATTACTGTGCATTTTTTGTTTCTTTTTGCCCCTAGTACCTGACCTGTTTCTTTTGACTGTGTGGTTTATAGTGTGATCTGTGATTTCTATGTGTTTTTTTTACAAGTTCTTGGAAATTAAGGCTCTGTAAAGTAAGATGGTTTTCAATGTATTTTCTGCCCTGTGGTTCTTCTCTTGTATGACCTTCCATGGTTCTCCCCCAATTGAAAGCAAGCTCTGCTTCTCTTCAAGTATCTCTCTCAAATCTCTCTTGTTCTGTGTTGTGATGATCCCTGTTCTTCATCTTCGCCCTCCTCTTTCATGTTATTTATCTTGTAGTGGCCCTTGCGCAATCTGCTTTCCTGCCCTCCGCCCCTTGTCGTGTGCCTTGCAGTTTTTGCGTGGGCAGTTCCTTTGTTAGTTTTTTTAGGGGTTGTTCCTTTGTTAGTAGGCGCAGGTGTTTTGTGGTCCAATTTATTAGGAACTTGCTGAAAATTGGGTCCGATGCAAAAAACCTTTATGCTCCAGTGTAATTACAGTGTGCATTTCAGTGGAATTACAGTGTGCATTTCAGTGGAATTACAGTGCTTTTTAATTGTAATTACACCGGAAATTTGAGTGTAATCACAGTGTGGACTTCAGAGCAATCATGATATATATTTAGTGAATTTAAAGTATCACTCTGTACCTTTCGGGTTTGTCTTTTTTCTGTACAAGTTACTGATATACTGTTGATTGATTCTACCCTTGCGTAAGAAATTTTGATGAGCACAAAATTTTCTAGTATGTAATTTGAGCAGCTTGGTAACTGTAATTTTCAGTTTCCTTTGCCCCTAGTGCTTTAGAATTGCTTTTTTTGTCAGTGTACATGCTAGATCAAGGGGTTTATGATACTTCTCTAGTGCTTATAAACAAACTGACATGTTTGTGCTGTGGAATAGAAAGAATATTTCAGTGCCTCTTTTTAGGCCTTTTGTCCAATTGTTATGTGGTCCAGCCCAGCCTTAGGAAACCGGGTCCTGTGCAGTTCACGTACAGTGCAAAACTCATTATGGCAGGTCAGGTCTGTTGCGGGTTTTGGGTCATTGACATACAGGAAAGAAGGAAAAAAGGACATAGAAGTGTCATTTTGTTATTGGTCGAGAAATTTGAATGATGTCCAATTGATTTTCAGTCGAATGACAAATAGACAGTCCTAGACCAGTGCCATTTGCAAGGCTATAATTCTTAGGTAGCATCAATAAAAACAACTAAATGTGTTCTCTCAGTTATTACAATAAGCTTTGTTTCCTTCAGGCTCTTGATATGATAAGAGGGAAGATATCCAAGTTATTGATGTTTATGATGCAAACTTCAAAGTGGGACGGCCTTGAACTTCTGCTGAATCCAGTAAAGGGAACTTCTCTCAGGATCAATTTTTTATTTACTAATTCCTTTCTTGTGTGGGAAATGCTAATCCGGACGTACCAATTTAGAATGAAAAGTTTTGTTTAAAGGATGTTCATGTCTACAATCTCTATCTCTTAGTAAGGCCCCTCTTATGGTTATGCCAGTTTTACATGCTAGCCACCTAAGTGCTAGCAGATCTATGGCGTGCTTTCAACTATATCGTGGCAAACATATACAAGTTACTTTTTTATGTAGTATAAAACCGTGTAATGCCCATGTAGTGTGGACGACTCGGCCTACTAATCGACAATAAAAAGATTTGTTCAGTAAAAGGCGCCTTTTCATTAGCCTGTTCTGGACTTTTTTTTTTTGCTTGGAATCTTGAACTAACGGCACAATATTCTAGCTTCTCTAGATTTCTGGTATTGAATAGTTATAATCGAATCCAGTCACATTTCTCTGCTATACATATCCATACAAGCTTCGCACATTTGGATAACAAATGTTTTACTTGCAGCAATGCCTGCCGGGAATCATGTCCCTAAATTTTTTCTATGTATTCTTCATGGATTTATATTTTAAATTTTGCACTCTACTGTAGTTTTCTTATTAGGAACTTATTGGTGTTCTCTTTCTAACTATACACTTTTTGTTTGTTGTAGAGTATCATCCTTCTCCTATGATGTTACACATCATATTATTTGAGCATTGCTAACGCCTTTGGTTGCACCGGTTCAGTTATTACATGGTCCAGCCTTACAGCCATGTAATGAAGGACTTTCGGCTTCAATTGAAAGCCAACTCTGACAACATACTATATGCAAATTGCATTGGCATTTAGATCGATCTACCCATTCGGGTCACTAGCCGACTTGAACTATTTGTCATGCCTCTCATTGTACCTAACTTTATATGGCCACATGAAACTGCCTTGAAATAACTAAATTGCAGACTTCTTCAATGAGTCGATTTTTCGTGGGAAACCAAATATTTACAGCAAGTTGCACTGGATGTCCACCGCAACGCGCATGGAATCATCTAGTAATAACAGAAGAGAACCCTTGAAACAATATCTACATCTCTAGATGACACAACTAAATTCCTTCTCACATAACTCACCTTGTAAACCAGAGAGTGAGAAGGTAAAGCATGCATGTAAAGAAGCCACCAACCAGTAGTATTCACTTTCAGTTATGTATATATTTTTCTTCTGTAATCTTCTCATGGGTCTGAAATCTGAAGTTGTGCTTCTCATCAATAGTAGTTGCCTATTTAGGATCCATTGTCGTGTGAAATTGGTGTCTGTTTACATTGTTGTTCGTTTACACATGGTGAGTTTGAGGACATGAAACATGTCAGGCCGCATGTCTATGCTATCCTTATATCACTAGCATTTCTTCTCTTCCAAATCAGAATCTGAAAGCAACTCCTGGTGCTTAACTTTTTAGGACGATCTCGATCGATGTTAGCGCATCAAGTAATTATGTCTTTCACTGATATCGGGTTGCTCGAGAGAAAGAAAAATGAGTCAAAAAATCGAGGAGAAGCCAATCAGGGTTTCCCTAGAACTCACAGTCAATTTGACATATTCGCCCCAACACATGTATACTCCAAAAGGCAGACCACCGTGCCATATCATACAACAGGTTCAAAGCCACACTATTCAAAGTACATACACCACATAGGGTGTTTGTATATATACTTTTGTCACTGGAGCAGGAACCGACCACTTATACACTACAGATTAACAACAGAAAACCATTCCAAGCACATGATAGAAATTTCATCACGTTTAATTATTAGCCACCATCGCGTCTCTCAGGGATAGCGAAACAGCGGCCGCAAGTCAATCAAGATACCTGCAGCTCTTGGCACAGCATCGCTAAGTTTCTACTAACAATTCGAGGAGAGGCCACACAGGGATTCCTTAGAACTCACAGTCAATTTGTTTAATTTGCGAACCACGTTGACATGTCCGCCGCAACACATGTATACTTGAAAAGGCCGACCACCATGGCAACAGCCAAACATCATACAACAGGTTCAAAGCCACACTATTCAAAGTGCATACACCATATAGGAGTATTTGTATATAACTTTGTCACTGGAGAAGGAACCCACTGTTAATTATAGCTATGAGGTTTATTCCTTTAAGTTGTAGCTTATCTCCTCAACCTCCTGTAACTCCCGAGCGTAAGGATCTCTCTCTCCTTTCCCTCGATGTATTCCCTGACGTGCGTGCCTCAGTTGTACGAGGCACCACAACCAATATATACACATGCGGGTCTCCGTATTGCAGATTGAGACGCTTCACCAATTCTTTCATGGTATACAGAGCCCTTCCTCTCCACCTCATCTAGCTATCCACCTTCCCTTGCCATGGCGTCCTCCTTGTTGGAGCCGACTCTCTCAGCCCTCTTCTCTCCTTGGTTGTTTCACACAACACACACAAAAACACAAGGAATTTTGGTGCCGTACTGTGTCACACAGCCGACGTTTTCCTCTCTCTATATTTCTTCTTGTACCAAAACAAAGATGCTTTACAGCCCTTAAGTAGCACTCACGCACGCACAGCGGGCACTACGCTTGCCCAGTAACTAGCCCACGCATGCACTAACCCAGGCCACTAACAGCACACGCACACATGCAGCTAACAAGAATTGATCTTATCTAACTACGGACCTTTTCTCAACGTCGCAACAGACTCACCCATCCATCGGCTTCAACTTGTGCAGGTCGTTGGCTTCAGAACATCATGCACCACCGTCTCACACGGCTAGCTAGCCAGCTTCACGCGGCAGCTCGGACTTTCTCCATGCATGCTTCTCCTTCTGAAACTACTGACTCGCACGCATCACACGTACCTCTGCACACATATGACTACATGCAAGACTGAAATAAGCATGAAGATACAAAATATCAAGATTAAACCTAACATTCAACCCCTAATCTTGATATCCATTCTGCAGCTTCAAAGAAGAGCCGGCTCGTCCTCGACGCTGAGTAGTGCCTTCTCCTCATTCTCCTTCTTTTTCTCAGGACACTCCCAAGCAAAATGTTCAAAGTCATCACAGTTATAGCACTGTACCTCGCTCTTGTCTTTGCGCCTTCCACCACGGCCATGTCCGCGGCCACGGCGGCGCCCTCGCGACGAGTCATGCCCTTTCCCCATGAGGAGCTGCTCTTTCTTCACGTCCCATCTTCCACCCCTTGACGAGCTCCTCGTGCGCCTTGAGTGAACCAATGGCCTCCTCCATGACCATCTTTTGGTGTCGCCGAACAATGCAATCGACAAAGCAACATGGATGAACTTGCTGGAGACGGCTCGCAGCAGCATCTTCACGACGTACTTCTCCTCCAACGGATCACCAAGCTCACGGATGCGCCCCACGAGCATCGTGAACCTCGCCGCGAAATCATCCACGAACTCCGCATCACCCATCTTGAGGCCATCAAACTCCGAGCGCAAGGACTGAATCCTCGCCTCTCGAACGCGCTCGACGCCAACATGCATGGAGCGTAGCGCCGCCCACACATCGACCGCTGTCTCCTTCTCCGCAACTTGCAGCAGCGTCGGGTCGTCGATCGACTGGGAGATGATCATCATGGCCATCTCCTCCTTGCCCTTGTCGACCTCCGTGGACGACGTCTCACGATCAACGGCAGCCCATGCGCCGTTGGCTCGCAAGAGGTACTTCATCCTCATTGCCCGTCCTCGTGAGCAGCGGGAACGGAAGCTTCCCCGCCGCCGCCGTCGCGGCAGCCGCCATCGCCGCCGAGTCGCTCGGCACCAACGCTCCACTCGCTGAAGAGTCATGCGGCATCCACTTCGTGATCACCTAGCGCTGATACCAAATGTTGGAGCCGACTCTCTCAGCCCTCTTCTCTCTTGGTTGTTTCACACAACACACACACAAGAACACAAGGAATTTTGGTGCCGTACCGTGTCACACAGCCGACGTTTTCCTCTCTCTATATTTCTTCTTGTACCAAAACAAAGATGCTTTACATCCCTTAAGTAGTACTCACGCACGCACAGCGGGCACTACGCTTGCCCACTCACTAGCCCACACATGCACTAATCCAGGCCACTAACAGCACACGCACACATGCAGCTAACAAGAATTGATCTTATCTAACTACGGACCTTTTCTAAAGGTCGCAACAGACTCACCCATCCATCGGCTTCAACTTGTGCAGGTCGTTGGCTTCAGAACATCATGCACCACCGTCTCACACGGCTAGCTAGCCAGCTTCACGCGGCAGCTCAGACTTTCTCCATGCATGCTTCTCCTTCTGAAACTACTGACTCGTACGCATCACACGTACCTCTGCACACATATTACTACATGCAACTACTACATGCAAGACTGAAATAAACATGAAGATACAAAATATGATTAAACCTAACATTCAACCCCTAATCTTGATATCCATTCTGCAGCTTCAAAGAAGAGCCGGCTCGTCCTCGACGCTGAGTAGTGCCTTCTCCTCATTCTCCTTCTTTTTCTCAGGACACTCCCAAGCAAAATGTCCAAAGTCATCACAGTTATAGCACTGTACCTCACTCTTGTCTTTGCGCCTTCCACCACGGCCATGTCCGCGGCCACGGCCGCGCCCTCGCGACGAATCATGCCCTCTCGCCATGAGGAGCTGCTCTTTCTTCACGTCCCGTCTCCCGCCCCTTGACGAGCTCCTCGTGCGCCTTGAGTGAACCAATGGCCTCCTCCATGGCCATCTTTTGGTGTCGCCGAACAATGCAATCGACGAAGCAACATGGATTAACTTGTTGGAGACGGCTCGCAGCAGCTTCTTCACGACGTACTTCTCCTCCAATGGATCACCAAGCTCACGGATGCGTCCCACGAGCGTCGTGAACCTCGCCGCGAAATCATCCACGAACTCCGCATCACCCATCTTGAGGCCATCAAACTCCGAGCGCAAGGACTGAATCCTCGCCTCTCGGACGCGCTCGACGCCAACATGCATGGAGCATAGCGCCGCCCACACATCGGCCGCGGTCTCCTTCTCCGTAACTCGCAGCAGCGTCGGGTCGTCGATCGACTGGGAGATGATCATCATGGCCATCTCCTCCTTGCCCTTGTCGACCTCCGTGGACGACGTCTCGCGATCAACGGCAGCCCATGCGCCGTTGGCTCGCAAGAGGTACTTCATCCTCATTGCCTGTCCTCGTGAGCAGTGGGAACGGAAGCTTCCCCGCCGCCGCCGTCGTGGCAGCTGCCATCACCGCAGAGTAGCTCGGCACCAACGCTCCACTCGCTGAAGAGTTATGCGGCATCCACTTCGTCATCACCTAGCGCTGATACCAAATGTTGGAGCCGACTCTCTCAGCCCTCTTGTCTCTTGGTTGTTTCACACAACACACACAAGAACACAAGGAATTTTGGTGCCGTACCGTGTCACACAGCCGACGTTTTCCTCTCTCTATATTTCTTCTTGTACCAAAACAAAGATGTTTTACATCCCTTAAGTAGTACTCCCGCACGCACAGCGGGCACTACGCTTGCCCGCTAACTAGCCCACGCATGCACTAATCCAGACCACTAACAGCACATGCACACATGCAGCTAACAAGAATTGATCTTATCTAACTACGGACCTTTTCTCAAGGTGGCAACGTACTCACCCATCCATCGGCTTCAACTTGTGCAAGTCGTTGGCTTCACAACATCATGCACCACCGTCTCACACGGCGCAGCCCGGACTTTCTCCATGCATGATTCTCCTGCTGAAACTACTGACTCGTACGCATCACACGTACCTCTGCACACATATTACTACATGCAACTACTACATGCAAGACTGAGATAAACATGAAGATACAAAATATCAAGATTAAACCGAACATTCAACCGCTAATCTTGATATCCATTCTGCAGCTTCAAAGAAGAGCCGGCGTGTCCTCGACACTGAGTAGTGCCTTCTCCTCATTCTCCTTCTTTTTCTCAGGATACTCCTAAGCAAAATATCCAAAGTCATCACAGCTATAGCACTGTACCTCACTATTGTCTTTGCGCCTTCCACCACGGCCATGTCCGCGGCCACGGCCGCACCCTCGCGACGAGTCATGCCCTCTCGCCATGAGGAGCTGCTCTTTCTTCACGTCCCGTCTCCCGCCCCTTGACGAGCTCCTCGTGCGCCTTGAGTGAACCAATGGCCTCCTCCATGGCCATCTTTTGGTGTCGCCGAACAATGCAATCGACGAAGCAACATCAGTGAACTTGTTGGAGACGGCTCGCAGCAGCTTCTTCACGACGTACTTCTCCTCCAACGGATCACCAAGCTCACGGATGCGCCCCACGAGCGTCGTGAACCTCGCCGCGAAATCATCCACGAACTCCGCATCACCCATCTTGAGGCCATCAAACTCCGAGCGCAAGGACTGAATCCTCGCCTCTCGGACGCGCTCGACGCCAACATGCATGGAGCGTAGCGCCGCCCACACATCGGCCGCGGTCTCCTTCTCCGCAACTCGCAGCAGCGTCGGGTCGTCGATCGACTGGGACATGATCATCATGGCCATCTCCTCCTTGCCCTTGTCGACCTCCATGGACGACGTCTCGCGATCAACGGCAGCCCATGCGCCGTTGGCTCGCAAGAGGTACTTCATCCTCATTGCCCGTCCTCGTGAGCAGCGGGAACGGAAGCTTCCCCGCCGCCGCCGTCGCGGCAGCCGCCATCGCCGCCGAGTCGCTCGGCACCAACGCTGCACTCGCTAAAGAGTACTGTGTCACACAGCCGACGTTTTCCTCTCTATATTTCTTCTTGTACCAAAACAAAGATGCTTTACAGCCCTTAAGTAGTACTCACGCACGCACAGCGGGCACTACGCTTGCCCACTGACTAGCCCACGCATGCCCTAATCCAGGCCACTAACAGCACACGCACACATGCAGCTAACAAGAATTGATCTTATCTAACTACGGACCTTTTCTTAAGGTCGCAACAGACTCACCTATCCATCGGCTTCAACTTGTGCAGGTCGTTGGCTTCAGAACATCATGCACCACCGTCTCACACGGCTAGCAAGCCAGCTTCACGCGGCAGCTCGGACTTTCTCCATGCATGATTCTCCTTCTGAAACTACTGACTCGTACGCATCACACGTACCTCTGCACACATATTACTACGTGCAACTACTACATGCAAGACTGAAATAAACATGAAGATACAAAATATCAAGATTAAACCTAACATTCAACCCCTAATCTTGATATCCATTCTACAGCTTGAAAGAAGAGCCGGCTCGTCCTCAACGCTAAGTAGTGCCTTCTCCTCATTCTCCTTCTTTTTCTCAGGACACTCCCATGCAAAATGTCCAAAGTCATCACAGTTATAGAACTGTACCTCACTCTTGTCTTTGCACCTTCCACCACGGCCATGTCGGCGGCCACGGCCGCGCCCTCGCGACGAGTTATGCCCTCTCGCCATGAGGAGCTCCTCTTTCTTCACGTCCCGTCTCCCGCCCCTTGACGAGCTCCTCGTGCGCCTTGAGTGAACCAATGGCCTCCTGCATGGCCATCTTTTGGTGTCGCCGAACAATGCAATCGACGAAGCAACATGGATGAACTTGTTGGAGACGGCTCGCAGCAGCCTCTTCACGATGTACTTCTCCTCCAACGGATCACCAAGCTCACGGATGCGCCCCACGAGCGTCGTGAACCTCGCCGCGAAATCATCCACGAACTCCGCATCACCCATCTTGAGGCCATCAAACTCCGAGCGCAAGGACTGAATCCTCGCCTATCGGACGCGCTCGACGCCAACATGCATGGAGCGTAGCGCCGCCCACACATCGGCCGCGGTCTCCTTCTCCGCAACTCGCAGCAGCGTCGGGTCGTCGATCGACTGGGAGATGATCATCATGGCCATCTCCTCCTTGCCCTTGTCGACCTCCGTGGACGACGTCTCGCGATCAACGGCAGCCCATGCGCCGTTGGCTCGCAAGAGGTACTTCATCCTCGTTGCCCGTCCTCGTGAGCAGCGGGAACGGAAGCTTCCCCGCCGCCGCCGCCGAGTCGCTCGGCACCAACGCTCCACTCGCTGAAGAGTCACGCGGCATCCACTTCGTCATCACCTAGCGCTGATACCAAATGTTGGAGCCGACTCTCTCAGCCCTCTTCTCTCTTGGTTGTTTCACACAACACACACAAGAACACAAGGAATTTTGGTGCCGTACTGTGTCACACAGCCGACGTTTTCCTCTCTCTATATTTCTTCTTGTACCAAATAAAGATGCTTTACAGCCCTTACGTAGTACTCACGCACGCACAGCGGGCACTATGCTTGCCCACTAACTAGCCCACGCATGCACTAATCCAGGCCACTAACAGCACACGCACACATGCAGCTAACAAGAATTGATGTTATCTAACTACGGACCTTTTCTCAAGGTCGCAACAGACTCACCCATCCATCGGCTTCAACTTGTGCAGGTCGTTGGCTTCACAACATCAAGCACCACCGTCTCACACGGCTAGCTAGCCAGCTTCATGCGGCAGCTCGGACTTTGTCCATGCATGCTTCTCCTTCTGAAACTACTGACTTGTACACATCACACGTACCTCTGCACACATATTACTACGTGCAACTACTACATGCAAGACTGAAATAAACATGAAGATACAAAATATCAAGATTAAACCTAACATTCAACCTCTAATCTTGATATACATTCCGCAGCTTCAAAGAAGAGCCGGCTCGTCCTTGACGCTGAGTAGTGCCTTCTCCTCATTCTCCTTCTTTTTCTCAGAACACTCCCAAGCAAAAGGTCCAAAGTCATCACAGTTATAGCACTGTACCTCACTCTTGTCTTTGCGCCTTCCACCACGACCATGTCCGCGGCCACGGCCGCGCCCTCGCGACGAGTCATGCCCTCTCGCCATGAGGAGCTGCTCTTTCTTCACGTCCCGTCTCCCGCCCCTTGACGAGCTCCTCGTGCGCCTTGAGTGAACCAGTGGCCTCCTCCATGGCCATCCTTTGGTGTCGCCGAACAATGCAATCGACGAAGCAACATCGATGAACTTGTTGGATACGGCTCGCAGCAGCTTCTTCACGACGTACTTCTCCTCCAACGGATCACCAAGCTCACGGATGCGCCCCACGAGCGTCGTGAACCTCGCCGCGAAATCATCCACGAACTCTGCATCACCCATCTTGAGGCCATCAAACTCCGTGCGCAAGGACTGAATCCTTGCCTCTCGGACGCGCTCGACGCCAACATGCATGGAGCGTAGGGCCGCCCACACATCGGCCGCGGTCTCCTTCTCCGCAACTAACAGCAGCATTGGGTCATCGATCGACTGGGAGATGATCATCATGGCCATCTCCTCCTTGCCCTTGTCAACCTCCGTGGACGACGTCTCGTGATCAAAGGCAGCCCATGCTCCATTGGCTCGCAAGAGGTACTTCATCCTCATTGCCCGTCCTCGTGAGCAGCGGGAACGGAAGCATCCCCGCCGCCGCCGTCGCGGCAGCCGCCATCGCCGCCGAGTCGCTCGGCACCAACGCTCCACTCGCTGAAGAGTACTGTGTCACACAGCCGACGTTTTCCTCTCTCTATATTTTTTCTTGTACCAAAACAAATATGCTTTACAGCCCTTAAGTAGTACTCACACACGCACGGCGGGCACTACGCTTGCCCACTAACTAACCCACGCATGCACTAATCCAGGCCACTAACAGCACACGCACACATGCAGCTAACAAGAATTGATCTTATCTAACTACGGACCTTTTCTCAAGGTCGGAACAGACTCACCCATCCATCGGCTTCAACTTGTGCAGGTCGTTGGCTTCAGAACATCATGCACCACCGTCTCACACGGCTAGCTAGCCAGCTTCACGCGGCAGCTCAGACTTTCTCCATGCATGCTTCTCCTTCTGAAACTACTACTGACTCGTACGCATCACACGTACCTCTGCACACATATTACTACGTGCAACTACTACATGCAAGGCTGAAATAAACAAGAAGATACAAAATATCAAGATTAAACCTAACATTCAACCCCTAATCTTGATACCCATTCTGCAGCTTCAAAGAAGAGCCGGCTCGTCCTCGATGCTGAGTAGTGCCTTCTCCTCATTCTCCTTCTTTTTCTCAGAACACTCCCAAGCAAAATGTCCAAAGTCATCACAGTTATAGCACTGTACCTCACTCTTGTCTTTGCGCCTTCCACCACGGCCATATCCGCGGCCACGGCCGCGCCCTCACGACGAGTCATGCCCTCTCGCCATGAGGAGCTGCTCTTCTTCACGTCCCATCTCCCGCCCCTTGACGAGCTCCTCGTGCGCCGTGAGTGAACCAATGGCCTCCTCCATGGCCATCTTTTGGTGTCGCCGAACAATGCAATCGACGAAGCAACATGGATGAACTTGTTGGAGACGGCTCGTAGCAGCTTCTTCACGACGTACTTCTCCTCCACCAACGTACTTCAAGACGGATCACCAAGCTCACGGATGCGCCCCACGAGCGTCGTGAACCTCGCCGCGAAATCATCCACGAACTCCGCATCACCCATCTTGAGGCCATCAAACTCCGAGCGCAAGGACTGAATCCTCGCCTCTCGGACATGGTCGACGCCAACATGCATGGAGCGTAGCGCCGCCCACACATCGGCCGCGGTCTCCTTCTCCGCAACTCGCAGCAGCGTCGGGTCGTCGATCGACTGGGAGATGATCGTCATGGCCATCTCCTCCTTGCCCTTGTCGACCTCCGTGGACGACGTCTCACGATCAACGGCAGCCCATGCGCCGTTGGCTCGCAAGAGGTACTTCATCCTCATCGCACACGGCGCGTAGTTCGTCCTCGTGAGTAGCTGGAACGGAAGCTTCCCCGCCGCCCCGTCGCCGCCGTCATGGCAGCCGCCATCGCCGCCGAGTCGCTCGGCACCAACGCTCCACTCGCTGAAGAGTCACGCTGCATCGTCTTCGTCATCACCTAGCGCTGATACCAAATGTTGGAGCCGACTCTCTCAGCCCTCTTCTCTCTTGGTTGTTTCACACAACACACACAAGAACACGAGGAATTTTGGTGCCGTACTGTGTCACACAGCCGACGTTTTCCTCTCTCTATATTTCTTCTTGTACCAAAACAAAGATTAGGCATTTCTCACCATGTTTCTTGCCCTCATGCACATCAACAGAACGGTTCTGCTGAGCGCAAACATAGGCATATTGTTGAAGTTGGCTTGGCTCTTCTTGCCAGTGCCTCCATGCCCCTCAAATTTTGGGATGAGGCTTTCCTCACGGCGGTTCATCTCATTAACATGTTGCCTAGCCGTTTCATCAATAATGAAACACCCATGCAACGTCTTCTTCATACTAGATCAGATTATTCCTCTCTTCGTGTGTTTGGTTGTGCATGTTAGCCCAACCTTCGTCCCTACAATAATCGCAAGCTCATGTTTCGCTCCAAGCAATGCGTGTTTCTTGGTTATAGTCCTCAGCATAAGGGTGTTCAGTGCCTTGATATTCCTACAGGAAGAGTATATGTTTCTCGTGATGTTGTGTTCGATGAAACTGCTTTTCCGTTTGCACATCTTCATCCAAATGCCGGTGCCCTCCTTCGGAAAGAAATTCTACTTCTTCCACCTCAGCTATCCGGTGTTCATGGGGATGATAATTTTAATGACCATCTGACTAACTCTCCTGGCCGTATTTTGGAGCCTTCACATGTTGCAGGGTCCGATGTGGAAGCAGCAGATTTTTTTTTAGTCCAAACGATGTACAGAATGCTACAAATGGCCCATATCTCATGTGCCTACAAAACAGGGACGACTCGTCCTCGGGATCGCGCCCGCTGCAGGCGATCCGATCCGCCTCGGTATTGTCGCCGCGTCAGGAGGACAGCGCAGGCAGATCCCCCTCGGGTGCCCGACCGCTCCAACCCGCGATCGCCACGCGACCCCCTGCTGGGTCGCCCTCGCGTGTGCGTCCCTCGCACGAACCGGCGCTCGACACGACTCCTTGTGGGGGTCCCTCACGCGCTTTGCAGCCGAACCCCGCTGCTATGTCAGGTGGCGGGGCCCGCTGGATTCCCTACGCTCGTCGGATGGAGCAGCAACCGGCGCGGGATCCCACGACAATTCTGCTGCGCTGCCAGGATCCTCTGCGTTGCATCTGCCTTCACCACCGCCCGGTTTTGCCACAGAAAATCCTGTGGGGTCTGCAGAAGACAGCACATCCTCGGGATCCCCTGTCCAGGAATAAGAGTTGGAATCTTCTGCTTCACCTACTCTGTCATGTGCGCCAACGTTAACTCCGCCGCGTACCCGCCTTCGTGCAGGAGTAATTCAACCTACTAATTATAAAATTAAATATGGCTTGTCTTTCTCATCAGGTGAACCTCGCACATTTCATGAGGCACTTTCAGACCCAAAGTGGAAAAAGGCTATGAAAGAGGAATTTCAGGCACTTCAAAGGAACAAGACTTGGCACTTGGTTCCATCTCAGCAAGGTAACAATCAGATTGACTGCAAATGGCTATTTAGAATAAAAAGAAAGTCTAATGGTACCATAGATCGCTATAAAGCAAGACTTTTTGCAAAGGGTTTTAAACAGAGGTATGAAATAGACTATGAGGACATGTTTAGTCCTGTTGTTAATGCTGCTACAATTTGTATTGTTCTCTCTGTTGCTGTGTCACGAGGATGGAGTCTGCGATAGCTAGATGTGCAGAATGCGTTTCTTCACGGTGTTCTGGAAGAGGAAGTGCATATGAAACAACCTTCTGGGTTTGAGGACAAAAATGCACCATTTCATGTATGCAGGCTTGACAAGTCTCTCTATGGATTGAAGCAGGCTCCCAGGGCATGGTATTCTCGTTTAAGTTCCAAACTGCAACAGCTTGGCTTTGTTCCTTCTAAGTCAGATAGATCATTGTTCATCTATAATAAGTCACACACATCCATATTTGTGCTTATTTATGTTGATGATATTATTGTTACTAGTTCCTCCAATGATGTTGTCACAGCTTTACTGAAAGACTTACATTCAGAGTTTGCTCTTAAGGACTTAGAAGATTTGCACTTCTTTCTTGGTATTGAAGTTAAGAGAAACACACAGGGTGGTCTTCATTTGTATCAGGAAAAAAATGCAACTGATCTTTTGACTAAAGTTGGGGTGCAAAATTGTAAGCCATCGTCAACTCCATTGTCAAGTACAGAAAAGTTGTCTCTTGCAGAAGGTGATCCTTTAAGTCAAGAAGATGGCACAAATTATAGGAGTGTGGTAGGTGCACTTCAATATTTGACTCTTACCAGGCCTAATATTTCCTTTGATGTTAATAAAGTCTGTCAGTTTCTTCATGCACCTACTACAACACATTGGACTGCTGCTAAACGTATATTGAGATATGTGAAAAACACCTTAAATGTTGGACTGACATTCAACAGATCATCATCCACTCTTGTTAGCGCATTCTCAGATTCTGACTGGGCAGGATGTTTGGATGACAGACGATCAACTGGTGGCTTTGCGGTGTTCTTTGGTCCTAATCTAGATTCATGGTGTGCAAAGAAACAGGCCACAGTTTCCAGGTCTAGTACAGAAGCAGAGTACAAAACATTAGCAAATGCAACAACAGAGATTCTTTGGGTAAAAATGGTGCTAAGAGAGCTCGGGATACAGAATACCAAAACTCCATGTCTTTGGTGTGATAATCTTGATGCTACCTATTTGTCAGCTAATCCTGTGTTTCATGCAAGAACCAAGCATATCGAAATAGATTATCATTTTGTTAGAGAGAGAGTTGCTAAAAGGGAATTGGAAATTCGGTTTGTGCCCTCTAAAGATCAAGTTGCAGACGGTTTCACAAAGGCATTACCCTCAAGACCATTTGGGGAGTTTAAACATAATCTGAACTTAAGTAAGTTCTGATTAGGGAGAGTGTTAATTATAGCTATCTCTAGTCACAGCTTGGTTGTTAGGAGCCAAGAGGTTTATTCCTTTAAGTTGTATCTTATCTCCTCCTCCTGTAACCCTAGCGTAAGGATCTCTCTCTCTCTCTCCTTTCCCTCTATGTATTCCCTGACATGCGTGGCATGATTGTACGAGGCACCACAATCAATATATACACATGTGGGTCTCCATATTGGAGATTGAGACGCTTCACCAATTCTTTCACCGACCACTTATACACTACAGATCACAACAACAGATAACCATTTTACGCACATGATGGCAATTTCACGACTTTTATTAGCCGCCATCGCACCTCTCACGGGTAGCAAAACAGCGGCCACAAGTCGATCAAGATACTTGCAGCTCTTGGCACAGCCTTGCCAAGTTTCCACTAACACGTCTGCGACGCAACTCTCTCTTCACAGTCTCATCAATGACAGGGCTTGTGGTTCTCATCTCTTGCACCAGTTCTACAAGCTGTATAAACAAAATTTAGATGTGTCATTATTATTACCTTATAATGACGGAAAAGTTGTGTTCTTTGTCACAGCACTAGATTTATGAGAAATACCAAGCTGGTAATATGCATCATATCTACTTCATTACCTTCTCCATGAGTTCAACCGATATGCGAGTAAAGAACTCTATCTCAGCTTCCCGAGCAGATTTTTTGGAGCCTCTTTTAGCAGAAGATGCATCATTACCAACCGACAAAGCTTCCAGAGCTTGTTTTAGCTCTTGTGTATGTTTATGTGAATTTTTCAGCCGGTGTGTATGTGAGTTGCATAGTGAAATAGCCTTTGCACAATATGGAATTGCATCTTCAAGCATGGACCTGAACTCCAAGACAAAACATACGCGGAAGTTTCAGAGGCCGAGTTAAGGAAAATTAACAGAGCCAATATCTTTTTTTTTTTGAAAAGGAGGTTAAACCCCCGGCCTCTGCATCAAACGATGCATTCAGCCATCTTTATTAATTATTTCACAAAGGTCTGATAATTCGAGAATCAGACCTAAAGCGTATTTCAGGTGCTCTCACCTACAAATCACCCGAAGCCACCACTCACACCTACAAATTCGAGAATGAGGAGTGCTCTCACTCCCCATATCTAAAACAGGTGTCGTCGCCGATCCATCCACATAACGTATCAGGACTAACAGCCGGTGCAGCAGACCTAAAGCGCACACCACATGCACACGTTTTAGAAGCCGTCATCTTCATCGGACAACTGACCCATCTTCAGGAGAGAGATCCGCAACATTCTTACCAGTCCAGACATCCGTCGACGCCACCACGGCGCCCAACGGCGCCACCGCCCTGCGCTCGTCCGTCCAGACGCGAAGACTCTAGAAGATCTGTCATGCATAGCACCTGCCAACCAGGCATGACTCAGCGTAGCACCTGTTGGCCAAGCATGACTTGACAGCTCCACCAAAGCTCTGTGCAAGACGGAGCTACTCCACCTCCTTCCTTTGTCTTCCAGCGCTGCTCCACAAACGATGCTCCCAGGAGAGAAACGGCACCGCAGTACCGCCATCGTCCGATATGGAAGACTAGATCCTAGGGTTTCCCCCGAAGCAGTGCCCATCAACAGCAACCGTCAAGAACCCACACAGTGCCCACCACCACTCAGCCCTCAAGGCGACGCCTTCAGGAAGGTCACGGCGTCAAGGACGCTGCCGCCGCCCACCGGAGTTAGGGTTTTCACCCGAGAGGCAGGGAGGGGGAAATGAAGGAGCAGACATACACCGATGTCTCCAAGAAGAAAAGCGGCTCCCTTGAGCGTAGTCATCGGCGCGGCCGACCAGGGCCGACCAAGGGGTTTCCCCCAATCTGGATCTCCTCCACCAGCTTCACCTGCAGCCAGGGTCCCGGCAACCATGCCGGCACCGCCAGGAACCCGCAGGAGAGAAGCCCACCGATCAGGGCCGGATGACAGCGGCCAGATCTGGCGCCGCCGGCCACCAAAGCAGTCATGCCAGACCATGGTCCACTAAAGAACCATCGGCCGTCCAACCGGACCATCGGCACCACGCCAGTCCCGCCTCTTGCTGGCACGGAGGGGCCTCGCTGGAAGGGCCGCCGCCACAGATCCAATCTCTCTCCAACGCTAGGCGGAACAGCAAGGTCCCCGCTGCCGCAGTGCTCGACTGCACCACAGGCTTGCCCGGCTCCAACCTCATGCAGCGGCGAGGGAGGGAGAAAGAGGAGGAGGGTACGCCGGCGGCGGGAGGGTGGTCGCCCCCGAGTCGCCCGAGCGGGGGCGACACAGGGGTCACGCGGGGGTTAGATATCCGTATGTCCACAGCTAGCAGATTTGCCCAACAGAGCCAATATCTAGAACATACAAGCATTATCTAAACTCACATTTTCCTGTACTTATTCCAAAACATGTGCATCTACGCAAGTGAAGGAATCTTTGCAAATTTGGGTCAACTGATCTTGACTAGAATCAAACATGTATAACAAAATAAAATTGACACCTCAAGACAAATAAATCAACAGCTTACCTGACCAAAATGTACTGCCCCAAAAACCAATTAATACACGGCAGAAGGACGCATGAAAACACGAGGCAGACAATTGACATGGTCATTACCACAAGGAGGATACAGGTCAACCATTCGACGATGGTCATGCTCAACCAAATTCTCCAAGATGGATGAAGCTTTGTAGTAGTAACCAGGCAAGCTGTGTAAGTCATCTGTAAATCAAATATTGGGACATGAGTAAGAACATCCAACAATAAATAGAGACCACCTCTTTCTAGGGAGATGTCAGCCAGAGCAAAAAGGATTTTAACTTTCTCCATAGTATTTTCTGGGCTCTTCTCAACTATTTCTCTTGCAAACCCAAACATTTTCTTTGCCATATCCAAATCAGAATCAACATTATCGCCTGCGAAGTTAAATATATCATCATCCTTGCCATCACCGATTTCATCCTCCTAATATTTTCAGTTTGAGTATTACCCTAATGAATGGATTTACCAATATTCACCATGCAGTAAAAAGGAAAATTGAAAAGGGCCATCAATTGTACTCCCTTTGTTCCTTAATGTTAGGCGTATGTTTTTGGACACGGTAACCAAGGCAGTGAATGGAGGATGATTTTGGATGGAAATATCCCTGCTTAGTTCGGTGATTAGACATAGGAGGGACAAATTAATTATCATCTCAAGAATTACTTGGCCCACAACACGATCAGAGCAAGCCTTCTTGGATGGGGTTTTTTAGGGGTGGAATTGGCAATTCAAAGAAAAGAAATGAAATACACCTACCAAAACGGATTTTCTCTAAAATGAATACAACTAACATCAAGGAATGGAGGGAGTAATAAGATTCGACTGCTCATGAAAAAAACACCAGCAACAGAAAGCATATGCTTAGAAATTCCTCGAGGACACAACTTTTATAGCAAAAAAAATGACGATAAAAGTGCACTGCTCCATTTAAAGCAAGTAGTTATAATTCTGATGGAAATGGAATAGTAATTATTCATATGATTGCATAACTTCTGTAACACATAATCTCTAAGTAGAAAAAATTATATGTATAAAAATCTAGCTAGCCCAAGCATGATTGCAAAAACAGGGAAAACTAGTGCTTCAAAGATCTATATATCTTTGATGTGGCATTTCTATTCCAAGTATACAAGAAAAGAAAATGACACAAATATAGAAGGCAAACAGGTGAAATACAGCACCTGGCACAACTTCAGAATATGGTCAACCTTGAAACAGGTTTTTTTATAAGCAATAAAAGCATTTTTCTGCTTCCTGCGAGTCAGCGGCATCATCTACTATCATTAAGCATAAGACTGAATTGCACCTTAAGAACAATTAGCAAAACCACATAAATCAAATGGTCCCCAATAGACTAACTATGGGAATTCCAGTGCTAAGTCCGCAAAACAGTCCAAGGTCCACATGAGACTTACTTAAAAAAATGCAGGAGTATATAAATAATTAGGAGGTTACTAATGATACTCATACATATGTACAGAGGATACTTATGCCACTCAATGTGTGTGTATATATAGAGAAACAGTTAATGATATACCTTTTTCAGAATCGCCTTCCTCCAAAGATGAAGCAGCTTCATCATTGCTACTAAAGGTCTTTCAGTTGTGAGTATAACCTTTGCTGATTGTACCCTTAACAGATTTTTCACTTGATGCAACCTGAGCTTTGTGTAGCAACACACATCCATACTTGTAATATGCGCTAGCACACTCTGGAGCAAATCGTCCAAGACACGCAACCCTAGGTGACAAGTGACAACAGAAATGTAAATTGTCAGTGCATCATTGCTATGATTATAACATAAGGCCACGTAACGTGATCTAATCTTAGGTAGAGCAGCACATCAAGAATTATTCTGTCAACCCTTTTACAGCAACCGACTATGAAGTACGATTCTGAAGTAACATATAATAAACTGCACATCTATAAAGTAATTGCAGATAGCCGTATATATATCCCTAGCAAGTTGCTCTTTGATTGATGTCCATTGCAAATACGAACATATAATAGATAAGATGGTAGGTTCTATCTCCCAAGTACGTCTACAGAGTAATACTATACTAGTCTATTTGCACTCACTAATACCATAAACATCAACAGATGCCGTA
Organism: Thinopyrum elongatum; assembly: GCA_011799875.1. Classification (NCBI taxonomy): domain Eukaryota; kingdom Viridiplantae; phylum Streptophyta; class Magnoliopsida; order Poales; family Poaceae; genus Thinopyrum; species Thinopyrum elongatum. The sequence continues at coordinate 55,334,105 of CM022299.1, read as the reverse complement.
GGGCTCACGTCAATCACAAGAAACGTAAACAGAACGCTTCACGGCCATGTTGACGTATGACATCTTTAAGCTTACTACAAAGGTCATCTCCAAAATTATAAATTAAATTCTCAAATTAACTAAGACACATGGCACGTCGAACTAATTGTAATCCCTGATTCCACCAACAAACACTCAAACACTCATACAAAATCGATCTATACATGCTTCAGTGCAACTGAGATTCTTAGGGGAGTTTGGAAGTAGAGCCCTAACATATTCTTGAGGTCATGGTCGAGGAAGAGGCACTGAACAGCGTTGACAAAGTTCCTCTCCTCCATTAACTTTGAACCCTGGTCGAACAAGTCATGCATCCACTCCAGCATTTTCTCCTCCTTCCCTTACCTCTCACCAGCTGGTGCCTGGAGCTTACAACCAGCTGGTGTATAAAAGCTAACAATTGGAATCAACGGGTTCTCGCACACCTTCCTCGCCCGCTCTGAATGGAGCTCAATTGTGAAAAGGATGGCAGCCGTGCTTGCAAAAATGGTGTTTACTCCATCGAAGAAGCCTGTGACCACGCCGGACTCATGGGAAGACTTGATAGTACCAATCTGAAGCAAATTAGCCAGGTTGATGACGCTGCACTGTACCCATCGCGCTTCACCGCCATCCTCCTCCTGCTCCCTTGACCACATGTAGAGACGTGACTCAAAGGAAATGGCAGCTCCCAGTCCACCGTTTTCTGTGAGCATCAGGACAACTCTGCTGTCCTGCGACGGAAAATATGTTTTAGAGCATCTGCACCCAGACCCTTTTTATCTAGCCATCCATTTCACGCATCACGATTCGTGCAAATACATTTCTCTTTTCTGTTTCTCTCATATAGAAGATGTCTTGAAGTTCAAACCTTTGCCCCAAGTGCCAGTCTCCGACGAGTACACGCAGGCCGAACTTCGGGATTCCTGGTTTATGCAGGTGAAGGCGACGTGGAAGGACCCTCCGTGGCAGTCACGGTGGTCGCACCCGTCCACCGCGCACAATACGGCCGCGTTCGCGAAGTGGACCACCCTGTATGCCGAGGGCGCCGGCACCCGCCACTGGTATAAGTCACGGTGGTCGCACCCGTCCACCACGCACAATACGGCCGCGTTCGCGAAGTGGACCACCCTGTATGCCGAGGGCGCCGGCACCCGCCACTGGTATACCGTGATTGGATCCCACACGAGGAGGTCCTGGGGTCCCTCCCGCTCGACGGAGATGAAGAAGGCGCGACCGTGGCAGTAGTTGAGGACCCGCCGGAAGCGACTGTCCGGGGCGGGGAGGGAGAACGTCGATGCGGTGTCGGGGACGAAACAGGGGAGAAGGCAGATCTCCGCGTTGTGGAGGAAGCCCAGCACGGGGGGTACCCCGTGGACCTCGTGTAGGCGGCGGAGGATGCCCGGGCCAGAGGGGGCGTGGATCCAGGGCTTGCAGACAAGCGTGTCCCGGAGGAGGGATGACGGGTCGTTGGGACGGAAGCGGAGGAGGATCTCCCGGATGAGGTCTTCCGTGATGGCCGCCGGTGGGTCGCGGCCGTCAGGCGCCCCCGCCATGCTGCCGCTAGGTCTGCTCTCTGACTCTGTGTGCTGGGGGTTGAGTGAACTAATTGTCCACTGGTTGGGCTCAGCCAGGTCAAAAGAAGTTCCACGGGGGTCACCTTTTTTTTCCCAACTAAAGGCTGGTCTTTAGAGGTCCACTGGTCCGGCTCAACCCAGGTCAAAATGAGGTTCGCATATGAGTTTTCCTCGTTAAGGACTGCTCCAAAAAAATCTACCACAATGACCCTTGCAAATGTATTTTTCTTCCATTATATTTTCTACACCCTCCGATCCAATAAATATCGCTGAAATAAATGTATCTAGATGTATTTCAGAACTAAATACATTTATTTGAGCGACAAGTAATATGCGTCGGAGGGAGTAGTACTATCTATAAAAACACTTGTATGTAGTAATAGTTCCTAGTATTTATAATCCATTATATATCGAAAATGATGAATGGAAGACGAGCTCCATGGAAACCGGATTTTCAAAAATTCAAATTCAAACTTTTAAGTTTCAGAAAATTCTGAAAAAATACACATATACCTAGAGGCATAATGTATATGTATGCAAATTTTCGTCATAAAATATGTTGAAATGAGGGTTATGCAAAAAAAAAATTGTGGCTTTTCAACATGTGCACTGTTCATTGCTCAAAGTCCATGTTTTTTTTTTGGTACAGGTCGTGATTCAAAGTATTTCTTCGTGAAATTTTTTGAAACTGAAAAAATTTGAAGTTTGATTTTTTTTTTTCAAAATTTCGGCATCCATGGAGCTCGGTCACCAAAATACTCTACGCATTATATATTTATTTTGCTTATTATCTTATTGTTTTCTCTGTTACTCTCTCTTTGTACCAAAGAACATTGCGAGAAGTTGCTTTAGTAGACTAAGGAGCGCTCGATCGTACTAATAATATTTTTCTACCCCTTCCCTCCTTTAGCGCATTGGTAATTAAAACCTACTTGATCGTTGCGCTTATGGCTCCTCAACTCATCAAATATCATTACACGTGTCTTTATTTCTTCCCATCCCAAGTAGTTCGGATCACACTAGAGATTGCATACTCCTTGCAGGCTAATAGCTTCTCCCGATCGCTTGCATTCGCTTCTCCTTTTCTCGTGGAAAAAAGGTAGTGTTTTCCATTTTTGTCTAGTCCATCCGAGAGTAGTGTGATGAACAATCTCTCTTCTCCCTTCCCTTGCCCCATACACGGGATGACGTATCATGGTTGCATCTATGGTTTGGATGAACTAAAGGAATTTGAGATGAAGAGGATGAGATGTTGGCGGAAAATGATTCGAAATTTGGATTCATATATAAAACCATTTGCATTTAGATGCATATAGAAATAGGAGAAGAGGGAGCAGTCAATATGGAGAATTTTTTTTGCAAGAAGTCTTGGGCTTAGCACATATGTGATTAAACAGTTCAACGTTGAGTTAGAATCTGGAATCTCAGAAAATGACAATGGGGAAAAGTACATATGACCAAGAACAACAGAATAAGTGGGTGTGAGGGCTGATGGAAAGAAGAACAAAAGAACCAGCAAGAGTAAGGAAAACGTAGTGAAAGAAAGAAAATATGGGAGTGGATACAAATCCATCATGGATAAAGCAATGAATAGGGCGAAAATGAAGAACTTTGACAATATGCAGGTTGGATATTTAGCCATGGTAATTTAAATTAGGGTCACAGAGCTTTGTAAGAGATAGTTGAGAAAGTAGGTGTTAAACTAGGTAAGAATTCTACTGAAATTGGAGACAATCAAGATGTAGTTCAAGAACTTTAAAAAATATATAGGTATGATTTGTTTATTGCTAGTAAAAAGAATTGAGGTTACTTCTATGGGTGGGGAAGCAGAGTTGGCACTACTACATATCCAAATAGCACTGACCCCTCATCACTGACCAGCCTGACACGACGGGTTAGTGATGAGCCTTAGCACTGATGCCTCTTCGGAGGCATCAATTATATGGTTTTTAGGGCTCGGCTGGATGTTTATCACTGACGAATCTAAAACCAGTAGGTCGAAGGTAATGTGTTCTTGATGACCAAAATGGATCGAAGTTCATCACTAGCTCGTTGCTAAACATGAAATGTCTATGTTGTCCATTCAAATATGACCCTTCGGGTTTTTTTATCACACAATGTTGTTATGTATGTGGCGTGTTATAATCCATCGTCCACTTTCCCATTTCAAACCTCACTGCTACCACCAAGCCCCTCCTGGTTAGCTTTCACTGTCTTCGACTGCGCGCTGCCCTCATCTCCATCCCAACAGCCCCCAGAAACCATGTCTTCCCTCCCCCCGCTGATTTGTGCTGACGGTGCCCTCTCTGGCGCCCCCACAGTCGCACCACCCTAACATAACCGGTCCCATGCCCTCTTCAGCGACGCACTATACTCATGCGTCGCCTTGACGGGCGCGTGGCATCGCCTGCATCTGGCTATTTCTGGTGTGGTGCAATCTGCCATTCCATAGGACATTGGGCCTCCCGCACCGCTGTGCTCGATTGTGGTTATGGAAATATGCCCTAGAGGCAATAATAAAGTTGTTATTATTATATTTCCTTATTCATGATAAAGGTTTATTATTCATGCTAGAACTGTATTGACCGGAATCTTAAATACATGTGTGGATACATAAACAAATAATGTGTCCCTAGTGAGCCTCTACTAGACTAGCTCGTTGATCAAAAAATGGTTAAGGTTTCCTAACCATAGACATGAGTTGTCATTTGATAATGGGATCACATCATTAGGAGAATGACGTGATGGACAAGACCCATCCGTTAGCTTAGCATATGATCGTTCAGTTTATTGCTACTGCTTTTTTAATGTCAAATACATATTCCTTCGACCATGAGATCATGCAACTCCCGGATACCGGAGGAATACCTCGTGTGCTATCAAACGTCACAACATAACTGGGTGATCATGAAGCTGCTCTACAGTTATCTCCGAAGGTGTCTATTTAGTTGCCGTGAATCGAGATTGGGATTTGTCACTCCGTGTATCGGAGAGGTATCTTTGGGCCCTCTCAGTAATACACATCATAAGAAGCTTGCAAGCAAAGTGACTAAGGAGTTAGTTACGAGATGATGTATTACGGAAAGAGTAAATAGACTTGCCGGTAATGAGATTGAACTAGGTATGGAGATACCGACGATCGAATCTCGGGCAAGTAACATACCGACAAACAAAGGAAATTATGTATGTTGTCATAAAGGTTCGATGGATAAAGATCTTCGTAGAATATGTAGGAACCAATATGGGCATCTAGGTGCCGCTATTGGTTAGTGACCGGAGAGACGTCTCGGTCATGTCTACATCATTCTCGAATCCGTAGGGTCCGCACGCTTAACATTTGTTGACGATATAGTATTATATGAGTTATGTGAATTGGTGACCGAATATTGTTCAGAGTCCCGGATGAGATCACAGATATGATGAGGAGCTCCGGAATGGTCCCGGGGTAAAGATTGTTATATAGGACGATGTTATTTGGTCACCGGAAAGGTTTCGGAGTATACCGGGTATTTATCGGATCATCGGAAGGGGTTCCGGGAGGCCCCGGGAGGTATATGGGCCTAATGGGCCAAGAGGAGGAACACACTAGCCCACAAGGGGCTGGCGCGCCTTCTCCCTCGCCGCCGGCCCTATAGAGAAGGAAAGGGGGAGGGCTGGCCCCTCCTGCCTTCCCCTCCTCATGGGAGATGGGAAAAGGGGGGGGGGGGGATCCCTCCTGCCTTCCCCCCGCGCGCCTAAGAAGGAAGGGGGGGCGCGGCTAGGGCAGGGGCCAAGGGAGGCCGCCGGCCCCCTTGGGGGTGCCCTAGGCTGCCGCCTCCCCTCCTCCCCCCACCTATATATATGTGTGGAGGGAGAGGGGCACAACACACCACGATCCGCAAGCTGTGTGCGGCGTCCCTCTCCCTCTAGTTCGTCCTCGGTCATATTTTCGTAGTGATCGGCAAAGCCCTGCGGAGATAGTTGCATCACCACCGTCACCACGCCGTCGTGCTACCGGAACTCATCTACTACTTCGCCCGTCTTGCTGGATCAAGAAGGCGAGGACGTCATCGAGCTGAACGCGGAGGTGCCGTGCATTCGGTACTTGATCGGGTGGATCGTGAAGGTGTATGACTACTTCAACCGCGTTGATAAACGCTTCCGCTTAACGGTCTACGAGGGTAAGTAGACACACTCTCCCCTCTCGTAGCTATGCATCTCCATGGATAGATCTTGCGTATGGGTAGAATTTTTTTTATTTTCCATGCAACGTTACCCAACAGTGGCATCATGAGCCAGGTCTATGCGTAGATGATATGCATGAGTAGAACACAAAAGAGTTGTGGGCAGTGATGTTCATACTGCTTACCACCAACGTCTTATTTTGATTCTACGGCATTGTGGGATGAAGCGTCCCGAACCAACCTTACATGTCCACGCACGTGAGACCGGTTCCACCGACTGACATGCAACTTGTTTTGCATAAAGGTGGCTGGCGGGTGTCTGTTTCTCCTACTTTAGTTGAATCGAATTTGACTATGACCGGTCCTTGAAGAAGGTTAAAATAGCAAACTTGATAAATCACTATTGTAGTTTTGCAAAGGTAAGAACGGTTCTTGCTAGTTGCCCGTAGCAGCCACGTAAAACTTGCAACAACAAAGTAGAAGACGTCTAACATGTTTTTGCAGGGTATGTTGTGATGTGATATGGTCAAGACGTGGTGTGATATACGTTGTTGTATGAGATGATCATGTTTTGTAATATCGACAACCGGTAGGAGCCTTAGGGTTATCTTTTAATTATTGTATGACATGCGTGTCAATCATTAAGCGCCATATAATTGCTTTACTTTATCGCTATGCGTAAGCAATAGTTGTAGTAGCAATAGTTGGCGAGACGACCCCGACGCAACGATGGAGATCAAGGTGTCGAGCCGGTGACGATGGAGATCAAGCCGATGCTTTGGATATGGAGATCAAAAGCACAAGATAATGATGGCCATATCATGTCACTTATTTTGATTGCATGTGATGTTTATCCTTTATGCATCTTATTTTGCTTAGAACGACGGTAGCATTATAAGATGATCCCTTCACTAAATTTCAAGATAAAAGTGTTCTTCCCGAGTATGCACCATTGCTAAAGTTCATCGTTTCGAAGCACCTCGTGATGATCGGGTGTGATAGACTCTACGTTCACATACAACGGGTGTAAGCAAGTTTTGCACAAGCAGAATACTTGGGTTAAACTTGACGAGCCTAGCATTTACAGACATGATCTCGGAACGCTGGAGACCGAAAGGTCGAACGTGAGTCATATAGTAGATATGATCAACATAGAGATGTTCACCATTGATGACTACCCCATCTCACGTGATGATCGGACATGGGTTAGTTGATTTGGATCATGTATCACTTAGATAACTTGAGGGATATTAATTTAAGTGGGAGTTCATTAGTAATTTGATTAATTGAACTTAATTTATCATGAACTTAGTCTTAATAGTTTTTGCATATCTATGTTGTAGATCAATGGCCCGTGCTACCGTTCCCTTGAATTTTAATGCGTTCCTAGAAAAAGCTAAGTTGAAAGATGATGGTAGCAACTACACGGACTGGGTCCGTAACTTGAGGATTATCCTCATTGCTGCACAGAAGAATTATGTCCTTGATGCACCGCTAGGTGACAGACCTACTGCAGGAGCTACTGTAGATGTTATGAACGTCTGGCAGGCTCGATCTGATGAGTACTCAATAGTTTAGTGTGCCATGCTTTACGGCTTAGAACCGGGACTTCAAAAATGTTTTGAAAACCACGGAGCATATGAGATGTTACAAGAGCTGAAGTTCATATTTCAGGCTAATGCCTGGGTTGAGAGATATGAAGTCTCTAACAAGTTCTATAACTGCAAGATGGAGGAGAATAGTTCTGTCAGTGAACACATACTCAAAATGTCTGGGTATCATAACCACTTGACTCAGCTGGGAATTGAGCTCCCAGATGAGTGTGTTATTGATAGAGTTTTTCAGTCACTGCCACCAAGCTACAAAGGCTTCGTGATGAACTATAATATGCAAGGGATGACGTAAACGATTCCTGAGCTCTTCGCAATGCTTAAGGCCGCAGAGGTAGAAATCAAGAAGGAGCATCAAGTGTTGATGGTTAACAACACCACTGGTTTCAAGAAAAAGGGCAAGGGAAAGAAAGGGAACTTCAAGGAAAATATCAAGCAAATTCCTAATCCCGTGAAGAAGCCCAATGCTGGACCCAAGCCTAAAACTGAGTGCTTTTACTGCAAGGGAAATGGTCACTAGAAGCGAAACTGCCCCAAATATTTGGCGAATAAGAAGGATGGCAAAGTGAACAAAGGTATATTTGATATACGTGTTATTGATGTGTTCCTTACTAATGCTCGTAGTAGCGCCTGGGTATTTGATACTGGTTTGGTTGCTCATATTTGTAACTCGAAATAGGAGCTACGGAATAAACGAATATTGGCTAAGGATGAGGTGACGATGCGCGTCGGGAATGGTTCCAAGGTCGATGTGATCGCCGTTGGCATGCTACCTCTACATCTACCTTCGGGGTTAGTTTTAGACCTCAATAATTGTTATTTGGTGCCAGCGTTGAGCATGAACATTATATCTGGATCTTGTTTATTGCGATATGGTTATTCATTTAAGTCAGAGAATAATGGTTGTTCTATTTATATGAATAATATCTTTTATGGTCATGCACCTTTGATGAATGGTCTATTCTTGTTGAATCTCGATCGTAGCGATACACATTCATAATATTAATGCGAAAAGATGCAAAGTTGATAATGATAGTGCAACATACTTGTCGCACTGCCGTTTAGGTCATATTTGTATGAAGCGCATGAAGAAACTCCATGCAGATGACTTTTGGAATCACTTGATTACGAATCATTTGATACTTGCGAACCATGCCTCATGGGTAAGATGACTAAAACTCCGTTCTCCGGAACAATGGAGCGAGCTAGTGACTTATTGGAAATAATACACACCGATGTATGTGATCCGATGAGTGTTGAAGCATGCGGCGGGGATCGTTATTTTCTAACCTTTACAGATGATTTGAGTAGGTATGGGTATATCTACTTACTGAAACACAAATCTGAAACATTTGAAAAGTTCAAAGAATTTTAGAGTGAAGTAGAGAATCATCGCAACAAGAAAATGAAGTTTCTACGATCTGATCGTGGAGGTGAATATTTGAGTTATGAGTTTGGCCTTCATTTAAAACAATGTGGAATTGTTTCACAACTCACGCCACCTGGAACACCACAGCGTAATGGTGTGTCTGAACATCGTAACCGTACTTTATTAGATATGGTGTGTTCTATGATGTCTCTTACCGATTTGCCTTTATCATTTTGGGGTTATGCATTAGAGACAGCCGCATTCACATTAAATAGGGCACCGTCTAAATCCGTTGAGACGACACCGTATGAACTATAGTTTGGCAAGAAACCTAAGTTGTCGTTTCTTAAAGTTTGGGGATGCGATGCTTATGTCAAACAGCTCCAACCTGATAAGCTCGAACCCAAAGCGGAGAAGTGTGTTTTCATAGGATACCCTAAAGAGACCATTGGGTATACCTTCTACCACAGATCCGAAGGCAAGATCTTTGTTGTCAAGAATGAGTCCTTTCTAGAGAAGGAGTTTCTCTCGAAAGAAGTGAGTGGGAGGAAAGTAGAACTTGATGAGGTAATTGTACCTTCTCTCGAATTGGAAAGTAGCACACCAGGGAAAAACATTTCCGTGAAGCCTATACCAACTACAGAGGAAGCTAATGATGATGATCATGAAACTTCAGATCAAGTTACTACCGAACTTCGTAGTTCGACCAGAACACGTTCAAAACTAGAGTGGTACGGTAATCCTGTCCTGGAAGTCATGTTATTAGACCACGGCGAATCTACGAACTATGAAGAAGCTATGATGAGCCTAGATTCCGACAAATGGCTTGAGGCCATGAAATCTGAGATAGGATCCATGTATGAGAACAAAGTATGGACTTTGGTGGACTTGCCCGATGATCGGCAAGCCATTGAGAATAAATGGATCTTCAAGAAGAAGACAAACGCTGATGGTAATATCACTGTCTACAAAGCTCGACTTGTCGCAAAAGGTTTTTTGACAAGTTCAAGGGGTTGACTATGATGAGACTTTCTCACCCGTAGCGATGCTTAAGTCTGTCTGAATCATGTTAGCAATTGCCGCATTTTATGATTATGATATCTGGCAAATGGACGTCAAAACTGCATTCCTTAACGGATTTCTCAAAGAATAGTTGTATATGATGCAACCAGAAGGTTTTGTCGATCCTAAAGATGCTAACAAAGTGTGCAAGCTCCTGTGATCGATCTATGGACTGGTGCAAGCATCTCGGAGTTGGAATATATGCTTTGATGAGGTGATCAAAGCATTTTTTTACAGACTTACGGTGAAGCCTGTATTTACAAGAAAGTGAGTGGGAGCTCTGTAGCATTTCTGATATTATATGTGGATGACATATTGTTGATTTGAAATGATATAGAATTTCTGGATAGCATAAAAGGATACTTGAATAAGATTTTTTCAATGAAAGACCTCAATGAAGCTACTTACATATTGGGCATCATGATCTATAGGGATAGATCGAGACGCTTAATAGGACTTTCACAAAGCACATACCTTGGCAAAGTTTTGAAGAAGTTCAAAAATGGATCAGACAAAGAAAAAGTTCTTGCCTGTATTGCAAGGTGTGAAGTTAAGTAAGACTCAAAGCCCGACCATGGCAGAAGATAGAGAGAGAATGAAAGTCATTCCCTATGCCTCAGCCATAGGTTTTATAAAGTATGCCATGCTGTGTACCAGACCTGTTGTGTGCCTTGCCATGAGTCTGGCAAGGGGTACAATAGTGATCCAGGAGTAGATCACTGGGCAGCGGTTAAAATTATCCTTAGATACCTAAAGAGGACCGAGGAAATGTTTCTCGGTTATGGAGGTGATAAAGAGTTCGTCGTAAAGCACTACTAGGAAAATGCTTATAGATAGAAGTTTACCAGTAGCGTGGGTTAAAGACCCCACGCTACTGCTATTTAGCAGTAGCGCCGGGCAAAACCAGTGCTGCAAGCGCATGTTAGCAGTAGCACGGGCCTTCCCAGCCAGCGCTGCTGTTAATGGGCCACGCCCTTGGCCCCCTATTGCAGCTTTAGCTATAGCGCTGGCCCTCCTCTCCCGTGTTACTGCTAAGCCCACCTCTGCTTCCTCTCCGCGCCGCCCCGCGCGCCCCTCTCTCTCACTCACTCACACTCACTCTCTCCCTCAATCCCCCGCTCCGGCCGCCGCCCCCGCGTCCTACTTCGGCCGCCCTCCCCCGCACCGGCCTTCCTTCCCCGCCGGCCGCCCTCCCCCGCGTCCTACTTCAGCCGCCCACCACCGCACCGGCCCTCCTTCCCTTCTTTCTCCCTCCACCCCTCACCTCCCTCTCCTTCCCCTCCTCCCCCTCCGCCCCCCCCCCCCCACGCCGGCCCTCCTCCACCGAGAGATACTCCTCCCTCCTTCCTCCTCCTCCCTCCCTCCCTAGTTATTACTGAGTAGTTATTTTGAACCCTAGCTAGTTGAAAAAATGTAGGTTCTTAGAATAATGTAGGTTATGATCGAACCCTAGCTAGGACAAATTAGGTAGTACGAACCATAGTTAATTCGTATGAACCCTAGGTTTTTAAATTAGCTAGTTTTTTAAATTAGGGCAGAAATTTAGCTAGGTTTTTAAATTAGGACAGAAATTTATCTAGGTTTTTAATTAGGTATAGTTAATAGAATTTAGGTGTTTTAGGTGTATTTAACAGAATTCTAGGTGTTTTAGGTGTTTTAGGTGTAGTTAACAGAATTCTAGGTATTTTTTTTAGTTAATGCAATTGTTGTTATTTTTTTAGTTAAAGCAATTTTTCCTGTTATATGCAAATTTGAAGTGGACATGTCATATTTTGAACATGTCACATTTAGGACATGTCATATTTTTCCGAGTGGCCTATGTTTTGCCAGAATATTGATTCGTTTACGTTCCGGCAAATTTCAGGCGCTCGATATGTCCTGCTTTTAGCAAAGGTCATGCCGAATTTTGCTAAGTGTTTATTAATTTTGTTTTCATAATTAAGCATTTGTTCTCGACGTCAACGATGCCTGGCCCGCATCATCGTCGTCGACTCGGCGGAGGAGGCCTGCTTGATTATAGGGTTCTAGCTGTATTAGTGATGTTATATGTATGATACTATTCGAGATGTATTAGTGATAATATTCGACGATGTCCGGACGCAAGAGATGATTTAGTTTTGCTTATTGAATGCATGCTAATTTGAATACTAATTTGTTTTATAATTTAGTTTTGCTTATTGAATGCACGTCTGTTTCAACTATGAACATAGGAAATTCGGTATGTGCGAATACTGCGAAGACGAGCGCGGTCTGTGCGACATGCCTCACCTAGAAGATGGTAGGCGATTCAGCACCATGCTGGATGAGACCTTCGAAGTGGATACAGTAAGTCACAAGTCTTTTTTCGTAATTAAGCATGACTTCTGCTTCTTTTGCTTCAACTTATAATTTTAATTTTTTACAATTCTACTAGCGTATCCCCTGCCATGCAAGAATTTATGTCTTGGATAAGATCGGTTTCAGTACTATGGAAAGTATGGAGGTAAAGAGAGTTCACTTGAGAACCAAGCATGGTTATATTTTTGCCGTAAAATTATACAGTGCAGACACCTACTCCTATTTTGAATGCAAAAATTGGAGAGCACTATGCAAGGCTTATGCATTTGAGCCTAATATGCTTATCACCTTTGATATTCGTCCGGAAGATGAAATTGAAGGTAATATCGACATCTGGGTCGATGTGCAGACGCCTCCAATTCTACCATTATGTGAGTTTCTCAACCATATTTATTAAGTAATTTATATTGTTTATTTAAAAATAGTTGACAACTAATTTCTATTGATAGCTTATTTCCATTCAAGCAAACATGTCCGGCGCTTGGTAGACAGCACCTACTACTGTCCCGGGGCTGAACTAAACTGCGAGGAGATAGGTCATTATGTTTCATGGCTTGAGGATCTTGATACTGTCAAGACAGGTTATTTTCCTGGACTTCAAAATATTAGTACTCAAAACGTGCGACCACTAGTGTGCGTATTGAACTACGGTCACATCTATTTAGGAAAGATGGTAAGATTTTTACTATTTGCCCTCAGTGCATCTTTTGCATACATTATTTTTAAGCTAAACTCCATTGCTAAGTATGTTACTACGATGTTCTTCAACAGGGACTCCCAATGAACGTTGTGCCTCGTTGGATCGAGCCTAAAGGTCGCATGACAATGGTTAGCTTACGGCCAAGACATCCTACATTGCACATGAGTGCATTCATGAATTCTCGAAGCGACCAAGTCTTAATAGTCAAAGACTGGAGCAAAATTATGAAGGATCACAGCAGAGAAGTACTAGGGGGAAGCAATCAGAAGCGCGGCCCACAATTAGGAGACAGGTTCATCTGCATTCTCCAATATGATGAAGCAGGAGTGCTACACATGTTTTATGCTATTTTACCTAAGAGAGAGCAGCAGGAGTGATTAGCTAGCTAGAATGAGTTTGAAGATGATGATGTGCTACACTATGACTATGATGATTAGACAATGTTGGTGGTAATGACTATGATGAGTATTAGCTAGTGTTGGTGGTAATTTTCCCTTGCTTGCAACTCCTACACTGAATTAGAGGGTATGCTGACGCTACTACTAATCATTGTTGGTGAAGCAAATGCATCTGAATTTCCATCCATGAATACTGCATTTGAATTTTATTTTTTTAATTTCTAATTAGTTAGCTGTAACATGGGGTGAAAATGCAGCGCTACTACTACATACGATAGTAGTAGCGTAGGAGGAGAAAGCAGCGCTACTAGTACTTACGATAGCTGTAGCGCGGGGTAAAAAACGCGCTACTGCTAAAATTTAGCTGTAGCGCCGTAGCAGTAGCGTGGGCACCCACGCTACTGGTATGCAAAAATCGCATGCTACTGGTAAGGTTTTTCCTAGTAGTGAAGGGTTACGTTGATGCAAGCTTTGACAATGATCCAGATGACTTTGAGTCTCAATCTGGATACCTATTGAACGTAGGAGCAATTAGCTAGAGTAGCTCTATGCAAAGAATTGTAGACATAGATATTTGCAAAGTACATACGGATCTGAATGTTGCAGACCCATTGACTAAAAACTTCTCTCACAAGCAAAACATGACCACACCTTAGAACTCTTTGGTAGTTAATCACATGGCGATGTGAACTAGATTATTGACTCTAGTGAACTCTTTGGGTGTTTATCACATGGCGATGTGAACTAGATTATTGACTCTACTTCAAGTGGGAGACTGATGGAAATATGCCCTAGAGGCAATAATAAAGTTGTTATTATTATATTTCCTTATTCATGATAAAGGTTTATTATTCATGCTAGAATTGTATTGACCGGAAACTTAAATACCTGTGTGGATACATAAAAAAATACCTTGTCCCTAGTGAGCCTCTACTAGACTAGCTCGTTGATAAAAAATGGTTAAGGTTTCCTAATCATAGACATGTGTTGTCACTTGATAACGGGATCGAATGATGTGATGGACCAGGCCCATCCGTTAGCATAGTATATGATCGTTCACTTTTTGCTACTGCTTTCTTAATGTCAAATACATATTCCTTCGACCATGAGATCATGCAACTCCCGGATACCGGAGGAATACCTTGTAGAAACACTCTCCCCTCTTGTAGCCGTGCATCTCCATGGATAGATCTTGCGTGTGCGTAGAAAATTTTCTGTTTTCCATGCAACGTTACCCAACATGTGGACCCATCTGTCATGATTATAGTGGTGGCGACTGGAGAGTTTGATCTGCCCTGTAGCCGGGTGTCCCGCACCTCCGTGCGTGGTCTTAGACACAGCATTTGTTGTCTTGTTCTTCAATCATGGCGGCGGCCACAGTGTTGAGCTCCATTCCTTGTATTAATATATCAATTTCAGGGTTTTTTGTGTTACAGGCCTTCACGCCCACTTAATTTTTTAGAGTTCTCTACTTCTTAAAGTATTCTATTAAGGATTTGGATTTAAGTCAAACTACTCTCATGTTGTTGCACTATCCACTTGAGCAATGATGAAACTTGTTACCTTCCCACATACCTAAGGCATGGCTCGCTTTTCCTAGTATGTGTTCAAGAATAACTTAATTTTTTAACTCATGCTTTCTAAAGAAATTGAACAGAAGCTTGGTCAACATCGTCTGGGATGGTTTGCGCACATTCAGCGTAGGCCTCCAGAAGCTCCAGTGCATAGCGGACGGCTAAAGTGTGCGGAGAATGTCAAGGGAGGTCGGGGTAGACCGAATTTGACATGGGAGGAGTCCGTAAAGATAGATCTTAAGGATTGGAGTATCACCAAAGAACTATCTATGGACAGGGGTGCGTGGAAGCTTGCTATCCACGTGCCTGAAACATGAGTTGGTCACGAGATCTTATGGGTTTCATCTCTAGCCTACCCCAACTTCTTTGGGACTAAAGGCTTTGTTGTTGTCGTTGTTGTCATTGTTGTTGGTGGTGGTGGTGGTGGTGGTGATGGTGGTGGTGGTAGTGTTGTTGTTGTTGCATGCTTTCTAAAGCAATTCTGCCTTTCACATCGAAAATTAAGGATCATTATGTTATCCAAGGTTTGTATGTTCTATGTACCTCTATATTAATTATCATCCCAGTTGAAAACTAGATAACCACTATTCTATTGAAACAGATATCCATTGTAGTTGCACTGCACAAACAAAACCGATTATGGATTTGAGATTTTGTTGGATCACAACCATCGATGATACCAACATAGTCTGCCAGGTTTCCCGCCACCACCTGTTTTTTGGGAGAAATTGATATAGTTAGAAATTTTAATGTCTTTTCCGCAGGCAGTTGGGAGGACACTTCTTCGAAAATGGTGAACATGACACTAGTACAAGACCCCCTCATTAGTAGTGTTCAAGGTTGCCTAGTAGCAGCATCCAGGCCGCGCGTTGCTAGTACATGCTACTACTAACGGGTTACGAGCAGTGTTGGCGGTGAACACTACTAGTTCATTCCAGACTGGCAGTGTTCCAACTTCTGAGCGCTGCTAGTGTGTTACAGAAGAGCAGCGTTCGGCTAGCTTAGACACTGCCGATGCATCTCAAGTGGTAACAGGTAAGCCAACCTATGTGATCAAAGATCCTATGAATTAGGAACTGAGGAAACAATCCAGTGGTCAGCAAGAGGAGAGTATCCTTAGTAACCCACTCTGTTGGAGATGCAATACACTCTTAATTTGTATGGCAGGTTGACATTTGTCTTAATATGTTCCAAAGCTGGTGTAGGCAAGATGCTCGCCTATAGAGCGATCTTTGAAGGAACACACCTATGCGAGTCCGACTGATGGTCATAGTTAATAATATAGGGTGATCTCTAGGAAGCTCATGAAACGTCAGGAGTGTGACTAATAAGCTCCACCCGTGGAGTTTAACCTTTGGCAGACAAGTACCACCCGATAATTGGGGAAACTTCTGCATGCCAAACTAAAAATTCAAGGCGTAGTTCATTATTCAGTTGTGCAGAAGATGAATCCTTTTGCTCTAGGTGGATGTTCAACTTAATAGTCTCTGCTGGTATATCAAAACACTTTTTGGAACAAATGAAAAACTAATTTGCCTCGAGATTTTGTGGGGGTTGTTAGTTCTGCATGCCAAACTAAAAATTCAAGGCGTAGTTCATTATTCAGTTGTGCAGAAGATGAATCCTTTTGCTCTAGGTGGATGTTCAACTTAATAGTCTCTTCTGGTATATCAAAACACTGTTTGGAACAAATGAAAAACTAATTTGCCTCGAGATTTTGTGGGGGTTGTTAGATTATATATGGGTTTAGGACCATATAATCAATACTCTCTGGTTAATCTCTAAGGCTCATGTAGGGGCATGGCAAGTTGAGAAGAGTTGAGAACCCTTATTAAGGGATGCTCTTCCTCTTGCTATTGGGGCATGAGAAGAAAGAGTTGCTCAAGGCGCTCGTTCTTAGCCACCCAACTTGCTATGCCATGTTTGCACTATATCTCTGCCGGCCAGGAATGGTTAATTGGATTAATTACGAGTCGCTAATGGATACACCACTGTCCGAGACGTTGGACCTGACTACATGCCTACCCGGTGCCGATTCGGCCTGGCCGACCTCGTGCCGACTCGGGCATGAGCCTACCCGACTACGTGCCGACTTGGGTGTGAGCCTACCTGGCTGCACAGCAACTCGGTCATGGGCCTCGTCCCATGACTCCTACCAGGATGCTTATATAAATAGGAGGCATTGGACGGCCAGAGAGCTAACCAACTCATTCCTCCAAGCGCAACCCTAGCCGTCATCCACTGTTCCAAGCTTTATGTTGCCTCCGTCAAACCCATCCTGTTGGCCGCGTGCACGGCCGGTCGGGAGAGCAGGCCTCCGGAACCCCATTCTTTGAGATCCTGCGCCGAGAGAAGGGTGGCATGGTTTTTGGGGAGCTTCTCGATGCTACTGCTCCCAGTTGATCTTTGTTTTCATCCTTGGCTTGGACTACTTCCTCGACACCGATGACGTTGGAGACGCCGCCGCCAAGAAGAAGGTTGCAGATGAAGCCGCTGCCGCTGTCGCTTCAGCGTGGCCGACTAGAGGGTACGATTCCTTCATCCCCATTTAATCGTTGATGTGCTAGCCAGATGTGATGTGTTCATAGATATCTCGATTCTATGTTCTCTTTGGGCTCACATGTTTAGATTTCGGTATGAGCTTCATACCATTTTTACCATGCTCATGATTTGGCTAGGGATTAGATCAACTGCTACAGTGCTAATATTTCCAACAATATTTGTAGCACATAGAAATATATTGAATTTCTTAACTCTAATCAGGCACAATTTTTTTGAGGTTGAATAACCGATATCACTTATGTTGCAAGAGTTTATTAGTTTGAGCATTTTAATTTTCGTTCGACTTGACAAGGTACTAGTTTACATCATAAGAATTCTGGAAAGTTTTTTATATCGCCAACAAAAAAATTCATTGTGATGTAGCTAAGGGTCTGTTTGGGACTGCTCCGCTTCACCAATATCAGTTTTACTCCACAAAATTCATTTTGGAGCAGTTTCATAAAAAAGTTGTAGCACTACCAAAGAGAATGTTTGGCATCCATCTAGCTCCAGCTTCAAGACTAGGAAATTTGGTGAAAAGGATCTATTTGATTCGATGAGTGGAGGGGGGGCGAACGAGTGGGTATCCACTTACTGGTAGCAGTGGTGGGTAATTTCCACCCAACTCCAGCTTCTAGAGTTTTTTGAAGCACCCCCTGAAGAGCTTCATAAAAAACTGCGAGTTGTATCTTAGATTCTAGTTTTTTTACGGAGCGGCATGTCATGGAGCTACCCCGTTTGGATTGTGTTTTCTAGAGCGGAGCTGAATTTTAAGGAGCAGAGCAGTTCCAAACAGGCCCTAAATGTACTATTTTCCATAATATCATTTGCATTTTACAGCATACATGTTTTTGATTAGCTAGCTATTGCTAGTATCAAAAAGTGATCTCTTACACATATTGAGAAATTTGTTATGTAATTGGACTATTTTATCAAGTTGCATTTGTCACTTCATCTGACCGACTCGGTGTTACTTTCTCTTAATTGCTTTTATCTTATCCTAAAAAATATTAGAATTGACAATATTCCCCGTAGAAGTATTTTGGAAATCTGGGCATGACGCTCTCCTCTATCTTCTGAGGTCTTTAACCATCTCCCTGAGAAAAATAGACAATAAAAGCCAAAATATACTAAATATAGCCTGAACGATCCTAAAAATCCCTGGAAGGAGATAATAAAGAACCCAAAGTAGATGGTATCCTACTGCAAGGGTGGTCTTAAGAATCCAAAAGAGGTTGCTCAGAAGAGATAGATGTATTCCAACCTCTATTGTTCTCGCGTAAAGACTTTTGTTTACGCGACATGAAAAAGTGACCAAACTACGAGCGTGGAACTTTAAGAGATGAAATAGGGAAAGACAAAAGATAGAATAGAACTTAAAAGGATAATTGAAGTGACTCGTCTTCTAATATACTTTGGTTGGAGTTCGAAAAAAGGAATAAAAATAAAGTAAATTCAAGGAAGAGCTTTTTTGAACAGCCCCTTGGGAGGTCGTGAAATGCTTTTCCTCTCCTCTTATTCCATATGAAATACAATCAGTTAAAATAAGAAGGAATAGGGGATTATTCGATCGTTCACTCCAAAAAGAGGGTCTTCTTTCACATCCAAATATAGGTATTACCGGTGGATGTGGTGGGTCTTAAATGTTGCCCAATTGTATTGTTTGATGTGCTAAAGTGCTAAAATGGTTCAACAAGGGAAGAACATCTTCAATGTTAATTTGTTAGATTTGGATTTTAATGAAAATTATCTTGTTGCCAGTGTAGGGGCGTGTGTCCTAGGAGTTAAAGCCAAGAACATTGAGTTCACATACCTTGTTCATCAACTATGTTTAACCATGTATGCGTCATAGGCTCTAGTATTATGTTTCTCTCCTTTGACGATTTTGTTACTCTGGGTGAAGGGTTGGCTACTGCATATTTCCTTGTTTTCACAGTTTTGGCTTATCTGAAAGAACTTATAGTGTGCCTTGGGCCAGCCAAGTTTTTAATGTCGCAACATCTATTTGAATACCTAAACCTGAGAATTATATGTTGCCCAAATACTAAGCGTATCTTAAGTCTAGCCAAGTCAGTAATGTTGATCATCAGGAAAAAAAAGTTTCTATACATGTTGCAAGTCTTAATTGACAGATCTTAATATTTGTTGACATAACACGCTTATTATGCAACATACATATAGTACAAACAAGGAACTGTCAAGGGATGACCTAAACGAGAAGGATTGATCAAAGAAGAAATCCAACAAGGCTACCCTAGTACCCTTCACGTATCATGGTAGGCTTCATTATTCCTGATTTAGTCAGCAAGTTTGATGTGATGGTGCACCAGGATCCTCGGGTGACACTATCCTGTGTGCAAATGACGGTTAAACTTGTGTGCTCACTATGAGATAATCAGAATTCTGTTAGGTTAGTTTAATGCTCAATTGGCACTTTGGCAGTCTGGTGACTTTCCTGGTCTGTTATCAAGTCATAATCGTGAATTATTGAACCGGTCTGTTATCAAGTCATAATCGTGTTTTCGAAAGACAAAGGATCAGTGTGTTTATTGAAACATCAGTAGTTCTGTGTACACCCCTTGTTTTCCATGCACGAAAATTGCGAGCATAGCTATGCAAAGTTGTTTCCCACATAGTAACCATCGTGAGCTGCCATCCGAAATCGTAGAGTTGAAGGTTTCATACAGTGTATGCCTCCTCTCTACATGAGGATGGAGTGTGGAACTAAACCAAGCTGTGAATGGATCATACAAAATGGTTTACTTGTAAGTTGTAACCGTCGGGAATCAAAAAAATGGGTAGCAGTTTGTTATTCGGAAAGTAGTGGCTACTCTTGACTGTACTACACCCGAGTTTGCCCAAAAAAATTGAAAAAACGATATCAAACAAAGTCCAAAAAATATGAAATTTTGCGACATCAAACTCTATCGAATGTTTGAGGTTCTTGCCAAAATTGCATCCAAAAATAACATCCGAGGAGCTCTAACCAAAAAAAATTCGCTGCTCAAAGTTTTCTGCATGAAAAAAAAAACCTTTATTCTGTGATCATATCGCGGGTACATTGAAGTAAAGTGACTAGAGCAAAAAAATTGTTTCAATACGGTGACCTCTCTAATGGATTTTACTCTTGTGAATTCATCACACAACTTGACGTTAACAGTGTACATCCGCTACAACTTTTCAAAAACCTGTGGTTCGGATCAGAGAGACACCGAATATTGTTCTAAGTTAGTACAACTCATGCCAGTTTCCATACTCTCAGCAAAATAAACAACAGATTATCATAAGAAGAGAAAAGAAATTTTTTCTAAACTACACGATCGTCAACACCACACATGTTACTGAAGGCGCCGTGCTTGGGTGAATCACATCTGCATCCTTAGCCTGATATTCCTGTTTTCGTCTTGTTCCACCTGTCGCGGAAAAGGTGAGAAATAAATTATACTCCAGCAGGAATTGTGCTGCTCATTCAGAGTTAACCCACGGAAAAATGAAATTGTTTTGAAAATAAAAGCTAATGTGATGCCCCGAATGCAGATATCAACTAACAACAATGTAAATAAAGAGAAAAGCACAATACTGATTACACACTTTTACTTGTTGGACACCAGGTATGTGACAAAACAATAGGATGTGTTTGATTTTATATATGTTTTTAGGAAACACACTCGGCAACACGGTGTATCCTAACATCAAGAATATTAATACTGAAACAAGTGATTTACCTCGGTGATTACTTTCATAGACTTGCGCCCAATCTTTGACCTTATATCAGAGCCCGATCTCTTGCGCCTCAATGTTACTGGCTCATCCAGACCATCATCTTCATCTCCATCATCTGCAATCATTTGTTTTGGAGGTTAGATTTGTAGTTGGCACTACTATGCCGAATAACCATTTTGTCCAAGTCAGAACATTATCTAGTAAACAGAGAACAAGGAGAAGTATCTTCGGCTCCTCACAAGTCAGAGCTACAACATGCCCAGTAGAAACAAGGGAAATGTTTACCATCTTCTCCACCGAAGCCTTCGAAGTCTTCCATGTCTTCCATATCACCCATCTCGATATCAGCACCTTCAACATACTCTATCTCACCTTCCTGTATGGGAAAGCTTGTGAGCAGTGACAACATAACAAAGTTAGCTTAATTCTCATAATTGGTCTGCGCTTACTTCTTCCTCTTCTATCTCCGGAGCCAGATCATCCTTTTCCATGTCAAGGATAGAATGAAACTGCTTGAAGGGGACATTATGAATTTCACCACCATAAACACCTTTCCTCAGACGTTCTATTAGTTCACTTTCAATACTCTGACCCATAGCAGGAAGATGTTAGAACATGGCAATGTATAACACACAAGTGATAGTGATTATCAAAAATAACCTTCTCAAGTTGAGCAGCCTTTTCAGCTTTCTCTAATCTTTGGAGATCGCGCTGAGTCTTCCTCCTGGGGACTGTCATTATCTTTTCTCTAACAGAGCAGAAGAATATGCTTAGCAACTTTTTTATATGCCAGAAGTTAACACTATAAGTATGTACATCAACAATATGAATCAGCATGTAACTGAACCCGGTTACAAGTTAACTGCACAGATGTCATACCATAAGTCTCAAGTCATCACTAGTCAATTTCTTTTGTTTTCTTTCTGTACTGTCATAAAAAGGTTTGCAGTCGCCATAATACCATTAGTAAGTTGAATATAGCAAACATCTGATTTGAAGATGTTTTGGCTCTACTATTCCTGAGCTATGCAGCCCAAAGCGCCTGATTGGTTGAGGAAGTAGCTTGAGGGGGAAAGCATGGAGTGGAGGTGGTGTGCGGCACTCATAACCAAATATGACATCAACACCTAAGAAATTGGAACTGCAGAACATATATGCTGCAAGGCAAACAGTGTTGTGGTCCCATTCCCGACACAGGCCATATGGGCATTTCTCTTTTTTTTTCTGTCCTCTTGGTGCATGTTCTGACTTAGTAGGACACTATTCTTCACATGGGCAACCCCTAAGCGTGTAATGAGTAAAATAATCGCCCGGCAAAAACACTGGACAGTTAAGAGACTTAGAGCATTTGCATGAAACTACGGATAAAATGGAACCAGGACGACTCTTCTGCTTCTGGTCGGTGCTCATGGCCCTTGCTGTCGAGCAGAGCCACCCAACAGCACGTACCAGCCCGCACGTCTACAGCCTGGGTTTGGTCCAGCTAGGTTCTAGACCAAAGGATTTGACAAGCTAACGTTGGATTACGCCAGATCCACATGATGAAGCACTAAAGTGATGCACGGGCGCAGGCTAGTTGCCAGAGCTGGAAAGGTGTCCTCTAACTGACGTTAAACCAATAAACAAACCAACATCGGCTCGCAACTGACGCTTGCAAAAGTGGGTGCACTCGCACGCACACTAGCAATTCCAATAATAGCGATACCCACAGCACTATTGAAACAACAGAATGGAGAGGAAAGCAGGAAAAAAAAGGCCGGTCAATCCACAAAAACCTACTCCCTCCGATCCATATTAATTGACGCTAGTCTAGTACAAAGTTGTACCCAACTTTGTACTAGACTAGCGTCAATTAATATGGATCGGAGGGAGTACTATTTTATAGGCTGTTGACAAAATAAACCATTGGAAATAAAATTAAGGGTAAACCTTAACAAAGAGGATCGACTGGTAAGTTTGTGGGCTCAACTTGTAACCATCGTTTTCACTTTCAGTGAGACTTCGATGTCACTGAATTTCAGTAGACACTGAAATATTTAGCTTTTGGCCAAAATATTTCAGCCATTTTAGTGGTACACAGGAATTCACATATTTTACTTTTTTAAAATCAAGTATTTAATTGAATTCAAGTGAATATTCCGGCCCTTTGGCCAAAATGAAACCGAAATTCACTGAATTTCGATACTTTCGGTTAGTGCTGAATTTTTTTCTGAAACTGAAATGAAAAACCATGCTTGTAACAACTTTAGCATAACCAATCAGCCTTGCCATACGATCATTGCTGGTGATCCTAATTTATGTCCTCTATTATTATCTCGAATGTATTTTCGTTTTTACATTCTACCATATAAGAAAAACAAATGGAACAGTGCCATCCACTTATACAATCAGATTACACCCAGAATTCAGTAGCAGATAATTGTCAAGAAACAATATGTTGTGCGTACTAAAACCAGTAGGGCTTACCTCACTTTAAGTTGAAGTCTCCTCATCCGTATCCGATACTGAGTCATTTTTGTCAGGCGCTGTTTGATCTTGTGCACAAGTAGCTTGGGCCAATGTTCCTACATAGTGAAACAAAAGGGGTGCCATAAGACTAACTAGACTCACGCTGAGATGCAATGACAAAGAACAGAAGCTAGCTAGATTTGCATACGAGATGCTTTTTGATGACTTCCATTGCTTTCTCATAATTCCTGGGTAGTTTGACTCTCTCCCATAATTTGTTTGGCAGATGTGCTCGTTCCACAGTTTTCATGTATAAGTAGAAGATACCTGCATGATCAGTCAAAGTAGAAAGAAGCATAGTATCAACAAGAGCTTTTGATGATAAACATAGCTCCCAACGAAAAAGAATTAAGAGCGGACCACAATATTCTAATCAGCCGCAAGCTGGAGCATCCAATATTTATGGCCACTCACTGCAGCCTCTGCAGATCACAACAACTACTGCTCGCAAAACAGCACTGCTTTGACATCACACAGCCAGCTGATCATGCATGGAAGAGATAACTGCTTCAATCATGTTTGTAATGTCCAAGGCACAAAATTATTATTTCAAAACTTGTTTTCTGAATCATGCAATGATGATTACTCTTTAATGTCCCATAGAACTCAAGCTCTGCTGAATTCTAGTTCTACTGGTCTACAGCATTTTTGGGTATTCATATAGCACATGCATCGATCTTACACCTTACTTATTCCATCAATTTAAGTGACTCGGAGAACACTTACGTACTTGTTCTCCTATAACTGAATTTACCATGTCACTGTGCAAAGCAAAGGCAGTGGAGAGAGCTTACTAGAAATTTCATGTGGAAGGGGAAAACAGAAATATATCGACTACTCAAGTATCTATTATGATACGGGGTTACCTAACGAACACATTCATTTTTCGTCGTACTACTTCTGTCTGCCTGAGGTTTGCAGAACGAGACAAAAATAAAATACTCCCTCCCACACAAATTAATTGACGCTGACACGTACAAATTGCAATTGGCTGCCATATGAAAGAGTGTGATATTTGGTTGTACGGCCGTTCAATCAGATCAAAATCGGTGGTTAAAAGGAGAGGAGGGCGGCGTGTAGCTAGTGCGGTAAGCAATCACCGTCGTGGTCACGGATGGTGGCGTAGCGGCTGTTGGCCAGAGGGCAGGAGCTCCGGTTGCATATGCCCGTGGCGTTGTAGGGGTTCCGGCAGAATAGCCCTGTCTCAATCCTGCGGAAACCAGCCGGGTTTTCATCATCAGAGAGAAGGCCGAAGCTGACGGGGAGGAACGAAGTGCCAGAGGAGGGTGTTGCTGACGTACTTGACCATTAAGCTGCAGTGGTTGTGGCGGAGGCAGTGCCATATCACCTCGTCGCTCATCTTGGACAGCGATGATTCAGCACGACGCGAAGACGGCAGAGGGGAGTCAGGGGGGCGCCTGGGGAGGCCGGCGGAGCGGTGGGAGCGGCGCGGCGGCGGTCTGGTGGAGGGTAGAACGAGCGTGGTCGGGAGATGGGGGCGGCGGTCGTGGCCTCGTGGCGGTGGCGCAGTCGGGGACGGGAGGAGAGGGGAAATTTTAGATGGGGTTTAGGGCTTTCTTTAGTTTTTTCTTTTGAGCCACAGTTTTTTTTTTTTGACTCTTTCGAGCTACACGGATGGCCGCAATAGAGCCCAAGAAGACTCTGAGGCTTGACGGGGAGAGTCCACGCAGGCCCAGTCTATACTTATTTTGTTTTTACTAGCAAAAGAGCATTTACTCAAAAAAAAAAAAGCAAAAGAGCCTGTGCGTTGCAATGGGAGAAAAAATACCATACGCCTCAACCCAATAGCCATGACTCAAGACCTTGATAGGTTCACGTCCATTATTTCAACATATGACATCCCATTTGTGTTGCCACTTATCCTTCTTTCCACACTCGCCGATGGTGGTCTCGGTGCTCACACAATCACAATGCATCACACGGGTCCAACCTTGTAGGGTCACAATTATAGCCTTGCGGCAGCGATGTCCTCGCCTTGCAACATCACACGTTCCGTTTTGCAGTGTCACAAGTGTGGCTTTGCGGCAGCGACGTCCGTGCCCGGCCTCACTGGTACATAATAGTGCATTGAAGACTGTTTTGGTACATGTGCCTCAAGCGGTTCCCTGTCCCGCCTCAAAACCTGTATCGCTAATGCTCATAGTATTTGGAGACTGTTTCAGAACCGCCTCGATTACTCTAAGCACCGCATGAGGTTTCCCATGAATACCCCGCTTCGAATTCTTTACATCCCACAATTATTAGAACCTAAATATGTAGATAGATGCATGGATACCGCAATCATCCAACTGAATGTAGTGACCGGAAGAGACGGTCAATTGCTATCTAGAGTGTGCAACCTAATTCATTCGATTGTAATTGTGATGAATAGTTATTCGCACAACCGTTGCCAGTTGATGTGCAAAGGCTATTGGTTATTCCGTTACCGATGCATGAAATGAAAAAAATTATTGCCTAGAGTTTTACCATGACGGGTTCCTTCGGCTTATCATGCAGACTGGAATCACCAAGCCATAAGGCGGCGAGGGAGAACGGAGTTGGGATGGCTGCAGGGAGAACAGAGTTGGGATGGCTGCAGTTAACTATTCTTGGAAATATGTTTGGAACTTGTAATGTCCAGCAAAACTCAAAATGTCCATTTGAAGAACTTTACATTGAACATTGCCTTGCCAGGCTACACTTGCGGACAAACACATCAAATTCTGCAATGCCCTGACTGTAGCCTTGATGCTCAAAATGTAAAACACCTATTTCTTGAATGTGCAAAGACGAGAGAAGTTTGGCCGTTGATGGGAATGGATGACATCATCAGATGGTCCTATTTGATTGATCTTCTAGAACATCTTCTGAACATGCCAATAATGAAGTAATTGTGATGGGCCATGGTAAATTCCGAGAGTCTGTTGCAATCACTACTAGGTACCTGTGGTGGAAGAGACATAAGTTAACACATGAGCAGCTTCAGAAATCGAAGCCATATCCGCCTCCAGGGAGCTCCTTCTGCCGATCCCACGACTCCCGTGTCATCCCCCCCCCCCCCCCCCCCCCGCGGGCGACCCGGGAGGGCGCCGCCACCGCCGCCTAGGGGTTCCCTTCCCCTCGCCGCCGCCGACGGGCGCCACCGGGCAAAGCCCTCGTGGCATTGGCGGCGGCGGGGCAGCTCGGCACCTGTTCTGCGAGGTGGGATGCGGGGCTCCTTCGCCTCAACAGCGCCGTAGGGCAGCAGGTCACTTCTGTCCCCAGCGCCTTCCCCTGACACCCTGCTAGCTCGACGGCCTGGCATCCCCCGGTGGTGCGGCGTCCCTGGCATGGGCGCTGCCTCCTGGCGGCGGATCTGGGTACTCCCAGATTGGATCGGGGATGGAGGCTTTGGAGATGGGAGTGGTCGGTGGCCCTGCGGGATGGCGGTGGTGGTGCATCTGGTGGCCAGGTTCCGCCGGTGACTTCGATCGTGGAGGTGCCGGCGGCGGCGTGTGCTCAGCCTGGTGGTGGCGGCGGCCGTGCATGAGAGTTGGATTCCTTCGAACAGATCTGGGTGAAAACTTGCTATCGGCTACTGCCAAGGCCGGCGGTGGCGGCGCTATCTGCATCGTTCCCTTCTTGAAGGCATCGCCGTGGAGAAGTTCAAGGCCACTCTCTGCTACCTCCGGGGGAAACCCTAGATCGGATGATCGGATGACGGCGGCGCTCTGGTGTCGTTCCCCCCTTGGGGGCGTCTTTCTTGGAGGTACACACGTGATCGAGGGACCAGAGGACGGATTCTTTGGTGGAGCGGTGCGTCATCTCACTCATTGATGGCGGCGGGTCTCGGCGGCATGGCGCTGTGGTGACTCGGCGTCCGATGCGCGGAGATGGACTCGCGCAGGAGGGTGACGCGGTCTGGGGTGGTGGTGGCGTCGACGGCAGCTAGACCAGGCAAGGTAGATGCAGCAGTACAGCTCTAAAGATGGATTGGTGGCAGGTGGCTGCGTCGGCCTCATACCCGGCAGCCGTCCTGGTTGAGGAGTGCGCCGGACCGGTGGGTGACCCATACCTGGCAGGCGTCCTGGATGGGACCTCAGGTCTTAGATGTTAGGTTTGGCTGTGAGGTCTGTTTGGTATTAGGCCCAGACTATCAGCATCCCTTCATCAATTGGATAGGAGTAGCGACAGATGTTGCCTAGACGGTGGCTTTAGTCTTACTGTTGTATTACTTTGTAAGGTCTTGTGTGAACAATTAATAAAGTGGCTGCATGCATCGTCCAGATGCAGAGGCCGGGGGTCTTCCTCCTTTTCTAAAAAAAAAACACATGAGGAGCCTTTTCAGTTTGCAGCTCAAGTGTCCTCGTATGATAGAGCTTTAACAACCAACTGTTTGATTGCTAGCTCCCCTAAAGCTATGTTAGCATAGTGGATGAAGGTTGCCACCTCAACATTATGTCAAGCCAAATATATATGTTGCTTTTTACCCTGTATCCCTACAGGGAGACTTGGGACAGGGTGGGGTTGAGGGACTGCAATGGAAAGTTCATAGCAGTTGGGAACAAGATTGAGGTATGCGTCTATCTTTTACTGCGAAGGCCATGTAAATGAGATACATCATGAACCAAGCAAGAACTATGGGATGCAGCAAACTTGTGATTAACTCAGACAACCATGATGTGATCAATACTATACAAGAGGGAGGGTCTTTTTTGAGAATTGCGGCATCTCTCTTCGATGATTGTTACTCCCTCGGACCCAACTAACCTTAGTTCAAAACTGCGACACTTATTTTGTATCGGATGGAGTATCATTTATCGACTTCCTCTCATGTTATATATGAGCATTGCCCGAGGAGGCAAACTTTGTAGCACAAAAGTTAGGTAAACATGTTAGGTTCTCTACACCTAGTACCTAGATGGATGATGTCCTTGCTCTTCGTTTCTACTTTGATTGTGAATGATATAACATTGTAAATGAATGAATAAAAGGGTGTTAACTGTGCAAAAAAGGTACTTGTCATTGTTGTTGAGACATACGCAGCAACGTTGATGAACCGGCTGCACCTCTATCAGGGGGTGATCTAGGGGGGTGTCTGCCATGTTGGAATGTGTTGGTGGATGCCGTGTCGGCTTCGTTCTTCAGTGTCGACAATTTGGTGGTGTCGACCATTCTCGCTATGTTCATTTGGTTCGTGTTCCTTTCCTGGAGTGTGCTTCTCCTTCCTGGTCATGCCATGGAGATAGCAGGTCTCTTGTGGAGCTAATGTGGTCTACTCGTTGTGTCCCTCCCCTACTACTCCTCACTGCCATGCATTCATTCGGGTTCTTTGGTAAACCACTTTGCCTGCTGTTGGTGCGGCGTCCTTTTTATCCAGGACGAGAAGGTTGTGGCCTTCTATTGTTGTGTCGATTGCCTAGTAGTGATGGCTGCTTTGGTGGGCGAAGACCACGATGGATCAAGCTCATTTTTTCGGTCTGTCTTGGTAGTTGCTTCTGTTGTCTTTGGCATGTGCACTGTCTTGTTTGCACTATGTATCTGCCACCCGAGGTTGTTTCACCTCAGTTTTCTTTTTTTGTTGCTTTTAAGTGTTTGATTATTGTAATCCTGATGGTTCACTAATCACTATGGTGGGTTGGTGGGTTAACTGGTAGTTGAGTTTCCTGATGCATGAACTATGTGTGTGGGATGCCCTTTTGAACTTCTGCGCAGTTAACAGGTTATTGCCCTGCAGTGTGCTTACCGATTGGGGATGTACGCAGGGAGTTTCCAGACAATGCCCGCACTCGCTACTTCCCTTTCTTGTTTCCTGTATCTTCACTTGGTATATTTTTGTTATGAAAGTAATGGAAGGGGAAAGCCCGAATCTAAAAAAGCAAGGTTGATCACGATTGACTAATTGCTCCAATGACATGGAAAATTAAGCTGTAACAAGAATCGAGTTATACGCCGAGTGCCAAGGACACTCGGCAAAGGGCCCAAAACCACCGGTAAATCCTCTGCCGAGTGTTGTACTCGATAAAGGCCACCCGGCGTACACCATTCCAGCAAACAGGATTTTGCCAAGAGCCAAAGCACGGGCACTCGGCAAAGACTTTGCCGAGAGCCAAACAGTACCACCCGGCAATATAAAGTGACTCTCACGTCGGCTGGTTCCGTCATCTCTTTGCTGAGAGTGGCTCTCGGCAAAGATGCCGCAGCCAACTACCAATGTGCCACTTTGCCGAGAGCTGCTCTCGGCAAAGGTCCGTTTTCAGACAACTTTTTACTGTTTTCCTCCGGATCCCTGCCTAAAAAATATATATACAACACACAAACATGCATTTCAAGTCTCAATGTCTAACAACAAACTCACATAACCATTACATAAAATAGTTCACACGAACTTCTTTTGAGATCACAAGGTAGCTCTTTAGTACAAATGCCTACTTACTAAACAATAAATTGGTCAATGCATTTTTACATGCGACCACAAGATAAAAGTAACACCACAATTATCACAAACTGAAGAAGAATTATCAAGTTCTTCCATCCACTGAACCCGATAAGCCATTTCTGGCTAGCACATCCAGTCAACCCATCCACTGAATCCACTAATTCAGATTTTCTCTTCTGCTTAAGCACATACTGATTGTAATTATACTCTGTCTTCTCTCTGCTATTGAACGAGTCGTGGAGCTGTCTTCATAGTAAATCACTTGTTCATTGCATTCAGACCATGAATCGTAGACTCCTGGACATCTACCTCTGTACACCGCATACCACTTCATCTACAAAGATAGGGAACAAAAGGCAGAGAAATAATGCAAGGTTAAAAATAGCACATCATACATAATCCACATAAACGTTCATCACTCATACAATCAAAAGCATCGCAAGTGGCAATCTAAGAAGTCCATATCAACACCTACATGACTATATCACTAAATCAACGCCAAACTATCTAGGTGGACTACTCAGAGGTGTAGTCCGTGAAACCGGTGATCGTGGAGTTAGAGCACGTCGGGGCATCCCCCATGGTGGAGGACCAAGCGTCGTCGGGAATGTACGTCGGTGGACTCAATGGCATCGAGTCGTCACACTCTTTACATGGTGGGGCCTTCTTCTCCTTAGCTGGGTGATTCTTCTTGGCCAGATCCTCAAAATACTTTATTAGGATCAGCTGCGGGTACTTCTCAATGAGCGCTGCCAAGCGGTCCTCGGCGAGCTTCTCCTTGACCACGGAGTCGACCCTAATGGAAGATGCGTCGTCGGAGGAAGCCATAGCCACGAAATCGATCAGTGCTAACACCTTTCATCACACAATTAAAAATAGCATAAGAATCAAACATCAATGATTACTTCTAAGCAAATTAATCATGATGGACACTATCTCACGGATATTTCGACTTTCGGTGATGGTCGAGCTGGGCGAGTCCATCGTGCGTGAAAAATGTATATCACAGGACGAACTAGCACAGATCGACCGCCATCGGCAAAAGACGTTTTTCTTTCTCCAAGAACAACTCTCATCTCTCTCACGTATATATGGTGAAACTCTCTCTGGTGGTGGTATATATGATGGACACTATCTCACGGATATTTTGACTTTTGGTGATGGTCGAGCTGGGCGAGTCTATCGTGCGTGAAAAATGTATATCACAAGAAGAACTCGCCCAGATCGACCGCCATCGCCAAAAGTCGATTTTCTTCCTCCAAGAACAACTCTCATCTCTCCCACGTATATATAGTGGACACTATCTCATGGATATTTCGACTTTCTGTGATGGTCTAGCTGGGCGAGTCCATCGTGCGTGACAAATGTATCTCACAAGAAGAACTCGCCCAGATAGACCGCCATCGTCAAAAGTCGATTTTCTTCCTCCAAAAACAACTCTCATCGACTGTCGGTGATGGTCGCTCTTCCTCTGCTCCTCCTACTATGAAAAGTTCACAGAGGAGGAACAGAGTAAGCGCGACCGCCTACGACAACAATCGGCATCTGTCAAATATCATCGGGGTGACCTCCATAGCATCCATACAAACAACAAGAACTATTAGATGCATCAACAATTATCTATACAAAAAAATTAACAATTATCTCCATTCATCCATACTTCTTTGCATTCATCTATGCATTCATGCATACATACGTACATCCATCTATGCATTCATGCATACATACATACATCCTTCTATATATTGATACATAACAAAAACTACAAAAAAAAGTCAATGCATCATTCCATGCATTAATACATACATATATACATTCATACATCCATACGTCCATCAATCTTTGCATCCATATAAAAATCCATGCATCCATACATACACTCATGCATAAATACAAGATCGGGGAGGGGGGATGAAGCTCATCGAGAGGGGGAGGTGGTGCCGGCGGGGTTTGGGGGGGATGCCGGCGGGGTGGTGGGGCGCCGGCGGGGTCGGGGGGGCAGGGGGGGTGGCGCCGGCGGGATCGGGGGGCGCCGGTGCGGATGGCGCCGACCGCGGCGGGGGAGGGGGGCGCCGGTGAGAAACAGAGAGAAGTGAGAGAGAGAGAGAGAGAGAGAGAGAGAGAGAGAGAGAAGACCGCGCGGGGGGGTTAATTGTTCGCCGACCTTTACCGAGAGTCTGTCGGTGCGGCTCTCAGTGAAGGTACGAGACCTAGATCTAGGTTTTATACCTTTTCCGAGAGTCACGCTCGGAAATGCCAAACATACCGAGAGCAGCACTCGGAAATGACACTCCTCCCTCACCCGCTCAAGGACTAGGCATGCCACAAGGACATCACAAATTATTCCCCATGCCGCTACCCAGCATGATTTCATGTGCCGCCTTGCTGATCTGCAATTCCCGGCGATGAAACCCTAGCAGAGCAATAAATTTGTCGAATATTGCACGTGTGCCCAAAAAATGCGAGGCCGTGGCACGTGCCATGCGCTTGCCCCCTCTTAGAGCACGAAAAGTTTCGAGGCCAACGGAGAAACAGGACCAGCACTTCCTGCACAAACCGGACACGTTCCCTCTCGATACCAGATGTTAGCTCGTAGACAGTGCGGTTTACACGCGGCCTCAGGGGAGGCTTACTCCAAATGCGTCCAAACTTTTACCACACCCTATAGAGGCCATGTGATGACACCGTGCCAGATCCTGAGCAATCCTACCATCGTCGGATTTTCCGAGGATTTCAACGGTTGCATCAGGAATGACACCGAGGTACTTTCGGTAACCCGGTGGCAGGGCATGCCCCTCCCTTGTCCGTGCAAGGCGTAGGCATGCCACAAGGACATCACAAATGATTTCCCATGCCGCTACCCGGCATGATTTCATGTGCCACCTTGCTGATCTGCAATTTCCGGCGATGAAACCCTAGCAGAGCAATAAATTTGTCGAATATTGAACGCGTGCCCGAAAAATGCGAGGCCGTGGCACGTGCCATGCGGTTGCCCCCTCTTAGAGCACGAGAAGTTTCGAGGCCAACGGAGAAACAGGACCAGCACTTCCTGCACAAACGGGACACGTTCCCTCTCGATACCCAGATGAATACCGAAGCTTACTGCATCTGGACTATCCCAATATATAAACAGGTTTTGTTGCTTGTCTTTAGGCGAGGTGGGACTAAACTTTGATGGTGGCCTTAATATTACCGAGAGCCACTCTCGGTAACTTCTCCCCTACCGAGAGCCCCTCTCATTAACGGTGTGGATCATAAATTTGAAAAGACGCCGACATTCATTTTTAGAATACGGCAGGCGGTTGGACTATTGAACTATTTAAATAGGTATTTTTGCTAGTCGGTAGGCGAGGTGGGACTAAATCTTTGCCGAGAGCCACTCTCGGCAAAGAGTTACAACCGTCACCGTGCCGTTAGTCGCCGCCGAATGCGCCACGTCGCAATACTTTGCCGAGTGACACCAGATGGCCCTCGGCAAATAGTGCCTTTGCCGAGTGTACACTGTTTGCCGAGCAATATTGTCGGCAGCATCATGTGTTTGCCGATTTACTTCCTTTGTCGAGTGGGTCTCTCGGCGTTCTTTACTTTGTCGAGTGCCCGTGTTTTGGCTCTCGGCGAATACGCCGATACCCGGCGTATATGAAAATTCCAGTAGTGTAAAGGTTATATGAATCGAACGCATAGTTTGGCTAGCGGACAATCGAGAAAGGGGTGTTTAATAGTTTCATATACGAGGGCATCAAATGCGTGCTAAAAAACCCTAAATCGGAAAGATGAAACGATGGAGGACCAGATCTAGGAGAATCAAGTGTGAGGCGGACGGGATCCTAGATCGCTGTGAAATAGAAATAAATCAAAGTAAGTGATCTTCCGAAATTATTGTATGGAAACCAATCGGAATAAACATATTTGATATCACAGGTTTATCCTTGGCATATATAGCCCTCCTTAATTGTGGAATCGTCATAAAATCAAAGCGTCACATGCGGATGGTAAA
Organism: Thinopyrum elongatum; assembly: GCA_011799875.1. NCBI lineage: Eukaryota > Viridiplantae > Streptophyta > Magnoliopsida > Poales > Poaceae > Thinopyrum > Thinopyrum elongatum. Next base: position 55,300,110 of record CM022299.1, on the reverse strand, counting down.
TATGGCGTAATCAACGCACGCACCATAAAAACGCCTACAAATAGCCGGCAAAGGACGATGCACGATAGCATTACAACAAGCACAACACACACGTACGTACAGCAAAAGTAGGAGAGAAAAAAATGGAGGCCCAGCTGATGAAAATCTTCGCCATGCTGATGCTCTTCTCCCTCTGCAACAGAGGTACTCCTTCATTCATATTTACTGCCTTCATCCGTCTCGGCAAAATAATCCAATGCTGATTTTGATCAACAACTGCTTCTTTTTTGTTTGAATAGGCAATGCGCAGTGCACCCTATCGGACCTCCATGTGACCCAGACCGCTACGGGGAAGAACGCCGGAGGGAACCCGGAGTACGCCGTGGAGGTGGTGAACAAGTGCATCTGCACACAGACGGACGTCAAGCTGCTTGCCCCGGCTTCAAGTCCTCCGAGCCCGTGGACCCCCAGGTCTTCCGACTGGACGCCGACGGCAAGCTCGGCACCCTCAACAACGGCTCCCCGGTGTACTACGGATACAAGATCAAGTTCAACTACGCGTCGGCCACCAAGTTCAGCCTCAAGCCCTTCTCCTCCGGCATCGCATTCTCGTGATTGGAAGGATTACTTGGAATCGGTTGGGCGGTTGGGCCCGATGAATAACTTTGTGTCGGTTGATTGATCATATATACGCCTGTAATTAAATCCGCACATGCATGAAACGTTGGTTTTACAATTGATGAAATTCAAAGGTGGATATATCTTGCAAGTATTGGTAAATTTATCGGCTTCTTGGAAACAGAAATCGCCCCAGTGAAGTTGTGAAAATCCAAGAAAAAGTCAGCATATAATATACACCCTCAATGTACTATGACCCAAAACCTTTAGATCTAAACTTGTTTGATAGCATCCTGGGAATCCAAGATCTAGAAATTTCTGCCATTTTACCTCTCATTCGCTTAAAAACTGTAATTAGTCTATGTTTCTCGAGCTGCAAATTGAATTTAATTACAAAAATATGTGTTATTATAGATGGGTGTACAGTATATGTGCTGATTTTTTTTTCCAGAGTTGTTCACAAGTTTAGACTTACGCATATGATTTTTATGGTCCTACTTTGTTATCTAAAACCCCGTTCGCTGGATTGCTGCCATGGCAGCCGAAAAACCACTGCATGGCAGCGTTTTCGGTACTGTAATAGTGTTAGTTTCATCAGTTAGCCTATGTTCATAATAACGCTCGGCAGATTATGCAACGGCTTGAATGATTCTTCGGCATTCTGTTAGAGTAGAGCTCGGCCTCGTTTTGACGGCCGTGGGCGGATCGTGGCCAAGAGAGATGGGCTACTAGCGCTACTTCCTTTGTTCTTTTGGTACAAATAACCAAGAAAGCAGAAAAAAGGCAACAAAGTCGTGCGTTGAGCAAAACACTCGTGTAGGGCGGATCGTGGTGAAGAGAGATGGGCTACTAGAGCTACTTCCTTTGGTACAAATAAGCGAGAAAGCAGAAAAGGTAACAAAGTCATGCGTAACGAAACACTCGTCTCTCTCTCTCTCTCTCTCTCTCTTGCGTGCGCAAGTGTGAGTGTGTTTGGGATGGCGCTCCGGTGGCTGATTTGCAGCCAACAGTCACAATTACAATATGATATGAGAGCTAGCAGATCCATGGCACAGCGATGGCATGCCGCAACATCAAGAGCAACGTACAACATCGATGTCAACGGCGCAACACCATGGGAGGAGCCACTAGTAGAATAACTACTTTACGTGAGACACATTAGTCCCGGTTTGTAAACGAACCGGCACTAATGTGGCCATTAGTGCTGGTTCCAACGGCTAGGCCGGCGGGCATCATTAGTCCTGGGTCGTGTTGGACCTCTAGTACCGGTTCGTGACACAAACCGGGACTAAAGGGGTAGTCCCGGTTCGTGGCACAAACTGGTACTAGAGGCTCACCTTTAGTCCCGGTTTGTGTCATGAACCGGGACTAAAGGTTCTCCTATATAAACCCTTTGTCCGGCCCGCGATCGAGCTCTCTGTTCTTCCCTTTCCTCTCCTCTCCTATCTGTTCTTCCCCAAAAGCTCGAGCTCATGCTTCATTTTGCCCAAAATTTGTCAAGATTTGAAGGTCCCCCATTCATCCAGGTGATCACAAAGGTTAGCAACTTTGTCCTTTTATCTCTCATTGCTAGATTAGCTCTTGCAATGCTCTATAAGTATAGTGATTTGTGGGTTTTAGTTTGGGAGTAATTATATGTGGTAGTTTATTTGATTTATATGTAATTTGAGCTCAAATTAACTCTTAGTTTGCATATATAGGTGTTGTTTACTTAGTGCCTTCCCGTCCCCGTCCTAACCACCATCGATCACCCGCACCGTCCCGTCGCCGGCACCACCTTGGTGAGCCTCTTATTCTTATCTGTTTTATAAAAAAAATCATGTTTGTGTGATTTAGATATATAGTTACTTGTATAATTTTCTTACCCGTACGTTGTTTGTTATACATAGTGGCATGGTTTTGATATTCGTCCCCGTCGGCCCTCGTCCGGTTTATGATTCGGATGTGGTATATTCAATTTTATAACTATTTGTTGCATTTCGTGTTTATGACAAATTATGCCCATCAAGTTGACATAGATATTTTTATCTAGGAGGTATGTGAACCAGAAATTCCAACCGACCCTCTTGTCGAGAGGTTAAATTTAGTTGAAAAAGAAAACGAGTATTTGAAAGAAAAATTAAAAGAATTGAAGAAGAGAAGATGAAACTGGAGTTGTATGTTGTCGATGTCGTCGATGATAACAAGATCAAGATGGAGAAAATGCGCTTGAAGATTAGAAAGATTAGAAAATATGCCATTGATAGGATCAATTGTTATCTTAGTTGCGATCTTGATCGCATTTGTTGTTGCATTTAAATGCTTTAGCTGGAGAGTTTGTATGTTGTTTTATGAGAATAAGTGTGTATGAACTTTATGTATGAACTTGTATTAATTTGGTCTTTTCGGTGTTGTGTAATCAAGATGAGCCGGCAATGGATGTACGATGACCGATGCTCTCCCCAGTTCATTAATGGCGTGCGTACTTTTCTGCTTGCGGCTGAGGCAAACAAGCGGGCAAATGGTTTTATGTGTTGTCCATGTGCTATCTTTAAGAATGATCGGAATTACTCTAAGTCAAAAACCATTCACATCCACCTGTTTGAGTCCGGTTTCATGCCCCACTATAATGTTTGGACCAAGCACGGAGAAAGAGGGGTCCTGATGGAAGAGAATGAAGAAGAAGAGGACGCGACAGCTATCCTGGCCATGGGTTCCCTGAATACGATGGTACAACAATGGGGGAAGAAGCTGAGCCGGCAATGTGGGAAGAAGCTGAAGAAGAGGCATCAGATGAGCCCGCTGATGATCTTGGTCGGGCCATTGCTGATGCAAACGGAAACTGCGCAAGTGAAAAGGAGAGGCTGAAGTTGCAGCGCATGTTAGAGGATCACAAAAAATTGTTGTACCCGAATTCCGAAGCTGACAAGAAAAAGCTAGGCACCACACTGGAATTGCTGCAATGGAAGGCAGAGAATGGTGTATCTGACAAGGGATTTGAAAAGTTGCTGGTAATGTTAAAGAAGATGCTTTCAAAGGACAACGAATTATGCAACAGTACGTACGAAGCAAAGAAGGCTGTCTGCCCTCTAGGATTAGAGGTGCAGAAGATACATGCATGCCCTAATGACTGCATCCTCTACCGCGGTGAGTACGAGGATTTGAATGCATGCCCGGTATGCGGTGCAATGCGCTATAAGATCAGCCGCGATGAACCTGGTGATGTTGAGGGCGAGCGCCCCAGGAAGAATATTCCTGCCATGGTGATGTGGTATGCTCCTATAATACCACGGTTGAAACGTTTGTTCCAAAACAAAGCATGCCGAGTTGATGCGATGGCACAGAGAAGACCGTAAGAAAGACAGGAAGCTGAGAGTACCCGCTGATGGGTCGGAGTGGAGAAAAATCAAGATAAAGTGGCGGGACTTTGCAGATGACACAAGGAACGTATGGTTTGGTCTAAGCACATATGTCATTAATCATTTTGGGGAGCAGAACAGCAATCATAGCACCTGGCCTGTGACTCTATGTATGTATAACCTTCATCCTTGGTTGTGCATGAAGCGGAAGTATATTATGATGCCAGTGCTCATCCAAGGCCCTAAGCAACCCGGCAACGACATTGATGTGTAACTAAGGCCATTACTTGAAGAACTCTTACAGCTATGGAATGAAAAAGGTGTACGTGCATGGGATGAGCACGGACAGGAGGAATTTGACTAACATGCGTTGCTGTTTGTGACCATAAATGATTGGCCTGCTCTCAGTAACCTTTCAGGATAGACAAACAAGGGATACTGCGCATGCACGCACTGTTTGGATGATACCGACAGTATATATTTGGATAATTGTAAGAAGAATGTGTAACTGGGACATCGTCGATTTCTTCCGAGCAGGCATCTCGTAAGAAAGAAAGGCAAGCATTTCAAAGGTGAGGCAGATCATCGGAAGAAGTCTCGCCACCGTACTGGTGATGATGTACTTGATATGGTCAAGGATTTAAAAGTAATCTTTGGAAAGGGTCCTGGCAGACAATCTGTTCCGAATGACGCTGACGGACACGCACCCATGTGGAAGAAGAAATCTGTATTTTGGGACCTACCGTATTGGAAAGACCTAGAGGTCCGCTCTGCAATCGATGTGATGCATGTGATGAAGAATCTTTGAGTGAACCTGCTAGGCTTCTTGGGCGTGTATGGGAAGATAAAAGATACACCGGAGGTACGGGAGGACTAGCAACGTACGCACGGAAAAGACGGCATACATCAGGGTCGTGCCAGCTACGCTCTTACCAAAGAAGAGAAGGAAATCTTCTTTGAATGCCTGCTCAGTATGAAGGTCCTGTCTGGCTTCTCGTCGAATATAAAGGGAATAATAAATATGACAGAGAAAAAGTTCCAGAACCTAAAGTCTCATGTCTGCCACGTGATTATGACTCAACTGCTTCCGGTTGCATTGAGGGGGCTTCTACCGGAAAATGTTCGATTAGCCATTGTGAAGCTATGTGCATTCCTCAATGCAATCTCTCAGAAGGTAATCGATCCAGAAATCATACAAAAGTTAGAGAATGATTTGGCGCAATATCTTGTCAGTTTCGAGTTGGTGTTCCCACCATCCTTCTTCAATATCATGACGCACGTCCTAGTTCACCTAGCCGAAGAGATTGCCATTCTGGGTCCTGTATTTCTACACAATATGTTTCCCTTTGAGAGGTTCATGGGAGTATTAAAGAAATATGTTCATAACCGTGCTAGGCCAGAAGGAAGCATCTCCAAGGGCCATGAAAGTGAGGAGGTCATTGAGTTTTGTGTTGACTTTATTCCTGACCTTAAGCCGATTGGTGTTCCTGAATCGTGGCATGAGGGCAGACTGGTTGGAAAAACCATGCTAGGACCGAAAGCAATAATATGTATGGACGGGCATTCTCTCACTGAAGCACACTACACAGTTCTACAAAATACCTTCTTGGTGGCACCGTATATCGAGGAACACAAGAATATTCTACGCTCCAAACACCCGGAGCAGTCTGACGACTGGATTACACGTGAACAGATGGGGACATTCGCCGGTTGGTTGTAGACACGTCTCATGCATGACGATGCTGTTGAAGATGAGCTGTACTTGCTGTCCAAGTTACCATCTTCGAATACGTTGACTTTCAAAGGGTACGAGATAAATGGGAATACATTTTACACGATTGCCCAAGATAAAAAGAGCATCAACCAAAACAGTGGTGTCCGCTTTGATGCAGCAACCAAGAGGGGAAAGGACACATATTATGGTTACATAGTGGACATATGGGAACTTGACTATGGTCAGGATTTGAAGGTCCCTTTGTTTCGGTGCAAATGGGTCAATCTGACAGGAGGCGGGGTAATGGACGACACGCAGTATGGAATGACAACAGTGGATCTCAACAATCTTGTGTACGCAGACGAACCCTTCGTCCAAGCCAATGATGTGGCGCAGATTTCCTATGTGAAAGACATGTCTACCAAGCCGAGAAAAAGAAAAGATAAGGAAGCGAATACATCATACAATGAGCCAAAGCGCCACATAGTTCTTTCAGGGAAAAGAAACATCACGGGAGTGGAGGACAAGTCAGACATGCCAGAAGATTATGAAAAGTTTCATGAAATTGCTCCCTTCACAGTGAATATTGGCCCGAGCATCCAGTTAAATGATGAATATTGTCCATGGTTACGGCGCAAAGGGACACACGCGAAGAAAAAGTTTTACACCCAAAGATCCCACTCTGGGATGTGACCGGCTTCACTGTCATCACTTTCTTCTCTAGTGAGTTTCCGGACTTATATATCTGGAAAGTCCCACTTCGGACAAACCGGAGGGAATCTTTGTAATAGTTACGGTACTTATTTGTGATTAATTTCTCATCAATATTCAACCCTTTCTGACATCATTTGCTATTTTTCATGCATTTACTGATTTTTTTAGCTAAATGACCCTGAAATTGAAAAGAACTACAAATGAACTCTGAAAAGGTTGAAAGTTGGCATGGTATCATCATTTCACCCACATAGCATATGCAAAAAAGTTGAGAGGGTTACGGCAAAAACTGGATGAACTTCGTGTACAAAATGGACAATCTCTTTCGAAGTATCAGGGTTTTGGGCTAAAACTAATCTGTTACAAAGGCATTTCATTTTTTTAAACTTATTTCAACTCCAGACTTTTTGTGCATTCAGTATGCACTATTCGAAGCCACGTCATCAATTTTCAACCCTTTCTGACTTCATTTGCTATTTTTCATGCATTTACTGATTTTTTTGAGCTAAATGACCCTGAAAATGAAAAGAACTACAAATGAACTATGAAAAGGTTGAAAGTTGGCATGGTATCATCATTTCAACCACATAGCATGTGCAAAAAAGTTGAGAGGGTTACGGCAAAAATTGGATGCACTTCGTGTACAAAATGGACAATCTCTTTCGAAGTATCAAGGTTTTGGGCTAAAACTCATCTGTTACAAAGGCATTTTATTTTTTGAAACTTATTTCAACTCCAGACTTTTTGTGCATTCAGTATACACAATTCGAAGCCACGTCATTAATTTTCAACCCTTTCGGACTTCATTTGCTATTTTTCATGCATTTACTGATTTTTTTAGCTAAATGACCCTGAAATTGAAAAGAACTACAAATGAACTCTGAAAAGGTTGAAAGTTGGCATGGTATCATCATTTCACTCACATAGCATGTACAAAAAAGTTGAGAGGGTTACGGCAAAAACTGGATGCACTTCATGTACAAAATGGACAATCTCTTTCGAAGTATCAGGGTTTCGGACAAAAACTCATCTGTTACAAAGGCATTTTATTTTTTTAAATAACCTAAAAATTACCAAATTGAATATAATGATAAAACACACTAATATTAAACAAAAGAAAAAATAATCACTAAAAAATCTATTTTTAAAGTAAAGTTATTCACAAACTAGTGATTCACACAAATTTTAAATAATTCAAATTTAAACTATTCAAATTTAAAAACTACTGGCACTAACAGAAAGTTTATAATTTTTTTTACCTAAAGCAAATAGATTCACAAAGAAACTCTAAATAAAGCAAAAAACAACTCAGAAACAAAAAAAAAATAAAGTAGAAAACAAAAAAAATATGAAAAATAAATCTATTAAAAAAACCCGCCTACTGGGCCACAACGGCCTGCATACGACTAGAAACCCAACCTCTAGTTAGGCCAGGATGCAGGCCCGCAAGGCCCAGTAGGCCCCACAGGGCAGCGCAGGTGCGGTAGGCCCAGAAGGCCTGCTTTAGAGAGGAGCTCAAAGGAGCAGTCGCTGCGGGGCTTATAAACCAGTGCGGCTGCCCTTCGCTGGGCGAGGTGGGACTAAACTTCCTGCACCGCGGCTGTGGCAGCACGAGACCTTTAGTCGCGGTTGGTGGCTCCAACCGCGACTAAAGGCCCCCCTTTAGTCCCGGTTGAAGCCAGCAACCGCGACTAAAGGCCTGCGCTTCCTGCCGCTTCGACTGGCCAAAAGTGACCTTTAGTTCCGGTTGGTGTCTCCAACCGGGACTAAAGGTGCCTCCTATATAAGCTACACTTACGAATTTTCCCCTCCCTCTCCATTCCCATCGACACCGAACCACACCAGGACGCCGCCGTCGCCCGCGCCGCCTCCTCCCCACGACGCCGCGCGCCCGCGCCTCCTCTTTGGTCGAGCCCCCGTCGACGCCGCCTGCGCGGCCTCGACCCTGCCATCGCCGCCCCGGACACCGGCCGCCCGCGCCTCCTCCATGCCGGCCGCCAGCTAGCTCCACGCCGGCCGCCCGCGCCCTCCTCCCCGACGCCGCCCGCACCGGCCTCGACCCCACCATCGCCGGCCGCCATTGCCTACCTCGAGCTCGCCGGCCCGCTGTGAGCTCTCCGCCCCCTCAATCGATCCGGCTATTTTTTTTTCACTAGATGTTTGTGATTATGCTTAATTGTAGATGAATGTATACATGTATGTATGTAAATAGTAGAGTAAATTATCTTTGAAATGAAAAAGAATTAAATGGAAAACAAAAAACTAAAAGGAAAAATAAACCATAAACCCAAAACCCCTAAACCTTTTAGTCCCGGTTGGTGTAACCAACCAGGACTAAAGGCCCCCAGCCCCCCGGCGCGGGCTCGTGCCACGTGGTGGGCCTTTGGTCCCGGTTCGTGACGAACCGGCACTAAAGGGGGGGGGGGTACCTTTAGTCCCCACCCTTTAGTGCCGGTTGGAGAACCGGCACTAAAGGTCCCTACGAACCGGGACAATAGCCCGATTCTGCACTAGTGAGCCCAGGACATCATCATGTCGGTAAGATTGTGGTGAATGAGTGGTGAGGGACAGCGGTGGATCTGCCCAATATTCGACACTCACCTACACCAACTACGCTGACATGCCACTTGTTCTGCATATGCAGCTACAGGTCCAGGGTCTGTGGGCGCCATGGAGCTCTGGAACAATGACTAGCATGATGATCACGCTGCCCGGGCGACAGTGCTCCATGTGGTTCCGCCAGAGATGGTGCGCATGCTGTCCGACAAGAACAATGCCAAGGCCGTCTGGTACACGTTGAAGACACTCCAGATGGGGAGTGAGCGTGTGCGGGAGGTGTTGGGAAACGTTGCATGGAAAACAAAAAATTTCTACGCCCACGCAAGATCTATCAAGGGTATGCATAGCAACAAGAGGGGAGAGTGTGTCTACGTACCCTCGTAGACCGTAAGCGAAAGCGTTTGACAACGCGGTTGATGTAGTTGAACTTTTTTCGTGATCCAACCGATCGAGTATCGAACATACGGCACCTACGCATTCAGCACACGTTTAGCTCGGTGACGTCCTCGCCTTGTTGATCCATCAAGACGGGCGAAGTAGTGGATGAGTTCCGGCAGCACGATGGCGTGGTGACGGTGATGGTGAAGTTATCTCTGCAGGGCTTCGCCTAAGCACTATGAAAATATGACCGGGGATGTAAATGGTGGAGGGGGGCGCCGCACATGGCTAAGACAATGTTCTGGATGTGCTAGGCGCCCCCTCCCACATATATATATGTGGGGGAAGGGAGGAGGCAGCCTGGAGGCGCCCCAAGTGGGGCCGAATCCCACTTGGGGTCCTGCCCCTAGCCGCGCCCCCCTGCCATGTTTAGGTGCGGGGGAAAGGCAAGGGAGGGAGGCGCCCCCCCTTTTCCTTTCTCCCATGAGAGGGGAAGGCAGGAGGGGCTAGCACTCCCCCCTTTCCTTCCCTAGGGCTGGCCGGCCAGGGAAAGGGGCGCACCAGCCCCCTGTGGGCTGGTCTGTGAAGGAAATATGCCCTAGAGGCAATAATAAAGTTGTTATTTTATATTTCCTTATATCATGATAAATGTTTATTATTCATGCTAGAATTGTATTAACCAGAAACTTGATACATGTGTGAATACATAGACAAAACAAAGTGTCCCTAGTATGCCTCTACTTGACTAGCTCGTTAATCAAAGATGGTTAAGTTTCCTGACCATAGACATGTGTTGTCATTTGATGAACGGGATCACATCATTAGGAGAATGATGTGATGGACAAGACCCATCCGTTAGCTTAGCATAATGATCATTAAGTTTTATTGCTATTGCTTTCTTCATGACTTATACATATTCCTCTGACTATGAGATTATGCAACTCCCGAATACCGGAGGAACACCTTGTGTGCTATCAAACGTCAGGACGTAACTGGGTGATTATAGAGATGCTCTACAGGTGTCTCCGAAGGTGTTTGTTGGGTTGGCATAGATCGAGATTAGGATTTGTCACTCCGTGTATCGGAGAGGTATCTCTGGGCCCTCTCGGTAATGCACATTACTATAAGCCTTGCAAGCAATGTGACCAATGAGTTAGTTACGGGATGATGCATTACGGAACGAGTAAAGAGACTTGCCGGTAACGAGATTGAACTAGGTATGATGATATCGACCATCGAATCTCGGGCAAGTAACATACCGATGACAAAGGGAACAACGTATGTTATTATGCAGTTTGACCGATAAAGATCTTCGTAGAATATGTAGGAGCCAATATGAGCATCTAGGTTCCGCTATTGGTTATTGACCGGAGATGTGTCTTGGTCATGTCTACATAGTTATCGAACCCGTAGGGTCCGCACGCTTAACGTTCGATGACGATTTATATTATGAGTTATGTGATTTGATGACCGAAGTTTGTTCGGAGTCCCGGATGAGATCACGGACATGCCGAGGAGTCTCGAACTAGTCGAGAGGTAAAGATTCATATATTGGTAGGCTATATTCGGACATCGGAAAGGTTCCGAGTGATTCGGGTATTTTTCGGAGTACCGGGGAGTTACGGGAATTCACCGGGAGAAGTAATGGGCCTTATTGGGCCATACGGGAAAAGAGGAGGCAGGCCAAAGGGGAGGTGGCGCGCGCCCACCCATGGGTCCGAATTGGACTAGGGGAAGGGGCTAGCGCCCTCCTTGCCCTTTCCTACTCCCTCTCTCTTTCCCTCTTTCCTTCTCTCCTACTCCGAAAAGGGAAAGGGATTCCTACTAGGACTTGGAAGTCCTAGTTGGACTCCATACACTTGGCGCGCCCCTAGGAGGGCCGACCTCTCTCCCTCCATCCTTTATATACAGGGGAAGGGGCCACCCCAAAGGCACACGAAGATTTGTCTTAGCCATGTGCGGTGCCCCCCATCCACAGTTACACTCCTCGGTCATATCATCGTAGTGCTTAGGCGTAGCCCTGCGCCGGTAACTTCATCATCACCTTCGCCACGCCGTCGTGCTGACGGAACTCTCCCTCGTCCTCAACTGGATCAAGAGCTCGAGGGACGTCATCGAGCTGAATGTGTGCTGAACTCGGAGGTGCCGTACGTTCGGTGCTTGATCGGTTGGCTCGCGAAGACGTTCGACTACATCAACCTCGTTAAGCTAACGCTTTCTCTTTCGGTCTACGAGGGTACGTGGACATACTCTCCCCTCTTGTTGCTATGCATCTCCTAGATAGATCTTGCGTGAACGTAGGAATTTTTTTGAAATTGCACGTTCCCCAACAGTGGCATCCGAGCCAGGTCTATGCGTAGATGATATGCACGAGTAGAACACAAAGAGTTGTGGGTGATAATAGTCATACTGCTTCCCACCAACGTCTTACTTTGATTCGGCGGTATTATTGGATGAAGCGGCCCGGACCGACATTACATGACCACGTTCATGAGACTGGTTCTACCGACGTGCTTTGCAGAAAGGTGGCTGGCGGGTGTCTGTTTCTCCAACTTTAGTTAAATCGAGTTAGACTATGGCCGGTCCTTGTTGAAGGTTAAAACAGCACACTTGACAAAAAATCGTTGTGGTTTTGATGTGTAGGTAAGAACGGTTCTTGCTAGAAGCCCGTAGCAGCCACCTAAAACTTGCAACAACAAAGTAGAGGATGTCTAACTTATTTCTGCAGGGCATGCTGTGATGTGATATGGTCAAGACATGATGTGATATACGTTATTGTATGAGATGATCATGTTTTGTAAAAGTTATCAGCAACTGGTAGGAGCCTTATGGTTGATGCTTTATTGTATGAAATACAATCGCCATGTAATTGCTTTACTTTATCACTATGTGGTAGCGATAGTCGTAGAAGTAATAGTTGGCGAGACGACAACGACGCTACGATGGAGATCAAGGTGTCAAGCCGGTGACGATGGAAATCATGACGGTGCTTTGGAGATGGAGATCAAAGGCACAAGATGATGATGGCCATATCATGTCACATATTTTGATTGCATGTGATGTTTATCTTTTATCCATCTTATTTTGCTTAGTACGGCGGTAGCATTATAAGATGATCCCTTAACTAAATTTCAAGGTATAAGTGTTCTCCCTGAGTATGCACCGTTGCGAAAGTTCTTCGTGCTGAGATACCACGTGATGATCGGGTGTGATAGGCTCTACGTTCACATACAACGGGTGCAAGATAGTTTTGCACATGCGGAATACTCGGGTTAAACTTGACGAGCCTAGCATGTACAGACATGGCCTCGGAACACTGAAGACCGAAAGGTCGAAGGTGAATCATATAGTAGATATGATCAACATAGAGATGTTCACCATTGAAGACTACTCCATCTCACGTGATGATCGGACATGGTTTCGTTGATTTGGATCACGTGATCATTTAGATGACTCAAGGGATGTCTATCTAAGTGGGAGTTCTTAAGTAATTTGATTAATTGAACTTAATTTATCATGAACTTAGTCCTGGTAGTATTTGCAAATTATGTTGTAGATCAATAGCTCGCGTATAGCTCCCCTGTTTTATTTTAGATATGTTCCTAGAGAAAAACTAAGTTGAAAGATGATAGTAGCAATGATGCGGACTGGGTCCGTGATCTGAGGAATATCCTCGTTGCTGCACAGAAGAATTATGTCCTTGATGCACCGCTAGGTGATAGACCTATTGCAGGAGCAGATGCAGATGTTATGAACATTTGGCAAGCTCGATATGATGACTACTTGATAGTTTAGTGCACCATGCTTTACGGCTTAGAACCGGGACTTAAAAAATGTTTTGAACACCACGGAGCATATGAGATGTTCCAAAGAGACGAAATTGGTATTTCAGACTCATGCCCGTGTCGAGAGGTATGAGACCTCTGACAAGTACTTTTCCTACAAGATGGAGGAGAATAGCTCAGCTAGTGAGCATGTGCTCAGAACGTCTGGGTACTACAATCGCTTGAATCAAGTGGGAGTTAATCTTCCAGATAAGATAGTGATTAAGAGAGTTCTCTAGTCACTATCACCAAGTTACTAGAACTTCGTGATGAACTATAATATGCAAGGGATGACGAAAACGATTCCCAGGCTCTTCGCGATGCTGAAATCGGTGAAGGTAGAAATCAAGAAATAGCATCAAGTGTTGATGGCTGACAAGACCACTAGTTTCAAGAAAAAGGGCAAGGGAAAGAAAGGGAACTTCAAGAAGAATGGCAAGCAAGTTGTCACTCCCGTGAAGAAGCCCAAGTCTGGACCTAAGCCTGAAACTGAGTGCTTCTGCTGGAAAGGAAATGGTCACTGGAAGCGGAACTACCCCAAATTTTTGGCGGATAAGAAGGATGACAAAGTAAACAAAAGTATATTTGATATACATGATATTGATGTGTATTTTACTAGTGTTCATAGTAGCCCCTGGGTATTTGATATCGGTTCAGTTGCTAACATTAGTAACTCGAAACAGGAGTTGCAAAATGAACAGAGACTAGTTAATGACGAGGTGACGATGTGTGTTGGAAGTGATTCCAAGGTTGATAAGATCACTATCGCACACTCCCTCTACCTTCGGGATTAGTGTTAGACCTAAATAAATGTTTTTTGGTTTTTGCGTTGAGCATGAATATGATTGGATCATGTTTATTGCAATACAGTTATTCATTTAAGTAAGAGAATAATTGTTGTTCTGTTTACATGAATAAAACATTCTATGGTCATACACTCAATATAAATGTTTTATTGAATCTCGATCGTTGTGATACACATATTCATAATATTGATGCCAAAAGATGCAAAGTTGATAATGATAGTGCAACATATTTGTGGCACTGCCGTTTAGGTCATATTGGTGTAAAGCGCAGGAAGAAACTCCATGCAGATGGACTTTTGGAATCACTTGATTATGAAACATTTGATACTTGCGAACCATGCCTCATGGGCAAGATGACTAAAACTCTGTTCTCTAGAACAATGGAGCGAGCTAATGACTTGTCGGAAATAATACATACCGATGTATGCGGTCCGATGAGTGTTGAAGCTCGCGGCGGGTATCGTTATTTACTGACCTTCACAGATGATTTGAGCAGATATGGGTATATCTACTTAATGAAACATAAGTCTGAAACATTTGAAAAGTTCAAAGAATTTCAGAGTGAAGCATCGTAACAAGAAAATAAAGTTTCTACGATCTGATCGTGGAGGCAAATATTTGAGTTACGAGTTTGGTCTTCATTTAAAACAATGTGGAATAGTTTCGCAATTCACGCCACCTGGAACACCACAGCGTAATGGTGTGTATGAATGTCGTAATCGTACTTTATTAGATATGGTGCGATCTATGAAGTCTCTTACCGATTTACCACTATCGTTTTGGGATTATGCATTAGAGACAGCTGCATTCACGTTAAATAGGACACCATCTAAATCCGTTGAGACGACACCGTATGAACTATGGTTTGGCAAGAAACCTAAGCTGTCGTTTCTTAAAGTTTGGGGTTGCGATACTTATGTGAAAAAGCTTCAGCCAGATAAGCTCGAACCCAAATCGGAGAAGTGCGTCCTCATAGGATACTCAAAAGAAACTATTGGGTACACCTTCTATCACAGATCCGAAGGCAAGATCTTTGTTGCTAAGAATGGATCCTTTCTAGAGAAGGAGTTTCTCTCGAAAGAAGTGAGTGGGAGGAAAGTATAACTTGATGAGGTAATTGTACCTTTTCTCGAATTGGAGAATAACTCATCACAGAAAACAGTTCCCGTGATGCCTACACCAATTAGTGAGGAAGCTAATGATGATGATCATGAAACTTCAGATCAAGTTACTACCGAACCTCGTAGGTCAACTAGAGTACGTTCCGCACCAGAGTGGTACGGTAATCCTGTTCTGGAAGTCATGTTACTAGACCATGACGAACCTACGAACTATGAGGAAGCGATGATGAGCCCAGATTCCGCGAAATGGCTTGAGGCCATGAAATCTGAGATGAGATCCATGTATGAAAACAAAGTGTGGACTTTGGTTGACTTGCCCGATGATCGGCAAGCCATAGCGAATAAATGGATCTTCAAGAAGAAGACTGACGCTGATGGTAATGTTACTGTCTACAAAGCTTGACTTGTTGTGAAAGGTTTTCGACAAGTTCAAGAGGTTGACTACGATGAGACCTTCTCACCCGTAGCGATGCTTAAGTCTGTCCGAATCATGTTAGCAATTGCCGCATTTTATGATTATGAAATCTGGCAAATGGACGTCCAAACTGCGTTCCTTAATGGATTTCTCAAAGAAGAGTCGTATATGATGCAACCAGAAGGTTTTGTCAATCCTAAAGGTGCTAACAAAGTGTGCAAGCTACAGCGACCCATCTATGGACTGGTGCAAGCATCTCGGAGTTGGAATATACGCTTTGATAAGGTGATCAAAGCATATGGTTTTATACAGACTTATGGTGAAGCCTGTATTTACAAGAAAGTGAGTGGGAGCTCTGTAGCATTTCTGATATTATATGTGGATGACATATTGCTGATTGGAAATGATATAGAATTTCTGGATAGCATAAAAGGATAATTGAATAAGAATTTTTCAATGAAAGACCTCAGTGAAGCTACTTATATTGGGCATCAAGATCTATAGAGATAGATCAAAACGCTTGATAAGTTTTTTCAATGAATACATACCTTGACAAGATTTTGAAGTAGTTCAAAATGGAACAGTCAAAGAAGGAGTTCTTGCCTGTGTTGCAAAGGTGTGAAGTTGAGTAAGACTCAAAACCCGACCTCGGCAGAAAATAGAAAGAGAATGAAAAGTCACTCCCTATGCCTCAGTCATAGGTTCTATAAAGTATGCTATGCTGTGTACCAGACCTATTGTATACCTTGCCATGAGTTAAGCAAGGGGGTACGATAGTGATCCAGGAGTGGATCACTGGACAGCGGTCAAAGTTATCCTTAGTTACCTAAGAGTACTAAGGAAATGTTTCTCGGTTATGGATGTGATAAAGAGTTCATCATAAAGATTTACATCGATGCAAGCTTTGATACTAATCTAGATGACTCTAAGTCTCAATCTAGATGCATATTGAGAGTAGGAGCAATTAGCTAGAGTAGCTCCGTGCAGAGCATTGTAGACATAGAAATTTACAAGATACATACGGATCTGAATGTGGCAGACCCGTTGACTAAACTTCTCTCACAAGCAAGACATGATCACACCTTAATACTCTTTAGGTATTAATCACATGGCGATGTGAACTAGACTATTGACTCTAGTAAACCCTTTGGGTGTTGGTCACATAGCGATGTGAACTATGGGTGTTAATCACATAAAGATGTGAACTATTGGTGTTAAATCACATGGCGAAGTGAACTAGATTATTGACTCTAGTGCAAGTGGGAGACTGAAGGAAATATGCCCTAGAGGCAATAATAAAGTTGTTATTTTATATTTCCTTATATCATGATAAATGTTTATTATTCATGCTAGAATTGTATTAACCGGAAACTTGATACATGTGTGAATACATAGACAAAACAAAGTGTCCCTAGTATGCCTCTACTTGACTAGCTCGTTAATCAAAGATGGTTAAGTTTCCTGACCATAGACATGTGTTTTCATTTGATGAACGGGATCACATCATTAGGAGAATGATGTGATGGACAAGACCCATCCGTTAGCTTAGCATAATGATCGTTAAGTTTTATTGCTATTGCTTTCTTCATGACTTATACATATTCCTCTGACTATGAC
Source organism: Thinopyrum elongatum (assembly GCA_011799875.1). Taxonomy (NCBI): domain Eukaryota; kingdom Viridiplantae; phylum Streptophyta; class Magnoliopsida; order Poales; family Poaceae; genus Thinopyrum; species Thinopyrum elongatum. Next base: position 55,283,027 of record CM022299.1, on the reverse strand, counting down.
ATTGTGCAACTCCCGAATACCGGAGGAACACCTTGTGTGCTATCAAACGTCACAACTTAACTGGGTGATTATAAAGATGCTCTACAGGTGTCTCCGAAGGTGTTTGTTGGGTTGACATAGATCGAGATTAGGATTTGTCACTCCGTGTATCGGAGAGGTATCTCTGGGCCCTCTCGGTAATGCACATTACTATAAGCCTTGCAAGCAATGTGACTAATGAGTTAGTTACGGGATGATGCATTACGGAACGAGTAAAGAGACTTGCCGGTAATGAGATTGAACTAGGTATGATGATACCGACGATCGAATCTCGGGCAATAACATACCGATGACAAAGGGAATAACGTATGTTGTTATGCGGTTTGACCGAGAAAGATCTTCGTAGAATATGTAGGAGCCAATATGAGCATCCAGGTTCCGCTATTGGTTATTGACCGGAGATGTGTCTCGGTCATGTCTACATAGTTCTCGAACCCGTAGGGTCCACACGGTTAATGTTCGATGACGATTTATATTATGAGTTATGTGATTTGATGACCGAAGTTTGTTCGGAGTCCCGGATGAGATCACGGACATGACGAGGAGTCTCGAAATGGTTGAGAGGTAAAGATTCATATATTGGAAGGCTATATTCGGACATCGGAAAGGTTCCGAGTGATTCGGGTATTTTTCGGAGTACCGGGGAGTTACGGGAATTCACCGGGAGAAGTAATGGGCCTTATTGGGCCATACGGGAAAAGAGGAGGCAGGCCAAAGGGGAGGTGGCGCGCGCCCACCCATGGGTCCGAATTGGAATAGGGGAAGGGGGCAGCGCCCCCCTTGCCCTTTCCTACTCCCTCTCTGTTTCCCTCTTTCCTTCTTTCCTACTCTGAAAAGGGAAAGGGATTCCTACTAGGACTTGGAAGTCCTAGTAGGACTCCATACACTTGGCGCGCCCCTAGGAGGGCCGGCCTCTCTCCCTCCCTCCTTTATATACGGGGGAAGGGGCACCCCAAAGGCATACCAAGATTTGTCTTAGCCGTGTGTGGTGCCCCCCTCCACAGTTACACACCTCGGTCATATCGTCGTAGTGCTTAGGCGAAGCCCTGCGCCGGTAACTTCATCATCACCGTCGCCACGCCGTCGTGCTGACGGAACTCTCCCTCATCCTCAACTGGATCAAGAGCTCGAGGGATGTCATCGAGCTGAATGTGTGCTGAACTCGGAGGTGTCATACATTTGGTGCTTGATCGGTTGGATCGCGAAGACGTTCGACTACATCAACCGCGTTAAGCTAACGCTTCCGCTTCCACTTTCGGTCTAGGAGGGTACATGGACATACTCTCCCCTCTCGTTGCTATGCATCTCCTAGATAGATCTTGCGTGAACGTAGGATTTTTTTTGAAATTGCATGTTCCCCAACAGTGGTATCTGAGCCAGGTCTATGCGTAGATGATATGCATGAGTAGAACACAAAGAGTTGTGGGCAATAATAGTCATACTGCTTACCACCAACGTCTTACTTTGATTCGGCGGTATTGTTGGATGAAGCGGCCCGGACCGACATTACATGACCGTGTTCATGAGACTGGTTCTACCGACGTGCTTTGCACAAAGGTGGCTGGCGGGTGTCTGTTTCACCAACTTTAGTAAATCGAGTTTGACTACGGCCGGGGGGTGTCCGGAACCCCTTCCGGTGACCCGATGGCTACCCGGTGCATCCCGAAACCCTTCCGGTGTCCGAATACCATCGTCCTATATATCAATCTTTACCTCTCGACCATTTCGATACTCCTCGTCATGTCCGCGATCTCATCCGGGACTCCGAACAACATTCGGTCACCAAATCATATAACTCATGTAACACTATATCGTCAACGAACGTTAAGCGTGCGGACCCTATGGGTTCGAGAACTATGTAGACATGACCGAGACACCTCTTCGGTCCACTACTGCAGGATGCTGCTAACGCGACACTACAATCAGAGACCCTTCGAGGAAACTGTGTGCGATGCATTAATCACAAACGGTGATGTAAAAAAACCGTCAAAAAAGATGCAAAACGTTTGTGATGGCGGATACATTAAACATGGTTCAGAATTTAGTTGCGTGTGCGATGCAGGGCATACGGTTCAGTTTAGTGAACTATTTGTGATGAGGCAGAAGAACAGAAACGGGCAGCCAGATGAAGGTGTGTCCGATATACGGCATACGGTTCACTCTGATGAACTGTTTGTGATTAGGCGGAACAAAAGAAACGGTCAGCCAGATCAAGGTGTGTGCTATAGAGGGCAAACAGTTCACTCGGATGAACTGTTTGCGTTGAGCCAAGATAACAAAAACGGTTCAATTTAACAAGATGTGTGTGATACGCGGCAAACAGGTCTGTAATTAGAAATGTGTGCGAAGACCGATAATAACACAGACGATTGCTGCTAAGAAGACGTGTGTGTTGTGCGTTGGGATTGCATACAGAGCAACAACATATATATATACACACTTATCAGGACATGGTTGCATAACCAAATTAAACATCCAATTACATAGGTGGCTACTACACACATGCCATTTGCACACACAAAGTAGACTATTACATGCATAATTACATAGGTGGCTACTACACACATGACATTTCCACACACCAAAGTCAACTATATATTACATGCATAATTAACTAGGATAAATGATCATCTGATCATCATCTACTTCTTGTGATGCTTGCCGCTACTTCTCTGCTTGTGGCTCGATCCGGCCTCGTCGATTTCGGTAATGAGACACTTCCTCATGTCAACGATCCGCCTGTGCATCTCGTAGCATGTGTACACGCTCTTGGCCACGAACCTGAGGTGAGGTTCATCTAGTTACCGCATCCAGGCCCCGTGCCAGGATACGGGACATGTTCTGTTGGCATCCTACTTCATCTTTTTGTAGTATGGGTCGATGATGGCCGAGGTGAGTTCAACTAGGGAGTCCTTCTTCGTGCTGCCCCAGACCCTGTAGCGCTCATGGATTTCAACAAGGTTCTTGCAGGCCAAGCAGGTAAACCTGAGCGCTTTTACATCGTTGGTGGTTTCCACCGTGGCGAACTTGTAGTCGGTGCTGTTGGCAAACCTGGCAAAACGGTCGCAAGGCTCTGTGGCCATTCAGTACTGGTAGATGAGGACATGATGGCGCACGCACAACTGGGGACGGCAAGCTTCTGATCTTTATCGGGAAGACCGGCGGTGTACTGGAGGTCGATGCCGACCACCTTGTACTTGTATCCAGCAAGCAACTGCTCCACGGTGTTGATGTAGTCCTCCACCATGGCCGGGTCGATGGTGTACACCACCGTGAGATCCGTCTCCCTCGCATGGGTCTCGACTTTATGCTCGCCGAACTCCAATGGAGCGCCGCTAGATATCCTCTCTGTATGTGTCGTCGTGGGTGTGCTTGTTGTGTTGTGGGGCGAGATCAAAATGTTGAAGAGACTAAGGTTATAATGGCCGCAGGAATTAAAGGGGAAGCCGGACGGACTGGAATATCCGCACGCCCGGATGACAGTTCTAATTTGCAGCACGTAACTCCATCATGCCACACGTAACTGCATCGTGGTGACGCGCGCGGCGCAACCGCATGCATATGGGCCCCCAACGTGATCGTGCGCAGGCCCCAACCACTGGGAGAGCGCGCGCGCACGGATGCGAGCAGAGCGCTCCGCGGCACCTCAACGGCGAGCAACCATATATATGCATATAGAAGTTGAACATGCAAGGAAAAGCTGTCCACAAGCTGAGCGCGTGGAGGTACGTGAGCAGAGCGCGCCGACGGACAACAGAGCGCGCCAACGGACGCGACCAGAGCACGCCGCGGCACGTAACGGCGAGCAGAGCGCGCTGAGGGACGCGAGTAGAGGCCGACATAGTGATACGTGGCAAATAAGGTGAAATGTGCAAGCGATGGCGGAGACATCAAGCACAAATCATATTAGAGTTGCGTGTGTGATACGTGGCATACAGTTGATCCATCCGAGCTGTTTGTGATGGAATAAGCTGTCTGTGTTGTGGGCAAATGCTTGCTGGTATATAACCATTTGCGATTGATGAATTCATCACCGACGGGTTACCTAGTGTGGTCCGTGTGCGATGTGATGTGCTCTGTCTGCAGAACATCTATGCTCTGTGTACAGAAGAACAACATATATATACTTGTAACAGGACATGATTGCAAGACCAAATTAAACATCCAATTATGTTATATAACAAATACCATAAATATTGCAAGATTCAAATTCCAGCATTACAAGGCCCAAATTCAAAGATTACAAGGTTCAAACTATTCAGACACACAAAATTCATCTTCTTCAGAATCTTTTTCATGCATTATTTCTGCGAAAGGATCAGCCACCGAGAAGTCATATAGCGGCTCGATACAGTGAGTTTCGAATAATCTATCATATGAAGTTACAAACTGAAATTTAGCTTGTGCAGAGCCTTTTCTATTCAGCTGTAGACGCCTGCGCTCTTTAGCAATCCATTCACTTCTGCACAGTAAATATAGGGCAAACCTCATTACCTTGAGCAACCTTGCTTTCACAACAAAAAACCTGGCGAATTTAATTTCTGGTGTGGTGCCTCGGTACACGTTAAAAGTAATTTCTGTGAGATGAAGATCAAGGCATTCAATGGGATTGTTATATTCCCCAACATTTTCTACTTTTGGGCCTGCTAGTATCTGCAAACGAAGACAACATATTAGTGCATAGCTGCAGATTTGAACACTTCGGGCCTCTTTGATTTGCAGGATTTCTAAAATACACGAAAAGAGTGAAATGCCACCTTCAATCTTTCATGATAAACTTTTATCATGAAAGCATATCGAGCGAAGGAATAAAACGCGTACAACACTAGCATCTCAAAAAATATATGTATTGAAATCCTCCAAATTTCCTTTAGAAATCATTGTACATTTCTCGATGTAATCATGGGTAAAAGTAACAAAAAATTGAGCTCCGTTGTGGTTAACAATTAACAGGAAAGGAGCATCACCTCGATGTATAGCTTCTCCGTGAAAGGAAAGCATCTAAGGAATCTAACAACGTCATCCAGATTGGGGCCTACAGATTGTAGTGCCAAGATCTTCACTATGCGCAGAGGCCGGGTCAAGCTTGTGGGAATCATTTTATGGATGACAGGCAAACATATAGATCAACAACAATTAGATAAAATGGGCTGCCAATAATATATAACAAGGAGAAGAAGAATGCTGTTGTACCTGAACGGATAATGATCCAGTAACAAGTTCGTTGAATTCAGAACACGAATAGCCCAACACTGTCAATTTTGGTGCGTGAATGACCATGATTCTTCCTGGACCTAATTTATCAAGTACATACAATCTCTCGAGGAAAGGCGCATTCTCAATGACAATATCGTGAAACACCTCAACTGATAGCCTTGGGCGGCGCCAGCAATGCACATAAATCGCACGGACATTGGTCGAGGTGATGTGGAGGCTACTGAGCCCATCCATCGCATGAAGACGAAGGTACTCGAGCGTTGTACAGCCGACGAGCAGGCGCTCCAAATCCTCCTTCGAGATGCGGACGACAATGAGCTTGAGGTGCTTAAGTTTAGGGAGATGAAGAGCGCGCGCGGCATCGATCCGGGGGAAAATGCACCGCCTGAATGTAGTGCGGCGCAACGTGGGCGCGAGTCGGAGCATGGACAGCGGCAGCGAGCAAGGATGTCTAGCATGAAGGCTGAGCTCCTCGAGCCGATCCAGGGCTAGGGATAGGAACCAGTAGTGCAACCTGGGTTTGGTCTTGTTGTGGGGATTGAGCCTACCAATAGCAAGGCGTCTAACCGGCCCAGGGTGCATGGCGAGGATGTGGGACAATGCATCCAGGCGTGCTGCTCCCCGCTGCAGAACTCATGGTCGACGATGATGTCCAGGGGGGTGATAATCCCCAAGTGCAAGAAATCATCGTAGCAATTCCCAAAGGTGGAAGTGATAAGTATGAAGTGTCGAACCCACAAGGAGCTAAAGGTAAGATCAATATTCTCTCATGTCCTATCTGCCACTGACACGACTCTACGTACACCGAACGTTTGCTTCCATCTAGAAACGAGAAATAAACTACGCTGTGGGTATGAAGAGGATAAGTTTGCATGATATCGGAGAACTAAAATATAAAAGTAGGTGCTGTTAACATGAAGTTAGAATATATTACTATATATTATAAATAGCGAGTGTGGAATAATGATGGGTCGGCGTGCGGAATCATCCTAGGCAATTGTTAACAAGATCGGTAGTCGTTATTGCAATTTTATGTGAGGGAGAGGCATAAGCTAACATACTTTTTCTTCTTGGATCATATGCACTTATGATTGGAACTCTAGCAAGCATCCGCAACTACTAAAGATCATTAAGGTAAAACCCAACCATAGCATTAAAGCATCAAGTCCCCTTTATCCCATACGCAACAACCCCCTTACTCGGGTTTAAGCTTCTGTCACTCTAGAAACCCACTATAAGCGAATCATAAACGTATTGCAACACCCTATAGCGGGAATCCTTTATGTGTGCGCGGCACGGAAGGCATCATAGGACAGCACCAAAATAAAACATACAACTCAAACCAATCTAGATCACCAATCAACCCAAAAGACAAAGGAAATCCACTCAAAACATCATAGGATGGCAACACATCATTGGATAATAATATGTGGCATAAAGCACCATGTTCAAGTAGGGGATTACAGCGGGGTGCGGGAGAGTGGACCGCCAAAAAGAGATGAGGAACGTGATGAAGATGGTGATGTTGATGAAGACAATCACCGCGGTGATGGTTCCCCCGGTGGCACTCTGATACGTCTCCAACGTATCTATAATTTATGAAGTATTCATGCTGCTATATTATCATTCTTGGATGTTTTACAATCATTTTATAGCAACTTTATATCATTGTTTGGGACTAACTTATTGACATAGTGCCCAGTGCCAATTGTTGTTTTTTGCTTGTTTTTTACATCACAGAAAATCAATACCAAACGGAGTCCAAACGCAGCAAAACTTTTTGTGGATTTTTTATGGACCAGAAGACATCCAATGGGCCAGAGCAGCACCTGGAGGGTGCCCCGAGGGGGCACAACCCACCAGGGCGCGCCTGGGCCCCCAGGCGCGCCCCGGTGGGTTGTGCCCACCTCGGTGGCCTCCCGCACCGCCTTTTCGCCCTATAAATTGTCAAATATTCCAAAAACCCTAACGGAAACCCTAGATCAGAAGTTCCGCTGCCGCAAGGTCTCTGTATCCATGAGATCCAATCTAGACCCCATTCCGGCACCCTGCCGGAGGGGGAGATCATCACCGGTGGCCATCTTCATCATCCCGGCGACCACCACGATGAGGAGGGAGTAGTCCACCCTCGGGGCTGAGGGTTTGTACCAGTAGCTATGTGTTTAATCTCTCTCTCTCTCGTGTTCTTGAGATGCACAATCTTGATGTATCGCGGGCTTTGTTAATATAGTCGGATCATATGGTGTTTTCCCCTCTCTTTCTTGTTGTGATGAATTGAGTTTTCCCTTTGAGATTTCGTTTTATCGGATTGAATACTTTTATGGATTTGAGAGCACTTGATATATGTCTTGCATACGAATACCCGTGGTGACAATGGGGTGTTATACTGATTCACTTGATATATGTTTTGGCACTCAACTCACGGATTCCCGAGGTGACTAGGGGTAATCTATGCATAGGGGTTGATGAACGTTCTTGTCTTTGTTTCTCCGGTAGAAATCTTGGGGCACTCTTTGAGGTTCTTTGTGTTGGATTGAGCATTACGAATCTGAATTTGCTTTGGTGTTAATTTATTACGCCTGGATAGATCGATCGGAAAGAATAGCTTTGAGGTAGTTTCGTACCCTACAAACAATTTCTTCTTATGTTCACCGCTAGATAGGAACTTTGGAGTGATATTCATCGCACTTTGAGGGATGGTTATATGATCCAATTATATTAGCATTGTTGAGAGGTTGCACTAGTGAAAGTACGGACCCTAGGCCTTGTTTTCAAGCATTGCAATACCGTTTGTGCTCACTTTTGTCACTTGCTACCTTGCTGTTTTTATTTATTCAGATTATAAAAATATATTTCTACCATCCATATTACACTTTTATCACCATCTCTTCGCCGAACTAGTGCACCTATACAATTTGCCATTGTATTGGGTGTGTTGGGCACACAAGAGATTTCTTGTATTTGGTTGCAGGGTTGTTTGAGAGAGACCATCTTCATCCTACGCCTCCCATGGATTGATAAACCTTAGGTCATCCACTTGACGGAAAATTGCTACTGTCCTACAAAACTCTGCGCTTGGAGGCCCAACACGAGTCTACCAGAATAAAGTTGCGTAGTAGACATCACACTCCGGCGCCACCGAGAGAGAGAGAGAGAGAGAGAGAGAGAGAGAGAGAGAGAGAGAGAGAGAGAGAGAGAGGGAGGGGGTCTCCCCCTTGTGCTTCCTCCTCCATGCCTCCCCCCTAGATGGGGAGAGGTTCTCCCTCTGGTCCTTGGCCGCCATGGCGATGATGGCCCCCTCCGGGATCCTCCTCCATGGCCTCCGGTGATGATGGCCCCCTCCGGCAGGGTGCCGGAGAGGGCCTAGATTGATTTTTTGTGGCTACAGAGGCTTGCGGAGGCGAAACTCCCGATCTAGGTTTATTTCTCAAGGTTTTGGGATTTATAGGAGGTGTTGGCGTCGGGGACAAGTCAAAGGGGCCCACAAGGCGATGACAAGGTAGGGGGGCGCCCTCCACCCTTGTGGTTGCCTCGGGACTCTTCTCCGATATCTTTTCATTCCAGTATTTTTTATATTTTCTAAAAATATTCTCCGTAAATTTTTAGCTCATTCCGAGAACTTTTATTTCTGCACAAAAATGACACCACGGTAGTTCTCCTGAAAACAGCGTCAGTCCGGGTTAGTTCTAATCAAATCATACCAAAATCATATAAAATTGTTATAAAAGGGCATGCCCCCCTACCTTGTGGTTGCCTCGGGACTCTTCTCCGATATCTTTTTGTTCCAGTATTTTTTATATTTTCCAAAAATATTCTTCGTAAATTTTTCAGCTCGTTCCGAGAACTTTTATTTCTGCACAAAAAATGACACCACGGTAGTTCTGCTGAAGACAGCGTTAGTCCGGGTTAGTTCTAATGAAATCATACCAAAATCATATAAAATTGTTGTAAACATAGCATGAATACTTCATAAATTATAGATACGTTGGAGACATATTAGCATCCCGAAGCTTAATTCCTGCTCGTCCTCGAGTAGGTAAATGATAAAAGAAATAATTTATGAAGTGTGAATGCTAGCAAGTGCACAAGTTTGATCAATGATAATTTCAATCACTTTTTCTAGCATCATTATATATCATAAACAGTAGCTTATCTCATAAAACTTCTCATGATCAAGTAGCAAGCTATTCACATGTTAAAGCATAGACCATAAACTTTCTTGAAAACTAACAAACTATGTTCTCAGTCATCAAACAATTGCAATTCATCTTATTTTCAGGAAGGGTCTATGTAAGAGATTTGATTTAGCAAATCCCACATACTCAACTATCATATAGTCTTCCATGATTGCTACCTCTCAAAGCATATTTTTAGAACAAATAGTATCCATTGAACACAGAGAAAGATAGGGGCTTAGTGTTTCGCCTCCCAACTTACTTATCATATAGATAATTGTCAACAATAATAATTCATGATCAAATATATTTGAATGGCCATATATTCTTAGATCTTTCCCCACCACATGGTACTTGCAAACTAGAGAATAATTGAGGTTGAAATGAGAAGGAATACTATTGACTCTTGCATAAAAGAAAAAAGATAGGCCCTTCGTAGAGGGAAGTAGAGGTTCTCGTGTGCTTTTTATTTTTTTGAATGTGCAAACCCTTAATGCAAAGGAACGTCACATTGTATTGCCCTTTGTGATAGCAACCTTTATTATGCAGTCCGTCGCTTTTATTTCTTTACCATCACATGTTCGTACAACGCTTATTTTCCCTTACAATAAAAGATCATACATATTTAGGAGCAATTTTTATTGCTTTTTGCACCGATGACAACTTACTTGAAGGATCTTATTCAATCCATAGGTAGATATGGTGGACCCTTCTGGCAAGAAACTGGGTTTAAGGGTTTTGGATGCACAAATAGTATTCCCGCTTAGTACAGAAATTTTGGCTAGCAAAAGATTCTAAATAGCAAGCACCACATGTTGGAGGATCCATAACAATATAACTTCTATACAAATATACCCAAGTATAACTCATTATGTTGTCTTCCTTGTCCAACTTCAACTAATTTGATCAAGTTTGAAAATAATTAATGGGGCTCACAATCATAGAAGATGTCCAAGATAGTATATTTATATGTGAAATCTCTCTTCCTTCAATATTCTTTCATGAATTGTTAAAGTGACCAAGTTGAGTTTGCTAACTTTCAATAATTTTTACCACCTATACTTCTTATATGTGAATTCATTACTCCCCATGGGATAAGCATATGAAGCATATATAATTTTAGATTTATGATATTCAATTCATTCAACCATTTACTCATAGGATATAAGTGAAGCACGAGAGTAAATGACAAAACTACTCCAGAAAGATATAAGTGAAGATCAATGAGTAGTCAAATAGTTAAATAGCCATGGGAGGACTCTCTCTCATTCAAGATTTCCGATGCAATGATTTTATTCCAATAGAAAGTAAAATGAAAATACGCTCCAAGCAAAACACATATCATGTGACGAAAAAAAATATAGCTCCGAGTAAGGTATACCGATGGTTTTGAAGACGAAAGAGGGGATGCCTTCCGGGGCATCCCCAAGCTTAGGCGCTTGAGTCTTCCTTGAATATTACCTTGGGGTGCCTTGGGCATCCCCAAGCTTAGGGTCTTTCCACTCCTTATTCTCCTCGTATCGATATCTCACCCAAAACTTGAAAACTTCAATCACACAAAACTTAACGGAACTTCGTGAGATGGGTTAGTATGATAAAACAAATCATTCACTTTGGTACTGTCAAGACAAGATTCAAAATTTTTATAACATGATACCTGCTGTACCCTATCATTTCTACAATTTATATTGAGCAATATAAGTCATAGAAACTAGGAAACAAGCAAACTATGCATCGAAAACAGAATCTGTCGAAAACAGAACAGTCTCTAAAGATCTGAATTAAGATCATACTTATGTTACTCCAACAATTCTTAAAACATAGGACAACGTAGAAAATTTGTATGTAAATAAACTGTAAAACTTTCAGAATTTTTCCGCGTTCCAGTAAAAGATAGAAATTTCTGTACTGGACGCAAAAGTTTCTGTTTTTGTACAGAATCAAGTCAACTATCATCCACACTATCCCAAAGGCTTTACTTGGCACTTTATTGAAACAAAAGCTATAAAACATGATTACTACAGTAGAAAAATTATGAGAACACATAAAAACAGTAGGGGTAAATATTGGGTTGTCTCCCAACAAGCGCTTTTCTTTAATGCCTTTTTAGCTAGGCATGATATTTTAATGATACTCTTCCAAGCCCAATTCCGATGATAATTTTATTCATACTCTAAAAGATATAAGTGAAGTTCATAGAGCATTCTACAATTAATATAGGTTGACCAATATCCAAGCTCAAAATATATAAGTGAAGCACACGAAGCATTCTATAAGGTCATACTCAAAAAGATTTAAGTGAAGCACAAAGAGCATTCTATAAAGCCATACTCAAAAGATTTAAGTGAAGCACAAAGAGCATTCTGTAAAGCCATACTCAAAAGATTTAAGTGAAGCACATGAAGTCTTTTACCATTACTGTAGTAAAAATTCTCAATTAATCTCATAAATGGCAAGCGAGAACTCTAATGGAGCAAAAGCATACATGGAAGATTCTAGACTAAACCATAAATGGATACACTTTTATTGAAGTGCGATACTCTAATAGAGCAAGATCATCCATGGAAGGTTCTATACTATATAAATAAGAAGTCTCCACATGCTTAGATAGCGGATTACATTGAGTGAAGACTAATGATGAGCAATTGACTTGGTAATGCATATGACCAGGTGAACCTCCTTGGAGTCCCCGTGCACCATCTTGGGGTGAAAATCATACCAGGCATCTTCCATGTCCACATTGCCGGGAACGGAGCAGCTCGGCACAGTCCCAGTCAGCGTGATGGAGGCGGCGTGGGCCCCCTCGTACCTCGGATGGGCAGTAACAGTGAGCCCGCACCCATACACCAGCCTCGTGTCAGCGTCAGCGGCGTTGCCCTTGACGCACACTAAGAGGAAGACGCGGCGGCGGCCTGCGTGGGCCTTGCCAGTGCCCACGGCCAAGAGGAAGACGCTGCCGTCCTCCTCCGCGACTAGCAGGCGGCGGTGATCCTCCAGCGACTCCGACACGGCAAACGGGTAGCACGTCTCGTACTTGATGTTCACCGCCGCGGGCCAGTAGTGAGTGATGGACGGTGCCGTGAGGTAATGCACGAGGCTTGCTGGCGAGCCCTCAAACGGCGGCGTGCACTCATAGCAGTAGCAGGGCGCGTGCGCGCATCTGGAACTATGCTGCGCCAGCGAGTGCTGGTCGACGTACCTCTCGCAGCCAAAACTCTTGTAGACGCAGGGCACCTTGCAGGCATCGACTGGGCCGTCCATGAAATGGGAGTGGCTTTAGGGGACGTTGCGCCCGCCGAATGGAGCGCAGGAGCGAGTGGCTGTAGGGGATGTTGCTCCCGCCGAATGGAGCGTAGGAGTAGCACACGAAGTAGTAGATGGTGTCCTTACTAGTACTCCCTAGTACTCCCTAGTCCCAAGATAAAAAACAGAGTTGGTGATGATGGTGTGTCCCTAGTCCCTAGTCCCTAGATAAAAACAGAGTTGGTGATGATGGTGTGCCTGTCATCCTGCAATATAGGCCGTCCGATCTATATCTGACGGATAGGATGGAACCTATGGCAATTTTGCAAAAAGATACCCACAGCCCTCTCCGCATTTGCAAATAAGGCCTTGCCTCGTTCATCCTTATCTTCCACAACCTCATTGCTGAGCAATTAAAGAAGGAAGTCTCTGGAACAATCTGGCATGGTGGCCGCTGCCGGCGCCATCCATCCCCATGCCTCCGCCCAGTCCGACCACCAGTCACCACCACGCCCCACTCCTCCTCACCTTATCTCTCATCTTTCTCGAGATATCCTTTTTTCGATGAAATTCTTCAGATACCATTTTTCTGATAAAATTCTCGAGATATCATTAGTTTTTACACATGGGATTACTCCTGCATGGGTCACTCACAGCAGGTGTTTTGTAAAAAAATGCATCTTGATGTTCCGTGCAATGCACGGGCATCTTGCTAGTTTTTTGCATATAATTCCAAACACCAAGTAGACACGTTCTTTGACCATTTTTCAACTATGTTAGTGTCATTGTTAGTGGTCAGCCGGTGCAAGTTATAGCCTCGGGTGTTTTAACCTTTTTTTTAGTAATGATATCTGGCGATTGTTCGCCACGAGCTCAATCCTGGCGAATCCCACATAACCGTCAGATTTCCATCTGACGGTGGCCTATTTTTAAGCCATAGTATTTGACAAAACCGCCACCCTTACACACGTACTGTAACTGCGTCGCGGGCGTTTGCAACTGCCATGTCTCCCTGCAAACGTTTGCTAGGGATTGGAGTTAGCACCAATGGCGATTCGTAGTCCTTCCACGCTCGGGCATTGAAGTTTGTAACTATTTTAGAATATACTACTCCTCCGGTGCTAGTAGTAGAGCAGAGTCCTACTCCACTATATGCAAACTAGGGCATAGTAGTAGGTACTGTAGGGAGTACTAGTACTGTGATCACTCAAGCAAGTTGTCTGGCATCGATATGACCCTACGCTGCTGGGATGTGTCTCATAAGTCAAGCAACATACTTTTGTCATCATCACCTGTCCACTTCCTGTAGCACATATTCACTTCTCCATCTTCGTCCACACATAATCGTCCAATCTTCCATCCCCGCTAAGGGGCCTCCCCCCACTTCCGAAACCCAAGCATTAACAATGGCAGAACCGAGCAGCGTCCGCCGAAAGAGTGGCTGGAATTCGCTCCCCACAGAGGTAAATCAAGCTCATTGTTTCACGTGTGGACAATCTCAGTACCATGCCGCTCGCCACGTGCTCGTTGGAGCTGTACCATTTATTCAAAGCCCTTAGGCCGGTGATTTTTAAGCCAACTCCTTGCTTGCTGATGCCGCCTGATCTTCAGAAATGGCGTGTCATGCAGCATAACGATCGTAGGGTGGCGAGTATCAACCCCCTCGACCGCGATCCGATCCCCGTCAACCTCAACTACATTAACGATATGTACTGGGTCGGCATGAACATGTCTTGGATGGTGCTCGTCGACGGTCGCGGCAGTTGGATGCTCTTGGAGGTCTACACCCGGCCATTGATCCCCTTTCCTTCGATTAACACTGCACTGCTTTGGCACCGCGGCCCAGAATACTCAGAATATTACAGTAGCCAACATGATACCAGGTTTGATTTGCTCAAGGTTGTAATCTGCCAAGTGCCCACAAGATCTGCGAATTATAAAGACTTCAGGCTAATTGCGTTATTCAACCGCGGTCTCGCCTATCTGAAAGGCACTACAGTAAGTGGATAAATCTGCACGTCGATCACAAGATCATACATCCTCCATGGTTCTCTGATGCCATTGAACACAAGGGCTTCATTTACGCTGTGGACTCCTTCTATGGCTGGACGTATTGCTGGCCTACTCCAGTAATCGCTACAAACGGCTGTTACAGTAGTATGTTACTTTCCTATGATATTACGATGGCTTGCTTATATTACTGTCAACATTTAATGAAAAAATATTCATGCTCATAACATGCTATTCTTAAGATTGACTACAGTACGAGCCCTTTTTTATTTGACTCCAACTTGATATGATGTTGTAGGCCGCCTGGTGTCCATACCATTCCTAATCCCAGAACCTTTCAAAGAAAAGCGGCATGGCAGTTGCAGGTGGTTCCTGGCTGGATCAGACGACGGCGAACGATTGATGATCGTTCGCACGTACCGGACGTGTTGTTTTGCGAAATACAATCACAGTCACTGCAAGGTCTTTGAGCAGGATCCCAGCTTCTCTGGGCCTTCAGGAATTTTTTACCGGAGGCTGGTAAGTAGCCTTGGTACATGCTCTCTTTTCTCGGACTGAATTATCCGATTAACCAGGAGATAACCGACGGCAAGGATCATGATCGTAGCGCGGTTTTGTTCATCAGGCAAAACTGTGTGTACACAGCGTACCATGCGTCTCTCCATGCACCATACCCTGATATGCGCCGCCATGCTCTGCAGCCCAAAGTAGGAGAGAGGGTCGCAAGTATCAGACTTCGACCTGCTGGCTGGAGTTTCCCCCGTCAGGCACTGTGACGCCCCCGACTCAATCGTGCACTAATCATACACGCAAACATGCACGATCAAGCACAGGGACTCACGGGAAGATATCACAACACAACTCTAACACAAATAAACAGAGATCCACAATATTACAGACCAGGGATCACGAAGATCCGAATACATAAGTCAGTCATACAAATATTATCTGCGTATAGACATAGTTAGACAAGGTTTTGCCTTAAAAAGGCTAGCACAAACAACGACTCTAGATCGAAAGGCGTAGGCCTCCTGCCTGGGAGCCTCCGATCCTACTCCTGGTCGGCTGGCTCGATCCAGTAGTACATGCTGTCTGGACCCTCCTGGTGGTAAGCTCCTGAGGTGGCATCTGGCTCTAGGGCTCCATCGTCTGATGTATCATCAAGGTGGGGTATTGGGAAAAGAGAAAGTAAAGCAACCGTGAGTACTCATCCGAAGTACTCAGCAAGCAAGGATCTATACTACATATGCAACATTATCAATGGAGAAAGGCTATAGATGTGGACTGGGCTGTAGAAATGCCAGAATAGAGAGAAGGCCTAGTCCTATCGAAGACTAGTATCTTCACGAAGCTATCATCTTGCAGCAATAGAAGAGAGTAGAATAGCATTTTATTTAGCAAACATGTTGAAGCAAGCCTAGAGATCCTTCCTCGACTCCCAGCGAGAAAGCGATCCTGAAGCTTCAATTAAGTAACAAGTATCCAGTTCAAGTAGTAGATCGGGATACACAAACTGAGCGTCCTTTACCGTCGGACCGACTATCGATACATCATTCATCGCTGCAGGGGTGCACTACTGTTACCCAACACGCTCGATCACCTCTGGCCGGACACACTTGCTGGGTTATGCCCGGCCTCGGGAGATCAACACGAAGCAGCGCCCTACCTAGGCTCGGCAGAGAGGTCAGCACGCCGGACTAACCTATGCACCCAGAGGTCTTGGGCCATCGCCCTGGGCACCCTGTGCGTTGCGAGACTGGTCGGGGTGCAGGCGCGACACTGAACTCATCAGTGAAGTATCCAGCCCAATCCCGACAATCAGCCCGCATGGTGAATCGTGACTTCTGACGAGCTTTCGGGAGAAACGTACATCGCGGAGGGCCCCATAACCATTATCCTGCGTGGTGGTAGTGCGTATATTGCACGTCGACCCACTCAGATCACACACCCAAATCCAATAGGCTCATTTAGTATCACGCGGAGGCAGTCAGAGTTTCTGAAGCTCTGCCACAACATCACACTCGAGTGCCCTTCGGGCACACCCGACAACATGGATCCCCAGCGGGTACCCACCTGGGTCAACCCGCCTGTAACAAAGGTCAAGTAACCATGTGGTCATAACATCAAGGGGGAAACCCGAGGAATCACCCTCGGAGGATTCCACTCGATGAAATCATCAGGGTGACCATGTGAGGCATCAACCTCGAGGTTCACACTAAGGGGTTGCACGACAAAGTCGTATCGGAAGTGGAGAAGGAGGAATCACCCTTGATGACCACGATCGAACAGCTACGCTGTAGAGTATTCATCAGGAGTGCGTTACAAGGTATCACCCTCGGCACTCGAGAGTAGCTATGCAGAGTCGTACAACTTAAGGGGGTGAGGTGATGTGTCGGTCTCTGGTCGACGATCGCATTGATCGAGTCGTCGATGATCAAGCAGGGGCAACAAGAGTAAGGTGGTGGGGGTCACTGATGGTTCACTACCAACTTATACTAAGCAGTTTAACATAGGCAGGTAAGGTAACAATAAACAGGTTACAAAAGCAGGCTATGCATCAGAATAGGAGCAAACATTAACAGTAGCAAAATCTAATGCAAGCAGGAGAAATGGAATGGGCGATATCTGGATGCTCAAGGGGGGGGGGGGGCTTGCCTGGTTGCTCTAGCAAGAAAGAGGGGTCGTCAACGGACAGCTCGTTTGGAGTGTAGTCGTACCCAGCTGCAGCGTCATCGGTATCGGCGTCTATCGAGAGAGAAGGAGGGGGAGAGAAACAATAAATTCACGGCAATAATGCAAACAGTATGTATGACATGCCTAAATGCTATGCAGGGGTGTTCTACTGCCTAACTAAATGATTTAGTTAATTTAGGAATTTATCCGGATTTATTTAGTTAAAGTTGGGCACTATTCATTCATCGAAATCGGTCTAAAAGTTCCATGTTCATCTAGCTAGGGGCATCTGACAGGAATACGGAGGACGTATTCGGGTTCGTATCGAAATTCTGTGCAAGTTTCATATATAAATTATTTTCATCGAAGATACGGATTATTATATATGATTTTCTAAAGTTTTTATTAATTTATGGAATTTAATTATTTATTTAAATTCAACATTATCCGAAACAGTAATTGATGACGTCAGCATGACATCATGCTGACGTCAGCAGTCGACAGTGCAGTTGACTGGGTCAACCTGACACATTGGTCCCACCTATCATACTCTGTTAGGTTTAATTAGGGTTTAGTTAAGTTAATTACTATTTAATTAAACTAACTAATTAATTAGACTAATTAAGCAGGATTAATTAAATTAATTAATTCACTAATTAATTAATTAATTAACTAATTATTAATTTTATTATTTACATTTTTATTTTCATTTCTTTTTTTTAATGTCCTGGGGCTAGGCCCCACATGTCATTGGCCCAGGGGGTTGGGCCCCACCTGGTAGTGGCCCAGGAGGACACAGCGAGTGCCAATGCGCGCGTGGCCACACGACCGCGGCTAGGGGCGAGCCCGGGCGCAGGCCGCGGCGCGAGGCAGGCCGGGCGGCAGGCAAGCGCGCGGGGCGAGCAGCAGACGTGCACGGCAGCCGCGGGCACTGGGCAGGAGCAGTGGAGAGTGGGGAGGGGCGGCGGCGGCGGCGTGCGGGAGGCGGGCGGGGGCGTGGCCGTGGGCGCGAACGGGCTCAGCCGTGGGGAGCAGCGCGAGGCAAGCGAGGCGCTGGCGCGGGCCGAGCGAGGCCATGCTGGCAACACTGGAGCACGAGCGGGATGGCATCCGGGCGCGCGAGCACGCGTACGGGGCGAGGGAGAGAGAGGCGGGGCGGCTCGGGGGTGCGAGGTGCGGGCGCGCGGCAAGCGCGTGTGCGCGGTGAGCGCCGGAGAGGACGGAGCCCAGCGGGCGGGGCGCACCGCGGAGCGTAGGGCAAAGGCAGCGGGGCGTGGGGAGGATGACGGGGACGGCGAGGTGTCGACGGGGACGAGGGCGAGGCTGCGATGGCCGGCGGCGTCGATGGGCGCGTCGAGCGCGGGCGGCGTCGGGCGCGCCCGATCCAGATCGGGGGTGGAGGAGAGAGCGAGTGGGGGGGGGAGTGTGGTGTCGGTGGGGCTAGGGTTCGGTCGCCCAGGGGATAAGGGGGGTGGCGTGGGCCGGTTGGGCCAGTTGGGCTGGCCGGCTGGGCTGTGGCCCAGTTGGGCCAGGGGATTTTCTTTTTATTTTTTTGTTTTGATTTCTTTTTGTCTTTTTCTTTTTAGTTATTCTTATTTTCTGTTTTGTAAATAGTTAGGCCTCAAACTGACTTTTGTAAAATATGGCACTTGTTCCATTAAATGCTAGGCATTATCTACCACTGCCAAAAATTGGTTTGGAGACAATTGGAGATCACACCAATTTTATAATAAATAAAATGTATTAAACCTTGCTGTTTTGGTAAAGTTAGAGCCACCTAATTAATTTATTAATTGTTGATTACAATTTTGGAATAGTCTCTGTAATATTTGCTATTTATTGAGCATTTTAGGTTCTATGTTGAACAACTTTTATTTTCCACTTTAATTTAATTTGAATTTTGAGTTAGGAGTGGAAATGCAATATGATGCAAATGATAATTAGGCACTGTTAATCATACTAACTTGTCATTATCAAAAGTGATTACTGTGGCTAATGACATGGGGTGTTACAATTCTCCTCATCTATCAAGAATTCTCGTCCCGAGAATTAAGAGGAAGACTAAAAGAAAGCGGGGTATTCTTTGCGAAGACGATCCTCGCGTTGCCAAGTGGCTTCATCTTCAAAATGATTCGACCACTGAACCATGAGGAATTTGATTGACTTTTGACGAGTTCGACGCTCAGCTTGATCAAGAATACAGATGGGATATTCTGGATAAGACAGATCTTCCCGCAATTCAAGCATTTCATGATCCACAGCTCGAATAGGATCCTTGAAGCAGCGACGGAGTTGGGATACAAGAAAGACATCATGTACTTGAGAAAGATTTGGCGGCAATTGCAACTGATATGCCAGCTCTCCTCGACGGGCAAGAATACGGAACGGGCCAATGTAGCGTGGAGCTAACTTGCCTTTGATTCCGAACCGATGAGTGCCTTTCAATGGAGTGACACGAAGGTAAGCTTGCTCGCCAGGCTGATAGACCATTTCCTGGTGCTTTCGGTCATAGTTGCTCTTCTGACGAGACTGAGCAGTTTTCAGATGTTCACAGACAATGCGGACTTGTTCTTCAGCTTGCTGAACAATGTCCGGTCCGACGAGTGAGCGTTCCCCAGTTTCTGACCAATTCAGAGGGGTTCGACACTTACGTCTGTGTAGAACTTCAAAAAGTGCCATCTTCAGACTAGCTTCATAGCTATTGTTGTAAGAGAATTCGGCATACGGGAGAGATTCCTCCCATTTCTTACCAAAGGAGATGACGCAACCTCGAAGCATATCTTCGAGCACTTGATTAACTCGTTCAACTTGACCCTGTGACTGAGGGTGAAAAGCGGTACTAAACGACAGGTGAGTTCCCATAGCTTCTTGGAAACTATTCCAGAATCTGGAGGTGAAGAGGCTGCCACGATCAGAACTGATCTCCAAGGGAACACCGTGGAGTAACACAATTCGGGAAACATACAAGTCTGCTAACTGACTAGAATTGATTGTCTCCTTAACTGGCAGAAAGTGCGCTACCTTTGAGAATCGGTCAATGACGACAAAACTAGCGTCATGACCCTTCTGAGATCTGGGAAAACCAGTAATGAAATCCATTTGGACTTTGTCCCATTTCCATTCAGGAATTTCAAGGGGTTGCAGAGTTCCAGCAGGCCTTTGGTGTTCTGCTTTAATGCGGCGACAGACGTCACACTCAGAAACATAACGAGCATTGTCTCGCTTCATATTAGGCCACCAGTATCTCTGACAAATGTCACGGTACATCTTTGTGCTACCAAGATGAATTGACAGAGGAGTGTCATGAGCTTCTTTCATAACGTGTTCCCTCTCATCCTTGAACTTGGGTATGAAGAGACGGTGTTGGAAGAATAGGATCCCATCATCATCAAGATGGAATTACAACGGCTTTCCTTTTTTGAGGTATCGCTTGATCCTTTCAACTTCAGAGTCATACCATTGCATAGTCTTGATGCTGTGCTCTAAATCTGGTTCAACAACTAGGGTATTGAGATAACCCTGTGGAACAATATGGAGGTTCAATTTGCGAAGCTCTTCATGGAGAAGAGGTTGTGTTTCCTGAACCATATGGTTGCTGCAATAAGCCTTGCGACTCAAAGCATCGGCCATTACATTAGCCTTGCCAGGGGTGTATGAGATATTCATATCATAATCGGCTATTGTCTCGAGCCATCTTTGTTGACGAAGGTTCAGATCTGGTTGAGTATATAGATACTTCAAACTTTGATGATTCGTGTATATCTTGCAACGGTTACCGAGAAGGTAATGTCGCCATAGCTTCAGGGCATAAATAACCGCAGAAAGTTCAAGATCATGCACTGGATAATTTTCTTCATGAGGACGCAATTGTCGATAGGCATAAGCAATCACTTTGCGCCTAATCCTTGACGAGATGTATCACAGTATATCACGAAATCCTTTTGGGAATCCGGGGGTGCTAGCACAGGGGCAGATGTTAACTTATCTTTTAGTGTCTCAAAGCTTTCTTGACATTTTTCTGTCCACTCAAATTTAACACCTTTGTGGAGTAGATTCGTCAATGGTTTTGCAATCTTCGAAAAGTTCTCAACGAATCAACGATAATAACTAGCGAGTCCGAGAAAACTTCTGACTTGCTTGACATTCTTCGGGGGAGTCCAATCAAGAATAGCCTGTACTCGCTCGAGGTTAACCGCAATTCCATCCTTGGAAATCACATGACCAAGATAGGTCACTTCAGATAACCAAAATTCACACTTGGAGAATTTAGCAAACAACTGATGTTCTCGTAGCTTTTCCAATACAAGCCGAAGGTGTTCAGCGTGTTCTTCTTCATTCTTGGAATATATAAGGATATCGTCCAAATAAACCACGACAAATTTGTCGAGGTAATCCATGAAGATATAGTTCATCAACCAGGAGAAAGTTGCTGGAGCATTGGTTAAGCCAAACGACATGACAGTGTACTCATAAGTGCCATATCGAGTAACAAAGGCAGTCTTCGGGATATCCTCTTCACGAACACGGATCTGATGATAACCCAACCTCAAGTCGAGTTTCGAGAAGACAGAGGATCCAGCAAGCTTATCATAAAGATCATTGATCCGGGGTAGTGGGTATTTATTCTGGATTGTGGCTTCGTTAATGGGCCGGTAATCCTGAACCAATCGGTTAGTTCCATCCTTCTTCCTAACAAAGAGTGAAGGTGCTCCCCAAGCAGTGGAACTGGGGCGGATGAAACCTTTCCTAAGTGACTTGTCAATTTCTTCCTTAAGCTCGAGAAGGTGGTGCGGAGGCATCTTATAAGGACGTTTCGCAATAGGGACAGTCCCAGGTTTCAAGTCAATGACGAACTCGACAGCTCTAGCCGAGGGTATTCCTGGAAGTTCTTCTGGAAAGACATCCGGAAAATCTCGAACGACAGGAACGTTCTCGATTCCTTCCAGAGGCGAGGCGTTCAAAGCATTCAGAACATATATCTGAACTTCAGCATTCCGAGTAATGCGGGCAGCGTAGTTCACTATCTCATCGGAGGGGTGAAGAAGTTGGACAACTTTAGTGGCACAATTGATCGAAGCAATGTGAGCTTTCAACCAATTAATTCCGAGAATGAAGTCTATAGTGGAAGACTTCAAGACGATGGGTGAGGCAAGGAATTCCAACCCTTTAATTTCGACGGTAACGTCAGGTGCTATCACGTCAGCATGACAATGACCTCCGGGAATTTTAATGACTAACGGGGTATGCATCTTCTCATATCGAATGCCATGCATGAATGCAAATTTTCCAGAGATGAATGAATGTGATGCTCCTGAATCAAATAAAACAGAAGCAGGTACTAAGTTAACAAGAATGGTACCCATCACAGTAGCAGGTTGATCCTGGACTTCTTCAATATCAATGTTGTAAGCGTGTCCACGACCATGTGAAGCAGACCCAGTATTATAGTTGCGGGCCTGATTGTTGCCACGACCATTGCCATGGCCAGTACGAGGAAAAGCCAACTGATTCTATGTCTGGCGGCAGTCTTTAGCCAGGTGACCTGGTTTGCGGCACTTGAAGCACAGACCATCTTCAGGACGAAGAGGAGCATTGTTTTGAATAGCTTGAGCTCTTGGCTGCCTCGATGGTGCAGGAGGCAGACGTGATGCAGCATAGTTGTTCTTTGGCGCAGAGGTATTTGGACGGAACACATTGTTGGGAATCCAGACTCTACGCTTTTGTGCTGAGCCCGAAGATGAGCCAGCATCACGATAGTGTTTCTGTGAGTCCTTGTGTTTCATCTGAGCGGTCTCAACCAGAATAGCCTTGTTCACAAGAGTAGAAAAGTCGTTAAAGTCTTGAGCAGCAAGGGCAAGCTCGGGGTCTGGGTGGAGTCCATTACGGAACTTCTCTTGTCTACGGGCATCTGTGGTGATGTCTTCTTCAGCATAGCGGGAGAGGTCAAGAAATTCCCGTTGATAAGCTTCGACAGTCTTGTTGCCCTGAGTGAGGTTGCGGAACTGGGTCCTCATCCGTTCCATAATTGCCTGAGGGATGTAACTGGCATGGAAAGCAGCCTGGAACACATACCAGGTAATGACTGTTCCAGCAGGCAGTGTACGCTTGTGTGTGTCCCACCACTGAGCAGCGGGACCCTTTAGGAAAAAGGCCGCGAAGGTGACGAAGTTGGCAGGAGCGACATTAGCAGACTCCATCTCGTGAGTGATGTCGCGGAGCCAGTCATCAGCATCCAGTGGCTTGTCAGAGTTGCGGAACTGAGTGGGGTTGAGTCGCATAAACACTGGCAGAGTTATTGTAGGAGGGTTCTGGTTCTGGTTGTTCTGATGCGGAAACTGAGCCATAATTCCAGTCATGAACTGGCGGTTGAGCTCGAATTGTTGCATCATAGCTGCCATATAGTCTGGTGGTGGCGGGTGTTCAGGGCCACGACCACGACCATCTGGTCTAACCATCCTGCTAAGTATCAACAGGGGGTAGTTTAGTGAAAGCAATTTGCGAGTGTTTAGCGACAAGCATGATGTAACTCGACAACAATTTAAGCAGTGTAACAGATACATAACAGCAGTCAATTAAGACATACAGATCCATACACAGAGTCGGGTACATGCGGGCAGCATAACGACGTAAATTTAGAACTAGACATACTAGGCGGCGCGTAGGCATGCGGTAAGGAAGTACACAACGAGACATAGAAAAGGCTACATCAACGTCGGGGAAACCACTGTAACGGGGTAACTGCGAGTGCGGACGATGAATGTTCGTCGCGGAAGGATCCTGCGCTCCATGTGCACTCTAATGCAGAACCCGGTCTCGAGCTGTAAGAAGAGGTCCACGTGTAGGTGTGTGACCGCCAACAGCAGGCCAATCAATACCAGCATACATCTGAGTCCTGCGCGGATAAAGGATGTGCTCCGGATGTATCCCTGCGCGAATAGCGGGTAGCAACTGCGTCATAGCATCGTAGAGACATGCTCAAGTGGCAAACAACTCGACGGCAAGAGCCCGAACAGTGCGGTCCAGAGCCTGAGTGCACTGAATCAGAACGCGCGGGTCGTAGCGACGAGGCTCGTGCGGGGCACAGATAGTTGTGTAGTATCCAGTAGCATCTCCAGCAGGGGCATACGGAATGTATCAGAACTCAGAGTCATCCAAGATATCGCTGAACTCTCCTCGGAGACGTGCGACAGCAGAGTAGGCGGCATCATGGACTGCTATCTCAATCGTCACGCCTATATCGTGGAAAAGGTTCAGCTCAGTGTCTAAGTCATTCTACTGATCATAGATACAAACATCAGCCTGGTATTGCTCCTGGTTGAACTCGCGGTAATCCTCGTAGACCATGTACTCGGGGTACCAGCGGTAGCCAAGTCTGGTCATAAGAGCTATCAGAACAGCTGGAAACCCAGGGGTATCATGAGCCCAAGTGCGAAGCACAAGCTGTGTCGTAGGACGCGGTGGGAACAAACGGTCCATCTGAAGCAGAGGAAATTCAGGTTGGTCAAACCACAATGAGAAGTTTAACACAACTCAGAGAGAAAGGTTAAACAAAACAATGGAAAGGAAAATGATTATCAGACTAATCAGATCAATGACAGGGAAATCGCATAGATATCCAGCTCTCCGGGTAGACGGGATTTACGAGATCCTAAGTGTCGGTGTTAGTAAAATTTATTTAACCCGAATAGAAGAGAGATCAGAGTCCCAGAGTATAGACGAGGAATAAAAGATCCTAATACCACCCAATTGGCGACGTGGGCCGGTAAGCCACAAAGCCAAGTTAGTAAATTAGTTTTTCGATGTCTAGACTCAACTTCGACCAAGGAATTGGAAGGGGGCTTCCTACAGGCAGTCGGCTCTGATACCAACTTGTGACGCCCCTGACTCAATCGTGCACTAATCATACACGCAAACATGCACGATCAAGCACAGGGACTCATGGGAAGATATCACAACACAACTCTAACACAAATAAACGGAGATCCACAATATTACAGACCAGGGATCACGAAGATCCGAATACATAAGTCAGTCATACAAATATTATCTGCGTACAGACATAGTTAGACAAGGTTTTGCCTTAAAAAGGCTAGCACAAACAACGACTCTAGATCGAAAGGCGTAGGCTTCCTGCCTGGGAGCCTCCGATCCTACTCCTGGTCGGCTGACTCGATCCAGTAGTACGTGCCGTCTGGACCCTCCTGGTAGTAAGATTCTGAGGTGGCATCTGGCTCCGGGGCTCCATCGTCTGATGTATCATCAGGGTGGGGTATGGGGAAAAGAGAAAGTAAAGCAACCGTGACAACTCATCCGAAGTACTCAGCAAGCAAGGATCTATACTACATATGCAACATTAGCAATGGAGAAAGGCTATATATGTGGACTGGGCTGCAGAAATGCCAGAACAGAGAGAAGGCCTAGTCCTATCGAAGACTAGCATCTTCACGAAGCCATCATCTTGCAGCAATAGAAGAGAGTAGAATAGCATTTTATTTAGCAAACATGTTGAAGCAAGCCTAGAGATCCTTCCTCGACTCCCAGCGAGAAAGCGATCCCGAAGCTTCAATTAAGTAACAAGTATCCAGTTCAAGTAGTAGATCGGGATACACAAACTGAGCGTCCTTTACCGTAGGACCGGCTATCGATAGATCATTCATCCCTGCAGGGGTGCACTACTGTTACCCAACACGCTCGATCACCTCTGGCCGGACACACTTGTTGGGTAATGCCCCGCCTCGGGAGATCAACACAAAGCAGCGCCCTACCTATACTCAGCAGAGAGGTCAGCACGCCGGACTAAC
The DNA here is from genome assembly GCA_011799875.1 of Thinopyrum elongatum. Taxonomy (NCBI): domain Eukaryota; kingdom Viridiplantae; phylum Streptophyta; class Magnoliopsida; order Poales; family Poaceae; genus Thinopyrum; species Thinopyrum elongatum. The sequence continues at coordinate 55,256,869 of CM022299.1, read as the reverse complement.
CTATGCACCCAGAGGTCTTGGGCCATCGCCCTGGGCACCCTGCGCATTGCGAGACTGGCCGGGGTGCAGGCGCGACACTGAACTCGTCAGTGAAGTATCCAGCCCAATCATGACAATCAGCCCGCACGGTGAATCGTGACGTCTGACGAGCTTTCGGGAGAAACGTATATCGCAGAGGGCCCCATAACCATTATCTCGCGTGGCGGTAGTGCGTATAGGGCATGTCGACCGACTCAGATCACACACCCAAATCCAATAGGCTCATTTAGTATCATGCGGAGGCAATCAGAGTTTCTGAAGCTCCGCCAAAATATCACACTCGAGTGCCCTTCCGGCACACCTGACAACATGGATCCCCAGCGAGTACCCACATGGGTCGACCCGCCTGTAACAAAGGTCAAGTAACGGTGTGGTCATAACATCAAGGGGGAAACCCGAGGAATCACCGTCGGAGGATTCCACTAGATGAAATCATCAGGGTGAACGTGTGAGGCATCACCCTCGAGGTTCACACTGAGGGGTTGCACGACAGAGTCGTATCGGAAGTGGAGAAGGAGGAATCACCCTCGATGACCATGATCGAATAGCTACGCTATAGAGTATTCATCAGGAGTGCGTTACGAGGTATCACCCTCGGCACTCGAGAGTAGCTATGCAGAGTCGTACAACTTAAGGGGGTGAGGTGATGTGTCGGTCTCTGGTCGATGATCCCATTGATCGAGTCGTCGATGATCAAGCAGGGGCAACAAGGGTAAGGTGGTGGGGGTCACTGATGGTTCACTACCAACTTATACTAAGCAGTTTAACATAGGCAGGTAAGGTAACAATAAACAGGTTACAAAAGCAGGCTATGCATCAGAATAGGAGCAAACATTAACAGTAGCAAAATCTAATGCAAGCAGGAGAAATGGAATGGGCGATATCTGGATGCTCAAGAGGGGCTTGCCTGGTTGCTCTGGCAAGAAAGAGGGGTCGTCAACGGGCTGCTCGTCTGGAGTGTAGTCGTACCCAGCTACAGCGTCGTCGGTATCGGCGTCTATCGAGAGAGAAGGAGGGGGAGAGAAACAACAAATTCACGGCAATACTGCAAACAGTATGTATGACATGCCTAAATGCTATGCAGGGGTGTTCTACTGCCTAACTAAATGATTTAGTTAATTTAGGAATTTATCCGGATTTATTTAGTTAAAGTTAGGCACAATTCCTTCATGAAAATCGGTCTAAAAGTTCCATGTTCATCTACCAGGGGCATCTGACAGGAATACGGAGGACGTATTCGGGTTCGTATCGAAATTCTGAGCAAGTTTCATATATAAATTATTTTCATCGGAGTTACAGATTATTTTATATGATTTTCTAAAGTTTTTATTAATTTCTGGAGTTTAATTATTTATTTAAATTCAACATTATCTGAAACAGTAATTGATGACATCAGCATGACATCATGCTGACGTCAGCAGTCAACAGTGCAGTTGACTGGGTCAACCTGACACGTTGGTCCCACCTGTCATACTCTGTTAGGTTTAATTAGGGTTTAGTTAACTTAATTACTGTTTAATTAAACTAACTAATTAAGCAGGATTAATTAAATTAATGAATTCACTAATTAATTAATTAACTAATTATTAATTTTATAATTTACATTTTTATTTTTATTTTTTCTAAATGTCCTGCGGCTAGGCCCCATATGTCATTGGGCCACACTACTAGGAAAAGGCCTATTAGTGGCGCACCTATTTTTGCCATTAATGGCGCACCTATAATGGCGCACTATAGGTGCGCCACTATCACCATGCCACTAGTAACAAGTACTAATGGCGCACCTCTGGTGCGCCATTAGTATTGCAGGTAACAGTGGCACACCTTGTAGTGCGCCATTACTATTGCTACAGGTGCGCCACTGGTAACTTTTTTTTTTTGAAATTTTTTGATTTTTTTCTGAATTTTGAAGGCGGGAAAATAGTAGTGGCGCACCGTCTAACCCCCACCTTGCGCCATTGCTATTTTTGAATTTTGAATTTGGATCTGGATTGCGATTTTTTTGCCCTTTTTTTGCTCGTTTTTTTTGCTCGTTTTTTTGCACGATATTTTTTCAAATTTTGTTCTCGTTTTTGGATCTTGTACGTTCTTTTGCCGGAGAGGAGTTCGCCGGAGAGGAGGGCCGAGGAGAGACCATGAGGAGGAGAGGAGGGAGGAGGAGGAGGTCACCGGAGAGGAGCTCGCCTACATCGTTGGAGAGGAGGAGGAGGAGGTCACCGGAGAGGAGCTCGCCGACACGCCGAAGAGGAGGAGGAGGTCGCCGGAGAGGGTTCACCGGAGAGGAGGGAGGAGAAACCATGAGGGGAGGGAGGGAGAGGAGGGAGGAGAGCTCACGGAGAGGAGGGAGAGAAACCATGAGGGGAGGGGAGGAGAGGAGGGAGAAGGGGTCGCCGGAGAGGAGGAGGAGGAGGAGGGAGCCGGAGAGGAGGAGGGGAGTATGGTGGAGGAGAGGAGGGGAGATGGAGTGGAGGAGAGGAGGAGATGGAGTGGAGGAGAGGTGGAGTGGAGGAGAAAAATGAAGAGGTAAGGAGGAGAGGACCCCAGCCATATATACGACATAGTAATGGCGCACCGTGGCAGGTGCGCCATTACTAACTTTTTTTTTTTTTTTTGATTTATTTTGAATTTTGAAGGCGGGAAGATAGTAATGGCGCACTGTGGGAAGGTGCGCCATTACTAACTTTTATTTTTTTATTTTTTTGATTTATTTTGAATTTTGAAGGCGGGAAGATAGTAATGGCGCACCGTAGGCAGGTGCGCCATTACTAATTTTTTTTTATTTTTTTGATTTATTTTGAATTTTGAAGGAGGGAAGATAGTAATGGCGCACCATGGGCAGGTGCGCCATTACTAAGTTTGATTTTTTTTGAATTTTTTTGCCTCTACAGATCTTGAAAGCCCCGTAACTTTTTTTCTGTTAGGTTTTTGAGGATTCTAAAAATCTTCAACAAAGTTCCCCCGGCTGAATTCAAATATAACTTTTCGAGTAGATGATTTTTCATAGAAAAAACTTTTTCATCGGAGTTTGTATGCAAAAGTTATGCCCATTTTACAAATTCTCGAGAGATTTTGCAAAAAAGTCGAAAATTCATGTTTGTAAATTTTGCTAACAACTAGACCACATATCACATGGGAATCTTATTTTCTTTTATTTTTTTGACATTTCTATCATTTTCTTTTATTTTTTTTAAACTGAAAAGGCGGTCCACAGGGGGGGTGGTGCATTTGGTGAATTTTTTGGCCACCTCAGAAAGTTACTAATGGCGCACCACCTAAGAATGCGCCATTAGTAACCAGGGTTACTAATGGCGCACCTGGTGTGTGGTGCGCCATTACTAGTTTTGAAAAAAAAAATATAAAAAAAACATGTTAGTAGTGGCACACCAGTGGATAGTGCGCCATTACTAGAACTAGTAATGACGCACTATCCACTGGTGCGCCACTACTAGTAATGGCGCACTATCCACTGGTGCGCCACTACTAACATGTTTTTTTTATATATTTTTTTTCAAAACTAGTAATGGCGCACAACACAGCAGGTGCGCCAAACTAGTAATGGCGCACTATCCACTGGTGCGCCACTACTAACGTGTTTTTTTATATATATTTTTTCAAAACTAGTAATGGCGCACCACACACCAGGTGCGCCATTAGTAATGTGGCCAATAATGGCGTACCTGTATCTGGTGCGCCACTGCTATATAGGAGTGGCACACCACATACATGGTGCGCCATTAATGTCCATATTAGCTATAGCCGTTTTCCTAGTAGTGCCAGGGGGGTTGGGCCCCACCTGGCAGTGGCCCAGGAGGCCACAGCGAGCGCCAATGCGCGCGCGGCCACGCGAGCGCGGCCAGGGGCGAGTGCGGGCGCAGGCCGCGGCGCGAGGCAGGCCGGGTGGCAGGCGAGCACGCGGGGCGAGCTGCAGACGTGCACGGTGGCCGCGGGCGCTGGGCAGGAGCAGTGGAGAGTGGGGGGGGGGGTGGGGGGGCGGCGGCGTGCGGCACGGGGGCGAGGGCGGGCCGTGGGGAGCACGCGAGGCGAGCGAGGCTCTGCCGCGGGCCGAGCGAGGCCATGCGGGCAACACCGGAGCGCGAGCGGGATGGCATCCGGGCGCGCGAGCGCGCGTATGGGGCAAGGGAGAGAGAGGCGGGGCGGCCTCAGGGGCGCGAGGTGTGGGCGCGGCCGGGGCAGCTTGGTGTCGGGAGCATCTTTCAAGCCTCTTGTTCGCGTTGAGCGCCGGAGAGCAGGAGAGGACGGAGCCCAGCGGGTGGGGCTCACCGCGGAGCATAGGGCAAAGGCAGCGGGGCGCGGGAAGGATGACGGGGACGGCGAGGCGTCGACGGGGACGAGGGCGAGGCGGAGGTGGCCGGCGGCGTCGATGGGCGCGTCGGGCGCGTCGAGCGCGGGCGGCGTCGGGCGCACCCAATCCAGATCGGGGGTGGAGGAGAGAGCGAGTGGAGGGGAGTGGGGTGTCGGTGGGGCTAGGGTTTGGTCGCCCAGGGCATAAGGGGGGTGGGGTGGGCCGGTTGGGCTAGTTGGGCTGGCCGGCTAGGCTGTGGCCCAGTTGGGTCATGGGGTTTTCTTTTTATTTTTTTGTTTTGATTTCTTTTTGTCTTTTTCTTTTTAGTTATTCTTATTTTCTGTTTTGTAAATAGTTAGGCCTCAAACTGACTTTTGTAAAATATGGCACTTGTTCCATTAAATGCTAGGCATTATCTATCACTGCCAAAAATTGATTTGGAGACAATTGGAGATCACACCAATTTTATAATAAATAAAATGTATTAAACCTTGCTGTTTTGATAAAGTTAGAGCCACCTAATTAATTTATTAATTGTTGATTATAATTTTAGAATAGTCTCTGTAATATTTGCTATTTATTGAACAACTTTTATTTTCCACTTTAATTTAATTTGAATTTTGAGTTAGGAGTGGAAATGCAATATGATGATTAGGCACTGTTAATCATACTAACTTTTCATTATCAAAAGTGATTACTGTGGCTAATGACATGGGGTGTTACAGGCACCCATCTGGTTCAAGCCATCAGCCAATCTCCACAGCTTAATAAACTTGTCGCTAACCCGTGCATTCGCACGGGCTAGTAATTTATAGTTTCTTACACTCTACATTATGCCGGTAGTTCTTATAATATAACATGATAAACAGACAACAATTTCCCATATAGTACATAGAAATTTGCGACAAAAAAAACTACCAAAAATATCAATTTAGGGCCAGTTTAACAACGTGAACAATTTGGAGTTTCCACTTAGAAAAAAATGCAAAAATAAACATCATGAACACAACATAAATCTTGATACAAACCTTCTTTGTAGATAAGAATAAGAATAGCATTAGAAGATGCAAGTTTGATATCTATACAAATAATAAATTAATAAATTATATCTCAATGTCTTTTTTAGAGGTTTCAATAAGGACTACATATGGGCGTAGATAGAGATATTTTAGAGTGTAGATTCACTCATTTTGCTTTGTATGTAGTCCGCATATTATGAAGGAAAAAAGACACTAAAACCATGGACAGCATGCCAAGGTTTTTTTTAACTACAAAAGTAATGGTAAAAATCATAGCATGCCCCAGTTTCCACTCCATTTGTGTCTTGGTATTGTACTGCTATCAAGACTATAGGTACTTAGTACTTGTGCAAATTAATTATTTCCTATGGCAACAGGACAAAAAAACAGGACATTGATTCCTGATTTGCTTAGAATTATAACCCAATTAAAACAAAAATGAAAGGCACACAATCATCTAATAATAAATCAACTCATAATATTGTCGAAAGTGTAGTTATACCCCAAAATTTTCATCTCTTTTGTTGCATCAAACACAGCCAATAGGCCAACGTTTTGGAATAATGTTGTTACAACATGGATACGCCATTTAATTTGAGTTATTGTCCATAAATGCTAATCCATTCAGGAACTTCAGAGCTCATATGAAGTACATGTGGCTTCATCTTCTCATGAGACATGACTCACTATGTATGGTATACTTTGCCGCCAGTGCAGTGCTGGATTAATCTTCAATGCAAGTGAACTACATACCAATGTCAAAATAATTTCAAATTAGAATAACTCCATTTATCGAGGCATAATAGCAAAATCATGGAAGAATTAGCCTAAAAAGATAGATAAAAGCATGTGCATTACTACATATAAATGGATTTCGTCATTGATTTTGCCATCAAAAATGATCTGTTCCATACCTACAGAACCAAGACTCAAGTCAAACCTGCAATAGTAGACGCATTTATGGTGTGATCTATTATTCAACAACTCAATTTTCCATTGCAATTTATAGGTTCAAGAAAATGGCTAAAAATCATATTCGTGATCTACACACAGTATAAGCTATTACATGAATTTACTTAACTTTTTTTAGAGCTCCTAGTGTAGAGTACTGTTCGGCAAATTAGATATAGTGGCATACATATAGTCTACATATTCTGCTGCGCATAGTGCAACGCATAAATTTTCTAATATGATAAAAATTGATTGAGGCAACAATATTTTGAACATTATGAATGGACACAACTCATAGTGAAAGATACCTTATCTTATTTTCTATATGTGGCATTTCTAAAAAGTATTCTAGAAATGCAAGCAGAAGATCATGCATACTATTAAAAAGTAACCAAGTAAATAAGAATTATGTGATTAGAATTGCATTCGTACACTAAGTAAGATTCATGCATATGAGCACGGACCACTTCTCAAATACAATAAATAACCATGTAACCCATATAACTCAAGTATACCAAACAGATAGCAAAATTACACATAAATCTACTAATATGATGAAAATTGATTGAGGCGACAATATTTTGACCGTTAAGAATGGACACAACTCATTGTGAAAGATACCTTTTCTTATTTTCTACATGTTGCATTTCTAAAAAGTATTCTAGAACTGCAAACAGAAGATCACGCATACTATTAAAAAGTAACCAAGTAAATAAGAATTATGTGAGTTGTTTGAATTGTAATGAATTCCACATGCTAGGGAACATAGGAGGTATTTGTGGAGTTGTTGCAGATTTTATTGGACATGAAACTGAACAGAGTCTGGTGTATGAGCCATGACACCACCAGTCCATCATAGTTCCGCCACATGGAAACATCAGTGAGGACCGAGGATGCGGCTTCAATCCGTTCAGACCTAATTTCTAAGTAGTTGTTGCTGCTGATTTTTGATCACCTGCGGTCCTGTCTGGAGGCCCTAGGGGCAAAAGTAATGCTATGGAAGGGACGATGTGCAAAGGGCCCTCACGGGAGGAGAAGAGGAGAAGAGAGAGAGGCTAGCAGAGAGAGCGAAGAGAGAATAGAGAGAGTTATGAGCAGAGCGATAGATATAGGTATGACGCTATTCGACTACTCTCTCTCTCTGTCTCTCCGCTACGCTATCTCTCTCTCTCGCGATCGCTACTCCGCTCATCTCACCCGCTCTGCTCTCTCTACTCTTACTCTCTTCTATCTCTCGCTCTTCTCTCTCTCTACTCTCTCTCTCTCTCTCTCCTCTCTCTCCTCTCTCGTCTCTCGTCTCTCTCGCTCTCTCTCTCTTCTATCTCTCTCTCTCTCGCTCTCTCTCTCTCTCTCTCTCTCTCTCTCTCTCTCTCTCTCTCTATCTCTCTCTCTCTCTCTCTTTCTCTCTCTCTCTCGCTTCTCTCTCTCTCGCTCTCTCTCTCTCTCTCTCTCTCTCTCCTTCTCCTCTTCCTGTCTCATCTCACTCTCTCCTCTCTCTCTCTCTCTTCGCTCTCTCTCTTCTCTCTCATCTCTCTCTTCTCTCTCTCTCTCTCTTCTACCTATCTTCATTTTACGTCTTGCATTGAGAACTGGAGCAGCATGAACCCTAGTGGTGTTCCGACTAGCGCTGGCGCAGGTGACCTGTTGCCTGCCCGCGGTGTTTCAGGTTTGCCTCTGGTCGTTGTGATCTCGAGATCTAGCAAGTCGGGTAGTCGAAAGATGGGCACGACGAAAGGCAGAACGATGATGCGTTCGTGTGCGTTGTTGTATCGCTAGTTTTTCAGAAAACAAAGCTGGATGTATGGTTAGATGGATATAGGGCACAGGTGAGAGTTAAGTTGGGCTTCTTTTGTACAGCCATGATAGCATTGTGGGCCTTGTCCTACGACTTCAATTTGTAACGTTTGTGGGCATTCCAATCATTTTTGTTTTGTCAGACCAAGCGTAGTTTCAGCCTAGAATTCCGCAGGTTAATCTATACCGTAATAATTCGGTCCCACCGAATAAATGGCTCGTATTTACTGATTAACATGATAATTTCTAGGGAGTCTGTAATTAGTATAGGTATAGATAGATAGATAGATAGATAGTAACGTCTAATTGAGCCAGTTAGTTAGATGCATACACTTGGTGTAGTAGGATCTTTATTTAGTTTGATGCATACACTTGTTCTTTTTTTTAGCCCTTTTGTAATGATGGCTGATGTTTGGTTTGGAAAAAAGAGCTGCGTCTTTACTCTTCTGGCCTGCTGACTGCTTCTGTTGCATCCCCAGCCCTGGTTGCTGCTGCTGCTGTTTTCAATGTACAATCAGTAGAATATTTCATCTGTTGGTTGAATAAATGTGTTGTTAGAACAACAAACACAATGTTTTGGAAGTTGTTGCACAGTCCGATCCTTTAGTGCCCCGTACCGTACGTAGCGCATACTATTTTTGGTACGGAACACATTTTGCACTTGTTGATAACATGCAGCCCACTGATGAAGGCCCAATAAAGGAGCTCATAATTAACTAGAAGGGAGGCTCTTACATGAATCCGGCCCAGGTACATGCTCATGGTCTCCTAAACATAAATAAGAAAATAAATAAATAAATAAGTAAAGCTAAATGCTCATGCACCAGTTCTTTAAATTCACGATTTGAAAAGCCAAATTTTAATAGGAGGATATTATTTTCTATGAGAGTATCGTTACATTCAGTCGATACTATTCTTAGGCAAAGATAATGACCAGTCTTTTTTCTCCCATCATTTTCTTCCTGCAACCAGCGGACCCATGCAAATCGTAGTCAACGTCATAAATAGTTCCGGTCCATTATTATTTTTCGATAAGTATGCCCAACCCAGCCCAACACATTGGCGACACCACTTTATCCTCCGCCTTGGTGCGCTCGCCGCGGCGCCGCCGTCCGGCCCTGTCAACATAGTGAATCGGAAGAGGACTGTAGTTGTGAGTATGATAGTACGGACACACCAGGTCCACTCCCGAACACAAGCAAGTGTCTCTTTTACTACTCAGATGCACCCCTCATTTTTTTACTCTAATCCACCCTGCTGATATTTGGGACCCACATCATTGTCAACGTATAGTCAATTAACGACAGAATTGCACAACTTTTTTTTTTAGGATTTGTTCGGAGGAGCAGGCTATAAACTGTGTTGTGTGGTCTCTGTGGACCGTCTAACAACATGACCAGCCCAGCAGTTTTTTCTTTGGGAAAATAGGTAGCCCACTATTTCTTTTTGAAGAATACCCAAGCTAGGCCTATTTGTTTTCTCCGACTTACTGGGCTGCAAATCTTTCAAGACGAGGAGGGATGCATTTCGGCCTGGCCAAAGAGTATGGGTCGTGTATCTTAAAAGTAATATGAAAGGCGTTGCAAATTCCAAAAAAATTATAGCAAATGGGCAATTAGTTTTGTTTTTTGTTTTTGTTCTTCACTGATATTTTATATTTCATTGGATCTTAACATGACATAGTAATACTTTATTTTTAAATTTGTTTTAGTATGGCTACTAATTTTTGGATTAAGAATATTTTGTTCCCCAGCAAAAATATGCGAATTTTTAAAATTTCGCACATTTTTTAGTTCAAATTTTTAACCCTGGCACTGACCATAAAATGGGCAGCAATTCTAAAAATGGAAAATGGCTACAATAAATTCCATATGAATTAGCAAACGGGCAGTAAATTTTAAAAATAATAGCAAATGGGCTGTACACGCCACATATTTCGAGGCTGACTTGTTTACGCAAGGCTTTGTCAATCAACACACGATTCTAGCAGCAGTGACTGTTGGATGTCCATCCAACGACCGATGTGTTTCTTCAATCTCTGATCTTCCTGCTCCAGCCGCCTAAACCAGCGCCGGCGGGACTGCCTGCTCCCTCCTCTTGTGGCCGGCTGTGATGCTGTGCAAGCTTCACCGACCCACCCTACTCCCTCCGCTGGCCTGGCCATTCCTCTACCCACCTGCACCTCCTGTTACTCTCCGGTGATGGTAGGCTCACACCACAGCCGAACCAGTCAACCGTCATACTCTCCTCAGCATGGGCATCCACTGTTGTGTCTTCGCCGGCTCTGGGTCGTTCCATTCCTAGGACTCACCGTCGTCGACCGCGTTGGTGCTCTAGGCGCGGCGTGCTCAACATTCAACAAACGACAGCCATCGGAATAGGAATGTATGTGGAGAGGCTGACAGTAGGGACCCCCATGGTCCATGGCCGCACGCAAGCAACTGCCTCCTTATTACGCGAAAAAAATGATTCCTCCCACTGACATCTAGGGCGCACCGGTTCGGAGGCTAACCTGTGGGCCTACTAAGTTGACACGTATGCAGGGCTTTGTCAACTTAGTCAACAACCGATGCTAGCAGCAGTGACCGTGGGATTTTAATCGAATGGTCCTGCTGCTTCTTCAATCGCTGCTCTTCTTGCACCAGCCGCCCAAACCAGCGCCGGCGAGACCGCCTGTTCCTGCCTCCAGTGGCCGGCTGTGCTGCCGCGTAGGCTTCACCGCACCACCCTACTCCCACCGCTGGACAGGCCATCCCTCTACTGTCTACTCACCCACAACCCGTGTTATTCTGCGGCGACGGCAGCCTCACACCGTAGCTGAACCAGTCAACCCTCGTACTCCATTTTGCGTGGGCATCCACTGCCGCGTCTTCCCCGGATCCGCGTCATCCCCTTCCAGGCCTCGCCGTCGTCCACCGCCTTGGTGCTCTCGGCGCGGCGTGGTCAATGTGGTTAAGGAACGACTTCCATCGGAAGAGAACTGTACGTGGAGAGGCTGATAGCTGGGTCCACGGCACAGCAAGGAAGTGCCTCCTTATTACACGTAAAATAATTATTCCTCCACCTGACAGCAGGGACCCACCGGAAGGGAATCTGTATTTTGCAAAAAAAAAGTTTCCCCCATGACAGCTGGGATCTACCAGCTACATCTTTGCACGCAAGGAAGTGCATCCATATTACGGGCAAAAAAAATGATTCTCCCCCCTGACCACTGGGACCCACCATCAATAACTTCGCACGCAAGGAAGTGCCTCCTTATCCTCCCTGACAGTCGGAACCCACCTGGTCGAAGTGTACGTAGCGTTGTCATTCTGGTCGCGAACGTGTACGTACATACTGGTTGATCGGTCTCTCTGCAACGATGAACTGTGGTCGAGCAAGTAGCGGCACGTGTAGTAGTAGAGCCGCCGACGTAGCAGTTCAGGCAGTCCAGTCAAAACCGTGTACATGTACGTACAACCAGATGCCAAAAAATACGGCCACGTACGTACATACGGGCGGGGTCTCGAATGCCTACTTGCGCATTTGTACGACCAGGGCTCGTGTACATGGAGAGGCAACGGACGGCAGCAACAGCGTCCTGTTCATCGGAAGCCGACCGGCTGGGTCGGAACAGAGAAACTGTGTCGTGTTCATGGGGAGGCAACGAAATGTGTCGTGTTCATCGGGAGGCAAAGGAATGCGTCGTGTTCATCTGGAGGCAATGGAATACGTCGTGTTCATTGGGAGCCAACCGGCTTGGACGGAACAGCCGAAATGAGATCTAGCGTACCGCAGAACGGAGGAAACGGGCCTTCTATTCGACCGCGTATGGTCGAAACGGGGTCCTATTCATCGGGAATGGTCTGGCATACCACAGAACGGAGGAAACGGACTTGTGTTCGACCATGTACGGTCAAAACGGGGTCCTATTCATCGGGAAGGGTCTAGCGTACCGCAAAACGGAGGAAACGGACTTGTGTCCGACCTGGTACGGTCGAAACGGGGTCATGTTGATCAGGAGGGGTGTGGCATACCGCAAAACGGAGGAAACGGACATGTGTTGGAGCGCCTACGGTCGAAACGGTGTCCTGTTCATCCACCGTCTACTGCCTCGCTCCAGCCTCCACCTGCTACTGTTCATCCACCGTCGACTTCCTCCAGCCTCCACCTACTACTGTTCATCCACCTTCGACTTCCTCCAGCCTCCACCAGCTACTGTTCATCCACGGGGGTCCTGTTCATCTAGCCTCCACCGGCTACTGTTCAACCAGCCCTCCAGGGGGTCCTGTTCATCAACCCTCCACCGGCTACTATTCATGGAGCCTCCACGGGGTCTTGTTCATCCACCCTCCACCGGCCTCCTCGATTGGGGTCCTGTTCATCCAGCGGCAACGGCCTACTACTACCACAGGGTCCTGTTCATCCAACCCTCCCGTGAACTGTTCATCCAACCCCAACCACGTATGTCTCGACTCGTTCAACCAACCCCCATGTTCACTATTCATCAAGAGGCAGCAGGTTCGATCGGCTTCAGTTAGCAGCAGTAGCGAAGGAATCCCTTTATCGGGTTCAGTTAACAGCCAAGGGATCGATCGCTCGGGTTCAGTAAGCGAACGCCTCGCTCGGGTTCAGTTAGAGCCAACGCCTCGCACCCACGCGCGTACGTGTACGAGAGAAATGCGCAATCCCTCCGTGCATCGCTCGGCCTTGACCACCAACCATAGCTAGGAACCCATGATATTTTCCTCGCCCTCGCTTCTACCACGGTTTTTTCCATCATGGACGGCCCAAAGAATGTCATGCAGCTGCGTCTCCGGCCCGCCCAGGACGAAAAGCCCATTTTCTGTCATGATTTTTTGTCATAGAAGTAGGAGCCCACCACATCTATGATGATACTGGGTTTTGTCACAATTATCGTCATAGAAGTGTCATAAGCATGACAGAAAAAAAATTCGTTCGGCCCAAAATGTCACGGATGTCTCTTTTTTTTAGTGGGGTTTTACGCCTCGCGGCGGCCCGAACCTGGGTAAAACTGCCCGTGTGATCTCTATCACGCTGTGCTGCGCTCCTCCGCTCTTTGTGCAACGTGCTCAGTCCCCCTGTCAAACCAAAAGGGGCTCGTGGCCCCATAGGTGGCCGTGGATTCCCACGACATCTTTGGCGCACCAGGTAGGGGGACAGCGCTGGCACAAACCCGAGAAGTGTGCATAGCGCGTCATCTTCACCGCCATCTTCTTCATCAACGGCTCCATTGTCCATGGCGCCCAAGAAGAAGCCCGGTGCCGTAGGTCATCCATCCACCTCGAAGGCCCCACCGCACGCGACCGCTGATGCCGCGGACGCAGCGAGGGACGTGGTCGGTGCAGGCGGCGTCGTTACCACCTCCCCTGCGGCCGAAGCAGGAGCAGGAGGCACCGGAGAAGGACAACACCATCAACATCCCAGCGGCCACGCCCCACGAGGTATGGGAGGACAGATCATTCCGTCTGCACCTCCCCGTCCGGCCGAGGGGCACAGCCGCAGCGGGGGTACTTGCTCTAGGGGAATCGCAACTCCCCGACTGCTCCCGTCGCGGGTGCGACCGCAGAGCATGTGCCACCCTCGGAACGAGCCAACCCAGCCGCTATGCTAAACGAAGCCACCGGCCCTCAAGCGCCTCGACCTCGTCAACACGCCATTCAGGCGGCTGGCTCACGACGACGAGAGCACGATGCAACCGCTACCGGCACTGTCAGGAGCCAGGCGACGTTACAGTTTTCATCGACATCCGTGCCAAGCACCGCTTCGGAGGCCATGGCGCGGGCCCAGCTGTTGTTGAGATTTCCGCCGGCAGCCGATCAGATGGATGAGTGGAGAGCCACCATTCAGAGTCTGATTGGCTTCGCCGACGTGGGAGGATCGCAGCGGGCTGGCCCGCCACAACCTCCGCAGGCAACGACAACAGCCCACGCAGCTGGCCGTGCGGATGGGGCCACTCCTACGGTGCAGTCCCCTCCACGGCAGCCAGCGCGGGAGCTGCGCAACCGAGAACACGACGACGTCTCGATGGCTTCGTCCAACCCTCGAGCGCGTCAAGGCCAACGGCGAGTCCTGGAGGACAGGCAGAGGGAAGGCGTACGTGTCACCACCGAGCGACACCGCGATGCCCACCACCAGTTCGACAGGCGTGATGGCCCCGACATCGACGAGCCCGCACTCGCTGAAGGCGAGTACCTGCCTTTCGATGCTGGGTGCCCTGCCTTCTCCCGCGAGCTACGGCAAGTCCGTTGGCCATCCACTCGCACGTTCAAGCCAGAGATACCAGAGAAGTATGACGGGAGGCTGAACCCGACAGAGTTCTTGAGCATCTACACCATCACTGTTCAAGCTGCCAGGGGAAGAGATGAGAAGGTATTTGCCAACTACTTCCCTTTGGCACTCAAGCCTAATGTGAGGTCTCAGCTGATGCACCTGCCGGAGAACTCCATTTTAACCTGGGCTGACCTGTGCCATGAGTTCGTTGGCGCCTTCACAGGCGGCCGTCAAGAACCAGGGCAGCCCAGCGACTTGAAGCTTCTCCCACAGAAGGAAGGTGAGAGCCTGCGGAAATACAAGCAGAGATTCAACCGAGTCCACAGGAATATTCCAGACATCCACCCAGCAGCTGTCATAGCTGCGTTCTAGTCTAACGTGCGCAATCGTATACGTTCCAAGATGAATGTTCGATTGCTAAGACTATGAAGGAGCTTTACACTCTGGTGGATAAGTGTGCTCGAATAGAGGAGGGGAGGAAGCTCCCCGGAGAAGAGGATGGCGTCGACATCGATTCAGAGGATGATGACGAGGCCACCAGTCAAAAGAAGAAGAACAAGAAGCACAACAAAAGGCGCAAGGATAAAGAAGTGATGACCGTTGAGGGATCGGGCACGCCTATTACCGGCATGAAAGCCAAGGCTGAGATACCCGGCAAGGAAGTTGCCGTGTGCACTGATTGTAGGGAAGACGAGGCTGCCGAGAAGGCTGGGAAAGGCGATGGCCTGTATTGCAAGATCCATCAGACCAAGGGCCACGATCTCCAGGAGTGTCATCAGGTTGAGCAGCTTGTCAAGAAGCAGAGGGCTGAATATGGGAAGCGAGATAAAGAGAAAGGTCAGAATGGCGCTGGCAGAAAGGGCCGGGGTGGTGGAGCAAGCCGCCCCGGCAAGGCTCCTCAGAATCAAGGGAAACCCGCCAGAGGCCGTGAGAAGGAGGATTGCAATGATGAGAGTGATGGAGGAGATGAAGAGGAAACCAGCGAGCAGGAATTCTAGAAAGCCACTGAAGCGCTGTGCATTGACCGGGGTGCTTCTTTGCACTCCTCCCACCGCCTACTTAAACGGTGGGTGCGTGAAGTCAATGTCGTGGAGCCAGCGGCAGACTCTCGGAGGCCACTCAAGTGGTCCCGCACACCCATCATCTTCGACGAAGAGGACCACCCTGACCGCACCATCGCGGTAGGGTGCCTGCCGTTGTTGGTATCACCAACAATACACAACCGCAGAGTCACAAAGATGTTGGTTGACGGCGGGGCCGGGTTGAATCTGATTTCTTCAAAGGTCATCAGCAAACTCCAGATAGCAGAAGAAGAGCTCAAGGTTACTGGTACATTTCAAGGAATCAACCCCAGCAGGAGTCGTCCTAAGGGGAAAATCACGTTGCCGGTGACATTTGGGGAAGAGTTGAATTACCGGACTGAGAAGATCGTGTTTGATGTGGTTGACCTCCCCCTGCCATACAATGGAATCCTTGGTCTCCTAGCTCTGGCCAAGTTTATGGTGGCATCCCACTATGCCTACAACACCTTGAAGATGCCAGGGCCGGTGGGCGCCATATCCATTCCATCAGACAAAAAGGACGCAATTATTTGCGTGGACAAGATGTACCAGGAACAAGTTGTTGGTGAATGTAGCATGCAATTTCAAAATTTTCCTACGCTCACGCAAGATCTATCTAGGAGATGCAAAGCAACGAGAGGGGGAGAATGTGTCTACGTACCCTCATAGATCGAAAGTGGAAGCGTTTGACAACGCGGTTGATGTAGTCGTACACCTTCACGATCCGTCCCGATCAAGTACCAAACATACGGCACCTCCGCGTTCAGCACACGTTCAGCTCGATGACGTCCTCGCCTTCTTGATCCAGCAAGACGGGCGAAGTAGTAGATGAGTTCCAGCAGCACGACGGTGTGGTGACGGTGTTGGTGAAGAACAATCTCCGGAGGGCTTCGCCAAGCACAACGGAAACTATGACGGAGGATAAACTAGAGGGGACGGGGTTGCCAGCACACAGCTTGGTGTTTCTTGATGTGTCTTGGGTGCTAGCCCTGCCCTCTATTTATATGTTGAGCCCTGGGGTCGAAACTTGGAGTAAAAGCCTCCTCAAAGTCGGTTTTGCCCAAAAGGCAAGAGTCCTACTCGGACTCCAGGACCAAACGCCACAATCCTTGGCGTCTGGCCCAGACGCCATGGGCCTCGGCGTCTGGCCTAGGGCCAGACGCCAAGGTCTCCGGCGTTTGGCCCCCTGGCCTCCGCAAAACTCCTTTTGCTCCAACTTATCGTCCCGTGGGCCTGACCCCTTGGCCTAACCATATCATCCAATATATGAATCTTTACCTCCGGACCATTCTGGAGCTCCTCGTTATGTCTGTGATCTCATCCGGGACTCCAAACAACATTCGGTCACCAACATACATAACTCATATAGTACTATATCATCAATGAACATTAAGCGTGCGGACCCTATGGGTTCGAGAACTATGTAGACATGACTGAGACACCTCTCTAGTCAATAACCAATAGTGGAACCTGGATGCCCATATTGGCTCCTACATATTCTCCGAAGATCTTTATCGGTCGAACCGTTATGACAACATAAGTTATTCCCTTTGTCATCGGTATGTTACTTGCCCGAGATTCGATCGTCGGTATCTTCATACCTAGTTCAATCTCGTTACCGGCAAGTCTCTTTACTCGTTCCGTAATATATCATCCCGCAACTAACTCATTAGTCACTTTGCTTGCAAGGCTTCTTATGATGTGCATTACCGAGAGGGCCCAGAGATACCTCTCCGATACTCAGAGTGACAAATCCTAATCTCGATCTATGCCAACCCAACAAACACCTTCGAAGATACCTGTAGAGCATCTTTATAATCACCCAGTTACGTTGTGACGTTTGATAGCACACAAGGTATTCCTCGGGTATCCGGGAGTTGCATAATCTCATAGTCAAAGGAATATGTATAAGTCATGAAGAAAGCAATAGCAATAAAACTTAACGATCATTATGCTAAGCTAACGGATGGGTCTTGTCCATCACATCATTCTCCTAATGATGTGATCCCGTTCATCAAATGACAACACATGTCTATGGTTAGGAAACTTAACCATCTTTGATTAACGAGCTAGTCTAGTAGAGGCATACTAGGGACACAATGTTTTGTCTATGTATTCACACATGTATCAAGTTTCCGGTTAATACAATTCTAGCATGAATAATAAACATTTATCATGATATAAGGAAATATAAATAACAACTTTATTATTGGCTCTAGGGCATATTTCCTTCAGTCTCCCACTTGCACTAGAGTCAATAATCTAGTTCACATCGCCATGTGATTTAACACCAATAGTTCACATCTTTATGTGATTAACACCCATAGTTCACATCGCCATGTGACCAACACCCAAAGGGTTTACTAGAGTCAATAATCTAGTTCACATCGCTATGTGATTAGCACCCAAAGAGTACTAAGGTGTGATCATGTTTTGCTTGTGAGAGAGGTTTAGTCAATGGGTCTGCCATATTCAGATCCGTATGTATTTTGCAAATTTCTATGTCTACAATGCTCTGCACAGAGCTACTTTAGCTAATTGCTCCCACGTTTAATACATATCTAGATTGAGACTTAGAGTCATTTAGATCAGTGTCAAAGCTTGCATCGACGTAACTCTTTACGATGAACTCTTTATCACCTCCATAATCGAGAAACATTTCTTTAATCATCTAAGGATAATTTTGACCGCTGTCCAGTGATCTACTCCTAGATCACTATTGTACTCCCTTGCTAAATACATGGCAAGGTACACGATATGTCTGGTACACAGTATGGCATACTTTATAGAACCTATGGCTGAGGCATAGGGAATGACTTTCATTCTCTCTCTATCTTCTGCCGTGGTCATGCTTTGAGTCTTACTCAACTTCACACCTTGCAACACAGGAAAGAACCCTTTCTTTGACTGATCCATTTTGAACTTCTTCAAAATCTTGTCAAGGTATGTGCTTTGTGAAAGTCCTATTAAGCGTCTCGACCTATCCCTATAGATCTAGATGCTCAATACTTAAGCAGCTTCACTAAGGTCTTTTTATTGAAAAATTCATATTCAAGTATCCTTTTATGCTATCCAGAAATTCTATATCATTTCCAATCAGCAATAAGCCATCCACATATAATATCAGAAATGCTACAGAGTTCCCACTCACTTTCTTGTAAATACAGGCCTCACTGTAAGTCTGTATAAAACCATATGCTTTGATCACCTTATCAAAGCATATATTCCAACTCCGAGATGCTTGCACCAGTCCATAGATGGATCGCTGGAGCTTGTACACTTTGTTAGCACCTTTAGGATCGACAAAACCTTCTGGTTGCATCATATACAACTCTTCTTTAATAAATCCATTAAGGAATGCAGTTTTGACATCCATTTGCCAGATTTCATAAAATGCGGCAATTGCTAACATGATTCGGACAGACTTTAAGCATCGATACGAGTGAGAAAATCTCATCGTAGTCAATACCTTGAACTTGTCGAAAACCTTTCGCAACAAGTCGAGCTTTATAGATAGTAACATTACCATCAGCATCAGTCTTCCTCTTGAAAATCCATTTATTCTCTATGGCTTGCCGACCATTGGGCAAGTCAACCAAAGTCCATACTTTGTTCTCATACATGGATCCCATCTCAGATTTCATGGCCTCAAGCCATTTTGCGGAATCTGGGCTCATCATAGCTTCTTCATAGTTCGTAGGTTCGTCATGGTCAAGTAACATGACTTCCAGAACAGGATTACGAGGTGCGGATCATGCAGATTTCATGGCCTCAAGCCACTCTGGTGCGGATCGTGCTCTGGTTCACCTACGAGGTTCTGTAGCAACTTGATCTGAAGTTTCATGATCATTATCATTAGCTTCCTCTCCAGTTGGTGGAGGCATCACGGGAACGGATTTCTTAGATGAGCTACTTTCCAAATTGAGAGAAGGTACAATTACCTCATCAAGTTCTACTTTCCTCCCACTCACTTCTTTCGAGAGAAACTCCTTCTCTAGAAAGGATCCATTCTTAGCAACAAATATCTTGCCTTCGGATCTGTGATAGAAGGTGCTCCCAACAGTTTCTTTTGGGTATCCTATGAAGACGCACTTCTCCGATTTGGGTTCGAGCTTATCAGGCTGAAGCTTTTTCACATAAGCATCACAACCCCAAACTTTAAGAAACGACAGCTTAGGTTTCTTGCCAAACCACAGTTCATACGGTGTCGTCTCAACGGATTTAGACGGTGCCCTATTTAATGTGAATGCAGCTGTCTCTAATGGATAACCCCAAAACGATAGTGGTAAATCGGTAAGAGACATCATAGATCGCACCATATCTAATAAAGTACGGTTACGACATTCGGACACACCATTACGCTGTGGTGTTCCAGGTGGCCTGAGTTGTGAAACTATTCCACATTGTTTTAAATGAAGGCCAAACTCGTAACTCAAATATTCGCTTCCGCGATCAGATCATAGAAAATTTATTTTCTTGTTACGATGATTCTCCACTTCACTCTAAAATTCTTTGAACTTTTCAAATGTTTCAGACTTGTGTTTCATTAAGTAGATATACCCATATCTGCTCAAATCATCTGTGAAGGTCAGAAAATAATGATACCTGCCGCGAGCCTCAACACTCATCGGACCGCATACATCAGTATGTATTATTTCCAATAAGTCAGTTGCTCGCTCCATTGTTCTAGAGAACGGAGTTTTAGTCATCTTGCCCATGAGGCATGGTTCACAAGTATCAAGTGATTCATAATCAAGTGATTCCAAAAGCCCATCAACATGGAGTTTCTTCATGTCCTTTACACCAATATGTCGTAAACGGCAGTGCCACAAATATGTTGCACTATCATTATCAACTTTGCATCTTTTGGTCTCAATATTATGAATATGTGTATCACTACGATCGAGATTCAATAAACCATTTATATTGAGTGTATGACCATAGAAGGCTTTATTCATATAAACAGAACAACAATTATTGTCTGACTTAAATGAATAACCGTATCGCAATAAACATGATCCAATCATATTCATGCTCAACGCAAACACCAAATAACATTTATTTAGGTCCAACACTAATCCTGAAGGTAGAGGGAGTGTGCGATGGTGATCTTATCAACCTTGGAATTACTTCCAACACACATCGTCACCTCGTCATTAACTAGTCTCTGTTCATTTTGCAACTCCTGTTTTGAGTTACTAATGTTAGCAACTGAACCGGTATCAAATACCCATGGGCTACTATGAACACTAGTAAAATACACATCAATAACATGTATATCAAATATACATTTGTTCACTTTGCCATCCTTCTTATCCGCCAAGTATTTGGGGCAGTTCCGCTTCAAGTGACCATTTCCTTTGCAGTAGAAGCACTCACTTTCAGGCTTAGGTCCATCTTTGGGCTTCTTCATGGGAGTGACAACCTGTTTGCCATTCTTCTTGAAGTTCCCTTTCTTTCCCTCCCCCTTTTTCTTGAAACTAGTGGTCTTGTCAACCATCAACACTTGATGCTATTTCTTGATTTCTACCTTCGCCGATTTCAGCATCGCGAATAGCTTGGGAATCGTTTTCGTCATCCCTTGCATATTATAGTTCATCACGAAGTTCTAGTAACTTGGTGATAGTGACTAGAGAACTCTGTCAATCACTATTTTATCTGGAAGATTAACTCCCACTTGATTCAAGCGATTGTAGTACCCAGACATTCTGAGCATATGCTCACTGGTTGAGCTATTCTCCTCCATCTTGTAGGCAAAGTACTTGTCAGAGGTCTCATACCTCTCGACACGGGCATGAGTCTGAAATACCGATTTCAGCTCTTGGAACATCTCATATGCTCCGTGGCGTTCAAAACATTTTTGAAGTCCCGGTTCTAAGCCGTAAATCATGGCGCACTAAACTATCAAGTAGTCATCATATCGAGCTTGCTAAACGTTCATAACATTTGCATCTGCTCCTGCAATAGGTCTGTCACCTAGCGGTGCATCAAGGACATAATTCTTCTGTGCAGCACTGAGGATAATCCTCAGATCACGAAACCAGTCCGCATCATTGCTACTATCATCTTTCATCTTAGTTTTCTCTAGGAACATATCAAAAATAAAACAGGGGAGCTATACGCGAGCTATTGATCTACAACATAATTTGCAAATACTACCAGGACTAAGTTCTTGATAAATTAAAGTTCAATTAATCATATTACTTAAGAACTCCCACTTAGATAGACATCCATCTAGTCATCTAAATGATCACGTGATCCATATCAACTAAACCATGTCCGATCATCACGTGAGACGGAGTAGTTTTCAATGGTGAACATCTCTATGTTGATCATATCTACTATATGATTCATGTTCGACCTTTCGGTCTCAGTGTTCTGAGGCCATATCTGCATATGCTAGGCTCGTAAAGTTTAACCCGAGTATTCCGCATGTGCAAAACTGTCTTGCACCCGTTGTATTTGAACGTAGAGCCTATCACCCCCGATCATCATGTGGTGTCTCAGCACGAAGAACTTTCGCAACGGTGCATACTCAGGGAGAACACTTACACCTTGAAATTTAGTGAGGGATCATCTTATAATGCTACCGCCGTACTAAGCAAAATAAGATGCATAAAAGATAAACATCACATGCAATCAAAATATGTGACATGATATGGCCATCATCATGTTGTGCCATTGATCTCCATCTCCAAAGCACCGTCATGATCTCCATTGTCACCGGCTTGACACCTTGATCTCCATCGTAGCGTCGTTGTCGTCTCACCAACTATTGCTTCTACGACTGCCGCTACGACATAGTGATAAAATAAAGCAATTACATGGCGATTGCATTTCATACAATAAAGCGACAACCATAAGGCTCCTGCCAGTTGCCGATAACTTTTACAAAACATGATCTTCTCATACAATAACGTATATCACATCATGTCTTGACCATATCACATCACAACATGCCCTGCAAAAACAAGTTAGACGTCCTCTACTTTGTTGTTGCAAGTTTTACGTGGCTGCTACGGGCTTCTAGTAAGAACCGTTCTTACCTACGCATCAAAACCACAACGATTTTTTCGTCAAGTGTGCTGTTTTAACCTTCAATAAGGAACGGCCGTAGTCAGACTCGATTCAACTAAAGTTGGAGAAACAGACACCCACCAGCCACCTGTGTGCAAAGCACGTCGGTAGAACCAGTCTCATGAACGCGGTCATGTAATGTCGGTCCGGGCCGCTTCATCCAACAATACCGCCGAATCAAAGTAAGACGTTGGTGGTATGCAGTATGACTATTATCGCCCACAACTCTTTGTGTTCTACTCATGCATATCATCTACGCATAGACCTGGCTTGGATGCCACTGTTGGGGAACGTAGCATGCAATTTCAAAATTTTCCTACGCTCACGCAAGATCTATCTAGAAGATGCATAGCAACGAGAGGGGGAGAGTGTGTCTACGTACCCTCCTAGATCGAAAGCGGAAGCGTTTGACAACGCGGTTGATATAGTCGTACACCTTCATGATCCGTCCCGATCAAGTACCGAACGTACGGCACCTCTGCGTTCAGCACACGTTCAGCTCGATGACGTCCTCGCTTTCTTGATCCAGCAAGACGGGCGAAGTA
The DNA here is from genome assembly GCA_011799875.1 of Thinopyrum elongatum. NCBI lineage: Eukaryota > Viridiplantae > Streptophyta > Magnoliopsida > Poales > Poaceae > Thinopyrum > Thinopyrum elongatum. The sequence continues at coordinate 55,233,807 of CM022299.1, read as the reverse complement.
GTAGATGAGTTCTGGCAGCACGACGGCGTGGTGACGGTGTTGGTGAAGAACAATCTCCACAGGGCTTCGCCAAGCACAACGGAAACTATGATGGAGGATAAACTAGAGGGGACGGGGTTGCCGGCACACGGCTTGGTGTTTCTTGATGTGTCTTGGGTGCTAGCCCTGCGCCTCTATTTATATGTTGAGCTCTGGGGTCGAAACCTGGAGTAAAAGCCTCCTCAAAGTCAGTTTTGCCCGAAAGGCAAGAGTCCTACTCAGACTCCAGGACCAAACGCCACAATCCTTGGCGTCTGGCCTAGACGCCATGGGCCTCGGAGTCTGGCGCAGGGCCAGACGCCAAGGTCTCCGGTGTTTGGCCCCCTGGCCTCCGCAAAACTCCTTTTACTCCGACTTATCGCCCCGTGGGCCTGACCCCTTGGCCTAACCATATCATCCAATATATGAATCTTTACCTCCGGACCATTCCGAAGCTCCTCATCATGTCCGTGATCTCATCCGGGACTCCGAACAACATTAGGTCACCAACATACATAACTCATAGAGTACTATATCATCAACGAACGTTAAGCATGCGGACCCTACGGGTTCGAGAACTATGTAGACATGACTGAGACACCTCTCTAGTCAATAAACAATTGCAGAACCTGGATGCCCATATTGGCTCCTACATATTCTATGAAGATCTTTATCGGTCAAACCGTTATGACAACATACGTTATTCCCTTTGTCATCGGTATGTTACTTGCCCGAGATTCGATCGTCGGTATCTTCATACCTAGTTCAATCTCATTACTGGCAAGTCTCTTTACTCGTTCCGTAATACATCATCCCGCAACAAACTCATTAGTCACTTTGCTTGCAAGGCTTCTTATGATGTGCATTACCGAGAGGGCCCAGAGATACCTCTCCGATACTCGGAGTGTCAAATCCTAATCTCGATCTATGTCAACACAACAAACACCTTCGGAGATACCTGTAGAGCATCTTTATAATCACCCAGTTACGTTGCGACGTTTGATAGCACACAAGGTATTCCTACGGTATCCGGGAGTTGCATAATCTCATAGTCAAAGGAATATGTATAAGTCATGAAGAAAGCAATAACAATAAAACTTAACGATCATTATGCTAAGCTAACGGATGGGTCTTGTCCATCACATCATTCTCCTAATGATGTGGTCCCATTCATCAAATGACAACACATGTCTATGGTTAGGAAACTTAACCATCTTTGATTAACGAGCTAGTCTAGTTGAGGCATACTAGGGACACAATGTTTTGTCTATGTACTCACACATGTATCAAGTTTCCGGTTAATACAATTCTTGCATGAATAATAAACATTTATCATGATATAAGGAAATATAAATAACAACTTTATTATTGCCTCTAGGGCATATTTCCTTTAGCAGTCACGGCAGAGGCCACTGAAGCTGCAATCCCCGTCAAGGAAAGTAATGGAAAGAAGAAGGCTAACAGGGACGCCGGCAAGGAATCCGGGAAGCGTACCTCTTCGGAGTATGCTGCGCCTATTGATGACTCCCCAGAGAGTTCCAATAGCAAGAGATCCAAGGCTTCTGCACCCGCTGAGAAAAAGGTCCCGGCAGGGCTGGCTGGCGCTGATGGTAATTTCACTATCAGCGCCACCCTCGATGACAAACAGAAAAGCGCGCTCATTGCCTTCCTGTGGGTGAATGTCGATGTGTTTGCCTGGCAACCATCTGACATCCCAAGTGTTCCCAGGGAGGTAATCGAGAACCACCTTGGTGTCTGCCCACATGCTCGGCCCGTCAAGCAGAAGGTCCGGAAGCAAGGTTTGGAGTAGCAACAGTTTATTGCCGAGGAGATCAAGAAACTTGAGGCAGCTGGTCTGGTTAGAGGAGTGTTGGATCCAACGTGGTTAGCAAATCCTGTGGTGGTACGCAAAGCTAATGGGAAGTGGAGGCTGTGCATAGATTTTACGGATTTGAACAAGGTATGCCCGAAGGACCCATTTACCTTGCCACGCATCGACCAGATTGTGGATTCCAACTCCGGGTGTGACCTGCTTTCCTTCCTGGATGCCTACTCTGGATATCATCAGATCTTCATGTCCAAGGAAGATGAAGAGAAGACCGTGTTCATCACCCCATGTGGCACATACTGCTTCGTGCGGATGCCTTTCGAGTTGAAGAGCGCTGGGTCCACTTTCGCAAGAGCAGTCCAGATTGGTTTTGAGTCACAGTTGCACAGAAACGTTGAGGCTTATATGGATGATATTGTGGTCAATACCAAGGACAGATCAACCCTCATTCAGGATTTAGAAGAGACGTTTCCTAATCTGCGCAAAATCAACTTGAAGCTAAACCTGGAGAAATGTGTATTTGGTGTTCCTTCCAGCAAGCTACTTGGCTTCTTTGTGTCCCATCGGGGGATAGAGGCCAACCCCGACAAGATCAAGGCTATCGAGCAGATTCAAGCACCCAAGACAGTCAAGGACGTTAGGCGTTTGACTGGCTGTGTTGCCACGCTTAGCAGATTCATTTCCAAGAGTGCCGAGCGTGCCTTGCCATTATTCAAGATTTTGAAAAAGGCAGTACCCACGGAGTGGGCCCCACAGGTAGTAGCTGCACTACAAGATTTGAAGGCCTACCTTTCCTCTGTACCCACTTTGGTCGCTCCAAAACCTCAAGAGCCGTTGCTGCTATACTTGGCAGCAACTAATCAAGTGGTTAGCGCAGCACTGGTGGCATAGCAGGAAGTGGATGAAGCAGCAGACATAGCTGGTGTCCCTCCCGGGGTGGAAAGTGGGAACACCCTGGCAAGGTCAGATGTAGATCAAGATGGAGAAGAGCAAAGAAGTGGAAGCAGTTCTCTGGTCACGGCAAAGAAGGAAGTGGTGCAGCGCCTAGTATACTTCGTCAGCTCCCTGATGTAGGGGGCTAGATCCAGGTACTCTAGCGTGCAAAAATTGATTTTTCGCCTTGTCATGGCCTCCAGGAAACTACGCCACTACTTCCAAGCCCACGAGATCACAGTTCTCACCCATTTCTCTTTGCAACGGATACTCCGAAACCCTGAGGCTATCGGCAGGATAGTGGAGTGGGCTTTGGAGTTATCCAGCTTTGGTTTGAAGTTTGAGAGCACATCAACCATTCAGAGCAGAGCGTTGGCAAAGTTTATTACAGAATGAAAGCCAACTCCTGACGAAGAGGTGTTGGAGACAGTTATTCCCGGCAAGGAAGCACCCCAAGAATGGATCATGTATTTCGATGGTGCCTTCTCCCTACAAGGTGCAGGGGCTGGCGTGCTTCTCGTCGCTCCCACTAGAGAGCACCTGAAGTACGTCGTCCTGATGCATTCTCCCCTGGAGGAGGCTACCAACAATACAACAGAGTATGCAGGGCTCCTTGCCGGGCTCAGAGTTGCAACAGAAGTGGGGATCAAGAAGCTGATCATCCGCGGAGATTCACAAATTGTGGTGAGACAAGTCAACAAGGATTACCAAAGTCCATTGATGGAGACATACATTGAGGAAGTTGGAGGAGTGCTTTGATGGATTGCAAACAGAGCACGTACCCCATGCGGAAAACAGCATTGCTGATCATCTGTTGAAGTGCGCTGCACAAAAGCTCCTTGTGGAACCAGGAACTTTTGTTCTCCATCTGACACTGCCCTCCGTATCCCCGGTAACAATGGCTAGAAAGAGGCGGAAGCTGGACTCCGGCAAACCCCTCCCGGTAGAACCTTCCGAGGATCCCGGCAGAAAGCTTGTCGGGCGCAACTCCCCTTCGGTCGCTGAGCTGCATCCTCCCGCCAGGCCACCGGTCCCCGCGGTCGAGGATTGCACTCTCACGAATGAGGAGGTGCCGTTAGTCCTCGTCGTCGAGCCACAGGCTCCGTCTTGGGCATGACACATAGTCATTTCCTCCAAACTGGAGAACTTCCCGAAGAGGAAGAAGCTGAAAGAGTAGCCCAGAGGGCCAGTATGTATCAGTTCGTTGATGACACGCTGTACAGAACGAGGCCCAACGGTGTGAAATTGAAGTGCATTTGCCGGGAAGGAGGAAAGGAACTGCTGGCGGAGATACACAAGGGTATGTGCGGCTCCCACATTGGATCAAGGGCGTTGGTTGGGAAAGCTTTCCAGCAAGGATTCTACTGGCCCACAGCCCTCCAAGATTTGGTCGAGCTTGTCACCAAGTGTGAAGCCTGCTAGTTCCATTCCAAGAATATCCATCTGCCTGCCCAAGCTCATCAGACAATCCCTTTGTCATGGCCGTTTTCGGTCTTGGGGCTCGATATCCTTGGCCCTTTCCCGCGTGCTGCAGGGGGCTTTGAATTCTTGTTCATTGCAATCGACAAGTTTACAAAGTGGCTGGAAGTAGAGCCCGTGAGAAAGGTGACTGCTTAGTCAGCTATCAAGTTCTTGAAAGGATTGGTGTGCCGCTTTGGAGTTCCTGCCCAGATCATCACTGACAACGGCACCCAATTCACGAGTCGCGCCTTCATGCAACACGTTCAAGCCCTCGGGAGCAAAATCTCGTTTGCCTCTGTGGCCCATCCAAGGAGCAACAGGCAAGCTGAGAGCGCGAACGCTAAAGTGTTGTGAGGACTCAAGACGAGAACATTTGATAGGCTGCAGAAGTGTGGCAGGCGGTGGATCGATGAGCTCCGGTGGTTCTTTAGTTCCTCAGAACAATACTAAATCGAGCTACTGGGCAGACTCCCTTCTCCCTAGTCTATGGGGCAGAAGCAGTTACCCCCACGGAACTCATTTACGGGTCACCTCGAGTGCTTGCCTATGATTAAGTAGCGCAAGATCAGAACCAGTGTGATGATGCTGTGCTACTCAAGGAGAACCATCTCCGGGCTGCTACGCGTGCCGCACGCTATCAGCAAGCCCTGCGTCGCTATCACAGCCGCAGGGTTCATGCCCGGTGTTTTGAGGAAGGCCACCTTGTCTTTAGGCGCGTTCAGTCCACCAAGGGTGCAAACAAGTTGACGCCGAAGTGGGAAGGCCCTTACCAGGTAGTACGAGTCACCAGACCTGGCGTAGTCCGTCTAGAGACCAGAGATGGCATTCAGCTGCAAAACTCATGGAACATTGAGCATCTCCCCAAGTTCTACCCGTAAGGCGTGGCTGTCGGGCCCTGCCCGGCAGCCACCCTTTTGTACAGGCCTTGCCTCTGTTGCATGTAACCCCTTGTACAAAGCCAGGCGCAGACCCTGAGCAACAAAGAAATAAATGAAGCGCTGGGGGCCCCCAAAAATTGCATGCATGCATAAGCATATCATGAGCATTGCATGTTCATGTAGATAAGATCGCATGAGGCATCATTTTCATCTGCGTCAAACTGCAGGCTCCTACCGTGGATTCGGTCCCGAAAAAGGAGAGGAGAAGGCAAGCCTACATTGCGATCCCCGACAAGCCCAAACAGATAAGTTCTCTCTCTTATCCATACGGGTTGCTTCGGTCGGGTAGGTTGTAGTGGCCTTTGGCGAGAAAGTTGGCGGGGGGCTGGTCCCTCTTTACGATTTGTGCCCGGTAGGCCCAGCCTCTCGGCAGCAAACTGAGGGTACCAGCAGGATAGCCTACCGGGGGAAAACATGTTTACTTGAGCGTATGGAGGCATTCTGCCTCTGCATGGACATGTTACATGCACAAGTGGCCGGCAAGGTTTGTCTTTTTCATTAATATGCTGATCAACAAGTATAGACCTTACAGAACACTAACATGGATAAAAGAGATTGCATAATTTGAGCTAAAGTTTGGCAAGTGCCTACATATTTTAGGTTGAAAAAAGATAAATGCTCATGATGCCTTTTTACTCTGTCCTACCCTTCTTCGAAACTACGGAGGCAGACGCTGTTGAGCAGAAGTTCTCGTCGCCACTTGGGGAGGACCGGACCCCCGACCTCTCACCATGACAGACATGGGCAACTTTAGAAATGGAGAAGGAAGGAGGTGTGGAGGAACATCTCGCACCACGCCCCCTTTTTATAGGCGGGCGTGGCAAGGGGCTTGGTTTTTTCGTGGAGGTGGCCGCCCTGCTTGGCCAGTCCAGCTCCTCCTCACCATTAACGGCTCGAAGAATGAAGGCCGACCCCCTGCGCCAATCCATGACCCCTGGCTTTCTTCCATGGCACTCATTCCCGCACCCTCCGCACCTGCCACCAACCTTGCGCAATGCATGCAATACACGTGGCAGAAGCGCTTGGAGTGGGGAGAGATAGTGGGGTGGCAGTTACCGCCCCATGAACAAGGGACATGGGTAACTCCACGGATCATGGCCCATTATCTCCATCACTGCGGTCGGCATTATGCGACGCACGGGAGAATCGGAAACTGACTTGGGCTCAGATTAATGAGGAAGCAAAGAAGATCTCAAGGGGCAAGCATCCATTTCCCCCTCGCCTGTGCAGAAGTTAAGGCCTGCCCTGACGACGCCCGGCAGCTCGTTCAGGCCAGGCCCGGGGGCTCCTGTCGGTGCAAAAAACCCTGGTTCTGTTGCCCAGACTATGCACAGGCCCGAGACCAAGATTGCAACATACAAGACAAGGCCAAGGTGAAGAGATAGGCTCTTTGAGGAATCAAAGGGCAGGTTGAGAAGACCAAGTCAAGCCAAGTAGCAAGACATCGCTAAGGGAAAACCTCCCTTGCCGGGCAGGAGAACCTGGCGAGGTCAAGGTTGCCGCGGAAGCAAGCCTCAAGACCGCCCCGGCAGGCCTGCCGGGTCCTACGAAGGCAAAACACCCCGCCAAGGCTTCATAGCGACGCAAGTCACCGATCGGTGCGGTGTCAAGCCCCCAAGTGACTAAGTGGCAGTTATGCGACACATGACAGCCACTTCTAGAGGAAACCACCTCCAAATGACACCCGTCCAGAGACGTGTCAAGCAGGCAGGCGAAAAGGTGGCCAAGCAGCCCGGCAAGGCTTGCCGAGGAGGCTACGATGTGACACTAAGCGGCGCATTTAATGCGCTCTGTTCTGCCTGCAGAGTTAGGTATGATAGCACTGTTTTCTATCTAATCAGCACACATTTACTGATTTTCCACTGTGGTAACCCCTTGATCTATAAAAGGAGGCCCATGGCAACCATAAAATGGGTTCGGAACCTTGTACACTTGTACGCGCGTAACTGCTCTGGCCCTAAGGCAACCCTGCCGAGCAAGAGCGCTGTGTTTCCACCACAATCCACCATCAATCCACCAAAGCAGGAGTAGGGTTTTACGCCTTGTGGCAGCGCGAACCTGGGTAAAACTACCCGTGTGATCTCTACCGCGCTACCATGCAGTCCTCCGCTCTTTGTGCAACGTGCTCAGTCCCCCTGCCGAACCAAAATGGGCTCGTGGCCCCATAGGTGGCCGTGGTTTCCCACAACATGGAGGAAGGTTGGTGATGATGATGGCGATGAATCCCCCTCTCCGGAGCCCCGAAAAGACTCCAGATCAGCCCTCCCGATGAAGAATGGGAGGCAGCAGCGGCTCCGTATCGTAAAACGCGATGAACCCTTCTCTCTGATTTTTTCTCTCCGGATGTGAATATATAGAGTTGGAATTAGGGTCGGAGGAGGTTCGGGAGGCCCACAAGCCACCAGGGCACACCCTAGGGGGGCGCCCTCCAGGCTTGTGGCCAATGGGTGGACCCCCTTTGGTTGATTATTTTGCCATTATTTTTTATATATTCCAGAAATATTCTCCGTAAATTTTTAGGTCAATCCAAGAACTTTTATTTCTGCGCAAAAATAGCACCATGGCAATTCTGCTGAAAACAGCATCAGTCCGGGTTAGTTCCATTCAAATCATGTAAATTAGAGTCCAAAACAAGGGCAAAAGATTTTGGAAAAATAGATACGATGGAGACGTATCAAGTATATGTCAAAAGAAGAATCAATAATACATTACCTAAGAAAGAACGTACTCCATGGAAAAGGAAATGTCACAATGAGGGGCTCAATTATTCATCAACGAACAAGAAGGGAAAGAAGCTCACTAAAAAATGAAAACGTTGACGCTGAGAAACCGTTATCGATCAAATGATGTAATATATATGTTCCTATTTTGTGTACACACTTAACCGTTATGCATGGGTCAAATGATGTAATATATATGTTCCTATTTTGTATACACACTTAACCGTTATAGGTCAAATGATGCAATGTATATCGCCTTAGTTATATACAGTGTATCCATCGTTCCAGCTCTACGAAAAAAAGTAAAAGAAAAGAAAAATAAGAAAATAACAGGAAAAGAAAATAGAAGAAACAAAAAGGAAAAGAAGAGGAAAAGAAAAGAAAAGAAAAAAAGAAAGCAAAATAGAAAAGGAAAAGAAAAGAAAAGAAAAAGAAAAAATGAAAACAATAGCAATAGCTTCGGTTGAAGAAAAGCGCTATAGCTACTGGTGATAGCAATAGCACTTTTTCTGGAAACATGCTATAGCTACCTTAGCTGTAGCGCGTGTTTGAGAACCGCGCTACTGCTATGTTGACATAACCCCCCGTGGGCTTCCCTCCTCTGCTTCATCCCCCAAATCCCCACTCTCTTCTCCCCCTCGTCGCCGCCGGAGCCCCTGCCCTCGCCGCGCCCCTTGCCGCGCCCCTGCCTCGAGCGCCGCCGGAGCCCCTGCCCTCGCCGCGCCCCTTGCCGCGCCCCTGCCTCGAGCGCCGCCGGAGCCCTGATCTTGCCCTCGCCGGAGTCTTTGCCTCCTCCTCCTCCTCGACCTCTCCCTCGCCCTCACCGTAGTCGCCATCTCTTCCAATCCCGCCTCGCCTCCGACCCGCCGCCAGGCCGCCGTCTCCCCCAACCCCATCTCTCTCTCTCTCTGCCCTCTGTAAGCCCTCTCCCCTCCCCTCTTCTCTACTCTTTGCACTCTCTCTCTAACCCTAGCTAGTTAGTATGAATTAGTATGAACCCTAGTCTATTTTTTAGTGCTATTTAGTAAGAATTGTTGCTAGTTAATTAGTATGAACCCTAGTTAATAGAATTAGTATGAACCCTAGTTAATTAGGTAGTATGAACCCTAGTTAAGAAAAACCTAGGACAGATTAATGGCTATTTTTTAGTGGTAGTTAGTATGAACCCTAGGTTTCAAACTATTGCTATTTTTTAGTTAAAGCAATTGTTGCTATTTAATTTTTTTAGTTAAAGCAATTGTTGCTATTAAAAAAACAGAATTAGTATGAACCCTAGTTAATTAGGTGGTATGAACCCTAGTTAAAAAACAAAATTAGTATGAACCCTAGTTAAGAAAAACAGAATTAGTATGAACCCTAGTTTCAAATTAGGATAGAAATTATCTAGGTTTTAAAATTAGGACAAAAACTTATCTAGGTTTCTAATTAGGACAGAAATTTAGGTAGGTTTGAAATTAGGCATTTTTCTTCAAGTTCTATATTTTTATTGCTGTTATATGCAAATTTGAAGTGGACATGTGATTTGGACATGTGATATTTGGACATGTGTGTTTTGGAAAATGATGGCCTATGTCTCGACGGAATGTTGATTCATTTCCATTCCGGTGAATTTCAGGCACTCGATATGTCCACTTTTTAGCAAAGGTCATGCCGAAATTTCCCGTGAATTTTGGCATGACTTGTGCTAGAAAGTAGGCATATCGAGTGCCGGGATTTGCTGCGACGGGAATGAAACGGCATTCCGGCAAACCATAGACCTTTTTTTATGTCATTACTCATTTTATTATAGTTTAAGAATTAAACAAGGAGACTAAATTGTAGGAAACTTGTCGAACAACGAAGAAACCGGGCCTTCTGACCACGATGCAGACGAGATGGATTATCAGGGTGAACAAAACTACCTCGACTTTTTGGCTGCTATGAACAGTGAAGGTTTGTAGGGCGGCCTCGATGATCGTACTGACACCGACATTGACATCGATGGCACCGGCACCGAAGCCGCTAATGAAAATAAGAAGCAGATGAAGTAGAGGATAGGAAAACCTACCAAACTCGGCATCGGACGACTGGTGCTCACAAAGATGGCCCCTGGAAAGTTTGAGCCATTAGTGCCGGAAGAACCTCGCAAGTGCTACGGGAATCAAGTCGGATGCGTCCTACGGGAATGTGCGAGCATCAACGACGGTGAATTAAGGGGTAAAGAACATTTGAATTAGTTGCTCCTAACGAAGCTTCACAAGAGATTCTAGTTCCCCAACCGGGATGACCGCATAGAACACCCGTGGGATGATCCGAAGATGAAAAAGATTAACAATCACACCATGTGCATGTTCAGCAATGATTTGGCCTCCTGGAAAGGGAGGGTGAAACGAGCTATCGAGGCTAAGGAACCCCTATCAAAGATTCTGGAGGAAAATCCGACACTGACAGAAGAGGAGTTCCAAAAGTTCAAGGACACTTGCGCTACCGAGGCAGCCAAGGCTAAGGCTACAAAATTCAAGAGCCTTCAGCAAAGGAACATGGGGAACCAATGCCTCGGAAGCCGTGGCTACCTTGGCAAAAGGCCAATATGAGATAAGGAGGATGCAGAACGTGAAGCCGCGGGTCTCCCAGACCCCTTCGTGAAGTTCACCGCCCCTTGGAGCATGACTTCATCAGGGCCCGCTACAAGTGAGACAAGGAAAAGAAGGTTTTTTACACGGACCCGATCACGAGGAAATTGATTAGAATACTGGTAATTATTCTTTTACCACCTTACATTTAGCTTCTGATCAAGTCGACTACACATTCGTAAATGGTTCACATTCCTTTTGCAGTAGAAGCATCACAAGCTTGCAGCCGAAAGCGAGTCTTCGTCGATGAGGCCCAAGTGGGACACTCCTCTCAACCAGGCCTTGAACGAACTTAAGGGACTCCCTTTGGACCAGCAGCCGCAATATGGATGTGTGCACGGCGCCGGAGACGGCGCCACGTGGAAGGTCTTTTACAACGAGGGCCCGGAGGCCAAGAAGCAGAAAAAGAAGTTCAGTCAGGCGGACATCGACGAGAAGGTGAAGCTTGCGTTCGAGAAAAAAACAGCTGAGGACGCGCAAAAAGCAGCTGAGGAGAAAAATGAGTTGCTCAAGCAGGCAGTCGATGCAGCTTTAGTTGCATGCAAAAATGATTTTGCTACTAACTTGATCACAGCTATCATCAACTGGACAAAGGAAAAACCAGACTAGATGGTAGATGATTTCCCCATGCCCAGCTTTGCCGGGAGCAACTCGGTGAACATCACAACCACACCATCACCTGGTCACGCAACCGCGCCCGCACCCACACCCGCACCCGCTCATGGCAGCCCATCCTCTGTCTCTAGCACGCTAGGCGGGCCTTCATCTTTGGCTGCGACGCCCTCACGGTAATTACACGTCGCACCAACATATATCTAGAATATTCCATTTTCGTTGCCTTTCGGATGTTTTACACCGCAGACATGTCTTTGTAGGCCAACGAAACACTGCGCGTTGTACTCTACTTGATCAAAGGCCAAAAGGTGGACGTGGGAAAGGCGGTGATAACGAAGCCCGTGGAACTCACGTTCCACGGCCAGTCGATCCCCGGTGGCCACTTCAGGGTTACCTTGTCGAGTGTGAAATTGGGGCACGAGGACTTGCCTCCACCAATAAGGCTCAGGGGAGAGGACGATGAGACCCCGCCGCGGCTTGGAAACTGCAAGGGTTGGATGCTTCTATGGCTGAAGAATCTTCTTCGTTTGGAGGCGGCCAAGAGCACACCAATAACCACACATCAGCAAGCAGGTGTGAACACCACCACCCCGCCTACGCAATTACCAGCGCCTGTAGTGCCGGGTGAGAACGACAGACGATGCAAGGAAGGGGGTCCAATAGTGGTTGATGTAATCGCCCCCTATCAGTGCAACAAACCCTAGGTCTGTTGCCCAGACCATGCACAGGCCCAAGATCAAGATTGCAACATCCAAGATAAGACCAAGATGAAGAGATACGCTCTTTGAGGAATCAAAGGGCAAGTTGAGAAGACCAAGTCAAGCCCAGAAGCAAGACACCGCTAAGGGAAAACCTCCCTTGCCGGGCAGGAGAGCCTAGCGAGGGCAGGTTGCCCTGGAAGCAATCCTCAGGACCGCCCCGGCAGGCCTGCCGGGGCATACGAAGGCAACACACCCCGCCAAGTCTTCACCGCCCCGCCTCGCAGCGACATAAGTCACTGATCGGTGTGGTGTCAAGCCCCAAGATGACTAAGTGGCTGCCCTTTGCCACATTGCAGCCATTTCCTACAGGAATCATCTCCAGACGGCACCCGTCCTGCGATGTGTCATGCAGACAGGAGAGAAGTTGGCCGAACAGCCCAGCAAGGCGTGCCAGGCAGGCCATGATGTGACACTAAGTAGCGCATTTAATGTGTACTGCTCTGTCTGCAGAGTAGATATGATAATACTATTCGCTATCTAATTAGTACACAATGACTGATTTGCCACCGTGGTGACCCCTTGATCTATAAAAGGAGGCCCATGGCAACCATAGAAAGGATTCGGACCCCTGTATACTCATATGCGCGTAGCAGCTCTCGTCCTGAGGCAACCCTACCGGGCAAGAGCGCTGCGTTTCCACCACCATCCACCATCAATCCACCAAAGCAGGAGTTGGGTTTCACGCCTCGCGGCGGCCTGAACATGGGTAAAACTGCCCATGTGATCTCTGCCGCGCTACGCTGCGCTCCTCCGCTCTTTGTGCAACGAGCTCAGTCCCCCTACCAACCAAAAGGGGCCCTTGGCCCCATAGGTGGCCGTTGTTTCCCACAACATCTTTGGCGCTCCAGGTAGGGGGCTGCGCTTGCGTGAACCCAAGAAGTGTACGAAGCGCGTCATCTTCACTGCCATCTTCTTCATCAACGGCTCCGTCGTCCATGGCGCCCAAGGAGAAGCCTGGCGCCGCAGCTCATTGATACGTCTCCAACGAATCTATAATTTATGAAGTATTCATGCTGTTATACTATCATTCTTGAATGTTTTACAATCATTTTATAGCAACTTTATGTCATTTTTTGGGACTAACCTATTGACATAGTGCCCAGTGCCAGTTGCTGTTTTCTGCTTGTTTTTTACATCGCGGAAAATCAATACCAAACGGAGTCCAAATGCGGCAAAACTTTTTGGAGATTTTTTCTGGACCAGAAGACACCTGGTGAGCCAAAGAAGTACCACAGGGGAGCTCCGAGGAGAGCACAACCCACCAGGGCGCGCCTAGGGGCCTAGACGCGCCCAGGTGGGTTGTGCCCACCTCGGTGGCCTCCCGCACCGCCTCTTCGCCCTATAAATTCCCAAATATTCCAAAAACCCTCGGGGTAACCCTAGATCAGAAGTTCCGCCGCCGCAAGCCTCTGTAGCCATGAAAAACCAATCTAGACCCCGTTCCGGCACCCTGCCGGAGAAGGAAATAATCACCGGTGGCCATCTTCATCATCCCGGCGGCCAGCTTGATGAGGAGGGAGTAGCCCACCCTCGGGGCTAAGGGTTTGTACCAGTAGCTATGTGTTTAATCTCTCTCTCTCGTGTTCTTGAGATGTCATGATCTTGATGTATCGCAGGCTTTGTTAATATGGTTGGATCATATGGTGTTTTCCCCTCTCTATCTTGTGATGAATTGAGTTTTCCCTTTGAGATTTCGTTTTATCGGATTGAATACTTTTATGGATTTGAGAGCACTTGATCTATGTCTTGGCACTCAACTCGCAGATTCCTGAGTTGACATTGGGGTAATCTATGCATAGGGGTTGATGCACGTTTTCGTCCTTGTTTCTCCAGTAGAAATCTTGGGGCACTCTTTGAGGTTCTTTGTGTTGGATTGAGTATTATGAATCTGAAATTGTTTGATGCATATCGTATAATCAACTCACGGATACTCGCGGTGACATTGGAGTATCTAGGTGACATTAGAGTTGGTTGAAGTGTATCATATGGTGTTATTTTAGTACGAACTCTTGGTTAGATCGATGGGAAAGAATAGCTTGGTGTTATTTTAGTACGAACTCTAGGATAGATTTATCGGAAAGAATAGCTTTGAGGTGGTTTCATACCCTACAAACAATTTCTTCTTATGTTCTCCGCTAGATAAGAACTTTGGAGTGATTCTTCATTGCACGTTGAGGGATGGTTATGTGATCCAATTAGATTAGCATTGTTGAGAGATTGCACTAACGAAAGTATGGACCCTAAGCCTCATTTTCAAGCATTGCAATACCGTTTCTGCTCACTTTTATCAATTGCTACCTTGCTGTTTTTTATTGTTCTTATTACAAAATTCAATATCTACTATCATTACTGCACTTATATCACCATCTCTTCGCCGAACTAGTGCACCTATACAATTTACCATTATATTTGGTGTGTTGGGGACACAAGATACTTTTTGTTATTTGGTTGCAGGGTTATTTGAGAGAGACCAACCTCATCCTACGCCTCCCACGGATTGATAAACCTTAGGTCATCCACATGAGGGAAAATTGCTACTGTCCTACAAAACTCTGCGCTTGGAGGCCCAACACAAGTCTACAAGAATAAAGTTGCGTAGTAGACATCAAGCTCTTTTCTGGCGCCGTTGCCTGGGAGGTGAGTGCTTGAAGGTATATCTTTAGATCTTGCAATCGAATCTTTTAGTTTCTTGTTTTATCACTAGTTTGGTTTATAATAGAAAACTACAAGAAAATGGAATTGAGGTTGCATCATATTGTTCATCTTTATAATGTCTTTCGTGAAAATGATGGAAAAGAAAATTGTGCTCAATTGATAGAAGAAGAATTCAATAAAATGTTTGGCATAAATGATGAGCATGATTGCAATGTTGTTAGTATGATTTCTTTGAATATCCAAAATGCTAATGATGATTGCACAAGACATGAAAAAAATGTTTCTTATAAGCATGTCAATTTTTGTGGAGTGGAAAGACTTTGTGAAGATGTGCCTTATAGGGATGATAGATTTTGTAAGAAGCATAAACATGATAGAACCAATTTTTTGCTCAAAGTGATAGATGAATTTGCTACAAAATTATGTTCTCTTTGTCCTATTACTTGTGAACTTTGCAATAAGGATGGTCACCTTAATTTCCAATGCAAACTTTTTAATGATCGAATCATGGCCAAATATTGTAATAACTTGATCACCCTTGAACTTTATAATGAGCTTTGTCTATTTTTGGGTAGTGAAGAATTGACACATAAAAATAGTTGGTTTGAAGTATTCATTCTCACGGACGACATTGAAACTAATCTAAAAAATATCTATATGTTTTGCATGGTAAATTGCAATGAGAATGCTTATATTGCCAACTATAGAAAGATGGGAAAACCAATAGAATATAAAAGGAATACTAATGAAAGGGTAAAGATTTCTACTTTCCCTCCTATTGTCTCTCATGATGAAATAGGTGACGAGGAGGAGCTCCCTATTCAACCAATCTCATCAATAAGAAGCTTGAAAAAATTAATTAAACCCACATGATGTGGTGAAAAAGAAGAAAAGAAGAAAGAATAGAGGTAAAAAGGTATCTCTCCCAAATAATGTTGCTCCTATTATTGTTGTGCCTCATGAAAATGAATCAAAAATAATTGTGGAAGATGATGCACTTGATGATGATATTGTTATGCCTATTGCTTGTTGTGATGATTAAGATTGGGAAGATAATGATACTTCTTATAATCTTGGAAATCTTTTTGACACCAAATTGGGAAATTATGATGATACACTACTGGAATCCACTTCTTTGCCGTTTGCCACTTCTTTGCCATCATCTAGCGGATGGCAAAGAAAGGCTTTGCCATCAGCCACCAGAAAACTGACGGCAAAGAGGCAGCGGACGGCAACGGATGGCTTTGCCATCAGCATATCTTTGCCGTCCGCTAGCGGACGACAAAGAGGGTGGGTGGCGGGCGTACGAGGGCGACCTAACGGCCATCTTCTTTGCCGTATGTTGGCTGACGGCAAAACATATTTGCCGTCCGTCAGTAGACGGCAAAGAAGATGGCCGTTAGTTCGTCTGTTTCCCCCCGGCCCCACCCCACTAGGTACGCTCTTTGCCGTCTGCTAGCAGGCGGCAAAGAGCTGTGACCTAGCAGATAAGGGGCCGCGCCCGCGCCCGATATGTCCATTCCCTCTCTCTCCCTGCCCGAGCCGCCCCGACCCCTCACCCCTGCCGCCGCCCGGCCGCGCCGCCGCCCGCCCCGCCCAACCGAGCCGCCGCCGCCGGCCGCGCCGCCCCGCCCGCCCGGCCATGCCTGAGCCGCCCCCGCCCCGCGCCACCCACGTTGTCGGCCTCCCCTCGCCCTCCCGTAGGTCCTTACTTCCATCATCCTGCCCCCCCATACTAATCCTCCTCCTCTTTCCTCTACAACAACAAACCCCTCCCTCCCCCTTCTCTCCTCCCCCTTCCCGAGTCCCCCCCCCGCACCCCCCTCCCCATCCCAGCTGCCGCCACCCGGCCGAACCCCCCCCTGCCCCCCCCCCCCGCCCCTCTTCGTGGTGAGTTTTTTTTTCTGTTTTTTTAGATTTAGTTTATATTTGTTTAGTTTAGGTTAGTTTAGTTTATTTAGTTTAGTTTAGGTTAGTTTAGGTTAATTTAGTTTATTTTAGGTTACATTTAGTTTATAGTTTTGTTTAGGTTTTTTTCCTGTTTTTAAGAATAATCAAGAAAGATGAAAAAAAAAACAAAAAGAAGAAGAGGAAGAAGAAGAAGAAAAAAGAACAATAAGTAGTAGAAGAAGAAGAAGATGAAAAAAAGAAGTAGAAGTTGAAGATGAAAAAAAGAAGTAGGAAAAGAGGGCGCCCGGGGACGAGTGGGTTAGGGTGTTCCTCGGTGTCGATGGAACCCTAAATAGCAAGTATCGTCGGTGCGAGGTACATGTGGCCGTCGGTGTCGAATACTACATCCACGTCCCACAAGTGACGCCGACGTCCGACGTCCCGAAGCAACTGTTCTCGGCGTTGATGGCGGTCGAACACCATTGCGAATTTGTCTGGCAGCCTCTGTGATGATGATTAAAAGGCAAGTGTTGAAACTTGAAACACCCAAACTGACTCAAGTCGGTTTGGTTGTTTGAAATTTCAAAACTTGGCTTTAATCCTCATCGCAGAGGCTGCCAGACAAATTCGCCAAGGTGTTCGACCGTCATCGGCCACCAGAACTATTGTTGCGGGACGCCGGGCGCCGGCTTCACTTGTGGGATGTGGATCTAGTGTTCAACGCCGACCGCCTCATGTAACTTGCACCAATGGTAGTTGCTATTTAGTTTACCCGGGGATGAGCGGGTTAGGGGGTCATTGTCGATGGAACCCTAAAAAGCAAGTATCGTCGGTGCGAGATACATGTGGCCATCGGTGTCGAACACTACATCCACGTCCCACAAGTGACACCGCTGTCCGGCGTCCCACAGCAACAGTTCTCGGCGTCGATGGCGGTCGAACGCCATTGCGAATTCGTCTGGCAGCCTCTGCAATGACGATTAAAAGGCAAGTGTTGAAACTTGAAACACCCAAACTGACTCAAGTCGGTTTGGTTGTTCGAAATTTCAAAACTTGGCTTTAATCCTCATCGCAGAGGCTGCCAGACAAATTCGCCAAGGTGTTCGACCGTCATCGGCCACCAGAACTATTGTTGCGGGACGCCGGGCGCCGGCTTCACTTGTGCGGTGTGGATCTAGTGTTCAACGCCGACCGCCTCATGTAACTTGCACCGATGGTAGTTGCTATTTAGTTTACCCGGGGACGAGCGGGTTAGGGGGTCGTTGTCAATGGAACCCTAAATAGCAAGTATCGTCGATGCGAGATACATGTGGCGTCGGTATCGAACACTACATCCACGTCCCACAAGTGATGCCGGCGTCCGGCGTCCCACAGCAACAGTTCTCGGTGTCGATGGCGGTCGAACACCATTGCGAATTCGCCAAGGTGCTCGACCGTCATCGGCGACCAGAACTATTGTTGCGGGACGACGGGTGCCGGCTTCACTTGTGGGATGTGGATCTAGTGTTCAACGCCGAGCGCCACATGTATCTCGCACCGATGACACTTGCTATTTAGGGTTCCATTGACGCCAAGGAGCCCCCTAACACTTGCTATAGGTGTCTTCAATCATCAGTATGCATGACCACTATGCGTCTCCTGTTCGAAAGGGTTACATCTATAAATATGCCTGCATTTGCATATTTATAATCGTGATTCTTTCGGCGAAGGAGGTATCGAGTATTATGGAAGAGTTGAAGCAATTTATGAACTTGAATTCTATGGTGAAAACCCACCAAACGTCATAGACTTCAGATGTTATTGGTTCCAGCTGAGGGAGACTAGAAGGACTCATGAACATATAGGGCTAGTCGAAATCAAACAAAGCACCCATTTGGATGTTCCCGATGTCTATATTACGGCTCAACAGGCAACCCAAGTTTTCTATCTACCGTGGGCCTGTCGAAGTGATCCAAATCTCAGTGATTGGGACGTCGTTTATGAAGTGCCGCCACATGTTAGACCACCTCCCCCCAATGAAAAGGATTATGAAACTCACATTAACCAAGAGACATATGACGAAGGAGAATTCTTCCAAGAAACACGTCTTTCCAAAAAACGTTTCAAGAACCGCTCTACTCCACCCCAGAACATTGAAGTAGACAACGATAGTGAATCCGACTTCACCCCTTAGCTTGAACAAGAAGAGTCGGAAGAAGAAGAAGTTACTGCTGCAGATGACCTGTCAATGCTTGAACGATTACGTAAAGGTGGCCTTCCACATGATGATGCATTTATTAATGATGATGATGAGCACGTCATTACCGATAGTGATGATGATGATGCTTTTATTAATGATGATGACGAGCACGTCATTACCGATAATGATTATTCAAATTTTTATGTTGTACTTGATTTATATAGTTATTTGTATGATTGTATGATTTATATAGTTGGTATTTATAATTTTCTTACTTTGTATGATTGTTTCTTATACATAGTGCCATGGTCTTGATTTCCGTCCCGGTCGGCGCTCGCCCGCTTTATGATTCGGATGTGGTAAATTCTCTTTCATAACTATTTGTTGCATTTCGCATTTATGCAAATTATGGCCATCAAGTTGACATAGAGATATTTTAATCTAGGAGGTATGTGAACCGGAATTTGAAATGGACCCTCTTGTCGAGAAGTTAAATTTAGTTGAAAAAGAAAATGAGTATTTGAAAGAAAAAATTAAAAGAATTGAAGAAGAGAAGATGACATTGGAGTTGTATGTTGCCGATGCCATCGATGATCACAAGATGAAGATGAATGCAATGCCCTTGAAGATGGATGCAATGCGCCTGAAGCTTAAGAAGATTAGAAAATATGCCATTGATAATGAGGCTTGGTATCATTATGCCGTTGGATCAATTGTTACCTTAGTTGCGATCTTCATCACATTTGTTGTGATGAGGGTAAGTTTTCTGTAGTGTTTTGCTTTACAAATGGATACTTAGCTTATTTTCCTCCTAAATGGCATAATTACCTAAGTTAGATAAAAAATAAGCTATACTTAGCTTATTCAGTTCATTTATGACATACTTAGCATACTTAGGTAAAAAATGGCATGATAATCTTTGTTAGCTCCAAAATGATATAGACTTAGCTTATTTTCCTCGAAAATGACATAATAACCTTACTAAGCTCCAAAATGACCTATTTACCTACCTTAGCTCTAAAATGACCTACACTTAGCATTTTTACCTAGCTTAGCAATAAAATGACATTTTTACCTAACTTAGTTAGAAGAAGAAGAAGATAAAGAAGAGGAGAGGAGAAAAAGAAAGAGAAGAAAAAAAATCTTCTTCTTCTTCTTCTAACTAGTCTTCTTCTTCTTCTTCTTCTTCTTCTAACTTTCATCTTTCCCAATTTGCAGATTTGCTTTACATGAGGAAGCTTGGATTCATGGAATGTACTATTCTTGTGGTGCTTCCTTGTTGTTTATGAAAACTTGTTTGGATATGTATGTCTATATGGATATGTTGTTGGAAACTTGTTTCTGGTTATGTATATATGGATATGTTGGACTTTGTTGAACTATGTTATTGGATTGGATGAAATATGTTGTTGGACATGCTATTGGATATGTATGCATGTATATCTGTGTTTGAAACCATGTCTAATTAATGGGATTTAAATAAAAACAGGGGATATATAGCCTCTTTGCCGTCCGCTAGCAGACGGCAAAGAGGACACGTGGCAGTCACCTGTGCAAACTGGGAACACTGGCTGCCTATTTGGTCATTTTGCCGTCTGCTGGCCGACGGCAAAGTGACCATCTATGCCATCTGCCAGCAGATGGCAATGTTCAAACCTCTTTGCGGTCTGCTGGCGGATGGCATATCTGGACACGTGGCAGCTTCCCAGTGCTGCCTAGCTGGGCTCTTTGCCTTCCGCCAGTGGACGGCAAAGATCTTTGACTCTTTGCCGTCCGCTAGCGGACGGCAAAGAGCGCCATTAACACCCTAACGGCTCTCACGCCACCGCAGTGCCGTCAACTTTCTTTGCCGTCTGCTGGCCTCGGATGGTGGACGGCGTAATCCTTTGCCATCCGTTTCTAAGAAGCGGACGACAAAGAAGGCCTTTGCTGGCAGGATTTCATCCGGACAGTTTGCCGTCCGCTAGCGGACGGCAAAGCATTTTGCCGTCCGTGATCTATGCCTTTTCCGTCCGCCATGGCGGACGACAAAGAAGCTGATTCCAGTAGTGATAGCAATTGTTATACAGTTGGTGCCATTCATACAATTAATGATGAGAATAATTATGCTTATGATATGCCAAGCCACAAGCTTAGGGATGCTATGTTCGATGAGAATGACATGTTTGAGAATTTATTTGCTGCAATTAATGTTTGTCCCAAGCTTGGGGGTGATATGCTTAATGAATATGATCTTTTTAGTCCCCCTACTTTGAATGATCAAATTTGGTATGATGATTGCATGCCTCCTATCTATGATGAGAACAAAGTTGGTACTTATGATGATTATTGTGATGATACTTATGTTATAAAAAGTGGTAATGATTATATTTATAAAACTTGTCATAGTTATGATTACCCTTTTTCTGAACATTACTCTTTTAATGTGGAAACAATTTATAGTATTCGAGTTTCATATGATACTCCCACCATTGTGAATGAGATGAAATTTTCTTATGTGGAGACTAATAAAATTTCTACGCTTGTGGATCATGAAAATAATGCTTTATGTGATGGTTATATTGATGGATCTATTCATGATGCTACTGAAAATTATTATGAGAGAGGAACTTATGATTCATGATGCTCTCTTTATGTTTCAATCCTTATCTTTTATGCGAGCATCATTTAACTCATCATGCCTAGCTAAAAGGCGTTAAAGAAAAGCACTTGTTGGGAGACAACCCAACAGTTTTACCTACTGTTTTTGTGCATTCACATAGTTATGCTACTGTAGTAATCATGTTTTATTGCTTTTATTTCAATAAAGTACCAAGTAAAGCCTTTGGGATAGTGTGGATGATAGTTGACTTGATTCTGTGCAAAAACAGAAACTTTTGCGCCCAGTAATAGAATTGTTTAAATTCACTGGAGCGTCGAAAAACTCTGAATTTTTTTAAAGCTGATGGGCATACAAATTTCCTACGTTTCCCAAAATTATCAGATGTTTTGGATTTACAGAAGTATGACCTTAATTCAAATCTTTACGTACTGTTCTGTTTTTGATAGATTCTGTTTTCAATGCATAATTTGCTTGTTTTCTAGTTTCTATGGCTTATATTGCTTAATATAAATTGTGGAAATTGTATAGTACATTACGAATTGTGTGAGAACAATTATGAATCTTGTCTTTGAAAGTACCAAAGTGAATGATTTGTGTTTATCATACTAACCCATCTGACGAAGTTCCGTTAAGTTTTGTGTGATTGAAGTTTTCAAGTTTTGGGTGAGATATCGATATGAGGAGAATAAGGAGTGACAAGTGCCTAAGCTTGTGGATGCCCAAGGCACCCCCAAGGAAATATTCAAGGAAGAGCCAAGCAACTAAGCTTGGGGATGCCCCGGAAGGCATCCCCTCTTTTGTCTTCAACATTATCGGTAACCTCACTTGGAGCTATATTTTTATTTGTCACATGTTATGTGTTTTGCTTGGATCATCATTTTATTTTATTAGGATTTGGTTTATGTTATTTATAATAATGTTTTGCATCTTTTATTTCAATAAAAGTGGCAAGGATAGCCATCACCATGCTTATTTTGCAAATATATGAGTTGCTGTTTCAAAACAGAAAGTTTATCGCTGTTACAATAATTCTCCAGAAAAGTCAGAATGCGATAAAATGTTGAAACTTTCTGCACAATAAGATCTGATAAATTTTCTACAGCTCTGTTATTTTTCAGAATTTTTGGAGTTAGGGAGGTATGAATAATATTGCATTATTTACAGACTGTACTGTTTGGACAGATTGCTGTTATGTTTGCATTGTGTGCATATGTTTGCTTCTTTAATGATTCTATTTGAGGATACGAGTATTAAATATGCAGAGGCATTTAGTATGCAATGTTGAATAATAATTTTAGTGATTTGCTACAGTAGATAATGATAAGGTTTTTGCATTGATTTATACTAACTTATCTCACGAGTTCTTGTTGAGTTTTGTGTGGATGAAGTTTTTAAGATTTAGGAAACCGTGATATAAAAGGCATTAAGGAGACACAAAAGCTCAAGCTTGGGGATGCCCAAGGCATCCGATGTTAATAATCCAAGAAGTCTCAAGCATCTAAGCTTGGGGATGCCCCGGTAGGCATCCCACCTTTCTTCATCAACAATTATCGGTTAGCCTCGGTTGAGCCTAAGTTTTTGCTTCTTCACATGATATGTGCTATTATTAGAATGTCATTTTATTTTATTTGCTTCCTGTTTTAATAAAATACTTAGATCTTAAAGTTTTTAAATAAGAAAGAGTTCTCACTTAGCTACCTCTTTACTCAACTACTCGCTTGATCTTCACTTATATCTTTTTGGAGTAGTTTGTTATTTACTCTTGTGCTTCACTTATATCCTATGAGTAAATTGCTGAATGAATTGAATATCATGAAGTTGAAATTATATATCCATATCATGCCTAGTAGTGGCTTCACATTGGGTTTAGAAAGTGAAATCTTTGAAGTCAATCACAATATTGGTCATACAAGCAATTCATGAATGATTAGTATAAGGAAGAGAACTTTCACATGCAAATATATTATCTTGGACATCTTCTATGATTGTGAATACCCATTAATTATTTTCAAACTTGAGAAAATTAGTTGAAGTTGGACAAGGAAGACAACGTAATGAGTTATGTTTGGGTATATTTGCATAGAAGTTATATTGTCATGGATCCTCCAACATGTGGTGTTTGCCTAGGATCTTTTGCTAGCCAAAAATTCGTACTAAGTAGAGATACTACTTGTGCATCCAAAAATCCTTAAACCCAATTTCTTGCCATGAGTGTCCACCATACCTACCTATGGATTGAATAAGATCCTTCAAGTAGGTTGTCATCGGTGCATAAAGCAATAAAAATTGCTCCTAAATATGTTTGTTCTTTTATTGTAAGGGAAAATTAAGCGTTGTATGAACTTGTGATGGCAAAGTAATAAAAGCGACGGACTGCATAATAAAGGTTGCTATCATAAGGTGCAATAAAATGTGACATTCCTTTGCATTAAGAGCTTGGGCATCCAAATAAAAAGCGCATGACAACCTCTGCTTCCCTCTGCGAAGGACCTATCTTTTACTTATCAGTATTTACTTTTATGCAAAGAGTCAATAGTATGAATTCTCATTTCAACCTCAATTATTCTCTAGTTGGCAAGCATCATGTGGTGGAGAAAGATCTAGGCACATATGACCAGTCAAATATATTTGATCATGATTTATTATTGTTGACAATTATCTCTATGATAAATGAGTTGGGAGGCAAAACATTAAGCCCCTATCTTTCTCTGTGTTTGATGGATACCATTTGTTCTAAGAATATGCTTTGAGTAGTAGCAATCATAGAAGACTATATGATGATTGAGTATGTGGAGCTCTTACTTAGATTTTGTTGAATAAGTTGAATTGCAATTGTTTGGTGACTGAGAACATAGGTTGTTGAGTTTCAAGAGAATTCATTGTTTGAACCTTAACATGTGAATTGGTTGCTACTTTAACATGAGAAGTTTTACGAGAAAGAATTGTTGTTATGATGCTAGGAAAAGTGATTGAAATTATCATTGATCAAAATTATGCACTTTGCTAGCAGTCACACTTCATAAATTATTTCTTTTATCATTTACCTACTCGAGGACGAGTAGGAATTAAGCTTGGGGACACTGATACGTCTCCAACGTATCTATAATTTATGAAGTATTCATGATGTTATACTATCCTTCTTGAATGTTTTACAATCATTTTATAGAAACTTTATATCATTTTTTGGGACTAACCTATTGACATAGTGCCCAGAGCCAGTTGCTGTTTTTTGTTTGTTTTTTACATCGCAGAAAATCAATACAAAACGGAGTCCAAATGCAGCGAAATTTTTTGGAGATTTTTTTCGGACCAGAAGACAACTGGTGGGCCAAAGAAGTACCAGAGGGGAGCTCCGAGGAGAGCACCACCCACCAGGGCGCGCCTGGGGGCCCAGGCGCGCCCAGGTGGGTTGTGCCCACCTCGGTGGCCTCCCGCACCGCCTCTTCGCCCTATCAATTCCTAAATATTTCAAAAACCATCGGGGTAACCCGAGATCAAAAGTTCCGCCGCCGCAAGCCTCTGTAGCCACAAAAAACCAATCTAGACCCAGTTCCGGCACCCTGCCGGAGGGGGAAATCATTACCGGTGGCCATCTTCATCATCCCGGCGGCCACCATGATGAGGAGAGAGTAGTCCACCCTTAGGGCTAAGGGTTTGTACCAGTAGCTATGTGTTTAATCTCTCTCTCTCGTGTTCTTGAGATGTCATGATCTTGATGTATCGCAGGCTTTGTTAATATGGTTGGATCATATGGTGTTTTCCCCTCTCTATCTTGTGATGAATTGAGTTTTCCCTTTGAGATTTCGTTTTATCGGATTGAATACTTTTATGGATTTGAGAGCACTTGATCTATGTCTTGGCACTCAACTCGTGGATTCCCGAGGTGACATTGGGGTAATCTATGCATAGGGGTTGATGCACGTTTTCGTCCTTGTTTCTCCGGTAGAAATCTTGGGGCACTCTTTGAGGTTCTTTGTGTTGGATTGAGTATTATGAATCTGAAATTATTTGATGCATATTGTATAATCAACTCACGGATACTCGCGGTGACATTGGAGTATCTAGGTGACATTAGAGTTGGTTGAAGTGTATCATATGGTGTTATTTTAGTACGAACTCTTGGTTAGATCGATGGGAAAGAATAGCTTGGTGTTATTTTAGTACGAACTCTAGGATAGATTTATCGGAAAGAATAGCTTTGAGGTGGTTTCGTACCCTACAAACAATTTTTTCTTATGTTCTCCACTAGATAAGAACTTTGGAGTGATTCTTCATCGCACGTTGAGGGATGGTTATGTGATCCAATTAGATTAGCATTGTTGAGAGATTGCACTAGCGAAAGTATGGACCCTAGGCCTCATTTTCAAGCATTGCAATATCGTTTGTACTCACTTTTATCAATTGCTACCTTGCTGTTTTTTATTGTTCTTATTACAAAATTCAATATCTACTATCATTACTACACTTATATCACCATCTCTTCACCGAACTAGTGCACCTATACAATTTACCATTGTATTTGGTGTGTTGGGGACACAAGAGACTTTTTGTTATTTGGTTGCAGGGTTGTTTGAGAGAGACCATCTTCATCCTACGCCTTCCAAGGATTGATAAACCTTAGGTCATCCACTTGAGGGAAAATTGCTACTGTCCTAAAAAACTCTGTGCTTGGAGGCCCAGCACGAGTCTACAAGAATAAAGTTGCGTAGTAGACATCACTCATCCATCCAGCTCGAAGGCCCCGCCGCACGCACCCGCTGGCGCCGCGGGGGCTACGAGGACGCCTAGAAGTGCGGACGCTTCGGGGGACATGGTCGGCGCAGGCGGCGTTGCTACCACCTCCCCTGCGGCCGAAGCAGGAGCAGGAGGCACCGGAAAAGGACAACACCAACTACATTCCAGCGGCCATGCCTCACGAAGAACGGGAGGAGACATCATTCCATCTGCACCTCACCGTCCGGCCAAGGGGCACAGCCACAGCGGGGGTACTCGCTCTAGGGGGAATCACAACTCCCCGACCGGTCCCGCCGCGGGAGCGGCCGTAGAACATGCGCCACCCCCAAAACGAGTCAACCCAGCCGCTACGCCAAACAGAGCCACTGGCCCTCAAGCGCCTCCACCTCATCCACACGCCATCCAGGTGGCTGGTTCACGACGACGAGATTACGGCACGACCGCTACCGGCACCGTCAGGAGCCGGGCGACGTTACGGTCTTCATCGACATCCATGCCAAGCACCGCTTCGGAGGCCATGGCGCGGTCTCAGCTACTGTTGAAATTTCCGCCGGCAGCCAATCAGATGGATGAGTGGAGAGCCACTGTTCAGAGTGTGATTGGCTTCGCCGAGGCGAGAGGATCGCAGTGGGCTGACCCGCCACAGCCTCCCCAGGCAGCGGCAATGGCCCACACTGCTGGCCGTGCAGATAGGGCCACTCCTATGGTGTAGTACCCTCCACGGCAGCCGGCGCGGGAGCCGCGTGACCAAGAACCTGACGACGTCTCGATGGCTTCATCCGACCCTCGAGCACGTCAAGGCCCACGGCGAGTCCTGGAGGCCAGGTGGAGGGAAGGCGCGTGTGTCAACACCAAGCGACACCGCGATGCCCACCGCCAGTCCGACAGGCGCGATGGCCCCGATGTCGACGAGCCCGCACTCGCTGACGGCGGGTACCTGTGTTTTGAGGCTGGGTGCCCTGCCTTCACCCGCGAGCTGCGGCAAGTCCGTTGGCCGTCCACTAGCACATTCAAGCCAGAGATACCAGAGAAGTATGACGGAAGACTAAACCCGGCAGAGTTCTTGAGCATCTACACGATCGCTGTTCAAGCTGCCGGGGGAAGAGATGAGAAGGTATTCGCCAACTACTTCCCTTTGGCGCTCAAGCCAAATGTGTGGTCTTGGCTGATGCACCTGCCGGAGAACTCCATTTCGACCTAGGCTGAACTATGCCATGAGTTTGTTGGCGCCTTCATGGGCGGCCATCAAGAACCAGGGCGGCCCAGCGACTTGAAGCTTCTGCCGCAGAAGGAAGGCGAGAGCCTGCGGAAATACAAGCAGAGATTCAACCGAGTCCACAGGAATATTCCAGACATCCACCCGGCAGCTGTGATAATTGCGTTCCAGTCTAACATGCGCAATCGTCGTATACGTTCCAAGATGAACGTTCGATTGCCAAGAGTGTGAAGGAGCTTTACACTCTGGTGGATAAGTGTGCTCGAATAGAGGAGGGGAGGAAGCTCCCCGGAGAAGAGGATGGCATCGACATCGATTCAGAGGATGATGACAAGGCCACCATTCAAAAGAAGAAGAACAAGAAGCGCAACAAAAGGCACAAGGATAAGGCAGTGATGACCGTTGAGGGATCGGGCCTGCCTAGTACTGGCAAGAAAGCCAAGGCTAAGATACCCGGCAAGGAGGTTGCCGTGTGCACTGACTGCCGGGAAGCCGCGGCTACCGAGAAGGCTGGGAAAGGCGATGGCCCGTATTGCAAGATCCCTCGGACCAGGGGCCACGATCTCCAGGAGTGCCATCAGGTTGAGCAGCTTATCAAGAAGCAGAGGGCTGAATATGAGAAGCGAAATAAAGAGAAAGGTCAAAATGGCGCTGGCGGAAAGGGTCGGGGTGGCGGAGCAAGCCGCACTGGCAAGGTTCCTCAGAGTCAAGGGAAACGCGCCAGGGGCCGTGAGAAGGAGGATTGCAACGATGAGAGTGACGAAGGGGAAACAAGTGAGCAGGAATTCCAGAAAAGCCACTGACGCCCCGTGCATTGACGGGGTTGCATCTTTCCACTCCTCTCGCCGCCAACTTAAACGGTGGGCGCGTGAAGTCAATGCCGTGGAGCCAGCAGCAGACTCTCGATGGCCACTCAAGTGGTCCCGCACGCCCATCATCTTTGACGAAGTGGACCACCCTGACCGCACCACCGCGGTAGGATGCTTGCCGTTGTTGGTATCACCAACAATCTGCAACCTCAAAGTCACAAAGATGCTGGTTGATGGCGGGGCCGGGTTGAATCTGATTTCTTCAAAGGTCATCGGCAAACTCCAGATAGCAGAAGAAGAGCTCAAGGTTACCGGTACGTTTCAAGGAATCAACCCCGGCAGGAGTCGTCCTAAGGGGAAAATCATGTTACCGGTGATATTTGGGGTGGAGTTGAAGTACCGGACTGAGAAGATCGTGTTTGATGTTGTTAACCTCCCCCAACCATACAACGGGATCCTTGGTCGCCCAGCTTTAGCCAAGTTCATGGCGGCATCCCACTATGCATGCCTACAACACCTTGAAGATGCCAGGGCGGGTGGGCGTCATTTCCATTCCATTAGACGAGAAGGACGCAATTATTAGCGTGGACAAGATGTACCGAAATGCAGTCGCGGCAGAGGCCACTGAAGCTGCAATCCCTACCAAGGAAAGTAATGGAAAGAAGAAGGCTTACAGGGACGCCAGCAAGGAATCCGGGAAGCGTACCTCTTCGGGGTATGCTACGCCTGTTGATGACTCACCGGAGAGTTCCAATAGCAAGAGATCCAAGGCCTCTGCACCCGCTATGAAATAGGTCCCGACAGGGCTGGATGGCACTGGTGGTACTTTCACCATCAGCGCCACCCTCGATGACAAATAGGAAAGCGTGCTCATTGCCTTCCTGCGGGCGAATGTCGATGTGTTTGCCTGGCAACCATCTGACATCCCCGGTATTCCCAGGAAGGTAATCGAGTACCACCTTGTTGTCTGCCCACATGCCCGACCCATCAAGCAGAAGGTCCGGAAGCAAGCTTTGGAGCGGCTGCAGTTTATTGCCGAGGAGATCAAGAAATTTGAGGCAGCTGGTCTGGTTAGAGGAGTGTTGCATCCAACATGGTTAGAAAATCCAGTGGTGGTACGCAAGGCCAATGGGAAGTGGAGGCCGTGCATATATTTTACAGATCTGAACAAGGCATGCCCAAAGGACCCATTCCCCTTGCCGCGCATCGACCAGATTGTGGATTCCACCTCCGGGTGCGACCTGCTTTCCTTCCTGGATGCCTACTCTGGATATCATCAGATCTTCATGTCCAAGGAAGACGAAGAGAAGACCGCATTCATCACCGCATGTGGCATATACTGCTTCGTGCGGATGCCTTTCGGGTTGAAGAGCGCCGGGTCTACTTTCGCAAGAGCAGTTCAGATTGGTTTTGAGTCACAGTCATGAGCGTTGAGGTTACATGGAAGATATTGTGGTCAAGACCAAGGACAAATCGACCCTCATTCAGGATTTGGAAGATACGTTTGCTAATCTGCGCAAGATCAACTTGAAGCTAAATCCGCAGAAGTGTGTGTTTGGCGTTCCTTCTGGCAAGCTACTTGGCTTCTTTGTGTCCCACCGGGGGATAGAGGCCAACCCTGACAAGATCAAGGCTATCGAGCGGATTCAAGCACCCAAGACAGTCAAGGACGTGAGGTGTTTGATCGGATGTGTTGCCGCGCTTAGAAGATTCATTTCCAAGTCTGCCGAGCATGCCTTGCCATTCTTCATGGTTTTGCAAAAGGCAGGGCCCATGGAATGGACCCTAGAGGCAGACGTCACACTACAAGATTTGAAGGCCTACCTTTCCTCTATGCCCACTTTGGTTGCTCCAAAACATCAAGAGCCATTGCTGCTGTACTTGGCGGCAACTAACCAGGTGGTTAGCATAGCACTGGTGGCGCAGAGGGAAGTAGATGGAGCAGCAGACCCAGCTGGTGTCCCTTCCGGGGAGGAAAGCGAACACACCCCGGCAAGGTCAGATGCAGATCAAGGTGGAGAAGAGCAAAGCAGCGGAAGCAGTTCTCTGGTCACGGCAAAGAAGAAAGTGGTGTAGTGTCCAGTATACTTTGTCAGCTCCCTGTTGGAGGGGTCTAGATCCAGGTACTCTGGCGTTCAATAATTGATCTTTGGCCTTGTCATGGCCTCAAGGAAACTGCGCCACTACTTCCAAGCCCATGAGATCACAGTTGTCACCCGTTTCCCTTTGCAACGGATACTCCAAAACCCTGAGGCCACCGGCAGGATAGTGGAGTGGGCGTTGGAGTTATCCAGCTTTGGGTTGAAGTTTGAAAGTACATCAACCATTCAAAGAAGAGCATTGGTAGAGTTTATTGCAGAATGGACGCCAACTCCTGATGAAGAGGTATTGGAGACAGTTATCCCTGGCAAGGAAGCACCCCAAGAATGGATCATGTATTTCGATGCTGCGTTCTCCCTACAAGGTGCAGGGGCTGGCGTGCTTCTCATTGCTCCCACCAGAGAGCACCTGAAGTACATCGTCCAGATGCATTTTCCCTGGGAGGAAGCTACCATCAATAAAGCAGAGTATGAAGGGCTCCTTGCCGGGCTCAGAGTTGCAACAGAACTGGGGATCAAGAAGCTGATCATCCGCGGAGATTCACAACTTGTGGTGAGACAAGTCAACAAGGATTACCAAAGTCCATTGATGGAGGCATATGTTAGGGAAGTGAGAAAGTTGGAGGAGCGCTTTGATGGATTGCAAACAGAGCGCGTACCCCGTGCGGAAAATAGCATCGTTGATCATCTGTCAAAGTACGCTGCGCAGAAGCTCCCTGTGGAACCAGGAAGTTTTGTTCTCCATCTGACTCAGCCCTCCGTATCCCCGGCAACAATGGCCAGAAAGAGGAGGAAACTGGACTCCGGCAGGCCTCTCCTGGTAGAACCTCTCGAGGATCTCGGCAGAAAGCCTGTCGGGCACAACTCCCCTTCGGTCGCTGAGCTGCATCCTCCCGCCAGGCCACAGGTCCCCGCTGTCAAGGATTGCGCTCTCATAGATGGGGAGGTGTCGTTAGTCCTCGTTGCCGAGCCACAGGCTCCGCCTTGGGCACGGCACATAGTCCATTTCCTCCAAACTGGACAACTTCCCGAAGGGCAAGAAGAAGCTAAAAGAGTAGCCTGGAGGGCCAGTATGTATCAGTTCGTTAATGACACGCTGTACAGAAGGAGGCCCAATGGTGTGAAATTGAAGTGCATTTGTTGGGAAGGAGGAAAGGAACTGCTGGCGGAGATACAAAATGGTATGTGCGGCTCCCACATTGGGTCAAGGGCATTGGTTGGGAAAGCTTTCCGACAAGGATTCTATTGGCCCACAACCCTCCAAGATGCGGTCGAGCTTCTCACCAAGTGTGAAGCCTGCCAGTTCCATTCCAAGAACATCCACCTGCCTGCCCATGCTCTTCAGACCATCCCTTTGTCATGGCTGTTTTTGGTCTGGGGGCTCGATATCCTCAGCCCTTTCCCCCGTGCTGCCGGGGGCTTTGAATTCTTGTTCGTTGCAATTGACAAGTTTACAAAGTGGCCGGAAGTAGAGCCCGTGAGAAAGGTGACTACTCAGTTAGCTATCAAGTTCTTGAAAGGATTGGTGTGCTACTTCAGAGTTACTGCCCGGATCATCACTGACAATGGCACCCAGTTCACGAGCCGCGCCTTCATGCAATACGTTCATGCCCTCGGAAGCAAAATCTCGTTCGCCTCTGTGGCCCATCCAAGAAGAAACGGGCAAGCTGAGAGGGCGAACGCTGAAGTGTTGCTAGGACTCAAGACAAGAACTTTCGATAGGCTGCAGAAGTGCGGTAGGCGGTGGATCGATGAGCTGCCGGTGGTTCTTTTGTCCCTCAGAACGACACCAAATGAAGCTACCGAGCAGACTCCCTTCTCCTTAGTCTATGGGGCAGAAGCAGTTATCCCCACGGAACTCATTTACGGGTTACCTCGAGTGCTTGCATACAATGAGGTAGCGCAAGATCAGCACTATCGTGACGACGCTGTGCTACTCGAGGAGAACCGTCTCTGGGCTGCTACGCATACCGCATGCTATCAGCAAGCCCTACGTCGCTATCACATCCGCAGGGTTCGTGCCCGGTGTTTTGAGGAAGGCGACCTTGTCCTTAGGCGCGTTCAGTCTGCCAAGGGTGCAAACAAGTTGACGCCAAAGTGGGAAGGCCCTTACCGGGTAGTACGAGTCACCAGACCTGGTGCAATCTATCTGGAGACCGAAGATGGCATTCAGTTGCAAAACTCATGGAACATTGAGCATCTCCACAAGTTCTACCTTTAAGGCGCGGCTGTCGGGCCCTGCTCAGCAACCACCCTTTTGTATAGGCCTTGCCTCTGTTGCATGTAACCCCTTGTACAAAGCCAGGCGCAGACCCTGAGCAACAGAGAAATAAATGAAGCGATGGGGGGCCCCCGACAAATTGCATGCATGCATAAGCATATCATGAGCATTGCATGTTCATGTAGAATAGATCGCATGAGGCATCATTTTCATCTGCATCATACTGCAGGCTCCTACCGTGGATTTGGTCCCGAAAAAGGAGAAGAGAAGACAAGCCTACATCGCGATCCCCGGCAATCCTAAATAGATAAGTTCTCTCTCTTATCCATACGCGTTCTGTAAGTAAAGCTTGTGCATAGGAAAACCTCACCGCTTTCAAAACTTAGGTGCTCCCGTCCCTTGACTCGAACGTTGCTTCGGTCAGGGAGGTTGTAGTGGCCTTTGGTGAGAAAGATGGCGGGGGGCTGGTCCCTCTTCATGATTTGTGTCCGGCAGGCCCAGCCCCACGGCAGCAACTTGAGGGCACCAGCAGGATAGCCTACCGGGGAAAAACTTGTTTACTTGAGCGTAAAGAGGCATTCTCCCTCTGCATGGACATGTTACATGCACAAGTGCCTGGCAAGGTTTATCTTTTTCATTAATATGCTGATCAACAAGTACAGACCTTACAGAACACAAACATGGATAAAAGAGATTACATAATTTGAACTAAAGTTTGGCAAGTGCCTAAATATTTTAGATTGAAAAAAGATAAGTGCCTCGTGATGCCCTTTCTTGCCCCTCTCCTTCTAGGCATAGCGGCAGGAGGAGAAGAGGGCAAAAGGAGTGCTTGGGCAGAAGCCCAGCCCGGCCTCATCGGGTCCGCTGACAAAGGGCTAGCGAGAGCGGGAGGCCGCGGGCGAAGGCGATGGTGAAGAGATTGGCGGAGGTGACCCGTCAACCACCACAACTAGAGCCAGCAGGATGCGGCAGGGCGAATGAAGTTGCAGCCCGTGTGGAAGCCTGCCGGGGCCCAGCTGGAAGGCTGCTGGAGCAGCCAGGAGTGCCATCCCCATGCCTGCATCCAACTCCCCGGCATATCACCTTGCCGGGTCGGAGATGTAGTTGCAGATGATGGTGCCGCCGCCTGACGGTGACGGTGCGGCTGGTGCTCAGCCGGAGTCAGAGTCGTCGCCCTCCCAGCCGACGCCATCGTCATCGCCGTCACTGTCCTCCTAGTCGCTATCGCTCGAGGAGGAGCTTTTGTCGTCGGTCGAGCTCTCCACGCAGCACCCTAAACAAGCACCCGAGCTCCCGAAAACCTTGACGAAAAGGAAATCGGCCTCCATTAACTTAAATTGGAGGATGTGCCCTTCCGACAGGCTATGTGCGTGGGCAAAGGTCTTCCAGCCATGGCGAAGATACATAACATGAGGGGCGGGGAAATCAACATCCACCTGTATGTTGCCATTCCCGCAGCTCCTCATGTGTAGTCTCAACGCACGCGGCTGATCGAGCTCCATCGCCCTTGCGAATGGGGTGGGGAGACAGAGGAGGCCGTGCAGAGGCTTATACAGCCTGATGACGAACTCCAGAGGCTGGTCTCAAATGTGGCCTTCCATCGGGGAGGGGCGGACGGCGGGGGCGCAATCAGAGTGCCACCCTGTCCCCATCGGCCCCGTGCGCCACGACAGCCTCGACCTTGTCCTCTCCCACCTCCCCTCGTCGCAGGCTTCGTCCCCGCGTCTTCGGAGGGAGGAGGGAGACGCTGTCGAGTAGAAGTTCTCTTCGCCACTTGGGGAGGACCGGACCCCCGACCTCTCAATATGACAGACGTGGGCAACTGCAGAAATGAAGAAGGAAGGAGGTGTGGAGGAACTTCTCACACCACGCCCCCTTCTTATAGGCGGGCGTGGCAGGGGGCTGTGTTTTCTTCGTGGAGGTGGTCGCCCCACTCGGCCAGTCCGGCTCCTCCTCGCCATCAACGGCTCGAAGAATCAAGGCCGACACCCAGCGCCAATCCACGACTCCTAGCTTTCTGCCATGGCACTCATTCCCGCACCCTCTGCATCCGCCACCAACCTTGCGCAATGCATGCAATACACGTGGCAGAATCACCTGCAGCGGGGGAGGATAGTGGGGTGGCAGTTACCGCCCCGTGTAAAAGGGACGTGGGTAACTCCATGCATTGTGGCCCATTATCTCCATTACTGCAGTTGGCGTTACGCGACGGGCAGAAGAACCGGAAACTGATACGAGCTCAGATTAATGAAGAAGCAAAGAAGATATCAAAGGGCAAGTAGCTATTTCCCCCTCGCCTGTGCACAAGCTTGGGCCTACCCCGACGACGCCCGGCAGCGCGTTCGGGCCAGGCCCGGGGGCTCCTGTCGGTGCAACAAACCCTGGGTCTGTTGCCCAGGCCGTGCACAGGCCCAAGATCAAGATTGCAACATCCAAGACAAGACCAAGATGAAGATATAGGCTCTTTGAGGAATCAAAGGGCAAGTTGAGAAGACCAAGTCAAGCCAAGAAGCAAGACACCGCTAAGGGAAAACCTCCCTTGTCGGGTAGGAGAGCCTGGCGAGGGCAGGTTGCCCCAGAAGCAAGCCTCAGGACTGCCCCGGCAGGCCTGCCGGGGCATACGAAGGCAAAACACCCCGCCAAGGCTTCACCGCCCTGCCTCACAGCGACGCAAGTCACCCATCGGTGCGGTTTCAAGCCCCAAGATGACTAAGTGGCTGCCTTTTGCAACATGGCAGCCATATCCTACAGGAATCATCTCGAGACGACACCCGTCCTGTGACGTGTCATGCAGACAGGAGAGAAGGTGGCCGAACAGCCCGGTAAGGCGTGCCGGGCAGGCCATGATGTGACACTGACTGGCCATTTAATGCGTACTGCTCTGTCTGCAGAGTAGATATGATAGCACTGTTCGCTATCTAATTAGTAGACAATGACTTATTTGCAACTGTGGTGACCCTTGATCTATAAAAGGAGGCCCATGGCAACCATAGAAAGGATTCGGACCCCTGTGTACTCATACACGCATAGCTGCTCTCGTCCTGAGGCAACTGTGTCGGGCAAGAGCACTGCGTTTCCACCACCATCCACCATCAATCCACCAAAGCAGGAGTAGGGCTTTACGCCTCGCGCCAGCCCGAACCTGGGTAAAACTACCCGTGTGATCTCTGCCGCACTACACTGCGCTCCTCTGCTCTTTGTGCAATGTGCTCAGTCCCCCTGCCGAACCAAAAGGGGCCCTTGGCCCCATAGGTGGCCGTGGTTTCCCATGACACCCCCGTAGAACAAAGAATGGATGATGAGATGGACGAGGATGACCCTCTTCGGTTCCTCAATACAGGCGCCTATGACAACGACTTAGAAATGATGAGTCAGCCATATAACGACTCGGGGTATCAGCATGGTGATGAGGAGATGGATGATGTGCCCAGGCAGGAATGTCCTTGCAGGGTTGATTGCAAGAAGTCTCTCTTCATGCAATCCTCACAGGACACGCCTGAAGATGCTGCCTCAACGCAGGCTCAACTAGCCGAGGGTCGTACAGTGCTTAGCCCGACAACACTGGGGCAGGGGTTAAGGAAGGGTCTGGAAGGTCAGCCTAAGAAAAAGGAGAGGAAGAGACCAATGAAGAAAGGCTCAGCTGCCTACAAACAAGCCAGAGCACATAGTAGCTAGACGGCGGATTTTTAAGAGCGTGTACCCGTCAAAGGTGCGGCCATGTTCTATGTCGCGGGCGAGCCGATGCTACCGCCAAAACCGCTGGAGGCCATATCAAGGGATCTCAGGAGACTACATGACCATGTGCTATTACTGAGATAATCCTACTAGCCTCGAAGGATCTAGGATATCCGACATAGTCAGCTCGTGTGCCTGAGGGGTAGTGCTACGTTGACACATGGCCCGCGGAGCTGTTCTTCCTGCGGTTTGAGCATATCTTTGAGATGTTTCTCACAAGGCATCTTGATTTTACAATCGTCCTCCTTTTTGCACTACATATGAGCTCCGTCATGAAGAGAGAACAAGTCTTGCAAATCTGTCTGGCGGATCCATACTACATGCACGAGTCCTTCTTGAGTCTCGGCGACTTTGAGCGTAAAACTGCTAGGGAGTACCTCAAAAACTTCATGATTCAGAATAAGGACCAGGAAATTGTCCTCCTGCCTTATCATCCAATGTAAGTCAATGGCGGACAACCCTTTCGTACATTTCAATCATTCCTTCTCGCTCATATAGAGAATAATTTGAGGTGTTTATTTCCCTGCAGCAACTGGCGCGCCATCCTTATCATTCTTTACCCGCGAGTCTCCCACACCGTGTATTTCGACCCTACCCGAAACTACGAGAAGAAGGACTACACCCACATAATGAATATTCTAGATCATGCTCTCCAAGGCTTCAGCTTGAGGGGTGACAACCTGCAGACCAGGAAACAAAGGAACCGTAAGATGGGTTTCTCGCATAAAACTAACTTCTGCTTCATCCATGTCCCGAAACCAAGAAGGAACGATGGATTCTACCTCCTCCATCTCATGATGGAGTTCAGAAGGGACCACCAAAAGCTTTGCATGACAACCAGAAGCGATGATCATATCCGCAAGTGGTAGAATCTCAAGGAGAAGCGGATTATAAACTTAGAGATGAGTTCTTTCGCATCCGGAGGGACATTGCGACGATCATCATGAAAGAAGTCGTTGAAGAGAAGGGGATGTTCCACCACGGCCCTATATCGCGAGCTGACGTCCGAACTCGCATAGGCATGCAACGTCAGGAACTCATGCTGTTCAAGAAGCTAGGGTGCATCCTCGATGAAACAGATGGATGGAACTTCTAGTGATTTATGATGCTGATGATGATGATATGTGTCGGTTGAACTTGTATACTTTCTGTAGCGATGAAACTTTGTGATGTCTACGGTCCCTGCCGAACTTGCGTAACGCTACTTTGTTAGTTTGGGTACGATGACCTATGTACCTCTAGTTAATTAGTTTGTGTATGATGAAACTGCGTTGATTATTTATGTTTACTATATGTTGCATCTATTTGCTAACCGTTTCTTTTTCGTGTTGGTCAAGTATATTTTTCTTGCATATGATTGTACATTCTCTTGATGAAGATGCATCTCTAACAGGTACCTAGATCCTTCATGGTGAAGAAGCAATGCTATGTCGTGTACACAGGGAAGGTTCCGGGAGTGTACGACGAGTGGCCCGAGTGTCAGGCGCAAGTGGAGCGGTTCTCGGGCGCCGGCCATAAAGGGTTCAAAAGCAGACAAGAAGCAGAAGCTAGTTACTTGAGGTTCATGCTAGGGCGAGAGAGGACTCATAACCGCCGCCTCATGTACTGCATAGTTCCGCTCTCACTCATAGTGATAGCTCTTCTCGTGTATATCATTGTTTAGATGGATGACGATGTAGTTGCAAGTATTCGAGACTTGTATATCGCTATTTCGAGATGATGACAAGAGACCACTTTGTGTTGGATGATGATTATGATGATGACATGATTTGATGAGACTATTTGTATGTGTATGCTATGATTACATTTGTATGTGTATGATATGCTAGAGATTATTGTATAAAGCCTGTACAAATACAAAAGAATTATGCTGGAAAAAAATTCAGAAACTAATAAAAATAGCAGTAACGAAGAGAATGAAGTTAGCAGCAGCGTGAACTTAGCAGTAGCGCTGCTTAAGGTAAAGCACTACAGCTATTAGCAGTAGCGCGATTTAGTGAAGCTTGCTACTGCTACCCATATATAGTAGTAGCGCAGGTCAAAACACATTACTGCTAAAGGTTAGCTGTTTCGCCGTATCAGTAGCGCGGGAACCCGTGCTACTGATAGACCCTAGACCCGTGCTACTGCTAGGCTTTTCCCTAGTAGTGAGAGACTTTTTGTTATTTGGTTGCAGGGTTGCTTTAGAGAGACCATCTTCATCCTACGCCTCCCATGGATTGATAAACCTTAGGTCATCCACTTGAGTGAAATTTGCTACTGTCCTACAAAACTCTGCGCTCGGAGGCCCAACACGAGTCTACAAGAACAAGTTGTGTAGTAGACATCAATCCTATGTCTCCACTCTTATGCTGGATGACCTCGTGGGGCAAGGACTGTTGCCGGCTCAAGAGTCGATTGGTGGGCGGGAGCCTGATGAAGAGAGTTCCCCCCAGCCTGACCAAGGAGAAGTTTTTATCTTCGTGGATCATCTTCAGAGGGGTTTCTATTCGCCCGGGTCAAAATTCTTTCGGGACTTCCGCAATTTTTTTTGACCTTCGCACCCAGGACCTCGGTCCAAATTCAATTACCAATCTCTGCGAGTTTCAAGTCTTTTGTGTGGTTTATCTCCACACATAGCCAACCGTCCCACTCTTTCGGGAGTTCTTTTACATCAACCATCAAACCGAGTCCGTGGATTGTCCTAGCATAGAACTTGGTGGGATTTCTGTTCAAAGGAAAAAAAGGTCCTTTTCCAGAGGCCAAACTGGCGAGTCATTCCAAGGGATGGAACAAGACTTGGTTCTACTGTAAAAACACGGCCCCTGACGGTGAGAATCCTTTGCCGGGTTATAGACTAAACTGGCTCAACGCGACGATTGTTTTCCCCGGTTGGTCACCTGATGAGGAGCGGAAACAAGTTGCTCCTTTTTATTCCAAATTAAGAGCTCTTACGGCTAATGGCATCACCGGGGTCGACCTGACTCGGTGTTGGATAAGCTGGCAAATCCAGCCCCTGAGCCGGATAGGCGACTTGATGTGCAATTATACCGGCGGCTTGGCTGATGTGCAATGCCTTAGTCAAGTTTATTTCCCTGAAGACGGGGTGAACAAAGCCACCAAGAAGCTGCTAGGAGAGCCCAAGATAAATGTAAAAAGATTGGGCTTGATCCCTTTTGCCAAACTAACCCCGTGCCTCCAGTAAGTCTAATTTTTTCTGTCGTACTTATTCTGTCCTGCTGTCTTTGAATTTAATTGCTGGCTTATCATATATGCAGGCTGACAATAGGTTCTGGAAAAAGAAAAGCCTCAAAAGTCTGCCCCTGCTCCAGTTTAGCAGGCGAATGAGCCAGTCAGTGGGGACGCGCCGGTTGTCGAAAACGAGTCTGAGGTAGAGCTCGACTTGCTTGGTCACCTTTTTAATCAACTTGCTGATGCCCTTTCTTCTCAGGATAACGCCGAAAATAGTCGAGCCGGCAACATCGAGGTAAATTCAATCTCATCCAGCTCAGAAACTTTAATCTCGAAAAACCGAGACGAGCTGTCAGAAAGGTACCATTTTCACATCCAGACGCCCACTTAGACCCAAAATTTCTTTTGAAGGAATCACAGCAAGTCTGCACATCCAAGCGCAAGCTCCGAAGTAATTCTGGCAAGTAGGCGATGAAATGAGGTGCCTCATAGCCCAACTCCATCTCTTCCACAAGTCGGTCTTATTAGGCAACCACTTACCTCTTCTGACTCGAATATCTGGATACTTCACCCTCCTCTAGAGAATCAACTCCCTCCCAGCTTCCACCGTTGATCATTAAGCCTGGGTAAGCATTTCATGATTTATACTTTGTCATAGCAATTTTTTCGTTAACTTGAGTTTACTCATATGACTGCAGGGCCAAGGCCATCAAGAAAAGAAAAGTGAGCAAGTCA
This sequence comes from Thinopyrum elongatum, assembly GCA_011799875.1. NCBI lineage: Eukaryota > Viridiplantae > Streptophyta > Magnoliopsida > Poales > Poaceae > Thinopyrum > Thinopyrum elongatum. The sequence goes on along the minus strand of CM022299.1, from coordinate 55,193,875 downwards.
TCCTCCTCTGCAGAGATCCCTGAGTCTCAAGACCCGCCGTTGATGACTCCAGAGTTTGAAACTGAAACCATAGTTGAAGACAACCCTGAGCAAAGGGTTGAGCCAATCCAGCAAACTGAGCTGGCTGGTGCTGAATGAGCCGGTGATAGTGGAGCCAATCCATATGGGTGAACAGGGCAACACAGATGACCCGGCGCACAACACCAACCCGCCAAGTCCTGCTCGAGCTTCCAGTCCTGTGAAGGAGGCTGAAGATATCATTCCATCACACACAGTGGTCGATGAAGAAGTTAATATTACTGGAGAAACTTATAAAGGTCCAGAAATATCCAACACTTTGACCAAATTCATGGCCAAGGATGAGCCGGAAATGGTGGATAAAGGGAAAACCAAGCTGGAGTTTCCCAATTTTGAGGAGATGAGCGCTCATGACCTTCATTAGCAATTTTTAATCTGGCTGTCTGAGAGCCGAGATGCTGAGATGAGTATCATCAATACCTTGAAGCACAAATATAAGGTACGAAATACTCCTCTTTTGTCATATATACTCTTGTAGCCCCCAAGTTTTAAGCATAGGAAAAATATGAGTGTGCTTAAGACTTTGTGGAAATATAATGAGCAGTGTAGTCCCCAAGGGTTGGCTAGTTAAAATAAGAAGTTGGTTCTTCAGAATTTCACCTTAGTCACTTAATTGAAAGAGAGCGACATGTAGCCCTCAAGGGCCGGCTCGTTATGAAAATAACAAGCCGGTTCTTCAGAATGTCTTCTTAATCAACCAATTGAAGAAAAGCAAACTGTAGCCCCCAAGGGCCGGCTCATCCCTATGGGATGGCCGGGTCTTTCCAATTTACAAGTAGGAAAAAGTGACTTGCATTAGACCCCAAGTGCCATGTAGAGTGCTTGCAGCTACTTGGGACTTTATTGTATAGCAATTTTTCCTCTTGTAGCCCCCAAGTGCCGGGTCACCAGCCTGTGGCGACTCGGGGCTTGTAAATGATCTTGAAAATTAAGCATTGTATATGATGATAGGATATGGTGCAATTGGCCAAGGAAAAGGCTGCCGGCTTGCAAGAAGAGTTGAGGACAGAGAAAAAACTTCATGCAAAAGCATAGGCATCTTCCTCGTTTTTTCAAAAATCTGTTGGGATTGCCTCAGACAATTGGCACTCCTTGAAGGCTGCTCATGAGCAAGAAAAAGTAACCCTACTAAAGCGTGCTGAAGAGGAAGAGAGCCAATTGGAGCCGGTGATGGAGGAACTGAACACTTTGAAGTGCCACATCACCAACATGACAGTGGCCGTCTTTGGTAAGTAGTATTGTCTGTAATCAAAATCTGGGTTATACTTGTAACCGGCTTATTCACATGTGATTTTGCTTGTCTAGGTAGGAGAAATGACAATGTTGTCCAACTGCCACTGGTAAAGCTGAAAGCTATATATACATACATTGAGCAATTATATACTAGTGGCATGTATGTGATAATTGTGGTGAGAGACGTCGGGTCGTATCCTATGAGGATCAAAGACATGCTGAATGATTTATCAGCAGTTCAAGAAAGGATCCAAGAGAAGGTAAAATCGGTGGCTCGTGCTAGGACCGGTATGGTTCTGGCAAGAGCAAAAGCGTTTCTTCCTGAGATGGATCCAGCCGACATGGTTAGCGGCTTTCCTCAAAACAATGTCGATGGAAGTGAATTCTTGCAAGAAGACTTTGCGCGTTGTGTGAAAGACACCCGAGTAGTGGGGACTCAAATGGTAGAGGAGCTAGACTTGACAAAATATCAAGCTGACTACTCAAAGGAGAATAGGCGCATCAACCCGCCAGAATTCAAGCCATGTGTGCTTACTCCTCCACGTAGTAAGAAAACCTTCGCTCCTGATGTTGACTCATCTGGTATCATCACCGCCAACTCAACTTTCCAGAAATTGTCTTATATTCAGTGGGTACCAAGGGGCCACCAGACCGAGGAGGATGAGCCAGCGCGGGCTGACCTGGCAACATCTGGTGTCGAGGAACAACAAGACCTCAACCCAAAGGACACAGGTGCCGGCTTAAATGAGTAGCCCGTTACAAACTTTGCTTGATATTTCAGCCCAGCTGAGGCTTGTAATAGGGTAGCCAAAATACTTGCTTATCAAATGGAGGGGATCCTGTGAAGAACACGAGGGAAATCATGAGAGAAACACTCAAATAGACAAGATGCAATCACACATGTGCTAAATCCACATACACACGGAGAGATACACGATCCAAATCCAACAAAGGATGATACAAACGGTAGCTAGTTCATCCCAATCCGTGAGGAGTTGAGGTCTTGAATCCGAGATTGATCTTCCCTAGACGGGGTCTTGAATCCACTAGAGATCTTCTCACATGGAGGTCTTAAACTCCATGGGAGTGGTCTCTCTCTCTCAAGAGTATAGTAGGTAGGAGCAAAGCTCACATACAAATGAGCTATCACTTTGCTAACCCTAGGAAGGAGGAGACGGAGGTCTATTTATAGTCTAAGCAACGACGAGGTAAGTGGGAAACTAATACAAGGCCAAAGGCCCGGCTGCGCACTGGCAGGCATCGGATGTCTGAGGGAAGTCGGTCGTCCGGTGGCTCGGGGGGCTCCGGACGTCCGGACGGCGTTGGACTTCCGATGTTTCTTCTCTGGACAGTTGTCGCCGGATTTCTGTTAGCGGTTAGACGTCCGGTGGTTGTAGTGTGTCGGACGTCTGGCGTCTCGTCGGTTGTCCGGCCGCTGTAGCGTGCATCAGTTGCGGTTCTTTTGGCTGGCCTGGGCGTGGTTGGGTCGGACGTCCGGTGGCTGTAGCTTTGCTGCAGCTCCGTCTTCTTCCGTCTTCTCTTCCACGCTTCCCTCACGGATGGTGTAGGTGTTCCTTGGCGCTTGTACTCCTCATCATCATCCGTTAAGCTACGGTAATACCTATGCATGCACACGAGAGGAATGTCAAGTAGTATACCATCCTCGAAGGGGTCAAGTGAGCACGTGTAAAGGAGATGATTCACCTTTATGTATGTGAAGTAGAGGTCGCACGTGTCACTTGCCAAAAGGACTCTTGAAATGGTGATGTCTGTAGGATGCTCCGCATCATCTCCCCCCCCCCTTGCAAAAGATCCGACCTTGGATCCAAAACCAAATCACAATGGGAAAGAGATGGCTTCACCGTGTAGAAATGGACGATCACCAAGATCTCATTTTCTTTAAGATCGGAATGGGCACTCTCCAATGTCGCACCATCTTGTGATTCCTATAAAAGTAGTAAGGACAACAAACACTTGGAAAAACAAATGTGGTTGGCATTAGTGCAAAACCAAGCATTCAAGAGGTGATTCACCCAACAAGTGTCGTCATCAAGCATAGCATATGGCATGTAAGCACATCAATCGAGCACAAGAAAAGATATCATGGGGACAAGTATGCAGTTGTGAGGTAGAGATGTAAAATATGTTTGACAAGTGAACACGCATCTACCTCAAGGTAGTAGCAAACATGCATCAAGCACTCATTGAAAGGTCAATGGTAGGCATAGGAAGCATTCATGACACAAAATAAAATGAAATGTCTAAACACATGGATCAAGTGCAAGACAATCCAAGCATAACGTGCATAGGGTGTAGTGAAGATAATATGGCACTCAACACAATAGAAAGAGAAATTGTTCATCATGTGTGAGGCAATCAAGTCAATCATGTGACAAGCATTGGCACATGGCATATGTGAAGAAATGTCATTGTTGCAACCAAGCATATGATAGTAGCAAGTAATCCAAGAATTGGATGCAACACACAAGGTATATATGTCATGAGGCATGGCAATGTGGCAATGGTAAGTCGAAGCAAGATCTCTAGCATGTGTGCAATATGTCAAGGTGCAAGCAACACATGAAGTAGGATCCACAATATTCATGCTCATGGTTTGGGGGTTCGCAAAAGAGAAGGATATCACCTTGAAATCATGTCCTTGTGCATCCTTCAGAATGCCGAAGTACAAGCGAGTGCAATGTAGAATCGTCGTGGTAGAAGGTGGTTCGCTCTCAAGAGCTCGGGCTGTCAACTCACGTGACGTGGAAGTTGACACGAAGTCCAAGTTTTCTACACATACACACAACAAAGCAAAGAACGTATGTGCATGGTAGATAAACACGTCATCCATCATGATGGTTCTGTTCTCTTGCACATAACCATTAGTAGCAAAAGTGCATGAATAATATGATGCAACGACACTAATGTTCATGGCACTAGGTATATGGTGCAAAGAAGTAAGACAAGCATGCTTCACAACAAATATGCCAAAATCTCCAAATATATGTGAGAATGCTATGGGGGCAATCTCATTAGCAAGACTACAAGCATTGTTGCACTCAATACATGGCAAATCATCTAGCATGAGAGAGGCAACATATGGAGACATATGACAACATGCAATAGCAATCATGTGCAAAGCATGGCAATGGTTCTCATCAACCGCATGAAATGAGCAAGTATGAATCATCGGTGATGCAACATAAGCTAACATATCAATCATGTCATGCAAGCTAGTAGTGCGAAGATGCAACACACTAGAGGAAACCATGGAAATCATGTCATGTGAGCAAATAATAGGCATAGACAATGCACATGGCATATCGCAAGCACGAAAACAAAACATGATCAAAGTACTATCATAGGCAGGGGTCACAAAGGAAACATGGCAATAACAACAATATCTCCACCAAGCTTGCAACACATAGAAGTACGATAATCAATCATCATGTGTAATGCAAAGCATGGGTCACCAAAGCATGTCATCCAAATTGAAATGAGCATATCAAGCAAAGTGAACATGGAAAGATGGGCATAGAATATGTAATGGACAATAACCCATAACCATGCGAGGGCCATGTAGAAGAAATGCGCGAAGTCTTTGCGCGAAGGGAGCGGTGATAAGGATGATCCACGGGTTCCCAAATCATCATTGTTGTCTAGAGATCGTTTCATCAACTAATGGGATTGTGAGGTTGACAAGTAAGCATGGGTAACTACACGACAAATACACAAACAAAAGAAATTGTGTGTGTGGTAAATGTACACATCATCCATCATGATGTGTATGTGCACGTGAGAGTTAGCACAAGATAGGCATCTCTCAAAGAAATTTGATGCATGGTATAAGAACATGTCATTCATCATGAAAGAATAATTGTTATGTATGACACGATGGGGACACAAATTGAGCATACAATTATATGGCACATCAATATCATTTTCATTCATGGGGAGCATATTGTGCACACAATCATGGGAGTCATGCAATGGATGGGATGGATCAAAATCTCCTAACATGTATGAGGAAACTATGTGGGTCTCCTCATGAGCAATATCGGAAACATCATATGGAGAAAATGGACAACATCCTAAAGAATGCATATCCGAAGCTAGGTTGTCATGGCATGGCATATGATTGAAATGATGCAAAGGGAGCATATCAATATCATCACAAGAGAAACAAATGCCAATAACCATGGGCTTGTCATCTATGCCATAAGTGCAAATTGGGTTTATTTTAATGGCATATGCATAATCACTACGATGAGATTGCAAATACGACATATGGTTGATCTCATTCATAGCATATGACAAGTCGAGCGGATTAACAAACATGATGTGACCGAGAGAATTATCACCAAGAAATCCTATGCAACATTGCATCACAACTAATAGACTCCACATGGTGTAACACCCCAAAAATATTTTCTGAATTTTTGAAATCTTTCCTTTAAAAATAAAATGCTTTGAAAATCATTTTTTTGATCATATTACTTTTCTACCATTTGAAAACCCTTTCAAATTTTAATTTGGTTTCAAATTTTCTTTAATGATTCTGTTTTGAAAGGTTTAAAATTATTTGGATAATTAATTTGGAGGTTTTCAAACAGTTTCATTTAGAAAAGTTTTTGGGAGTGATTTAATATTTATCGAAGGAAATGGCCCTTTTCACTTCCCTCTAACCCTTCTAAAATTCATCCAACAAATTTTCTTCCACTCCAATTTCTTCCCACAAGTCACCCACATCATCTAGGACAGTATCCAACTCTCCTACCCCACAAAAATATTTTTTACAATTCAAATAAAATTCCAAAGTTGGAATTCATATTTTCCATCATTCCTTTGGTTTACAAAGGAACCACAATTTCCACAAGGTTTCTACCTGCACCAAAATTATCTCAGCAAATAAATGGTACCCACAACCCATTTCACCAAAAACCTTGGGGTCCAAAGTTCAAAATTTTCAAAATTCATACAGTTGAAATTTGGACCAGAAATCATTTTCTTGCTCAAAACCAAATCTAAACTTTTCCAAAAATTCTGAAACTTGGTCAGGCCCTCTCCTTTGCATCAACACATCACCACAAAAATTGCCACAAATTCTAAAAATCCCTAGCACTCTCTGCCATAGGATTATAGGAGTATCTGTGCACTGTTCATAGCTGAATAAGTTTCAGTTAACTAAATTCGTCTTTCAGTGGCAGAGACGATCGGTGTTGTGCACCCCTCCCCTTCCTTCTCCTTCACGGCGACGCCAAGGTTCATCAATGCCTCTTCCTTCTTGGCCCACTCCGCAGTCTCTCCTCGCCGGTGAGCTCGCGGTTGGCCGGTGCAACCCCCTGCACCGTGCTCATCCACGGTGGACGAGCGGATCCGCCTCGGCCACCGACTCCCATTACTGCACTGCAGCTTCCCCGCCTACCTCCTGGCCACGCGTTGCTCCTCTCAGCGTCCTCGCACGCCGTCGGCACCGTCCAACCTCGCCCTGGCCCCCTGGCAGTTGCCAGAACCAGGATAGCGCCGCCGCACCGTACGGGAGCTCTGCTCCGGGATAAGGTTGAGGAGCTCGAGCCCGTCCACGTCGAGCCTTCCGGAGTTCTCCACCGCCCTCATTACTCCCTCGCCGCCCATGACCACCGCCCAAACCAACCTCGCCGACCACCGTAACACCGGCGTGATCCGAACCTCGCCGGACCGCCTCAGATCGCCTATAAAAGGCCCTCCCGAGCTCCGTTCTCCTCACCCATCGCGTCCACCACCTCCCAATCGCCCCTATGCCACTTCCCTGACCTCGAGGAGGTCTCCTCCCTCCTCTCCGGTCACCGCTCCGCCGCCTCTGTTCCCGATCGGCTCGATGCCATTACGCCACCACCACCACGCAAATCTTGCCAGTAGCCATCTCATCCACCAAACAATCGATCTCGTGCTCCAACTCCATTCCCCGAGCTCTCTCCGACAAGATCCCAACTCCACCGAACCACCGTCCGCCGCTGCAGACTTTGCCGGTGTTCCGTTGCACTACGGCGACCACAACTACCTCCCACCGACGCGGTAGTCTACCCCGAGCACGCTCCAATCATCACCACCTCCTAAAACCCCGGCGATCACCGTCGGCTATCGCCGCATCTCTTCTGTCCTCGCGCGCGCGTTCAAACTTTTGAACCTGATGGGTGGACCCCACCCCGCACGCTGTTTTTCTTTTTTTTTTCTCTGTTTTAATCGAAGGCGTATTCTCTTTTTTAGGCCTTCCACGCTGAAAAATGTATTTCAGCCGAAGCATTTTCTGTTTAAACTATGCAGGGACTGTTGTTTTATAGAAAAGCCCCTGGTTTCGAAAGTCTAATAACTTTTTAACCACAACTCTGTTTGAGTTGAACTTTTTTTTTGAAATTCTTATTTTTCTCTCTAGTTTTTTTAGTATTTATTTAAAAATGTTTTGAGACAACTTTTTGCACTATTGTCAAATTCTTAATTTGAGTTGAATTTGAATATTTTTAGAAAAAGAAGAGGGAAATCTGGCCAAGAATTTCGAAGGGTTTTCACCTGACTACTTTGGACAAGGCAAGCATTATTGAACTTGGGATATGGTGATTGCATTTGCATTTGCAAGTTTGCATCGGTTGGAATTGCACCACATAATCACAAGTGCATGCATGTTTGGTCATATCACTTCTTATGCTTGTCTTGCACTTCACTCAAACAAGGAAACTTACTGACTTGGTATAGCTGTGAGATATTCAGGAGAGTGTCTCCTGCCTTGGACGTGCCGGTGGGCACGGGCCATTATTTTTGACACGGTGGTGTCACGTGATGTATGTGGAATATACCGGTGAAGATAATTAACACCTCCCGAGTCGGCCTAGATCGAGTCTTGTTCCGTTACACCTAGCTGGATACCGTGCTACCACGGGTCCTTCCGCAAGGAACGTACGGCTGAGTAAGTTGTTAACCCCTGTCCAGGTACACACTATATAGAGGGCCACAATGAGGATTTCCAGGGCCTTGGACTAAGTCCTGTCATCGGGTCAGGGGCATGGGTGTTTCCGGTTGTAAACGAGAGGGGGGAACCCCTTGGAATCCGCACGTATTAATAGTGATCCCATGAAGGACGTTGGTCTCCCCGTCTTAGAGTTTTTCTTGAACAATGCTTTGGGTGATTCCTGGCATCCGAAAAGTTAATCTGGTGTGTGCTGGTCAGGTGTGTTTTCAACCCAAAGACCATAATGGTAATTAGTCAGTGTCACGGTGCTAGTTAAAGAAATCCTATACTTGTGGGTAAAGAGTACAACCTCTGCAGAGTTTAAACCTATTCGAATAGCCATTGTCCACGTCAAGGGCGTTAGCTGGGGGGGTCAAGTGTCGGTCCCGGTGTCGGTCTCCAGAGGAAATAATTTTAATATGCCTGAAATATTTTGCAGGATAATTATTGCCACCCTGTTGCTACCATGAATATTTTATGCTTGTTAAATATTATTATGGTTATGCAAAATATTGAGGACTAACCCGTTTCTCTTATTTTGAATTTTTCCTGAGTGTCTCAGGGGCTGGCTAGACTACCCCAGGCACTCAATTTTATTTTCAAGACCTCTCGTGGCGTCTCTCGAGTTAACAGGCGGCTTATTCCGCCACTACTCTTGTGGACACCCGATTGGCATTTCTCTTCAAGTCCGACCGTGGCGTCACTTGATACCCGACTGGCATTTCTCTTCAAGTCCGACCGTGGCGTCACTTGACACCCGGCTGGCATTTCTTTTATTTTTCTGAGTGTCACTTGGGCTAGCTAGACAACCCGTGGCATTCGTTTGTTTAATTTCTAATAAGTTTGATCATGACTAACATGCTATGTTCACGTTCATATCATTTATTTGTCATGATTTAACTTTCAGTTAGCATGAGCATATGCATCCATTATATCTTCTGTTTGTAATGTTTGCAAGTACATTCCAACGTACTCACTGGCTTGTCCCTAGCTATTTACTTGGCCAGACTTGGAGGAGGACGAGCTTGTGGAGGAGGATTGCGCTAGCGAGCCCGATGCTTAGAGGAGTCCCAGTCAGTCAACCTGTGAGATAGGAGTCTACCACATGTATCATCCGCTGAGCTTCCGCTACACAAATAAAATAGTCAAGCCTCACTCTGACGCTTGGCTCTATGTTATTGTACTAGTATTGTATAACCAGCACACCACTGTCATATTCCGCCAGTGCTTTATATTGGCGAGTTTGTAATAAAGTTGTTAAGCTCCTAGACTCAACCTTGTGTAATATTATCTTATACTGGTTATCTGTATCAAGGAAGTCCACCATTTGTGCTGATCTTGGGGCTGGTGTGACTTTGGGCTATTCTGGGATTTATTCTCAGAAATGGGCCCGACAGACCTTGGTACCAGAGCCAGGCTAACTGTAGGAAGCCCTAGGCACGATCGCTAGCACTCGAGTCAGTACTAACATTTTTAGCATGCATCTCATGCATTGTAGCATTTTCCCATGGTCATCATATGCACATGATATCACTATTTGGATTTTTGTCTACTGATGTAGATGTCTGGCGGCAGCTGCCCATGCCAGATTTTTGCCAACGAGCCTGCGGGATTTTCCCGTCTTCTTACCGTCATCGCTAGAGATGCGATGAGATCTCCGAGCCGTCCAGAGTACACCGTTTTTCCTGACAGGATCACTGACACTCTGACTATGTACCAGGCTTCAGTATATATTCAGGGTGGAAATACCTTGTCTTTCCGCAATTACCGTTTTATGGGGAGAGTCATGCCCTCTGAGAGGCATGCTATCCAGATGGCCGCCCGTGAGGCTATTGCTCGTCTCAGGGACATCTTGCCTGTTATGCAGACCCGTCCCTATCACTACCTTCCTTGCCATGTTCCTTATACCAACCATTATGCTTTTTCCTACACCGCTGGAGAAAGGGATGAGGCGATCGAGCCCCTTGTCCAGTATATCATGGCACTAGAGTCGGTCTTCACCGCACTGGTGGACGACCATCTTGCTGCACGAATGGACTTGGCTCATGCGAGGATCCCTCGCAGGAGTGAGTTCCGTTCACCTTCACCACGTGCCCCTCGTATTCTGACTCCACCACACTATTCTCCTACTCAGCCTGTGGTTCAGCGCTCATCCCCGAGTGATGAGGCTAGTCGCTTGGCTGCTCCTGTTCCGACCAGAGCTCCACTATCGACGCGCATGGTGCCACCTCAAACAGGCGTAGCATCGACCTCTACCCGACAAGAGACCATTCCAGAGGAGGAGGAGGTTGAGTCTCGTGGACCACAGCTGGGACTCACCCTCAGCGGAGCTTACAGTGTCTCAGACACCCCGTGAGGACAGATCGAGCGTCAGCACCGTAGTAGTCTTTTTATGATGACGTGGTTGTAAGATATTTATTTTCTATTTCTTCTTCCTTTTTTTGTAAGATGGCGAGTAACAGACTCCGACCACAGCACGTTGAGAGGACGAAGTAGTACGCTAGTTGAATAAGTGGTCTTGTAGTATATAGTTTCTGCAAGCATCTTGTATAATTACGTCATGCTTGTATAATTAAATCCTGCATGTATGATATAACTTGTTGTACTTGCATCCTGGGGGGAGATTTATTTTTAGTCTCTTAAAAATTTTATTTGCTGCCTTTATAATTTCTTTTCTCATCGGTGTTACACATATACCCCCAGAAAGAAAATACATCGCCCCTGGACCCGTTTTATGCCAAATCCGCCAGAGAACAACCATGGACAAATGGGAAATAATTTTACACAAGGACAGACTAGTCAACAGGACAGTGACTCAGCATTTTCACAAGTGTGCCGTCTGTACGAACAAAGCCAACAATAGCACCAAGTGATGATGCAGCATTTAATCAATATGGGAAATCACCAAGGACAAAATCAGAACAGGTCAAAATTATCTGAGCTCCAGAAGACCAATCCTACTGTGTTTTCTCACACCAACAAACCATTGGAGGCAGATGATTGGCTACGTGATATTGAAAGAAAATTGGTTATTGCCTAGTGTACGGACCGGGAAAAGGTGCTTTATACCCCATACTATTTTTCTGGTACATCAGCATCATGGTGGGAAAACTTATGCCACACTCATCCCAACGGAGCCAATATGACATGGGAACAATTCAAGGAAAACTTTCGGGGAGCACACATTCCTAACAGTATCATGAAATTGAAGAAAAGGGAATTTGAGGATCTCAAGCAGCGAGGCACCACGGTAGCCCAGTATCTGGATCAATTTACTCAGCTGGCCCGGTACGCCAACGACGAATACATGACAGAAGACAAAAAGATGGAAAAATTTCTCGACGGACTTATCCCATCTTTAAAGTGCCAACTGGTAGTCCACACCTTTCCTGATTTCAAAACACTGGTGGACAAGGCAATTATACTGGAGAATGAGCACCGCAACATGAATGAAATACGGAAGCGCCGTATGAACCAGCCATCTCAGGTTCGCAACAACAGGCCCAAGAATGAATTGCTGAAGCCTACAACACCCCGACCAGCAACGGTAGCACCACAACAGAACCGCAGTGCTTTCAACAACAGGACCAAAGATACGACATTCTATCCGGGCATCACCTGTTATGCGTGTGGAGGAGAAGGGCACTACTCCAGGCAATGCCCAAAGCAGGGAAATAATACAACCAAGCCCAACAACAATGGCCGTGGTACAAACACAGCTCCAAAACGCAACAACTCCAACCCCAATAACAACCAGAGGAAGGGACAGGTCAACCACGTGACCTTTGAGGAGGCACAAAATGCACCAGATATTGTGTTTGGTACGTTTCCTGTCAACTCAATTAATGCTACAATCTTATTTGATTCTGGAGCTTCCCATTCATGTATCTCAAAAAGATTTGTTTCAAAGAATCGATTTTCTTTTTCGCCTTTGCAAAATTCCATGGTTATTCAGTCCCCGGGATCGAAGCAAAGCACACAATGGTACTGCAAGGATGTGAATATTGAGATCAAAGGAATGGTATTTTTAGCCAACCTTATTGTTTTGGAAGCAGTCGAACTGGATGTTATTTTGGGAATGGATTGGTTAACCAAAAATAAAGGTTTCATAGACTGCTACAACCGCACGGTGACTCTTACAAGCTGCCAAGGAGAAACAATAAAATTTGGCACAAGGAGGATTTCCGCATCACAAGGAAAGTTTAATCAAGTGGATGCGTCAGAATTAAGTAAGGTCCCTGTAGTCTGTGAATACCCCGATGTATTTCCTGAGGAGCTACCAGGAATGCCCCCGGACCATGAAATTGAATTTGTTATTGAATTAGCACCTGGAACGGCACCCATTTATAAGAAGCCGTACCGAATGGCTCCGACGGAATTGGCTGAGTTGAAGAAACAGATTAAGGAACTAATGGAAAAGGGTTATGTTTGACCCAGCTCATCAGCATGGGGATCGCCAGTTTTATTTGCTAAGAAAAAGGATGGTACCCTAAGGCTATGTATTGATTACAGGGCACTCAATATGGTCACCATTAAAAATAAATACCAGCTGCCCCGGATAAATAACTTGTTTGAACAACTAGCAGAAGCCAAGGTTTTCTCAAAAATAGATTTGAGGTCAGGCTACCATCAATTAAAAATCCGATCGGCTGATATACCCAAGACTGCCTTTACTACCAGATATGGATTATACGAGTTCACAGTGATGCCTTTTGGCTTAACCAACGCTCCTGCTTATTTTGTGCATCTCATGAACAAGATCTTCATGAAATATTTGGACAAGTCCGTGGTCGTATTTATCGATGATATAATTACTTATTCCAGGACACCCGAGGAACACGAGCAACACCTACGAATAGTCCTGGAAGAATTGAGGAAAAATCAACTATATGCCAAATTCAGTAAATGTGAATTTTGGTTGCGAGAAGTTGGTTTTCTAGGACACGTACTAACACAAGATGGGATAGCAGTGGACCCAAGTAAAGTAAAGGCTGTCCAAGAATGGAAGCAACCCACAAACATGACAGAAGTCAGGAGTTTTCTTGGTCTGGCTGGCTACTACCAGAGATTTATAGAAGGATTCTCCACCATAGCTAAACCCATGACCTGATTACTTAAGAAGGATAAGAAGTTTGATTGGACTGAAGCCTGTGAGAAAAGTTTCCAGGAATTGAAAAAGAGGCTAACAACGGCACCCGTTCTGGTCGTGCCCGATGTGCACAAAATTTTTGAGATATACTGTGACGCGTCCAGGAAAGGCCTTGGATGTGTATTGTGCAAGAAGGAAAAGTCATGGCATATGCCTCAAGACAGCTACGACGACACGAGGAGAATTATCCTACTCATGATTTGTAGGTAGCTGCAGTAATACATGCACTCAAGGAATGGCGACATTTTCTTCTCGGTAAGCGATGTGAAATATACACAGACCACAAAAGTCTTAAGTATATTTTCACCCAGCCAGAATTAAACATGAGACAATGTCGCTGGCTTGAGTTAATAAAGGATTACAACATCGGAATTCATTATCATCCGGGTAAAGCAAATGTTGTGGCAGACGCCCTCAGCCGAAATCCCTGCACCAACAATAATAGTGCGCAATTCTTACAGCATGAGTTTAATCAGGAATTGGCCAAACTCAATATGGTCCTAGTCACAGAAGGAACCATTGCCCAACTGGAAATAAAACCAACATTAGAGGATCAGATCAAAGAAGCCCAAAAAGGATACCCAAGTATTGAAGGGATTAAGAGGAAAATAAAATTGGGCAAGGTGACTGAATTTACCGTAGACAGTCAGGGAATTTTATGGTTCGGGAAAAGATTATGCGTGCCTAATAAGGAAGATTTAAAGCAACAAATTTTGGCAGAAGCCCATACCACTCCATATTCTATTCATCTAGGAGGAACAAAAATGTACAAGGATTTACAAGAAAAATATTGGTGGCACGGGATGAAAAGAGATATAGCCATATATGTCTCATGTTGTGATTCATGCCAGCGTGTAAAAGCAGAACACTAGAGGCCAGCAAGACTATTGCAGCCACTCAAAGTACCTGAATGGAAATGGGACATAATAGGAATGGATTTTATCGTCGGACTGCCAAGGTCACGACACGGAAATGATGCTATCTGGGTTATAACAGATTATTTAACCAAGGTGGCACATTTCATTCCGGTAAAAACCACATACTCCACACAGAGGCTTGCCAGATTATACCTCCCCCGGATTGTCTGCCTACACAGAGTAGCCAAGACCATAGTCTCTGATAGAGGCACCCAATTTGTCTCTAGATTTTGGGAGCACCTACAGCAAGCCCTAGGGACTCAACTGACGTTCAGCACAGCATACCACCCGCAGACCGGAGAACAAACTAAGCGGGTAAATCAAATATTAGAGGACATGCTGAGAGCATGTGTGCTCACTTATGGAGTTAGCTGGGAAGACAGTTTACCATACGCGGAGTTCTCATATAACAACAGTTATCAAGCTAGTTTGAAAATGTCACCTTTTGAAGCACTGTACGGACGAAGGTGCCGTACCCCACTCAATTGGTCTGAGACCGGAGACAGTCGAATTTTCGGTCCCGAAGTTCTTAAGGAGGCGGAAACAAAAGTGAAGCTTACTCAGGACAGACTGAGAGCGGCTCAGAGCCGTCAAAAGAGTTACTATGATCAAAAGCACCGCCAAGTCAGTTTTGAGCCCGATGAATATGTGTATCTCAGAGTATCTCCAACAAGAGGACTACAAAGATTTAAAGTAAAAGGAAAATTGGCACCGAGGTTTATTGGACCATTTAGAGTGATCGCAAGAAGAGGCAATGTGCTTATCAACTAGAGCTACCGGCAGACTTATCAGATGTTCATGATGTGTTTCACCTGTCACAACTAAGGAGATGTGTCAGTAACCCAGAAAAGCAAGTCCAGCATCAGGACCTGGATATCCAACCAGATCTTACCTATAGGGAACTTCCTATAAAGATTTTGGAGGAGTCTAAACGGAGAACCCGGCAAAATGTGATAAAATTTTACAAAGTTCAATGGAGTAATCACACCGAGGAAGAAGCAACATGGGAAAGAGAGGATCACCAGAGGACTGAATACCCGTACCTGTTTGAGGGACAGCTGAAATCTCGGGGACGAGATATTTCTTAAGGGGGGTAGGTGTTGTAACACCCCAAAAATATTTTCTGATCTTTAAAATCTTTCCTTTAAAAATAAAATACTTTGAAAATCATTTTTTTGATCATATTACTTTTCTTCCATTTGAAAACCTTTTCAAATTTTAATTTGGTTTCAAATTTTCTTTAATGATTCTGTTTTGAAACGTTCAAAATTATTTGGATAATTAATTTGGAGGTTTTCAAACAGTTTCATTTAGAAAAGTTTTCGGGAGTGATTTAATATTTATCAAAGGAAATGGCCCTTTTCACTTCCCTCTAACCGTTCCAAAATTCATCCAACAAATTTTCTTCCACTCCAATTTCTTCCCACAAGTCACCCACATCATCTAGGATAGTATCCAACTCTCCTACCCCACAAAAATAATTTTTACAATTCAAATAAAATTCCAAAGTTGGAATTCATATGTTCCATCATTCCTTTGGTTTACAAAGGAACCACAATTTCCACAAGGTTTCTACCTCCACCAAAATTATCTCAGCAAATAGATGGTACCCACAACCCATTTCGCTAAAAACCTTGGGGTCCAAAGTTCAAAATTTTCAAAATTCATACAGTTGAAATTTGGACCAGAAATCATTTTCTTGCTCAAAACCAAATCTAAACTTCTCCAAAAATTCTGAAACTTGGTCAGGCCCTCTCCTTTGCATCAACACATCACCACAAAAATTGCCGCAAATTCTAAAAATCCCTAGCACTCTCTGCCATAGGATTATAGGAGTATCTGTGCACTGTTCATAGCTGAATAAGTTTCAGTTAACTGAATTCGTCTTTCAGTGGCAGAGACGATCGGTGCCGTGCACCCCTCCCCTTCCATCTCCTTCACGGCGACGCCAAGGTTCATCAATGCCTCGTCGTTCTTGGCCCACTCCACAGTCTCTCCTCGCCGGTGAGCTGGCGGCTGGCCGGTGCAACCCCCTGCACCGTGCTCATCCGTGGCGGATGAGCGGATCCGCCTCGGCCACCGACTCCCATTACTGCGCCGCAGCTTTGCGTTGCTCCTCTCTGTGTCCTCGCACGCCGTCGGCACCGTCCAACCTCTCTCTGGCACGCTGGTAGTCGCCGGAACTAGGATAGCGCCGCTGCACCATACGGGAGCTCCGCTCCAGGATAAGCTCGAGCCCGTCCACGCCGAGCCTTCCGGAGTTCTCCACCGCCCTCATTACTCCCTCGCCGCCCATGACCACCGCCCAAACCTACCTCGCCGACCACCGTAACTCCGGCGTGATCCGAACCTCGCCGGACCGCCTATAAAAGGCCCTCCCGAGCTCCGTTCTCCTCACCCATCGCCTCCACCACCTCCCAATCGCCCCTATGCCACTTCCCTGACCATGAGGAGGTCTCCTCCCTCCTCTCCGGTCACCGCTCCGCCGCCTCTGTTCCCGATCGGCTCGACGCCATTACGCCACCACCACCACTCAAATCTTGCTAGTAGCCATCTCATCCACCAAACAATCGATCCCGTGCACCAATTCCATTCCCCGAGCACTCTCCGACGAGATCCCAACTCCACCGAAGCACCGTCCGCCGCCGCAGACCTTGCCGGCGTTCCGTTGCACTACGGCGACCACCACTACCTCCCACCGACGCGGTAGTCTACCCTAAGCACGCTCCAATCATCGCCACGTCCTAAACCCCGGCGATCCCCGTCGGCGATTGCCGCATCTCTTCTGTCCTCGCGCGCGTGTTCAAACTTTTGAACCTGACGGGTGGACCCCACCCCGCGCGCTCTTTTTATTTTTTCTCTCTGTTTTAAACGAAGGCGTATTCTCTGTTTTATGCCTTCCACGCTGAAAAACGTATTTCAGCTGAAGCATTTTCTGTTTAAACTGTGCAGGGACTGTTGTTTTACAGAAAAGCCACTGGTTTTTAAAGTCTAATAACTTTTTAACCACAACTCTTTTTGAGTTGACCTTTTTTTTGAAATTCTTATTTTTCTCTATAGTTTTTTAAAGTATTTATTTAAAAATGTTTTGAGACAACTTTTTGCACTATTGTCAAATTCTTAATTTGAGTTTAATTTGACTATTTTCAGAAAAAGAAGAGGGAATCTTGCCGAGAATTTCGAAGGGTTTTCACCTGACTACTTTGGACAAGGCAAGCATTATTGAACTTGGGATATGGTGATTGCATTTGCATTTGCATGTTTGCATCGGTTGGAATTGCACCACCTAATCACAAGTGCATGCATGTTTGGTCATATCACTTCTTATGCTTGTCTTGCACTTCACTCAAACAAGGAAACTTACTAACTTGGTATAGCTGTGAGATATTCAGCAGAGTGTCTCCTGCCTTGGACGTGCTAGTGGGCATGGGCCATTATTTTTGACACCGTGGTGTCACGTGATGTATGTGGAATATACCGGTGAAGATAATTAACACCTCCTGAGTCGGCCTAGATCGAGTCTTGTTCCGTTACACCTAGCTGGATACCGTGCTACCACGGGTCCTTCCGCAAGGAATGTACGACTGAGTAAGTTGTTAACCCCTGTCCAGGTACACACCGTACAAAGGGCCACGATGAGGGTTTCCAGGGCCTTGGACTAAGTCCTGTCATCGGGTCAGGGGGCATGGGTGTTTCTGGTTGTAAACGAGAGGGGGGAACCCCTTGGAATCCGCACGTATTAATAGTGATCCCATGAAGGACGTTGGTCTCCCCATCTTAGAGTTTTTCATGAATGATGCTTTGGGTGATTCTTGGCATCCGAAAAGTTAATCTTGTGTGTGTTGGTCAGGTGTGTTATCAACCCAAAGACCATAATGGGAATTAGTCAGTGTCACGATGCTGGCTAAAGAAATCCTATACTTATGGGTAAAGAGTACAACCTCTGCAGAGTTTAAACCTATTCGAATAGCCGTTGTCCACGGTCAAGGGCGTTAGCTGGGTGGGTCAAGTGTCGGTCCCGATGTCGGTCTCCGGAGGAAATAATTTTAATATGCCAGAAATATTTTCAGGATAATTATTGACACCCTGTTGCTACCATGAATATTTTATGCTTGTTAAATATTATTATGGTTATGCATAATATTGAGGACTAACCCGTTTCTCTTATTTTGAATTTTTCCTGAGTGTCTCAGGGGCTGGCTAGACTACCCCAGGGACTCAATTTTATTTTCAAGACCTCTCGTGGCGTCTCTCGAGTTAACAGGCAGCTTATTCTGCTACTACTCTTGTGGACACCCGATTGGCATTTCTCTTCAAGTCCGACCGTGGCGTCACTTGACACCCGACTGGCATTTCTCTTCAAGTTCGACCGTGGCGTCACTTGACACCCGACTGGCATTTCTTTTATTTTGCTGAGTGTCACTTGGGCTGGCTAGACTACCCGTGGCATTCATTTGTTTAATTTCTAATAAGTTTGATCATGACTAACATGCTATGTTCACGTTCATCTCATTTATTTGTCATGATTTAACTTTCAGTTAGCATGAGCATATGCATCCATTATATCTTCTGTTTGTAATGTTTGCGAGTACATTCCAACGAACTCACTGGCTTATCCCTGGCTATTTACTTGGCCAGACTTGGAGGAGGACGAGCTTGTGGAGGAGGATTGTGCTAGCGAGCCCGACGCTTAGAGGAGTCCCAGTCAGTCAACCTATGAGATAGGAGTCTACCACATTTATCATCTGCTGAGCTTCCGCTACACAAATAAAATAATCAAGCCTCACTCTGACGCTTGGCTCTATGTTATTGTTCTAGTATTGTATCACCACCACACCACTGTCATATTCCGCCACTGCCTTATATTGGTGAGTTTGTAATAATGTTGTTGAGCTCCCAGACTCAACCTTTTGTAATATTATCGTATACTGGTTATCTGTATCAAGGAAATCCACCTGTTGTGCTGATCTTGGGGCTGGTGTGACCTAAGGCTATTCTGGGATTTCTTCTCAGAAATGGGCCCGACACATGGTAATCATCAAACTCGTCATAAATGGATAAATCATAGCATGGGGAAATCATACTAGATTGAAGCATGGCAATAGGTGGATCAACATCATGCAAACAACCAATATCAAGATAGTCCACTAGTGGGACAAGAGCATCACCTTCACCTATGTTACCTTTCTCATTCCACTCATGTGGTGTAGGGGAGGTGGCAAAGACCAAATCATGGTCATCTTCATTTTAAAGGAACCATGTGGGGGTGCATCATATTCGTCCATGGACGTCATCTAGTCCAAAGGAAGGATGAAGTCGTCGAGGGTTGGTGCGTAATCATATATGGGACCCTGCACCAAATGAGAAGGCACAATAGAGGTAGAGCTTAACTTGTTAGAAGTGCAAATGACCTCACATGACCTATCAACTATCACACTCTCTCTATGTGGTGGCTCGCTCACTCCCTCGAAATAGGTGCAGTCAAATTCACATGTGGTGGAGTCATCAAGCATAGCATATGGCATGACAAAGGATTGTGACATGGCATGTAAGCACGTCAATCGAGCACAATGTCGGAGTAAATGACCACGGGTAGCCCGATCAGCTCCCTTTGGTATTTCAAGATATCGGGGCAGGCTGCGCCCCTCAAACATCAAGGACAAAGGAACGCCTTCTTGGGGCCGGCTGGTCCAAGCAGCCGGTTGCCAGGAGGCGGCAGAGTCCACAAGACGGCCATGAAGTGCGCCGACTCCTAGCAGACGGCTTCCTGGGAAGCTGGGTCCTAGCAGGCGGCCCCTCGCGCCCTCAAAGTCAGCGCCAACATAAACATGATGAGACGGGGCATGGCTACAGTACAAGCCTGCCACCCCCGAATCCAGGGCAGAACGTGGCCACAGTACAGCGTACCAAGCAGGCATCCTGCGCCCACCGCGGGACTGTTGCCATGCCGCCCATGACATCACCCATGGCAGAGGAAGCCATGCTCCCACGACGGTCGGCCAGTACGGCCCGCAGACGGTGGGCCCTACCTGTCCGTGAGAAGCCAGAAGGCGGCGAACCCAGACCAGTCGGCTCAGTGGGAGGTCGGCTCCTAGCAGGCGGCCCTCCCCCTCACTTGAAGTCTATGCGCCATTAACCAGATGCGATGGGGTGTGGCTACAGTGAGACCCGCCAGGCGGCGGGACTGTATCCACGCTCCCCCTGACGAGGCCTACATCATCAGGGGCAATGCTACACCGTAAAGCAGTCAACGTGGCCCGCAGACGGCGGGACCTGCCTGTCGTCTGAGATCGCGGCAGTCGGCGGACCCACCAGGCGGCAGGCCCAAGAGGTCGGCGGAGAAGCCGGCCACCAGTGACGCTGACTGCCGAGTCCCGCATCTGGCCAGATTACCATTGTACCCCTGGGGGGTAGGCCTATATAAACCCCCCAGGTCACACCATGCAAGGGGTTGGGACTTTGGGGAATACCTCGGCCGAGCACCCGAATCACCATACACACACATAGAGAGAGAGTGGAGTAGAGCTAGCCTTGCCCTTCTTCTTCTTCTAGCCGAAACAGCTCAAGGAGCAAGCTTGTAGCTACTTGTTGAGGTAGTGTATGCGGAGACCCCGCAGAGCAGGACTAGCTAAGATTCGCAAGCGTACGCGGTCTCGCTCACTCCCGCTTCTAGAGCCCGGAGACGTACTTTTGTCCCCATCCATGATAAGCCACCCCATGGCATATGTTGCACGATGTCCCCGACATTTGGCGCCCACCGTGGGGCAAGGTGCACCGTCGTCCGGAAACACGTTCTGGACGGGAACCCTCTTCCTCCCTGGCGAGAGCAGCCAGCCCGGTACGCCTGACGGCGTTTGCACCGACACGCTATGCGGCGTGGAAGTTGCTTGCATCATAAGCAGCCTCGCTGATCTCATCAGCGGGATCCACCTCTCCGACGAGCCCGCGCTCGACGCGGGCGCAGCTAGCTCCGAGAGCTGCCTCATCGATCTTCTTGGCAAGCTTCACATCGCCGACGAGCCGGTCTCCGATCCGGAGTTCGTCGGCTCCATCGACCTGCTCGTCAACATGGTCATTGATGCCGACCCCGCACTTTCTGATGCCTTTCCCGGTGACGTGGTGATCTTCGACGACCCACTCGACGCTGCAGACAGCAGCACCAGCACCGTCACCGAGGTGCTGGTCATCAGCCACGACGGAACCTCCGACCAGGCCGGCCGGGACCCGTTGCAGGCGGCAATGCGGGACCTGTCCGCTTCTCGGCAGCAATCACAAGGGACTCGGCCGAGAACTTGTTGGTGCTCTCGAGAAGTGCGATGGCCGGCAAGCAACCGGACCTATCGCCAGATCCCAAGGAGTCAGAAGCTCAGGGCTCTTTCCAACCTGCCAAAGAAACCAAGAAGATACCCTTGGACCCGGAGCACCTGGAGAAGTTCGCTATCATAGGAGCTCGCCTTGACAGCAAATAGGAAAGCGAGCTCGTCGATTTTCTCCATGAGAATCGGGACATCTTTGCATGGTCTCCAAAGGACATGCCGGGTGTTCCGACGGATTTCACCGAGCACAAGCTGCATGTCAGAGCAGATGCAAAACCAGTCAGGCAACCCCTCTGCCGCCTGTCGGAGGAGAAGAGAGGGATTGTTGGTGAAGAAATAGCCCGGCTTCTAGCAGTCGGCTTCATTATGGAAGTGTTCTTCCTAGAGTGGCTTGCCAACCCAGTCCTTGTACTGAAGAAGAACAACAAATGGCGCATGTGTATTGACTATACGAGCCTCAACAAAGCTTGCCCAAAAGATCCGTTCGCCTTGCCTCGAATTGACCAAGTAATAGACTCCACTGCCGGATGGGAGCTGCTGAGTTTTTTGGACGCCTACTCAGGGTACCACCAGATCAAGTTAAGCCCGGCCGACCGCCTGAAGGCTGCCTTCATCACACCATTCGGAGCCTTCTGCTACCTGACCATGACATTCGGCTTGAGAAACGCCGGTGCCACGTTTTAGCGTTGCATGCAAAAGTGCCTCCTCAAGCAACTCGGCAGAAATGCCCATGTTTATGTGCATGATATTGTGGTGAAGACAGAGAAGCGCGGTACCCTCCTGGAAGATCTCAGGGAAACTTTTGATAACCTGCGCCGTTTTCAAATCAAGCTCAACCCAGAAAGTGTGCCTTTGGAGTACCAGCCGGCCAGCTCCTCGGCTTCCTTGTCTCAGAGCGCGGCATAGAGTGCAACCCTGTCAAGATCAAGGCCATCGAGAGGATGGAGAGGCCCACCCGACTGTGAGACATTCAGAAGTTCACCGGCTGCTTAGCATCCATCAGCCGCTTCATCAGTTGGCTAGGCGAGAAGGCTCTTCCACTGTACCAGTTGATGAAGAAAACCACTCATTTCGAGTGGAACGACAAGCCGTACGAGGCTTTCCTCCAGCTCAAGAAGATGTTGACCACGCCGCCTGTCCTGGCCGCTGCGGCCGCCAAGGAGCCCATGCTTCTCTACATCGCCGCCACCAGCCGGGTGGTCAGCACAGTCATGGTGGTAGAGCGCCGAGAGGACGGCAAGGCACAACCGGTCCAGAGGCCCGTCTACTACTTGAGTGAGGTGCTGTCAGCCACCAAGCAGAACTACCCCCACTACCAAAAGTTGTGTTATGGCGTGCATTTTGCCGCCAAGAAGCTCAAGCCAAACTTTCAAGAGCATCTCATCACGGTTGTCTGCACCGCCCCGCTTGCGGAGATCATAGGCAGCAGAGATGCATCGGGCCAAGTGGCCAAGTGGGCAATCGAGCTGGCCCCCTACGCCATCTTCTACCAGCCTCGCACCGCCATCAAGTCCCAAGCACTGGCCGACTTCCTCGTCGACTGGGCTGAGACCCAGTACCTGCCGCCAGCTCCAGACTCCACTCATTGGCGGATGCACTTTGATGGCTCGAAGATGCACACCGGTTTGGGAGCCGGCATCGTCCTCACCTCTCCCAAAGGTGACAAGCTCAGATACACGCTGCAAATCCACTTTGCTGCCTCCAACAACATGGCCAAGTACGAGGCACTAGTACACGGACTCCGGCTGGCCAAGGAGATTGGCATCCGCCAGATTCTGTGCTACGGCGACTCGGACTTGGTGGTCCAACAGTCGTCTGGTGACTGGGACGCCAAGGATGCAAACATGGCGAGCAACCGTTTCCTCGTCTAGCAGATCAGCGGATATTTTGATGGGTGCGAGTTCCTTCACGTGCCACGGGCCGACAACAAGCAAGCAGACACCCTGGCACGGATCGGCTCCACCCGCCAAGCCATACCAGCCGGCGTGTCCCTTCAGTGCCTCCGCAAGCCGTCTATCAAGCCTTCCCCGGAGTGAGAATCCATCTTCGTGCCGGCTGCTCCCGAAGCAGTCGGATCCGACTCAGGGGCCGCATCAGCCGGCCAGGGGACTTCGGCGGGCGGCATGGGGACTGCAGCAGTCACACCCGGCCCGGGGACATCGCAATTTGGCCCGGGGGCTGCAGCAGCTGGCCCGGGGACTTCGGCAGGCGGCAGGGGGACTGCAGCAATCGCACCCGGCCCGGGGACATCGCAACCTAGCCCGAGGGCTGCAGCAGCCGTCCCGGGGACTTCACCAAGCGGCTCGGGGACTGGAGCGGTCGCACCCGGTCCAGGGACTCCACAACCCGGCCCGGGGGCTGCAGCAGTTGGCCTGGGGACTTCAACAATGCAACAAGACGCGGCCGACTCCACCCCGCCACATCCCAACCCAACCGCCCTAGTTTCAGTGGCCATAATGACAGTGGGTGAAGTCGAAGCACCATCATGGCGCAGCCCATCCTCAACTTTCTGGTAAGCGGAGAGCTGCCAGTTGATGAGATCTCGGCCTGGCAGGTGCAACGCCGGGCAGGACCTTACACGATAGTAAACAGAGAGCTTGTCAGGTGCAGCATGACCGACGTTTTCCAACGCTGCGTCGAACCAGAGAAAGGCAAGGCAATCCTCAGAGACATACACCAAGGCGAGTGCGGCCACCACACGGCCTCCAGATCCCTTGTCGCCAAAGTTTTCCGCCATGGTTTCTTCTGGCCGACTGCTTTGTAGGACGCCAAGGATCTGGTCAAGAAATGCAAGGGGTGCCAAAAATTCAGCTTCAAGCAACATCTGCCGGCTTCTGCACTCAAGACCATCCCCCTTACCTGGCCCTTTGCCGTTTGGGGGTTGGACCTGGTGGGCCCATTCAAGACAGCACGCGGTGGCATGACCCATCTGCTTGTCGCCGTGGACAAATTCACCAAGTGGATTGAAGCAAAACCAATCAAGAAACTGAATGGTCCGACTGCTGTGACCTTCATCGCAGATATCACCGTCCGGTATGGTGTACCACACAGCATCATCACCGACAATGGCACTAACTTTGCCAAAGGAGCCTTGGCCCGTTTCTGCGCGACGCAGGGCACCCGACTGGACTTAGCATCCATTGCCCATCTGCAGTCAAACGGCCAAGTAGAGCGAGCAAACGGCCTCATCTTATCCGGCATCAAGCCCCGACTGGTCGAGCCCCTGGAGCGCTCGGCCGGCTGCTGGATCGACGAGCTGACGGCCGTCCTCTGGAGCCTCCGCACCACTCCGAACAGATCAACTGGTTTCACTCCGTTCTTCCTGGTGCGGTCGGCGTGGCTGAGGAGCTCGCGCCCGCCCTGTTGATGCCGTGCGGGCGGTGCGGCTTGTTCTCCTCCTCGTCATCATCCGGCCAGTCCTCAAGGCTGCCTCCTCCCCCGGAGCCGCCTGCTCCACCGCCGCCACCTGTGGCGTTGTCCTCCTCCATGGCGGCCGCCCCCAAGTCAGGGTCTTCCACGTCGCTTCTCGTTCGGTCCGGCATATACTGCTGACCTGGATCCAGAGCGCCAGCGGCCGACTGGGCCGGGAGGACCTGCACCATGGCTGACTGGTCAGGCGGCAAAACAAGAACTCGGACCAGCGAAGAGAAAAAGAATTACAAGACTCACCGCAGGCGGCGGATGTGCGCGGTCGTATGGCCGCATGCCGAACCGCCAGTCCATCTCCGCCAGCTTGCAGTTGGAGATATAGTTGACCAGCCGGGCCACCTCCACGTCCGGCAGCTCCCATGTGCACATCCGACATGGGTCCCGGTACCCGCTCATGCAGCTGATGATGTGAGGCCGGGCTTGTAGGGGGAGCACTCGGCGCGTCACGAAGGCAGCCAGCAAGTCCGAGCCCTTTAGGCCCTCCGACTCTGTCATTGCCTGAAGTCGGGCAAGGGTGGCGGAGGAGGCGGCCGATAGGGAGCTCGGCTTGTACTGCCAGTTGGCGCGCGGCTCGGCTGGCGGGCCGGCTGCGTAAGCCGGCAAGTTGATGTAGTCGCTTGTCGGGTGGATATTCTTGACATAGAAGTAGGATTTCTGCCACAGCTTGGCCGACTGCAGCAGGGAGATGGACGGGAAGTGGTTCCCAGTGCCCGGGCGCCGCACCGCCACACAGGCTCCGCATTGAGCCGCCTAGCCCTTGGCGGCGGTGTCGAGTTTGAGGTAGAAGCACTCCCCCCAGAGTTCGAGGGTGGGGAGAGTGCCAAGGTACCCTTCACACATGGTGATGAAGGCGGCCAGAAGTACCACCGTGTTGGGCGTGAGGTGGTGCGGCTGGACTCGGTAGAAGTCAAGGAAGGAGCGGAGGAAGCCGCTCGCTGGAAGGCCGAAGCCACGAAGGAAATGGGACTGGAAGACGACGCGTTCATCGTCCTCCGGCACCGGTGAGATTTCTGCCTCGGGGGGGACGCGCACCTGCACGTTCGTCTCCTAGGGCAGCCGCCGTGTTTGACGGAGGAAGGAGAGGTGATCCTCATGGACGTTGGAGCCGTCCCAGTCGCCGGCTCGTGAGCGCGCCATGGACGAAGGACCTCGTCGCAGGCGCGACGCGGTGGCGAGCGGGCGAGGCTGCGGCGGAGCGAGGAAGCTGCAGCGAGAAGATGCTTGATGACGGTGGGCTGCGGCAGCACTTCGGCGGGCGGAAAGCACGCTACGGCAGCGGAGAAGATGAAGAACGGCGAGGGGAGAGGAGGGCGCGCTTGCATCTGCCACCCCCCTCCTCCCCCTACTTATAGCCCCAGGCGGCGAAGCCGAGGGGGCGGGAACATGGGGGATCGTGGGATTAACTGCGCCCACTCCCCCACGATCCCACGATTGTGGCGCCAGTAAAGGCGTGTATTAACTGCTGCGGAAGCCCAACCGTCCACCTCGGCCGCAGTGGATCCGTGCGCGCGCCGAGGCACTATAGTGGCGGGCCCCGGTCTGCGGCGCCATCTCGTCGCGCGCGTGGGCTGGCAGGCCGGCTTGGCCTGATGACGCCACGTGGCCGACATGCGTGTGCGGCAAGTCTGGCGTCTGGCTAGCATGCCACCTGGTCCCCACCACGATGTTTCGAAATCGCTAGGCGGCCTGCCTGGTCATGGCCGACACCTACCAGTCGGCACTTCGGAAGATGGGCGAGGCAGAATACCAGACGACCTGGAGTATGAAGCTGCTGAGGCTTCTCTCCCCGTCAGCCGCAGTGCCTCATCAGCTTCGGGGACTACTATCGGAGTAAATGACCACGGGTAGCCCCATCAGCTCCCTTTGGTATTTCAAGACATCGGGGCAGGCTGCGCCCCTCAAACATCAAGGAAAAAGGACCGCCTTCTTGGGGCCGGCTGGTCCAAGCAGCCGGTTGCCAGGAGGCGGCAGAGTCCATAAGACGGCCATGAAGTGGGCCGACTCCAAGCAGGCGGCTTCCTGGGAAGCCGGGTCCTAGCAGGCGGCCCCTCGCGCCCTCAAAGTCAGCGCCAACATAAACATGATGAGACGGGGCATGGCTACAGTACAAGCCTGCCACCCCCGAATCCAGGGCAGAACGTGGCCACAGTACAGCGTACCAAGCATGCATCCTGCGCCCAACGCGCGACTGTTGCCATGCCGCCCATGACATCACCCATGGCAGAGGAAGCCATACTCCCACGACGGGCGGCCAGTACGGCCCGTAGGCGGTGGGCCCTACCTGTCCGTGAGAAGCCAGAAGGCGGCGAACCCAGACCTGTCGGCTCAGTGGGAGGTCGGGTCCTAGCAGGCGGCCCTCCCCCTCCCTTGAAGTCTGTGCGCCATTAACCAGATGCGACAGGGTGTGGCTACAGTGAGCCCCCGCCAGGCGGCGGGATTGTATCCACGCTCCCCCTGACGAGGCCGACGTCATCAGGGGCAATGCTACAGCGTAAAGCACTCAATGTGGCCCACAGACGGCGGGACCTGCCTGTCGGCTAAGATCGCGGCAGGCGGCGGGCCCCAGCGGTCGGCGGAGAAGCCGGCAACCAGTGACGCTGACCACCGGGTCCCGCATCTCGCCAGACTACCGTTGTATCCCTGGGGGGGAGGCCTATATAAACCCCCCAGGTCACCCCATGCAAGGGGTTGGGACTTTGGGGAATACCTCGGCCGAGCACCCGAATCACAATACACACACATAGAGAGAGAGTGGAGTAGAGCTAGCCTTGCCCTTCTTCTTCTTCTAGCAGAAACAACTCAAGGAGCAAGCTTGTAGCTACTTGTTGAGGTAGTCATCATGCGGAGACCCCGCAGAGCAGGACTAGGGGTGTTATCTCCCAGGAGAGCTCCGAACCTGGGTAAGATTCGCAAGCGTACGCGGTCTCGCTCACTCCCGCTTCTAGAGCCCAGCGACGTACTTTTGTCCCCATCCACGATAAGCCACCCCCTGGCATATGTCGCACGATATCCCCGACACACAAGAAAAGATATCATGGGGACAAGTATGCAGTTGTGAGGTAGAGATGCAAAATATGTTTGACAAGTGAACACACATCTACCTCAAGGTCATAGCAAACATGCATCAAGCACTCATTGAAAGGTCTACGGTAGGCA
Source organism: Thinopyrum elongatum (assembly GCA_011799875.1). Lineage (NCBI taxonomy): Eukaryota > Viridiplantae > Streptophyta > Magnoliopsida > Poales > Poaceae > Thinopyrum > Thinopyrum elongatum. The sequence goes on along the minus strand of CM022299.1, from coordinate 55,165,615 downwards.
TAGGAAGCATTCACGACACCAAATAAAATGAAATGTCTAAATACATGGATCAAGTGCAAAACAATTCAAGCATAACATGCATAGGGTGTAGTGAAGATAGTATGGCACTCAACACATTAGAAAGAGAAATTGTTCATCATGTGTGAGGCAATCAAGTCAATCATGTGACAAGCAATGGCACATGGCATATGTGAAGAAATGTCATTGTTGCAACCAAGCATATGACAGTAGCAAGTAATCCAAGAATTGGATCCAACACACAAGGTATATATGTCATGAGGCATGGCAATGTGGCAATGATAAGTCGAAGCAAGATCTCTAGCATGTGTGCAATATGTCAAGGTGCAAGCAACACATGAAGTAGGATCAACAATATTCATGCTCATGGTTTGGGGGTTCGCAAAAGAGAAGGATATCACCTTGAAATCATGTCCTTGTGCGTCCTTCAGAATGCCGAAGTACAAGCGAGTGCAATGTAGAATCATCGTGGTAGAAGGTGGTTTGCTCTTAAGAGCTCGGATTGTCAACTCACGTGACGTGGAAGTTGACACGAAGTCCAAGTTTTCTACACATACACACAACAAAGCAAAGAACGTATGTGCATGGTAGATAAACACATCATCCATCATGATGGTTCTGTTCTCTTGCGCATAACCATTAGAAGCAAAAGTGCATGAATAATATGATGCAACAACACTAATGTTCATGGCACTAGGTATATGGTGCAAAGAAGTAAGACAAGCATGCTTCACAACAAATATGCCTAAATCTCCAAATATATGTGAGAATTCTATGGGGGCAATTTCATTAGCAAGACTACAAGCATTGTTGCACTCAATACATGGCCAATCATCTAGCATGAGAGAGGCAACATATGGAGACACATGACAACATGCAATAACAATCTTGTGCAAAGCATGGCAATGGTTCTCATCAACCGCATGAAATGAGCAAGTATGAATCATCGGTGATGCAACATAAGCTAACATATCAATCATGTCATGCAAGCTAGTAGTGCGAAGATGCAACACACTAGAGGAAACCATGGAAATCATGTCATGTGAGCAAATAATAGGCATAGACAATGCACATGGCATATCGCAAGCACGAAAACAAAACATGATCAAAGTACTATCATAGGCAGGGGTCACAAAGGAAACATGGCAATAACAACAATATCTCCACCAAGCTTGCAAATACACATAGAAGTACAAGAATCAATCATCATGTGTAATGCAAAGCATGGGTCACCAAAGCATGTCATCCAAATTGAAATGAGCATATCATGCAAAGTGAACATGGAAAGATGGGCATAGCATATGTAATGGACAATAACCCATAACCATGCGAGGGCCATGTAGAAGAAATGCGCGAAGTCTTTGCCCGAAGGGAGCGGTGATAAGGATGATCCACGGGTCCCCAAATCATCATTGCTCTCTAGAGCTCGTTTCGTCAACTAATCGGATTGTGAGGTTGACAAGTAAGCATGGGTAACTACACAACAAATACACAAACGAAAGAAATTGTGTGTGTGGTCAATGTACACATCATCCATCGTGATATGTATGTGCACATTTTAGTTAGCACAAGATAGGCATCTCTCAAAGAAATTTGATGCATGGTATAAGAACATGTCATCCATCATGAAAGAATAATTGTTATGTTTGACACGATGGGGACACAAATTGACCATACAAGTATATGGCACATCAATATCATTTTCATTCATGGGGAACATATTGTGCACACAATCATGGGAATCATGCAATGGATGGGATGGATCAAAATCTCCTAACATGTATGAGGAAATTATGTGGGTCTCCTCATGAGCAATATCGGAAACATCATATGGAGAAAATGGACAACATCCAAAACAATGCATATCCAAAGCTAGGTGGTCATGGCATGGCATATGATTGAAATGATGCAAAGGGAGCATATCAATATAATCACAAGAGAAACAAATGCCAATAACCATGGGCAAGTCATCTATGCCATAAGTGCAAATTGGGTTTATTTTAATGGCATATGCATAATTACTACACTAGTAGAAAACAGGGCTTTGGTCTAGGCCAAATAAGAGCATTAATCCCGGTTCACTTACGAACCGGGACCAATGGGTGCATCAGTCCCGCTTCGTGAGGCCAGGGCACCGGCCGAGCCTCGGGGCCATAGGTCCTGGTTCGTCTGACTCCTTTGGTCCCGGTTCCAGACACGAACCGGGACCAAACAGCCTAGCTCCTGGCGCAACCCCTTTAATCCCGATTGGTGGCTGGAACCGGGACCAAAGAGCGGGCTACTGTCCTGGTTCTAGCCACCAACAGGGACTAAAGAGATGCCTATATATACCCTCGCCCCTGCCCACCCTCTCCTCTCTTTTTTGGCCATTGGGAGGTGTGTGCATGCGCTACCCTATTCTCCCTTCTATGCATGCACATGAGGTGTTCAATGAAATGCCCGAGTCACATTTAAGCTTTCTCCTCTCCAAGCTCGACTTCCAAACTCCATTTTCACCAAGATTTGTCTAGGTTTGGTGATCCGTCCCGTTGTGTCCCCGTACTCACCGCCATCGATCGCCAACGCCGATCTTGTCACCGGCACCACTGTGGTGAGCCTCTTGTTTTTATCTTCTTTTTAAAATAAAAAAATTCTTACTTGTATGATTTAGATAGATACTAGTATAATTTTCTTACTTTTATTCTTGTTTGTTATTATATAGTGCCATGGTTTTGGTATCCGCCCCCCGTCGACCCTCGTCATGTCTATGATTCGGATGTGGTATATTATCTTTTATTATCATTTGTTTCATTTAGTGTTTATGACAATTATGCCGACCAATGTGACATAGATGTTTTTATCTAGGAGGTATGTGAACCGGAAATTCCAACCGAATCTCTTGTCAAGAGGTTAAATTTAGTTGAAAAACAAAACAATTACTTGAAGAAAAAATTGAAAAGAATTGAGGAGGAGAAGATGGAATTGGAGTTGCATGTTGAGGATGTCGTCGATGATCAGGAGATCAAGATGGATACAATGCGCTTGAAGATTAGAAAGATTAGAAAATATGCCATTCATAATGAGGCTTGGTATCATTATGCCGTTGGATCAATTGTTACCTTAGTTGTGATTATGATCGCATTTGTTTTTGCATTTAAATGTTTTACATAGTTGTATGTTAGTTTCAAATGTATGTTTTAATTAGATGCTCTAGAGAGCTATATGTTGTTCTATGAGAACTATGTATGAACTTTATGTATTTATTTTTTCAGTAATAACATTTGATCACTACTGTACTTTGGTTTTAATGTGATGATGAACTTGTATTAATTTGGTCACTTCTCTATTCATGATGTTCTGTAATGGTTTTTGATACACTTAATTATATAATGCACACAGATGAACCGGCAATGGATGTACGGTGACAGACGCACCTCCGAGTAAATTGATGGCATGCATAACTTTCTCGAAGTGGCTGAGGCAAACAAGAAGAATGGTTTTATGTATTGTCCATGCCCTGTCTGTGGGAATACGAAGGATTACTCTGACTCGAAAACCCTTCACATCCACCTGCTTGAGAAGGGTTTCATGCCACACTATAATGTTTGGACCAAGCATGGAGAAAGAGGGGTTATGATGGAAGACAACGAAGAAGAAGAGGATGACTACAACTATCCCCCTGAATATGGTGATACTGCAACGGGGGGAGCTAAAGATCAAGAGGAACCAGACAATGTGCCCGATGATGATCTTCGCCGGGTCATTTTTGATGCAAAGAGAGAATGCCAAAGTGAAAGGGAGAAGTTGAAGTTCGATCACATGTTAGAGGATCATAAAAAAGGGTTGTACCCAAATTGCGAAGATGACAACACGAAGCTCGGTACCACACTGGAATTGCTGCAACGAAAGGCAGACAATGGTGTATCTGACAACAGATTTGGGAAGCTACTGAAAATAATGAAGAAGAAGCTTCCAAAGGATAACGAATTGCCCGATAGTACGTACGAAGCAAAGAAGGTTCGATGCCATCTAGGATTGGAGGTGCAGAGGATACATGCATGCCCTAATGACTGCATCCTCTACCACGGTGAGTATGAGCATTTGAACGCATGCCCGGTATGTGGTGCATTGCGTTATAAGATCAGACGAGATGACCCTGGTGATGTTGAGGGCGAGCGCCCCAGGAAGAGGGTTCCTGCCAAGGTGATGTGGTATGCTCCTATAATACTACGGTTGAAACATCTGTTCGGAAACAAAGAGCATGCCAAGGTGATGCGATGGCACAAAGAAGACCGTAAGAAAGACAGGATGTTGAGAGCACCCGCTGACGGGTCGCAGTGGAGAAAAATCGAGAGAAGGTAGGGGGACTTTTGTAGATGACGCAAGGAGCGTATGGTTTGGTTTAAGTGTAGATGGCATTAATCCTTTTGGGGAGCAGAGCAGCAATCATAGCACCTGGCCCATGACTCTATGTATCTATAACCTTCCTCCTTGGTTGTGCATGAAGTGGAAGTTCATTATGATGCCAGTGCTCATCCAAGGCCCTAAGCAACCCGGCAACGACATTGATGTGTACCTAAGGCCATTAGTTGAAGTACTTTTACAGCTGTGGAATGGAAAAGGTGTACGTGTGTGGGATGAGCACAAATAGGAGGAATTTGACCTACATGCGTTGCTGTTTGTGACCATCAATGATTGGCCTGCTCTCAGTAACCTTTCAGGACAGACAAACAAGGGATACCATGCATGCATGCACTATTTATATGATACCAAAAGTATATATTTGGACAAATGCAGGAAGAATGTGTACATGGGACATCGTCGATTTCTTCTGACCAACCATCAATGTCGAAAGAAAGGCAAGCATTTCAAAGGTGAGGCAGATCACCGAAAGAAGCCCGCCCTCCGTACTGGTGATCACATACTTGATATGGTCAAGAATTTACAAGTAATCTTTGGAAAGGGTCCTGGCGGACAATCTGTTCCGAATGACACTTAGGGATGTGCACCCATGTGGAAGAAGAAATCTATATTTTGGGACTTACCCTATTGGAAAGACCTAGAGGTCCGCTCTACAATCGACGTGATGCACGTGACAAAGAATCTTTGCGTGAACCTGCTAGGCTTCTTGGGCATCTATGGGAAGACAAAAGATACACCGAAGGCGCGGGAGGATGTGACGCCCCCGATTCAATCGTACACTAATCATACACGCAAACGTGTGCGATCAAGATCAGGGACTCACGGGAAGATATCACAACACAACTCTAAACACCAGTAAGTCATACAAGCATCATATTACAAGCCAGGGGCCTCGAGGGCTCGAATACAAGTGCTCGATTATAAACGAGTCAGCGAAAGCAAGAATATCTGAGTACAGACATAAGGTTAAACAAGGTGCCATAAGATGGCTAGCACAAACTGGGATACATATCAAAAGAGGCGCAGGCCTCCTGCCTGGGATCCTCCTAACTACTCCTGGTCGTCGGCGGCGGCCTGCACATAGTAGTAGGCAGCCTCGGTGTAGTAGGAGTCGTCGAAGGTGGCGTCTAGCTCTGGGGCTCCAGCATCTGGTTGCGACGTCCAAGAAGAATGGAAAAGGGGGAAAAGAGGGAGAAAAGCAACCATGAGTACTCATCCAAAGTACTCGCAAGCAAGGATCTACACTACATATGCATCGGTATCAATGAAATGGGTGGTGTCTGTGGACTGAGTTGTAGAATGCCAGAATAAAGGGGGGATAGCCAGTCCTATCGAAGACTACGCTTCTGGCAGCCTCCATCTTGAAGCATGTAGAAGAGATTAGCAAGTATAGTAACAAGTGACATCGCATAGCATAATCCTACCTAGCGATCCTCCCCTCGTTGCCCTGTGGGAAAGCGATCACCAGGTTGTCTCTGAAACTTGTAAGAGGTGTGTTTTATTAAGTATCTAGTTCTAGTTGTCATAAGGTCAGAATACAACTCAGGATCGTCCTTTTACTGAGGCACACGGCTATTCGAATTGATAAACTTCCCTGCAAGGGTGCACCACATTACCCAACACACTCGATCCCTCTGGCCGGACACACTTTCCTGGGTCATGCCCGGCCTCGGAAGATCAACACATCACAGCCCTACCTAGGCCAAACAGAGAGGTCCGCACGCCGGTCTAAATCCTAAGCACGCAGGGGTCTGGGCCCATCGCCCGTTGCACACCTGCACGTTGCGAACGCGGCCGGTGAGCAGACCTGGCAACCTCCATTACAAAGGAAGTTGCATTACGCGGTCCAACCCGGCGGGCGCCACTCAGTCGCTGACGTCTAGGAGGCTTCGGCTGATACTACGACGCCGAGTGCCCATAATAGTTCCCGCGTGGTGGTTAGTGCGTATAGGCTCGTAGCCAGACTCAGATCAAATACCAAGATCTCGTTAAGCGTGTTATTTTGAAGTAACCGTGGATGCCAACAGGGGTGTACAGAAGAGTCAGGTTTCAATCATGTGGTACTGTGGTTTATGGGCCCACCATGTGGGTTAAAAAATAGGGAGTGCGCTGTGATCATGCACGATCATGATAGCAAGGCATGTCAGAGAATAGACTGTCAGTTATGTCGGCAACAACATTGGTACCAAGGGCGATGGACGAAGAGAACCATTTTCCTGCTTGTTGAATGAGGTGGACCAATAGGCAAAGTTCTCGTCCATTGGTGGCTACTGGAATGTCATCAACAGTAGTAACAGGGTCATACCGACAGAGTTGTACAACCGAGGTGTTGACATAAGCAGGAGAATATTACTGCTTAGATCATATAGATCACAAGAAAGGTTAAACCAAACAATGGAAAGGAAAATATGGTTATCAGATTAAACAGATCAATGGAAAGGAAAATGTGTTTAAACACATATTTCAGGGGTATATCCTTCCCAAGGGCAAGCAGAGCATGATATCCACGACAGGATAGAAAATATAAAACCTTTTAGGTAAGGGGAGAGAAATTTCATGTCATTACCCATACAACGGTGTTTGGATAAATGGTAAAGAAAAATTTAGCATTGTGCTTCAAATGTTTTTATTGAAGATCGGAGTACCACAGACATGCTTCGAGATAGCATTGGCATGGTCTTCAAGCAAAGGTCAGACTTGGGATACACAAAGGATCCATCGGGAACACTCATAGAATAAGTCTTATAATTTCCTCATGGAAGAATGGATAATCTTGCTAATAAGGAAACTATAACAATAGGTCCTCCGGCCAGGTGTGCTAGGCATGACATCACCTTACCTGGTCATATAAAGTATAATGTTATGACTCTTGGAAATATGTTCCAACCATCACATCTGACCGAGATTCAGATCTGATCGGTGTCAGGATACCTCAGACTCAGGATGCCTGAGAAGAAAAGGGTGCCACACAAATTGACGAGATGACATAGTAAGATTCTCGGGAATTGAACCATGGAAGCGACTTCTGAAATAAGAGTTCATCATTAAACCAAGGAGAGGATGAGGAGTTGGCTGATGAACTCAGTGATAATTCATCGAGATTTCCAAAAAGATGGATTTCCTCAATCATGTGAACAAGGAGATAACATTTGTCAGATCAATTGACATAATGATGTATGCCCAAGGGAAACATACGCAAATAAACACTGATTGAAAAGTGCATCCAAAATATGGACTAAGTAGCACGATCAATGTTAGGATGATGAGTCAATAATCAACACATGAAGAAAGAAACTATCATTCGTAACTTACAAGCAATAGGGTTGCTACAAGTTTTGAATTCACACATCATAGTTCATTTGTTGGCATTCCGGTTATAAACAACACGGGGACCAAGAAGGAATGGTGATGGTGAGAAGTATCACTTGTATCAAGAATTCTCAAGAGGTGGTGAAATTCCCACGACATTCTTGACATAAAAGGTGGTAATATTCCAAGGTAAAGAAGAACAAATGCTGGATAGCAAGGAACTCAAGGTATAACACAAAACACGATCAAGTTTGTGCTGGAGGGAAGGCAATAAAGTGGCTGATGATAACACAAATCATCGAGGGCAAGGATGGTATTTTTCATCTTGAATTCGATTTATATCCTAGAAGGGCTCATAAGGTTGATGATGATCATGACACATTTGTCGAGAGATTTCATGAAGATGTAATCAATCAGCGGCGACATCAAGTCAAAGGAATGATGAAGCGAAAGGTTATTGGAACCATGGGTACGACACAAACTCGAAATCAAGCTTGTTGTTCAAGGCGAAATGATATGATGAGGAAAATCGACGTAAGCCTAGCTCATCGTCGATAATTGTGCTCCGGGAAGGACTAGGTAGCACAGTTAAAAGTTTGCATGATAGTGATATAGCCGCTCAGGCTAGGAATGACTTGAAGGATTATTAAACTCATAAGCAATGAAAATTACATAGAGTTATTGAATCGGAGTGCAGAATCGATTCACTTATCGGTGTTCTCGAGTGACTAATAAATCAGAACCCAGGGGAAATCTGAAATCGGCGAGAAGCAATATTAGATGAAGACTCATAGGAAGCAACACAGTTCTTTGAAATTCTCGAGATACTAGGGGGTAATACTCGACGACAAACCAAAGTAGAGGTTGGACTGGGGTATTGCTCTGCAGAGGACAAGTGCTTAAACTTGCACGAGAAATGGTATCAAAGGAGAACAATCATGGTCGGAACCACGGTTGCAAAGGACCAAACCCCAGATATAAGATGAACTTATACCAAGGGGATAATTTTTTTTAAGAGAAGCTGTCATGATAAGATCTACATCGTGTCCATGGGCATGAACACAAGGTCCAAGGTCGACTCCCACTTCTCCAATGCATGACCATTCATTCAGTGCTCTTATTAAAAATGATTTGAGTGTGAAAACCTACCTGGTGAATTACCAGAGGAGTATGACCCGTGAAAACTTTCAAGTTCACACAGATTAAGGAAGGCATAGGTTCAACCCATCGGGGCATCTTAGAAACATATACCACAAGCTTCGAGAGTAATTATCACCAGCTCGAAAGCAGAGCATGGTTGGCTAAAAGGAGAGGATACAATTTTCCGAAGGCATTATGTATCAGAGAAGGGACTCACAAGGTGATTAAATATGAAGGACACTGTCGGATAATAATCCAACAGAGGATCTGATGGTCCGTAACAGAGCTGATGTGAGCACCGGCACAATTAGAGGAAGAAACAATGCAAAGGCATTGGATTACAGAAACAACTGACTAATTCAAAGTTCAGATGCAAAGGAATTTATGATTTCCAAATCAAGGGATCAGAAGCAAATGTGCTGATTGAAAATGAATAAGTTCAATAGACTTAGAAGCACAACCGATCAAGGCATTGATTGGTCAAGAACCAGCTCATATCCAAACGACGTCTAAGCCGGAAGGATAATACTAGGGTTCTACTGAGAAGTATGAGCAACCGCATCATATTGAATCAACGGACTCAAAATGATAATGACAAAGGATGCCAGTAAGATTAAAAGACTTATGAGATTAATCATAATGCAAACAATTAAGAATTTCAAGAGCAATAGGCTATTGAGGATTTTCAAAAGATTGAATGGTATTTTGAATACTTTTGTGAGATACATGATTCAACTGTGGATGAGAGGATACTCGGTAAGTGCGAGGAATTATCTATAGGGTTATTCATGTGGCAAAGAACTATAAGGCACTAGGAACAAAGAATTCTTGAAACAATAGAGAAAATTTCGAGGTATCTTGTAATAATAAGATCATCGGGGAATGATTGTGTGAATGACAAGTGTACATGGTCATCCATAGGGGTTTATCGACGGAACGGAATTGCAAAAGCGACGGGCACAAAATCTCGAGAGAACATCGAAGAGTATCTTCGGAATCTTATGGGGCACCAAGCAATCATCTGGCGTGAGGGGCTCTCCGGGAGGAAGTAGTTACGAGAACCTAGAGTCAGAGTTAGTAAAATCATTTAACCCGAATAGAAGAGAGATCAGAGTCCCAGAGTATACACGAGGAGTAAAAGATCCTAATACCACCCAATGGCAACGTGGGCCCGTAACCCACAAAGCCATGTTAGTAAAAGTTTTTCAATGACTAGACTCAACTTCGGCCAAGAAGTTTGGAAGGGGGATTCCTATAGGTAGTCGGCTCTGATACCAACTTGTGATGCCCCAAATTCAATTGTACACTAATCATACATGCAAAACGTAAGATCAAGATCAGGGACTCACGGGAAGATATCACAACACAACTCTAAACACCAGTAAGTCATACAAGTATCATATTACAAGCCAGGGGCCTCGAGGGATCGAATACAAGTGCTCGATTATAAACAAGTCGGCGGAAGCAACAATATCTGAGTACAGACATAAGGTTAATCAAGGTGCCATAAGATGGCTAGCACAAACTGGGATACATATCAAAAGAGGCGCAGGCCTCCTGCCTGGGATCCTCCTAACTACTCCTAGTCGTCGTCGGCGGCCTGCACGTAGTAGTAGGCACCCTCGGTGTAGTAGGAGTCGTCGAAGTTGGTGTTTGGCTCTGGGGCTCCAGCATCTGGTTGCGACATCCGAGAAGAATGGAAAAGGGGGAAAAGAGGGAGCAAAGCAACCGTGAGTACTCATCCAAAGTACTCGCAAGCAAGGATGTACACTACATATGCATCGGTATCAATGAAATGGATGGTGTCTGCGGACTGAACTGCAGAATGCCAGATTAAAGGGGGGATAGCTAGTCCTATCGAAGACTACGCTTCTGGCAGCCTCCATCTTGAAGCATGTAGAAAAGAGTAGCAAGTATAGTAACAAGTGACAGCGCATAGGATAATATTACCCGGTGATCCTCCCCTCATCGCCCTGTGGGAAAGCGATCACCGGGTTGTCTCTGGAACTTGTAAGAGGTGTGTTTTATCAAGTATCCAGTTCTAGTTGTCATATGGTCAGAATACAACTCCGTGTCATCCTTTTATCGAGGGACACGGCTATTCGAATAGATAAACTTCCCTGCAGGGGTGCACCACATTACCCAACACGCTCGAGCCCTCTGGCCGGACACACTTTCCTGGGTCATGCCCGGCCTCAGAAGATCAACACGTCACAGCCCTACCTAGGCCTAACAGAGAGGTCAACATGCCGGTCTAAATCCTAAGCGCGCAGGGGTCTGGGCCCATCGCCCGTTGCACACCTGCATGTTGCGAATGCGGCCGATGAGTAGACCTAGCAAACTCCATTACAAAGGAAGTTGCGTTACGCGGTCCAACCCGGCGCGCGCCGCTCAGTCGCTGACGTCTAGGAGGCTTCGGCTGATACTACGACGTCAAGTGCCCATAACTATTCCCGCGTGGTGGTTAGTGCGTATAGGCTCATAGCCAGACTCAGATCAAATACCAAGATCTCGTTAAGCGTGTTATTTTGAAGTAACTGCGGACACCGACCAGGGACCTGGCCCACCTGTCTCCTAGATGGTCACAACCTGCCCTGTCGCTCCGCCACAAAGTAACACTCGGGGGCCATCGAGAACCCAGGCCCACCACTACCTGGATGGAACCACCTCTCCTTTCAGCCCCCCACATCAGAATCAATTGCAGGTACTCTACGAGCCGACCCGACTTTAATCACATCATGTAACCAATATAGTATGTATGTATGTATGTATGTATATACCCGTGATCACCTCCCGAAGTGATCACGGCCAAGTAGTATAGCATGGCAGACGGACAAGAGTGTAGGGCCACTGATGTAATACTAGTAACCTATACTAAGCATTTAGGATTGCAGGTAAAGGTATCAACAGTAGTAACAAGGACAGGCTATGCAGCAGTATAGGATCAAACTGATGAAACAGTAACACTACTCTAGTGCAAGCAGTAGAGGGAAAGAGTAGGCGATATCGGGATGAACAAGGGGGGTTGGCTTGCCTGGAAGCTCTGCTGAGAAGGAGGGGTCGTCAACACCGTAGTCGATCGGGGCAGCAGTGGCATCAGTCTCGAAGTCTAACGGAGAGAAGAGGGGGAAGAAACAATAATTACAATGCAAACAGATGCATGACATGGCAATAAATGGCGCCAGGTGTGATCTAACGTAGTACTAGGTGTTACTGGCGAAGGGGGAAAACATCCGGGGAAGTATTCCCGGTGTTTGGCATTTTTGGACAGACGAACCGGAGGGGGACGGTTGCAGGTTCGCTATGCTAGGGACGTGTGGCAGACGAACGGACTGCGTATTCGGATTCGTCTCGCCGTTTTGAGCAACTTTCATGTACAAAGTATTTTCATCCGAGTTACGGTTTATTTTATATTGATTTTCAAAGGTTTAATTCATTTATGAAATTTAACAGATTTAATCTAATTCAATAACAGGATTTATGCATCAGCATGACATCAGCATGATGTCAGCAGTCAATAGGGCTGTTGACTGGTCAAACTGACGTGTGGGGCCCGTTCGTCATTGACTGACTAACTAACTAACAGATTAATTAGATTAGTTAGCTGATTAGATTAACTAACACAGGTTAATTAAGTTAATTAATTGTACTAATTAATTAATTATTATGATGATTAAAATTCATTTTTTTATCATTTTTGTTTCTGGGGCTGGGCCCACATGTCATAGCCACGGGGGGGCCTTAGCGGGCACCGACACTAGCGGGCGCGGGCGTGCGGGTGACTGGTTGCGGGCGCTCGCCAATAGCGGTGGACGGCGGCGGTGGCTGTGTGAGGCCTGCGGCAGGGTGGAGCAGCGGGCAGAGCCGCGCTGGGAGGCAAGCGGTGGCGAGCGCGGGGCCATGGCACGGGGCGGCAGCGGAGTGCCGCAGGCGCGGCCGGGCCTAGAGCAGAGGCAGGGGAGGCGCGGTCGACACGGCTGTAGGCGCAGTGCGTGCGGTGACCACAGGCTGCGGTAGGCCGAGGAGGAGGGCACGGTCACAGCAGTCGGCGAGGCGGGCGGGCCACAGCCAAGCAGCAGTAGCCGCAGCGGGGAGGCGCGGTGAGATGCGAGTGGCAGAAGCTCGTGGTGGCACGGCGCGGCGCGAGGGCGTGCATGGGGCCGCGATGAGCGCCAGCGCATGAGGCGGGGTCGTGCGGTGTGTGGGCGGTGATCGGCCGGCGGGAGGGAAGGGGCAGAGGGGGCCTCACTTGTGGCATGAGAAGGGGGGCGGCGTGGCTCGATGGAGCCTTTGGGGAGGAGGACGGGGACGACGGGCCAGCGATGGGGCGGCGGGGTGGCGCCGGCGAGTAGCAACGGCGTCGGGCAGATCCGGCGGCGGCGACGGGGTCAATGCCCCAATCCCGAAGGGGATAGGGGGAGTGGGGGTGCGAGGGGAGTGGGGGTAGTGGGGATTAGGGTTAGTGGAGTGGGGGGGGGCTAATTAGGCCAGTAGGTGGGCCGGCCTGACTGGGCCGTGGCCCAGTTGGGCCAGAGGGGTTTGTTTACTTTTTGTTTTGTTTTACTTTTCTTTTATTTAGTCTTTATTGTTTCTATTTTGCTTTAGTGTTATTAAATACAAAAGTTAAACCTAAAATAATATTATTAACTATAACTCTATCATAAATATTTTGGTACTTTAAATAAGTATTTTGTATTTGTGTATTACTTAAAGAGCATTTAATTATTTGTTTTACCGTTCTTTTAATTAATTTAGTTCATCTAAATATTTTATGAAAAGATGATTTCTCCACCACAGTTACCTATGATTTAGTTGCCACATTTCGAACACTTTTGTTTTAATGTTTGAAATCTATTACCGTTTGACTTGATTTTGGATTTGAATTTGAATCGGTTCCGAATCATCACGAGATTAACAACAGTAATCATGGTGACATGGCATCACTAGCAGGGAATTACTGTAGCTTAATTATCCGGGCGTCACAGAGGACCAACAACATGTGCATGAAAAAGACGGCATGCATCCAAAGCAGTATCAAGCTCCTGCCAGCTACGCTCTTACCAAAGAAGATAAGGAAATCTTCTTTGAATGCTTGCTCAGTATCAAGGTCCGGTCTGGCTTGTCGTCCAATATAAAGGGAATAATAATATCCCAGAGAAAAAGTTCCAGAATCTAAAGTCTCATGACTGCCACGTGATTATGACGCAATTGCTTTCGGTTGCATTGAGGGGGCTTCTACCGGAAAAAGTTCGATTAGCCATTGTGAAGCTATGTGCATTCCTTAATGCAATCTCTCAGAAGGTAATCGATCCGGAAATCCTACCAAGGTTAAAGAATGATTTGGTGCAATGTCTTGTCAGTTTCGAGTTGGTGTTCCCACCATCCTTCTTCAATATCATGACGCACGTCCTAGTTCATCTATTCGATGAGATTGCCATTCTGGGTCCTGTATTTCTACACAATATGTTCCCCTTTGAGAGGTTCATGGTAGTCTTAAAGAAATATGTTCGTAACCGTGCTAGGCCAGAAGAAAGCATCTCCATGGGCCGCAAACAGAGGAGGCCATTGGGTTTTTTGTTGACTTCATTCCTGGCCTTAAGCCGATTGGTGTCCCTCAATCGCGGTATGAGGGGAGACTGACTGGAAAAGGCACGCTAGGAGCGGACTCAATAATATGTAGGGACGGGCATTCTTGGGCTCAAGCACACTACACAGTTCTACAGAATTCTACCTTGGTGACCCCGTATGTCAATGAACGCAAGAATATTCTGCGCTCCAAACACCAGGAGCAGTGTGAGGACTAGATTACATGTGAACACATCAGGACTTTTGGCAGTTGGTTGCAAACACATCTCATGGGTAACACCACTATTGGAGATGACTTGTACTCATTGGCCAGGACACCATCTTCGACTGTATTGACTTACAAAGGGTACGAGATAAATGGGAATACATTTTACATGATCGCCCAAGATCAAAATAGCACCAACCAAAACAGTGGTCTCCGGTTTGATGCAGCAACCAAGAGGGGAAATGACACATATTATGGTTACATAGTGGACATATGGGAACTTGACTATGGACATGATTTTAAGGTCCCTCTGTTTCGGTGCAAATGGGTCAATCTGTCAGTAGGCGGGGTACAGGTAGACCCATAGTACGGAATGACAACAGTGGATCTGAACAATCTTGGGTACACAGATGAACCATTCGTCCTAGCCAATGATGTGGCGCAGGTTTTCTATGTGAAGGACATGTCTACCAAACCGAGAAAGAAAAGATAAGGAAGCGAATACATCATACGATGAGCCAAAGTGCCACATAGTTCTTTCAGGGAAAAGAGACATCGTGGGAGTGGAGGGCAAGACAGACATGTCTGAAGATTATGAAAAGTTTCATGAAATTCCTCCCTTCAAAGTGAAGGCTGACCCAAGCACCCTGTTAAACGATGAAGATTATCCATGGTTACGTCGCAATAAGCAAGGGACACATGCGAAGAAAAAGTGAAGACTTTCTCTCCACAACTATTCTGATGATGACTTTGATTACGCGAAGAAAAAATGAAATTCCTTTGTAGTAGATGAGTTGAAAATTGATGATGTGGCTTTGAATGGTGCATGTTGAATGCACAAAAAGTCTGCAGTTGAAATATGTTCAAAAAAATGAAATGCCTTTGTAACAGATGAGTTTTCGTCCGAGACCGTGATACTTCGAAAGTGATTGCCCATTTTGTACACGAAGTGCATCCAGTTTTTGCCGTAACCCTCTCAACTTTTGAGCACGTGCTATGTGGGTGAAATGATTATAACATGCCAACTTTCAACTTTTTCAGAGTTCATTTGTAGTGCTTTTCAATTTCAGGGTCATTTAGCTCAAAGAATGAACTAATAGCACAAAGAATAAACTAAAAAGCTTTTATAAAACTCTAATAGCAAAAAGAATGAACTAAAAAGAAACAAATAAAAAGAATCAAAATAATATTAACTAAAATTATCAAATTATTTATTTGTTAAAAAGAATGAACTAAAAAGAATCAACTAAAATATTAACTAAAAAGAATGAACTAAAAAGAATCAACTTAAACATTAACTAAAAAGAATGAACTAAAAAGAATCAATTAAAATATTTTGTGATGATCAACTAAAACAAAACTATAATATTCTTCAATAGCAAAAATAATCAACTAAAAAGCTTTTATAAACCTCTAGTTATTCTCAAAATAATATTAACTTAAAATTATATAAAATTTACGCAACTAAAATTATCAAAGTCTTTTTTGTTAAAAACTTTAATAGCAAAAATAATTTTCGTAATGTTTTTTGTTAAAATCTTTAATAGCAAACTAAAATAACAGAAAAAAATTGCCCACCTACTAGGCCACAACGGCCTGCATACGACTAGAAACCCAACTACTAGCTGGGCCAAGATGCAGGCCCACTAGGCAAGTAGGCCCCACAGCGCAGTAAGAGGTTCATTAGGCCCACGCAGGCCTGCTTAAGAGAGGAGATTGAAACGGTAGCCGCCGCGTGGCTTAGAAACAGGTGCGAGCGTCTCTCCACTAGCGAGGTGGGACTAAACATTTAGACACCGCTGTGCCAGGCTATTGGTTGCAGTTGGTGGCTCTTTCATCCCGGTTCATGCCACCAATCGGGACCAATGCCCCCCTTTTGTCCCGGTTCCGGCTATCAACCGGGACCAATGGCCTGGGCTTCCCGCCCTTTCGCCTGGTGAGCCTTTCGTCCCGGTTCGAGCCACCAACTGGGACCAATGCTCTAGGTATCACTACAAGAAATATGTCAACTTGTGACCTTCTATCAGTGACCCTGGAAGAATTGGTCATAAATTTATGACCATTTGAGACCAATTGGTTAAAAGCTATTCGGGGGGCTCCAAACCATAAACCATAACGACCATTTTGGTCAGAAAGGTCGTAATTTCCTCACACGAAATGGTCGTAAAAAAATAGCACTGGTCCGATGCTTATTTCTAGCTGATAACGACCAATATAGATGGTCATAGCCTTGTAAATTGTGGTGCATTGCTATGACTAGGCGCCACCTTATCAGTTTTGCCTATGTGTCATGTCTATGTGTCAATTTTTGCCTTAGGTTGTGAAGCAACTTATACTTCTGTCATTCCCAAAATTCCCAAAAAAATTGGGCATTCTTTACTATCCAAATCATTGCCTCATCACAATATTCAGCTCCATTTGCCTGGTAAATCTTCCTCGGCAAATTTCCAAAGTTTCTGTTCAGCTAGAACCGTTGTGAAGTACTAGCTAGGCATATTCTAATGAGCTGAATTTTTGCCAAATCTTCGATATTCCCAAATCATAGCTCTGCACAAAATTTGAGCCCCATCTAACAATCCATGTGTGCTCACCATCCAATCTTTGTTTCTGGTAATATTTTCAGTTTGTGAAGCAACTATACTTTATTTTAATTTATAATTGCTAAAAATTTACCACGACATGACCCTGCCCATAGAACCTCCCTCCACCAAATTTTAGCTCATTTATTCTAGCCAACTTCCTTCAGCATTTTTCCCAATTTTATGTTCAGTGGAGAGCACTATGAAGGAAGTACCATTTTTATTTATCCAAATGCTATGAAAATTTTAAAGTGCCTTGATATGCCCAAATTATCATCCTCCTCCAAATTTTAGATCAATCCATTCATTCATTTGAGTCCAGCTTCAACATTCATATTTCTGCCCAGTGTGGTACTTTGCAAAGCAAATGACACCTAGGCTCCTAAATTTAAGCTGCAAATTTTCCAAGACAGTGTCCTTAGTAAAGTGATCATCCTCGGCAAAACTCAGGCCCATTGGCCATGTGCATTTTCCCCACCACTAATCAAACACTTGGCTGCTAATTCATGTTTGAGCTCAGTTCAATCTCCTCGTGAGATTCTACTATTGCCTTCTTCTTCCTGACACCTACCGGGGGAGTTCCCAACCCACTAGACATGCCTAGGCCACCTAGAACGCGTGGAAACGCCACGATCATGCGGTGACCACGCGGTGGGCATGCGAGTTTACACGCTCTATAGTTGGGGCCATCGGCCACCGTCCAAACCTCGACGTATCACCACCAAACCATGTATTTATGATTAAATAGATACTTATGTACCTAGAAATTATTTTTGGAAAAAATAAAGAGCAAACTATAAGGCAGGTGCAGTTCAAATTTGACCCGCTTCCTAATGAATCGGCGAAAATTTGTCTTTTTCACGAGATGTGCATCAAAGCTTTTGACACCCAACCATTTGGTCAATTGTGCATTAAATATGTCCTAGTATTTTAGAAATTTGATTTGGTACAATTTTGCAACAAATATATGGTAGGTCCTTCACAAAAAAACTCATTTTGGGCACTCAAAAATGGAAAATGGAATTTCTGTCAAAAAAAAAAAGAAAACTTCCTTAGGCAACATTGTTTGCCATTTCAAGATGCACCCTTCTACACAATATTAGATCATTTGAACAAACTATGCCATGAATGTGGCCATAAGATTGAGCATTTGGGTTGAAAGCCATGAATCTTCACACATGATAGCTCATTTCTGATAACACTTTTTTAAACTAATTGTCATATTACAAGTTTATTAATTTTCCTGGTAACTTGGTCACATATAATGACACAATGCGAAGGTTTTCCATTTTTTTGATTGTTTTGAATTTTTTATGCCCGTTTCAGAATGCGGTCAAAACGGCGGGAATGACCATTCGTAGCTAGTGGTTGAATCTTGGAATTCTTTGGTATTTATCTGATTAAATAGATACTTATGTACATAGAAATGATTTTTGGAAAAAAATAAAGAGCAAATAATGAGGCAGCTGCAGTTCAAATTTGACCTGTTTCCTACTGAATCGGCTGAAATTTGTCTTTTTCACCTGAGGTGGATCAAAAATTTTGACACCCAACCATTTGGTCAATTGTGCATTAAATATGGCCTAGTATTTTAGAAAATTGATTTGGTCCAATATTGCAACAAATATATGGTAGGTCCTTCACAAAAAAACTTATTTTGGGCACTCGGAAAATGGAAAATTGATATTTCATCCAATGAAAATGAAAACTCACTTAGGCAACATTGTTTGCCATTCCAAGATGCACCCTTGTGAAAAATATGGTATCATTTGAACAAACTATGACATGAATGTGGCCTAAGATTGATCATTTCGCTTGAAAGCCATGAATCTTCAGACATGATAGCTCATTTCTGAGAACAATTTTTAAAAGAATTACCGTATTACAAGTTTATTATTTTTCTTGGTAACTTGGTCACATATAATGACACAATGTGAAGTTTTTCTAATTTTTTGATTTTTTTTGAATTTTTCATGCCCATTTCAAAATGCGTTCAAAACGGCGGGCATGACCGTTCCTAGCTAGTGGTTGAATATGGGAAAACTTTTGGTGTTTCTTTGATTAAATAGATACTTATGTACCTAGAAATAATTTTTGGAAAAAATAAAGAGCAAACTATGAGGTAGCTGCAGTTCAAATTTGACCCGTTTCCTACTAAATCGGTGGAAATTTGTCTTTTTCACCACAGGTGGATCAAAGATTTTGATACCCAACCATTTGGTCAATTGTGCATTAAATATGGCCTAGTATTTTAGAAAATTGATTTGGTCCAATTTTGAAACAAATATACGGTAGCTCCTTCACAAAAAAAGTTATTATGGACACTCGAAAAATGAAAAATTGATTTTTCATGCAAAAAAATAAAAACTCCCTTTGTCAATATTGTTTGCCAATTCAAGATGTAAACTTGTGCAAAATATGGTATCATTTGAACAAATATTTGTTAAGTATTTTTAAAAACTCATTTTAAACTCTTTAAATTGTTTGCTGCGTTCTGATTGGTCAATAGACATATCACGCGGATCATGCTCAAACACCGTTGGATCCTCGAGCATCCAACGGCATCCCTCACCCCCTCATCCTCTCACCCACGTAACCCAAACACAGCCGGCTCTCCTCTTCCTCGCGTCCCCTTCAGTCCCACAGCTGCCAGCCCCGACCCTCTCGCTCCCTCCGATCGCCGCCGCCGCCTCCCCGATCCACTTCTCTCACTTTCCCCGATGACACCTCGCCGCCTCTCGCACCTCGCCTGCAAGTCCCTCCGCCTTCGCCCCCTCTCGCCCTCGCCGGCAAGTCCCTCCGCCGTCGCCCCCTCTCGATCCCAGCCGGCGACGACCACCCCTCTCCGCCAAGCCGTCGTAGCGTGCCCTCCTCCTCCTACTCGAGTCAGATCCGGACACCCCAGCCTCGGATCCGGCCAGCCCATCCTCGCATCCGTCGTACACCTCCCACCTGCATGCCTCCTCATCGTAGGACACCACCAGCCGGCGTTGGTCATAGACATGCCGATGTCGCTGTCTCCTGCATCCACAGGTGGAGGTCACCGTCCATAGGACACCACCAACCAGAGGAGGAAGAGGTGCAGTCCCCCCTCTAGCTGGCGTCGCTTCCTCCTGGATTTCGGGCTACTCGATGCTGGTTGTTGCCTCGACCTATCTCGTAGCTCCGACGAAGTATCCCCTTGCGACTTGCTTCCTCTCTGATCCGGTGAGGCTGTGCTGCTCCACATCCCCTCTCCCTCATCACTTTCTTATGTAATGTGTTATCTTATGCATGATGGACTGATGCATGCCTAATTGTACATATATTCAAGAACTTGTCATTTTTGGAAGTTATATTTGACGAGGGGCATGTGTACACAGTAGTCCAATGTTGGTATGTTTTCATTTGTAGTTTTTGTTAGTTGATGTATGTAGTGGTGGTCATCGTGTTAAATAAATTGTAACACTGGTAGTCTAGTAGAAATTTTGATCAAATTGGAACTTTCATATGCTTATAAAACTTTCCTATGAACATTCATAGGGAATTTAGTATGGCTGGTATTGACCCTTTATTAATATGTAATTAGTGTATGTACAAACTGAATGTTAAAATGACAGGGATTTCTGATGGCGGTGTTGCACATGCCGCACCAGTTCAAGGTGCCGGACTGGTTCCTGAATAGGAAGAAGGACTACAAGGACGGGAGGTTCTCCCAGGTCGTCTCCAACGCCATCGACATGAAGCTCGGGGATGATCTTGAGAGGCTCAAGAAGATCAGGTATAACCTCGTCATTCCCTGTTCTTTTTGCCCCTTACTATTGGTTGATATATGACTATGTGTTAGATTCAACTACTGATGATGCTTGCACTTCATATCAGGACTAGCAGTTTGTGGCTTGCCTGGTAGTATATAGTTTAATTTGCTATTATTAGCTAGGGTTGTTAATTGGCTTAGTTTTCTGCTGGAAGTCAAATCTCCTAAACACTAGAATGCCTGAAATGTCAGGGTAGCAAGTACTAGCATCTTGTGCTTTGATGCTGGCTTGAACTACGTCGGTATTTTCCCAAAGAGGAAGGGATGATGCAGGACAACAACGGTAGGTATTTCCCTCAGTGATGAGACCAAGGTTATCAAACTAGTAGGAGAACCAAGCAACACTACGTAAACAGCACCTGCACACAAAGAACAAATACTTGCAACCCGACGTGCTAAAGGGGTTGTCAATCCCTTTTGGGTAACGGCACCAGAAATTGGCAAACTGATGTGAGATAAATTGTAGTAGATTGATAGATGCAAATAAAAGCAAATAAAATTCAGCGAGGTATTTTTGGGTTTTTGGAAATATAGATCTGAAAATAAAAGTGGCAAATAAATAAAAAGGCAAATAGCAAAATAGATCTGAAAATATATGATGAGAAAATAGACCCGGGGGCCGTAGATTTCACTAGTGGCTTCTCTCGAGAAAAATAGCATACGGTGGGTAAACAAATTACTGTTGGGCAATTGATAGAACTTCAAATAATTATGACGATATCTAGGCAATGATCATTATATAGGCATCACGTCCAAGATTAGTAGACCGACTCCTGCCTGCATCTACTACTATTACTCCACACATCGACCGCTATCCAGCATGCATCTAGTGTATTAAGTTCATGGAGAAACGGAGTGATGCAATAAGAATGATGACATAATGTAGACAAGATCTATTTATGTAGAAATAGACCCCATCTTGCTATCCTTAATAGCAACGATACATACGTGTCGGTTCCCCTTCTATCACTGGGATCAAGCACCGTAAGATCGAACCCATCACAAAGCACCTCTTCCCATGGCAAGAAAAATCGATCTAGTTGGCCTAACTAAACCAAAGTTTCAAAGAAGAAATACAAGCCTATAAGCAATCATGCATATAAGAGATCAAAAAGACTCAAATAACTTTCATGGATAAAAACATAGATCTGATCATAAACTCAAAGTTCATCGGAATCCAACAAACACACCGCAAAAAAGAATTACATCAAATAGATCTCCAAGAGACCATCGTATTGAGAATCAAAAGAGAGAGAGGAAGCCATCTAGCTACTGCCTACGGACCCGTAGGTCTACAATGAACTACTCACGCATCATCGGAGAGGCACCAATGAGGATGATGAACACCTCCGTGATGGTGTCTAGATTGGATCTGTGGTTTCTGGAACTTGCGGCGGCTCGAATTGATTTTCATCGACTCCCCTAGGGTTTCTGGAATATTGGGGTATTTATAGAGCAAAGAGGCAGTGCGGGTGGTGGCCGAGGTGGGCACAACCCACCTGGGCGCGCCTGGGCCCCCAGGCACGCCCTGGTGGGTTGTGCTCCCCTCGGAGCCCCCCTCAGGTACTTTCTTGGTCCAACTTGTGTCTTCTGGTCCAGAAAATATCACCAAAAAGTTTCGCTGCGTTTGGACTCCGTTTGGTATTGATTTCCTGCGAAGTAAAAAACAAGCAAAAAATAGCAACTGGCACTGGGCACTATGTCAATAGGGTAGTCCCAAAAATTGATATAAAGTTGCTATAAAATGATTGTAAAACATCCAAGAATGAGAATATAACAGCATGGAACAATCAAAAATTATAGATACATTGGAGACGTATCAGCATCCCTAAGCTTAATTCCTGCTCGTCCTCGAGTAGGTAAATGATAAGAACAGAATTTTTGATGTGGAATGCTGCCTAACATGTTCATCACATATTCTTTTCTTTGTAGCATGGACATTTGGACTTTTAAATGATTCAAAGCAATAGTCTAGTTTTGAGATGAAGATTTCAATACTCAAGCATATCAACAAGCAACCATGTCTTTCAAAATATCAACACTAAAGCAAGTTATCCCTAGCCCATTATGCTTAATCGTTGATCCATTCATGAAACATGCACACTCGCATATTAGCTACACCCAATGCTCAAGTACGATCATAGTGCCCCTTAGTTGGTGCTTTATAAGAGAAGATGGAGACTCAAAATAAAAATTGCATAAAGTAAAAGAAAGGCCCTTTGCAGAGGGGAAGTAGGAATTTGTAGAGGTGCCAGAGCTCAAAGCGAAAAAAGTAGATATAAAACATTTTGGGAGGCATGCTTTTCCTGTCAACAAAAATGATGGAGTAGTTCCCAATACTTTCCATGCTAGATATATCATAGGCGGTTCCCAAACAGAAAATAAAGTTTATTCCTTTTTCACCATACTTTCACTTTCCATGGCTAGCCATATCCACTCGTGCCCTCCATACCAACACTTTCCAAGCAATTTATTATTTGAAAACATAAAGTAAATTCATTTTTCATTTCAGGACTAGGCATCCCTAATACCTTTGCCGTACTCTCGTGCAATGACAAGTGAATAAACACTCATCTTGAGAATAACACATCTAGCATGGAAATATATCAGCCACCCCCTACCGTTTTGTGAGCGGTACGAGCACACAAAAGAGAAATTTATTTTGAAATTAGAGATGGCACATACAAATTTGCTTAGAACGGCATGGAAATACCGCATATAGGTAGGTATAGTGGACCCATATGGCAAAACTGGTTTAAGGATTTTGGATGCACAAGTAGTGATCATACTTAGTGCAAATGAAGGCTAGCAAAAGATTGAGAAGCATCCAACCAAGAAATGAAAAATCTCATAAGCGAGCATTAAGCATAACTAACAACGAATAATGCACCACAAGTAGGATGTAATTTCATTGCATAACTATTGACTTTCGTGCTTGCATAGGGAATCACAAACCTTAACACCAATATTCTTACTAAAGCATAATTACTCATTAACATGACTCACATATTATATCAACATATCGCAAAACTATTACAAGGAATCAAGTTTATTTTGTCCAATGATCTTCATGAAAGTTTTTATTATATCCCTCTTGGATATCTATCACTTTGGGACTAATTTTATATGTTGCTTTTGATAGCTCAAACAAATCTAAGTGAAGAACATGAGCATAAAATTTTCTTCTCTCAAAATAATTTAAGTGAAGCAAGAGAAAATTTCTTAAAAAATTTACTAACTCTCAAATAAATCTAAGTGAAGCATGAGAGTATTTCTTCAAAAATACTAAAGCACACCGTGCTCAAAAATGATATAAGTGAAGCACTAGAGCAATTCCATAGATCATAAAGATTTAAGTGAAGCATAGAGAGCAATTCTAACAAGTCATAGCATAATTTTGGCTCTCCCAAATAGGTGTGTCCAGCAAGGATTCATGACTAAAAATAAAAAGCAAAACAAGCAAAGACTCATATCATACAAGATGCTCCAAGCAAAACTCATGATATGTGATGAATAAAAATATAGCACCAAGTAAAATACCGATGGTCGTTAGAAGAAAGAGGGGATGCCACTCGGGCATCCCCAAGCTTAGTTGCTTGCTTCTCTTTGGATAATGGCTTGGGGTGCCATGGGCCATCCCCAAGCTTAGGCTCTTCTTACTCCTTATTCCTTCATCCATCGTAATCTCACCCAAAACTTGAAAACTTCAATCACACAAAACTTAACAAAACCTTCGTGAGATCCGTTAGTATAAGAAAACCAATATTTACTTTAAGTACTGTAGAAAACCCATTCAAATTTTGGTCTTGCATTATATCTACTGTATTCTAACTTTACCATGGCTCATACCCCCCGATAAAAACCATAGATTCATCAAAATAAGCACACAATGCAAAGAAAACATAATCTGTCAAAAACAGAACAGTCTGTAGAGATGTGAATTGTTCTCATACTTATGTAACTCCAAAAATTCCGAAAAATTAGGAAAACAGATACAATTTGTATATCACTCTTGTGTCAAAAATTAAGAATTTTTTGTCACTTCTGTAAATTTTCAAAATTGTTTTACTTGACGCAAAAGTTTCTGTTTTCCAACAAGATCAAATCAACTACCACCAAAGCTATCCCAAATGCTTTACTTGGCACAAACACTAATTAAAACACAAGAAACACAATCATAACAGTAGCATAATTGTGTAAACACTCAAGAACAGAAAGAAAAAGACAAAAATAATTTTTATTCATTGGGTTGCCTCCCAACAAGCTCTATCATTTTACGCCCTTAGCTAGGCATAATGCATAGATCTTAGTGTTGTCATCTTTTAATCTCATTTTCCTTAGAGGTGTTTTTGTCAGAAGGTTTTGCAAAAACAACATAAAACACCTTATCCATAGAGACTTTAGCATTATCAAGTTGCCTATCGTCATATCCCCCTTGATTTTTGGCAACAATCCAAGAATAGTGCTGATTAACATCATTGAAAACTTGTTGGATTATATCTAAAATGTGGATGTCATTTTTAAGGTTCTCATCAAAGATTTGATTATCCCCAAGCAAATGTCTTAGCACATAATCACTATTATAAAGAATTTCATCTATCATGGGTTTTTCACGATTCATACCATAAAAATCAAAGATTTCCCTAGCTTCCCGTATTATGTAGTCAAATTCATTCAAAAGAACAAGAGTGGCCAACTTTTTAGCCTTAGGATTCTTTATGATGGGTAGCTCATAAAACATTTTTTGCAAGGTAGGATGAGTACGAGTAAATTTATTTTCAAGTTTCAGAACTAGTGCTGAGATAGCTTTCGCATAAGATTTAGTCCTTTTTAGTATAGGAACATCATCAAGACTTAAATTTCCAACACAATTGAAAAATCCTTGGATACGTTCTTTTCCTATAACATTCCCTTGCCCCAAAACAAACTTTTTAGCATCCAGATTGATAGATCGTCCAATTTTAGGAGCTAGGCCATCATCTATTTCTGCCATACCAAAGTCACTCATGATGACAAGTTCAAGCAATTAAGAGATCTGGCGAGAAAACGGCGAGCGAGAAAGAGGGCGAATAAAATGGCAAATTTTTCTGAAGTGGGGGAGAGGAAAACGAGAGGCAAATGGCAAATAATGTAAATTGCAAGGAGATGAGATTTGTGATTAGGAAACTGGTAGATGTTGATGATGTCTCCCTGGAAACGGTGCCAAGAATTCCTTTTGATGTTGGCTTGAACTACGTTGGTATTTCCCCAAAGAGGAAGGGATGATGCAGCACAGCAACGGTATGTATTTCCCTCAGTGATGAGACCAAGGTTATCGAACTAGTAGGAGAACCAAGCAACACTACATAAACAGCACCTGCACACAAAGAACAAATACTTGCAACCCGACGTGTTAAAGGGGTTGTCAATCCCTTTCGGGTAACGGTGCCAGAAATTGGCAAACGGACGTGAGATAAATTGTAGTAGATTGATAGATGCAAATAAAAGCAAATAAAATTCAGCGAGGTATTTTTGGGTTTTTGGAAATATAGATCTGAAAATAAAAGTGGCAAATAAATAAAAAGGCAAATAGCAAAAAAGATCTGAAAATATATGATGAGAAAATAGACCCAGGGGCCGTATATTTCACTAGTGGCTTCTCTCGAGAAAAATAGCATACGGTGGGTAAACAAATTACTATTGGGCAATTGATAGAACTTCAAATAATTATGACGATATCCAGGCAATGATCATTATATAGGCATCACATCCAAGATTAGTAGACCTACTCCTGCCTGCATCTACTACTATTACTCCACACATCGACCGCTATCCAGCATGCATCTAGTGTATTAAATTTCCTGGAGAAACGGAGTAATGCAATAAGAACGATGACATGATGTAGACAAGATCTATTTATGTAGAAATAGACCCCATCTTGTTATCCTTAATAGCAACGATACTTACGTGTCGGTTCCCCTTCAGTCACTGGGATCATGCACCATAAGATCGAACCCATCACAAAGCACCTCTTCCAATGGCAAGAAAAATCAATCTAGTTAGCCTAACTAAACCAAAGATTCGAAGAAGAAATACGAGGCTATAAGAAATCATGCATATAAAAGATCAAAAATACTCAAATAACTTCCATGGATAAAAACATAGATCTGATCATAAACTCAAAGTTCATCGGATGCCAACAAACACACTGCAAAAAAGAGTTACATCAAATAGATCTCCAAGAGACCATTGTATTGAGAATCAAAAGAGAGAGAGGAAGCCATCTAGCTACTGCCTACGGACCTGTAGGTCTACAATGAACTACTCACGCATCATCGGAGAGGCACCAATGAGGATGCTGAACCCCTCCGTGATGGTGTCTAGATTGGATCTGTGGTTTCTGGAACCTGCGCCGGCTGGAATTGATTTTCGTCGACTTCCCTAGGGTTTCTGTAATATTGGGGTATTTATAGAGCAAAGAGGCAGTGCGGCAGGTGGCCGAGGTGGGCACAACCCACCTGGGCGCGCCTGGGCCCCCAGGCACGCCCTGATGTGTTGTGCTCCCCTCGGAGCCCCCCTCAGGTACTTTCTTGGCCCAACTTGTGTCTTCTGGTCCAGAAAAAATCACCAAAAAGTTTCGCTGCGTTTGGACTCCGTTTGGTATAGATTTCCTGCGAAGTAAAAAATAAGCAAAAAACAGCAACTGGCACTGGGCACTATGTCAATAGGTTAGTCCCAAAAAATGATATAAAGTTGCTATAAAATGATTGTAAAACATACAAGAATGATAATATAACAGCATGGAACAATAAAAAATTATAGATATGTTGGAGACGTTTCATGCTTCATTCTATGTATCGTTCCGGTGCCTGTGCTAGTCTGCTTAGAAATTTGGGCTAGCTTTTTGTGTAGAATAGCGAGTTGATGCTTCTTTCTACAGAAATACAGCATGTTAGCTCTATGGATGTTTATTTACCTTCAACTTCTGCCAGCTCTAACTTGGTTATATAATAGTTCAATTCAGTCAATCTGTTGGAACTAGTTTGTCTATTACTTGTATCTAGATTTTATATTCTGCCCTATGCCCTTGTCGACTTGCTTAGGTACATAATTGTTTTGTCTTGCAATCTAGTATTGATGATTGTCAATGTATTCATGTATACCCTTCTAGTGTACCTTGTATGTGACCCAGCTGATCTGTATATCAATGCTCTTTTCCCAATAGATGTATGCCGATGCCTGATGGCTGATTCCTTAAAACTTCACTCTTGCAGTAGAATTTTTCCTTAGTGCATAGATGTATGAGCGGTCACTTATGCTTGAAACCTTGCTCTCTTTCCCAGGAACCATCATGGTCTGCGTCACTACTGGGGCGTGCGTGTCCGTGGTCAGCACACCAAGACTACCGGCATGAGAGGAAAGAATGTTGGTGTCTCCAAGAAGTGATAAGCTGCTTCACAAAGATCCCCACATAGCTTCGCTACTACTGTGTTGGTCCATTTCCAGAATCTTAAGGAGTGTTCTTGTTTAGACGATTACCTTGGATGATGTTTTTGCTTAAGGAGAGGCTCAAGAAGATCAGGTATAAACTCCTCCCCCTCTTGTTTGTTTTTGCTTCATACTGTTTGGTGGTTGATCGATGATTAGGTGCTAGGTTCAACTAGTTATGATGCTGTTAATTAACATCTTGCACATGCTTTAGTAGTAACTGGATCTGGTTGTTGTCCTTGAGTTGGCTCATATTGCTAATAAAACCTAGGAACTGTACTGCCCCCAAATCTGATTTCTGTTGGTAGGTTCAGTCTTTTAGAGTCAACCTCTGCTGCTCCCCTGCTTGAAAATTGCCACGCGTACCTTTGTGAGGTCATTTCACACACAATGACTAGTAGTTTTTTGTTCCCTGCTAAGATTTTGGAGGAATGGCCAAGCTTGCCTTTCTGATTCTGTTGGTAGATTAATGTTTGTAGAGTTAACCTTATCTTCTTCCACGCTTGAAACAAATGGCCAACTCACCTCCATGAGGCTATTTCACATGCTATGACTAGTCTATTGTTCCGAGATAATTGTAACATTCTTTAAGAATTTTGCTAATTGTAACATTCTATGACTAGTCTATTATTCTGGTTGGTGTGTTGCTATGAGGTTAACCTTTGGAAACATTCTTTGAGAATTTTGTAATGCCTCCTTTGGGGTGTTGATACACTACTGTGCAAGTTCTATGGTATGTGAGTTCCTTCTATTGCTGCAAGCATTGACACAATATGTCATGTACAGGGAGCTCCGCATCCGAGTCTCAGCCATCCTCGGCAGCAAGGAGCTGGGCCAAGGGAGCAAGCAGCGTTGCTGGTTCCTTGAGGCCAGATCGAGTAAGATGGCGCACCATGGCGTGTGGCGGCCTATTTTGCTTCCAAGAACAGTACTGTTTATTTGAAGTGAGATGTACTCGTCTACTGCCTGGTAAAAAATGAAGGATGAAGTGTCATGTACTGTCTATGATGTAGTGAGCTGTAGTAGGAGTGAAATGAAATTTTATCTGTTGTTGTATGTGCTATTTTCCTATAATGTGTTGTATACATTTTACTTGAACATTAAATTCTCCAGAAAATGTTCTTACTGGACCTGATAGTGGACACAGCCCAAATATACTTGTACTATTAAGATGCCATGGCCAAAATATACTTGTAGTATTAAGATGCCATGGCCCAAAATAACCTGGGCTGAAAAGCTATTCAGAATTTGTACTATAAGCAGGCCTTGACTCAAATAGAAAATAGAAACAAAAAGGAAATGAACCATGTGGAAAGGTAAAGGCCCATGATAGAAAATGCCGAAAAACATCAAGCAAAAAAACATAAAAAGGCTGAATTGTTGGGCTTGGCCCAAGTAAAGCGTCGAACTGCATTGGGCTGATTCTAATCAATGACCTTTTCATTTGGTCACAATTTTGCCACGTCAACTTGCCATGTTGGATCTGATGTGGCCTGGGCAGACAACCAACGACCAAAACAAAAGGTCGTTGGTGGTCGTTGCCTTCTACGACCATATCATACAGAAGGTCGTTAAGTTTCATTAAAGACAGTCAACTTTTGACCAATTGTGTTTTGTCATAAAAAGGTCATAAATGAAAAATTATGACCATTCAGTGACCAATAGTGATGGTCGCAAGTTGACATATCTCTTGTAGTGTATATAAGCAGCACTTAGAAGTTTTCCTTTCAGTTTTGAGCCTCTCCTCCTCCAACGCCGCCAGGCTGCCCCGACGCCGTCGCCGCGCCCAAGCCCCGCCGTCGCCGTCGCCGCCCCTGAGCCTGCGCGCTGTCGCTCCTCCCTGAGCCCTCGCCGCGCCCCTGCCCCGCCGTCGCCGTCGCCGCCCCCGAGCCCCCGCGCACTCCCTCCTCCCCGAGCCCTCGCCGCCCCCGCTGTGAGCCGCCGCGGCCCCGGCCCGCTGTCCCTTTTTTTCATAGATTTTTTTGTCATGTATGTAGATGTATATGTAGATGTATGTATGTAGATTTTGAGCAAGTGGCACTTTCTGGATATTGAGCAAGTGCCTCCGGTATGATGAATTTTTATTCATTGATTTTTTTTGTTCATGTATGTGGATGTATATATGTATGTCGATTTTGAGCAAAGTGGCACTTTCAGGATATTGAGCAAGTGCCCCCGATATGTACATGTATGTATGTAGATGTTCATGTATGTAGATTTTGAGCAAGTGCTACCGATCTGATGATTTTTTTTTCATAGGATTTTTTATGTTCATAGAATTAATATCAAGTGGCACTTTTCAAACAAAGTTTTGAGCAAGCTAATGGACTCTAGCAAAGATGCAATTGATACTATCTTGTAGATCATAGGAGAGTGATCAATATTGATATAAGGCACTAACCCATAGGATGTATAGAACAATAGTTGTAGCCTTTGGAAAATAGCTAAGTGATGTTTAAAGCTGAGGAATTCTCACACTTAGCAGAATTTTCAGGATATTGGTAAAACTTTAGAAATTCGTAGAAAATTAACCGTAACTCCGATGAAAATAATTTATATATGAAAATTGATCATAAAAATATGACGAATCCGAATATGCCCTCTGTTCGTCTGTCACAAGCAGCTAGCATAGCGAACCTGGAACCGTCGCCCTCCCGTTCATCTGTCCAAAAATGCAGACTTCGGGAAAACATTCCCGGATGTTATCCCCCTTCACCTATATCGTGTAGTGCGCCGCGTTAGAACACTCCTAACTCTCTCGGGAATTCAACATATCCCCGATAACTTCGACATGAGGGGGGGCCGCAAATCCTCGACGACCATGAGAGAGGCAGTCCGCAAAGTATCCTCTCTCGAAAGATAGGATGACTCATTAGACATGAGGGGGGAGGAGTCCTCGACGATCATCTGAAACTGACTGTTATAAAACTTGTGAACTTTGCATGATGTTTGCCACTAATCCATTGCTCATATATGTGCATACGATTCCTTGTTGTGATTAAGTCTATGTTTGCCACTAATCCATCTCTCATGGTTGTATATTGCCATGTTGTAATGTTTGCAGAAACTATGGACAGAGACTAAGAAAAAGAAGAGTTGTTAGGGAATATAATCCACGACGGAGGTGATATCACATTGTCGTTTCTCAACGACACCGATGGTGAGGAAGGAGATCATGACGGCTCCGGTCATCCAACAATAGAGGAGGAAGGAGATCATGACGGCTCCGGTGAGCCAATGGAGGAGGAAGGAGATCATGATGGCTCCGGTGATCCAACGGAGAAGGGGGCCTTAACTATTGCAAAGTCCGGCGAGGTATATATATATATTAATTAGGCCTCTGCTGACTAGATGCATTAATTGTTTTGTATGTACATATATTGACGCTTCTTTCTTCTTCTAGCCCTCCGGATTGAGACAAAGTTCGGCAAGGAGATGAGGCCCAAAGAAAAGGTTGGGCCAGGATGAAAGGTTCATGATCGAAGAAATCGCTCGAGATGGCCAACCGATTGCTCCCAAGCGGACCAAGGACACATTTGTACATCAGTGCGAAGTTGTTGTTAGGGACAGCGTCCCGATCAGCATCCAAAAATGGAATAAGAAGAAGGACCCTAAAGTTTCTTATGTCCAAGATAGACTGAAAGATGATCTTTGGACCTCGCTGATGACAAATTTCAGCCTACCGCCAGAGAAGGATCTGACAGTTATTCTCCCAAAGGTCAAGGCGTTTGCTCTTAAGAAGATGGCAGAACTATTCAAGAACTAGAAGAAAGATTTCAAGAAAAAGTTTGTCGACAAAGACGAGACTCCAGAAATCACCGGTCAATATGAGAAGATAAGAGATCACTGGCCCGCATTTGTGGCCTACAAGAAATCGGAGAAGGCTAAGCAAATGTCACTGACAAACAAGCAAAATGCTGCAAAGAAGAAGTATCAACATACTACGGGGTCAGGTGGCTACAGCAAAGCCTGCCCTACATTGGCCAAAGCTGAGCAAGACCTGCTTGTTAAAGGGGTCCAACCAGTGACATTGCATTGGCCAGATCGGGCAAGGACCTGGTTCTTCGGGGTTGGGGGAACTTTGGACCCAGAATCAGGGAAGTGTGTTTGGACGAACGATCAACTTGCAATACCCGTCACGAAGATTGAGGAAGCAATCAAGGTAGCGCAGGAAGGGACGTTCATTCCAGACAGAGAGAAGGATGAGCTGACAGAGGCCCTCGGGAATCCTGAACACCCTGGACGAACACGAGGCACATCAGGCTCCGTTCCGTGGGTGCATGGGTTTCCCGACAGCGGTGGTTATAGAAGCCGAGAGAGAAAGAAGAAAGTGGAAGCAAGCGAATTGCAGAAGATCAATGAAAGATTAATGAAACTAGAGGAACTTGAGAGCCAGCGAGCTACCGGGCAACCATCTTAGCGGCACGAAGATCTTTCGTTCGACGCTGCCCCCGAAGCTACCCCACCATCTCAGCGGAGAAGCAGCGTGGCTTCCATGGAGCTCGTTCAGCCTGATATCATGGCTCCTTGCTACCCCATGGATAGTATCACGGAGAATGAACATTGTGTGCTAATGGCGAAATGCCATAACCTGACAGTGAAGGTGGCTTGCTATTGTCTGTAAGTATTACTTCTGTAATTAAGTCTCTAGCTCAGCTCGGTCATTGCATATATATATAATTATCCTCACTATACTATGCAGATTGAAGATTGTCGAATGCAAAAGAGGACATATCTATGACATTGGGTTCATTAGCCCAAATACCGTAAATGAATGGACGGTACAAAACAGAGTTGAAGATACTGAGGAAAACTTTCTAAAAGCGTTCCTTCGACATCAAAACAAAAGGGAAATACTCTTTCCTTACAACATCAAGTGAGTCTTACTGTCTTGTGCATATTCGGTTTCGCTTACTCGAGGTTAAGTACTATAATTGATGAGTCATGCGTGCGTAGGATCCACTTTATTCTGCTGTCCATTAAGCTTGACGGGGGAGTAGTAACTATCTTAGACTCGAGACGTAAAGATCCTAAGGATTATGCGGACATGAGTGAAATGCTCCAGAAGTATGTTCAATCATTCTCGCACCATATCGGCAACTTTTATTCATTTCCTGATATCAAGTAATGATTTCCTGAGTGTTTGGAAAAAGTTCACCGGAATGGTTCCCGGTCTGAAGAATGAGCTGCGATTTACACACCCCAAAGTAAGTAGTACTAGCTAGTTCCGCGCATCTCTCATTGATTCTAGTTTCATCAATACCATTATCATGCTTGATTATCATTTTGACTGAACTCTATTCTCATAAAGTGCTTGTTGCAGCCACCCGGGACTAATTTAAGTGGATACTATGTTTGCGAGTTCATGCGCCACTCGACCTCTGAGTGGGGCTTCTCTGACCAACAATTTGAAGTACGTAAACAATATTCACAATTTTATTTTATTACCATCAATTGTGTTGAGTTTCATTCATATATATGTGTTGACCCCCTTCTTTAAATTAGATGCGGGTGATGCGGGATAAACTCCTAGCACATGATCACATATGAGCAATTCAAGAGGAATTGGCGGGATTCTTTCTTGACCACGTCATACATGAAAAGGGAGAATACCTTACGGAAATTCAAATGGATTTTCGGTAGATGATGTCAAAGATCGTAACAGATGTTATATTGTATATATGTAGTAGCTTCGGATAGATATACGAAAACTTGTTGTTTGACCAAGCACGGAGAAAGAGAGGTCACTTCTATCTATATATGTTCATGACGATCTTGTGTAATTAATGGCTCCTTCATTTGCTTACTAGCTAGCATTGATTTCTCTCTATATGCAGTAGCTAGCGTTGACCAAGCATGGAGAAAGAGAGGTCACTTCTCTCTATATATAGTAGCTAGCTAACATAATAAGAAACCCCTAACAAACCCTCCAAAACTCCTAACCCCCCCCCCCTTTAAAAAAAAACCCCAGCGCTTGGCAGGTGCTGACGCGTGGCTGCCTTTTAGTCCCGGTTCGTGTTACCAACCGGAACTAAAGCTCCTCCTGCCTGGGCGCCCCACAGCGGCCACATGGAGCTCCTTTAATCCCGGTTCGTAAGCCAACCGAGACTAAAAGTGAGGGGCTTTAGTCCCGATCATTTTGTCCCAGTTGCAGAACCGGTAATAAAGGCCCTCTAGAACCGGGACAAGTGCCCTATTTTCTACTAGTGCTACGATGAGATTGCAAATATGACATATGGTTGATCTCATTCATGGCATATGACAAGTCAAGCGGATAATCAAACATGATGTGACCGAGAGAATTATCACCAGAAATCCTATGCAACATTGCATCACAACTAATTGACTCCACATGGTAATCATCAAACTCATCATAAATGTGTAAATCATCGCATGGGGAAATCATACTAGCATGAAGCATGGCAATAGGTGGATCAACATCATGCAAGCAACCAATATCAAGATAGTCCACTAGTGGGACAAGAGCATCACCTTCACCTATGTTACCTTTCTCATTCCACTCATGTGGTGTAGGGGAGGTAGCAGACCAAATCATGGTCATCATCATCTTGAAGGAACCATGTGGGGGTGCATCATACTCCTCCATGGCTATCATCTTGTCCAAAGGAAGGACGAAGTCATCGAGGGTCGGCGCGTAATTATATATGGGACCTACCACCAAATGAGAAGGCACAATAGAGGTAGAGGTTAAGTTGTTAGAAGTGAAAATGTCCTCACATGACCTATCAACTATCACACTCTCTCTATGTGGTGGCTCACTCACTCCCTTGAAATAGGTGCACTCAAAGTCACATGTGGTGGAGTCACTCATCTCACTCAAGTGGTGGTGGTTGTGGCTCTCCTCACATGGGAATTGGGGAAACTAATCATATATGGGGCTAGTGGTGAACTCTCTCTCAATGTCAACATGGGTGCTCATGTCACTCAATTCATCATCATATGCCGTTGTGGTCGAAGGGAAAATCCCATGCTCAACCATCTCGCCGCCGTTGCCATGGATGAAGGCCGAAGATGGCACATTATCGCTCTCCTCCATGACCGAAGAGAAAATCCCATGCTTGATCATCTCGTCACCGTCGTCGTGGATGAATGCCAAAGATGGCACATCATCACTCTCGCCTCCAAAGATGGAAGCATCATCCTTGCTTGTCACCTTGTCGCTCGCCTCCAAATCATTTTCCTTGAGAGACTCCGTAGTCATAGTCGTCGTCGTGCCGTCTTCAAAAAGAGTTGTGGTAGACTCGACATCATCAATGCCACAAAGAGGGATGGCGGTGAAGTCAAACTTGGGAGCATAGTCTTGGAGCTCGTCGGGCTTGGACATCTTGGTGGTACTACCCTCATGCTCATTGCCGTGGAGCTTGGTCGTCGCGAAGTGAGCTTGGGGTGAAGAAGCCTTGGACTTCATATGTTCTTGTTCCGCCTTGAGAGCACCAATGTAGTTGTCATCGAGGGACGTATAGTTCTCGCGGAAAAAAGTCTTCGAAATGTCATTGTTCAATCCCATCATGAATGTCACAGCCCTAGAAAATTGCTTGTAATTAGTTGCATCACTGAGCATCATGCATCATGTTTGTTTCAAAGAAATTTGAAACAAGGAATTTCCAGAAGCCTCAGAAAATATTTTGAAATGATCCACCAAAATTTCTTCAAATGTTCTCACGGAAATGTTGCATTTTAGCTTTCAAAAATATTTGCAAGAATAAAATTCACACCAATATTTTTGGAGGTTCAAAAGTATTTATCTTGGGCCTTTGAGTTAAATCCTATAATATTTGAATTGGATTTATATTCATAATAACTAGTTTATGAATCCAATAACTCTGAAAAATGGTGAGTGGCTCTGAATATATTATATATAGTCCACACACAAATATTCAGAAGCTAATAAAATGATTTGGTATTTAAATCAAGTCAAAACGAACTCCAAAATATAGAAAACAGAAACAAACTGAAAAACGGAGAGAAAGAGCTAACCTAGGCTTACCTCGCTGCAGTAGACGGCCCAACACTGTAGAAGGGCCCAACCTACCTCCTCACCTCATCGTCTACCTCTGCCTACTGGCAGAGGCGTGTCGCCCGCGCGCGCACCTGACGCCACCTCCTGCTTCCTCCCCCGTCCTCGACCGAGCGCCTGGAAATTCCCCCTAGTCCCCCTGGTCCTTCTCCCACTCTCGCAGCTGACTCTCCCCTCCCCTACTCTCTCGCTATAGCATGCCCGAGCGCACTGCCTCACCGCTGCTCGTCGTCTATGCGTCCACCACCGTCCCCGTGCTGCCCCGAGCTGTTCAAGAGATCCGCTGTCGACCTATACGCCATCTCCGCTAAGCCACACGATCGGACGAGCCCCACAACACCGTCCCCGACGCCTTCTTCCTCCTCAGCCACCGGAGATCCGCCTCGCCATTTCGTTGTCACCAAGCCGTCCCCGAGCCCACTTAGCGTCTTGTCCGACTCCCCGTGAGCTACTCTTCTCTCCCCCTCACTCCGTGCACCGATTTCATTCCCTAGCTAGCTGCAGCGCCGGACCCGGGAGCTCACCGCCGCTGGACCTTACGCCATCGTGGCCAGAGCCTGTTTCTGTTGCTCTTGAGCACGCGGACAAGCTCCTGGCATCTCCAGGGAGCTAAAATGCGCACCCCATCCTGCTCCCTAGCGCACTGCAGCACCGCGCCCTCATGCACCCGAACTCCGGCCGCCGCAGTCGAGCTCGCCACCACTGACTCCGTCCACCTCAGCTCCTCCCGGTTGCTCCACAAGATGAGCGTGGACTCCAGCTCGTCGTAGCGCCAAACCCCATCGCAAACCACCGTCTGTAGCGCCATCCCGAGCAACTCCGGCGTGCCACCGCCGTGCTTTTGGTCGTCGGCGTCATCACTGACATGGCACCATTAGCTTAGGTGCTAATTGTGTTTAATTAGTGCCCTGTGTTAATGACATGTGGGCCCTGCCACTAACAAAATTAGCTTAGGATTAAACTAATGCTAATTAACCCTGGTTAACTCCCTGTCTCACTGACTAGTGGGGCCTAGTGGTCAGGTTTGACCTGGGCTGACCATGTTGACCTGCTGATGCAGTGATGATGCTGGGCTGACATCATAATTTATTTCTGGGATTTAAATTGAATCAGAAATGATTTGTTAATTTCAGAAATTACTCAAAACTTCTAATAATCATAGAAAATAAACCGTAGCTCAGATTGAAATAATTTATATATGAAACATTATCAGAAAAATTCAATCTTCCCATCTGTACCATTTTCATGCATGTTTGAACAACTTATACCTACTGTATAAGTGAATTCCATCAAATGACATTTTAAATGCTTTATATGAAGTTTTCATTGAGCTTCATTCAACCTTACTATTAGTTGCATTAGCTCAAATCACAGCATATTGCCATGTCACATTCATGCATCATATTGTTGCATTGCATTGATTGTGTTCCTTCTCTGGTTGCCAGTGTTGTTCCCTCTCAGTGGACGTTGTTCTGACGTTGTGATCGTTGACACCGATGAAGAGCAATACTATCTTCAGAAGTGCCAGGCAAGCAACCCCGCTTTGAGAATTTCGATACAATCCCACTCTCTTGCTCCTGCTCTCTTTTACTGCATTAGGACAACAACGATTCAACTGTTACATGTTGTGGTAGTTGAACCCATTCCTCTGCATAACCTGTCTTTGCCACAGTAAATAGTTGAAACCCACTAACATGAGTAGGAGTTGTTTGAGCCATGATGTGCCTACTCATTCATGCCTGCTTGTTATGCCTGATATGCTTAGAGTTGTGTCAGGTCTGATTCTTCTGGGATGCATTGGAATGGTCACTGGTACAGTGAGGTGCTATACATACGATTTTTAACCCCTTTCCGCGACGGCATTTGAAACCGTCGCCAAGTGAGTGTGGGCGATAGGGGGTCCTTCCCACACGACCCAGAAACCGTCGGGGATATGGAGCCATGATCCAGAGGCCTTGCAAAATGTAATTGTGTGCGATGCAGCACACACTAAATTCTTTCGCACGTGTGGGATCGGTGATTAAATGTTTCTAATGACGCAGTGAAACCAAATGGTGTGTCGTAATGAACCATTTGGGAAACAATATGTAAGGCACACGGGCCAACATATGAACTGTGTGCGATATGTGCCCCATCGCACACGAGTTTTCTGCGGAACCCATCTTCCATGCAAGACTGCATCGCACATAATTCCCAAAAATTACAGTGTGCGATAATGTTCTATCACAAATGGTTCGGGAGCCCCTTCACACACATACAAGTGCTGCAGAACATTTGTGATTTGTTGCGTATCACCGACGGTTGCGGCAAGAGTGACGTGTCCTTTTCGTTTGGGATTCCACACATTTCCTAAAAAAATTATGATTGGGATTGTATTTTACATTGGGAACAGTTTACTCCGAGCTCTCGTGTGCGATAACATCATATCACAAACGGTTCCGGAGACCCTACGCACACGTAGTAGCGCTGCAAATCGTTTGCGATCTGCTGTGTATCACCGACGGTTCCGCTACGATTGACGTATGCTTTCCGATGTGGATCGCACACACTCATTTAGTTGAACCGTGTGCGGAGCAATTGCCAGGTTAAAACAAAAATATCCCATTTTGAATTGGCATTCAAAAAGAAAATTTGGCACAATATTCAATTGAACAAATAGTGTCCACAGGAAGAACATTCATCAGATTTCACAACAATTGCAATTGAACATATGGTAGCTAAATTCCAATGATTTGTCGACACATATATGCATTACATAATTAATCATAGTGTACGAAATACGAAGACCTCATCAGATGGAAAACAATGGATCCATGCATATATGTTTAGCGGCTAACTCTTACTCAATGTTTCAGGAGAACGCATGCTGAAATCTTCATTATCACCATTGGGATTGATGTAGTGATTCAGGAAGAAGTCGCTGATAAATCTCCGAGCCATCAGCAATTCACCAGCGGGGAGCGGTTCAGGGGTCCTCGGTTCTAAGATGAGCTGCATTATTTTTAAGATCAGAATGTGCCATATGAGTGGAGTAGAAGATATTAATTAAGATAGACTTACTGGTACTAATTCGCGAGGATCTTCACAACTATCAGTAGATTTGCAGATGGAGATCATGTGTCTGCAAACATAGTATCCACAAAGGTTGGTCCCTGCTTGTTGCTGAGGACACTAAATTTTTTTGTACAGAATTAGTCATGTGTTTGTCCTGTTAGGAACAACCTAACCAGTGTTAGATGTATTTTTTTCTTTGGACAGAAATAGAAAGAGGTTTATTGAGAAGCTTGAACATTTAACTAGCGTAAGAAAAGGTATTTGCAGACTATTGGATAAATTTTCCGAAAATAACAGATTTTGGTGTGTTACCGGAGAAACGATCTCGTGCTGCAGAGGTAGTTCCCTCTTGAATAGGTTCCCTGGTTTAGTTTTCCACAATGCGAGCACACTGCAAATGAAGATGAATTTTGACAACATCAATTATTGAACCAGATATGAATGCAAATTAATTTCAACATCATAGAATTCAATACCTATTCATAAATTGCTGAAGATGCGTCAGATCCTGAGCGTTTGTTGACTCTTTGAGAGAATCCATGTAGTAAATTGTGTTCTTGTTTGGAACAATGAATACCAATATCCAGTGATTGCTACATATTAAGAAAGCCATGAACTTACGAATTATGTCGAAATCTGAAAGACAATCAGTGTATGCGTGGTTGTTTACTTGACTTACCATTCATGATATGGCCAGAGAAATGATTCTGCATGGGACGTGTTTTCGAAGATACGGACGACCGTGTTAATGGCCCAGTCCCGTAGGTCCTTACCATCTAATGTTGTGCCATTTGATAATGCAGGATCTATGAAATGCACACCCTCCCTTTTTCTTCTCTGCGCGTTCAATCCCCTGAGAGGAATAAAATGCAGTTAGTTGTTTATCATTTACAACCTTTTATGGAGAAGTTGATCAGAGTTTGTTAAGTACTTACAAAATCAGGCATCTAACAAGAGTGGCATCGAGCTCGTTGAAGTTGAAGAAAAGATGTAAGTCCTCGAAACTCACATTGATGAAACTAGCATCATGTCGGAAATGATCTCTGTTGTAGTGGACTAGCAGACTATGATGACCTGCTGACATTTGATCCATGCAATATTCATGTAACTCGCGGCAACTGGAGCTGCACTCATCAAAGTATTGGCCAACAAGAAAATGGCTGGCCATGGACATAATTGCGTGCTTCAAGTTCATCTGCTTTATTTTTTAGCAAGCGCCAAATCTATTTCTGCATCATTCATGCCGTCAGAAATAATATTACTCTCCGATTCGAACAACTTGTTGTTAATTTCATTCTGGGCGATGAGTGCTTTAAGTAAGAGGCAATCGTTCTCTTTCCTCT
The DNA here is from genome assembly GCA_011799875.1 of Thinopyrum elongatum. Classification (NCBI taxonomy): domain Eukaryota; kingdom Viridiplantae; phylum Streptophyta; class Magnoliopsida; order Poales; family Poaceae; genus Thinopyrum; species Thinopyrum elongatum. Next base: position 55,124,679 of record CM022299.1, on the reverse strand, counting down.
TCGCTCTCCCGGCATGCTTCCTCAGGGGTGCTACCTTTTTGGCCGCTTCCTTCTTGGTAGTTGAAGCATTTCTGCTAGAATGTCTGGTTGGCTAAAAGGTAGACTGCCGAGCAGATGGTGAAGCTTCGATGGACTGCTTAGCAGACGGTCTAGCTATGCCGGACCACTGAGCTGGCGGTGCTGCTGTGACGGACTGCTGGGCTGTAGGAGCAGAGGCATTGGACTGCTGACCATGCGTTGAAGCTATGTCGGGTTTCTGCGCAGGTGGTGCCAACTTGTCGGTGTGCTGAGGAGGTCGTGCCAACGCGTTGGTTTGCTTAGCAGGAAGTGCTGACGCATTGGTATGCTGATCAGGCGGCTGCGGACCGACGGACTGATGAGCAGTCGGTTCTGGACCTACAGACTGCTTAGTAGGTGGTTCCGAAGTGTCAGACTGCTTAGCAGTCTGTTCCACAAGGTTGGTCTGCTGAGCATCTGCTGCAGCTGGGTCTCCCCCTGCTACTTCAGTGGCCGGCATCTAAACCGGTGGTGCGTCTTCAGCAGTTGTAGGCCTTGCCACTGGCTGCTCTGGGCCGGCTGATCACAGGTTGAAGCATTAGCCGTCGGATTACGGGTATTAGGTTCTTTGGGGGAAGCACGCGAGAGCTGCTGTGGCAAGGAGAGCGTCACCGGTTGAGGGGTGACATTGGTTGCTCTTGGCGGGGCTTCAGGGATCTCATCGATTAACTCTATTTCCTTTCGTGGCCACTGGATGTGATGTAACAGAGTTCCTCCCAAGGTCCTTTGCACATCAGAGTCTCCTAGGACATTCTTCAGGGCAAATTCATTGAATCTAGGCTTTACTTCAATCACGTAGCACTTCACATAGCCAGGCTTCAATGGCACATTGTCCAACAAGAGGCCCTCTTCCAAGAAGGGTGGGCAAACCCTAGGCTGTTGTACATTTTAATGTACCTTCATAATGTGTAAGCATGCCCTTCAGTCCGTCTTTCATTCTAGATAGACCAGATATAACATCATCATGAGCAGCTGCAGTCTCAATGTCACTAGGGTCAGCTGATGCACAGCTACTCTTGTGTAGTGTTGTCGCGCAATAAGCAGCATCCTCCATGCCCGCCTCCCCTCCCATCTGCTGGCTATCTGTCAATGTTAGAGTCTTCTGCATCATCATTGACTCCTCAATATCCTTTCGAATAGCTGGATACATGTCCTTCCTCAACCTTTCATACAATTCATTCTGCTTCATTTCACTCCTCGCTTTTTTCATGCTGAGCCACTCTTCTTTGCTGAGTATGAAAGCCCTCTTGTGCAGGACATTAACACCTATACCCCTTGCACGGCCAGGGGGCTCTCTTGTTTCTAGAGCAATGGACAGAATGTCACATGGCCCTGAGTTCCTGTAGAACCTTCCAGGGATCTTGGAAGCCTTTAACATCACGCGTTACAGTTCTTTGTCACGTGAGTTTTCAAAGTAATAAGTTCTGTCATCACGCCTCCTTGCACGTGCCCGCAAGTAGTCTCTAGTGCGTTCGCCCCTGATTTCACTAAAGGCCGGTTTCCCACCCACCGCTACAGCTTCTTTGTCCTCCTAGTCCCATATCGGTTTCATGCCGTAGTATCCTGCCACACCCATACGGTGGGGGTGTGTGTTCCTCTTCTGAAGTTCCGATTGCTTGGCACTCTTCTCAACAAACTCTCTAGTAGCCCTGACCCTTTTGAATTCTGCCCAGTCTACCTTTGTAATTTGGGGGTATGCGGGGATTGGGTCCTTTCCTTCACTCAAGTACTTCTTGTACAGCACGTGCTTCCAGTTTCTCCAAGCATCCCTAGCCTTCTTCAGTGCAGCGTGTTCCACCTGCATTCTCCACTGCTTTGGAACGTTGAAGTGATCCATGATCTCCCGGACTATCCTTTGCCGTGTTTCTGTGTCAGCTTTCTGAAACCCCGATAGATTAATGTTGAGACTTGCCCTGCCAACAAATCCACACACACTCCTGAACCTCGTGCGTGCTTTATCTGGTTTAGTTGGAGCCCAAGACTTTAAATCAATCTCGGTTACTTCATATACACCTTTAGGCTGGTGTGTTGGCTTCCTTGGAGTGTTCCTCCGTGTCCTGACCGGAAGGGTAATTGCTGCAGCTCTATCCCGTTCAAGATTACTTGATCCCTCACCATCTGCTGAAGACCTAGGGTTGTCGGAATCAGATGAAGATACATCGCCTGAAGCATGAGTGCTGTCGTTGCTACTCGGCATCTACAGAGAACACATGTGAAACTCAGGAAAGGAGGATAAGCATAAAACTAACAACTTGGTATCAAGCTGTCTAAACATGTCATGCAATAATTTAGAAAATGTATGGCTTATTTGTTAAGTTTGTGTGACTCGGGCGCCTGCGATTTGCAAATCGGCAGTAACTTATTGGAACAAATACAGCTTATATGTACTAGTTAGGAAGGTAGATAATGAACATATATACGCTCTCTGTTATTTTATAGCCAATTTGGGAACATACAGAACGAAATAGGAAGAGGGATTGCGAGGAAATATGCCTCACCGTGATGGAGAGCAGTAACTAACAGGTTTCTTAATGCAAACCTGGCCGGACCACAGGAGAGGCGAGGGTTACAGGATTGATATGCTCGAGGGTGGCTGGCGAGCAAACGAAGACGGCGAGGCGCGGCCAGCCGCGTGTTGGGAACAGCAGTGGAGGTAGGCTTGACACCGAAGAGCGAGCACACGGCTGGGGTGAGCACACCGGCATCGGAGAGGGTTCTACTGTGGATCTGGGGGAGGGGGGAGCTGGCGATGGAGATTGGGTGGACTAGTTGAGTGAAACGCAGGCGGGCGGTGGGGGTGTTGGCGGCCTAGGTGAAAAGGGTGAAAAAATATCCCCGGTCGCCACGCAGAAAGGCCTATGCAAACGGTTGCCTCTAAGCGCTCGTGTGCACAAAGAGAATAATTCATTTAAAATGAAGATGTACTAATTTTGAAATGAAGACGTGAGTTCATCGTTTTGCCTATAAATTTTTCCCACGTTAATAATAACCATTATACCACAGGTTTGATTTGCTCGCGCATTTCAGGTCTTGTGTGCTATATTTAAGACATTTTTTGGCATTTACCGTGCATTTTGGCATATAAATCAAATACTAGCCGGACTGCATTTGCTGTCGAAAGGGATGAGGATTGCCGTTCGATCTGGGAGCATCCAACGGTGTAGACGTACGATCTGTGGGGTTTGGGTACTGGCCAATTAGAACGCATGACTCAGATCGAGCGCGCAGCAAGGGGGGGGGGCATCGGCCATGGTTTGGTAGGAACACAGCTTTCGTGAGTTAACCTATGTACTATTTGAAAATATTTACATGAACTAAGAGCATATTTTTGTTTGAATGAAAACAAGAGTTCATCGTTTCGCCTCCAAATTGTTTTCCACGGTAAGAAATCACAATTGTAACCTATGGTTCAATTTTCTCGTGCATTTGAGGTGTCGTTTGCTATATTTGAGTCATTTGCTATAGTCGCAACTACACGTGGGTGCTAGCTAGCAAGATCATTTGTGTGTCGCTTTGAGAGTTTTCATTCATTGTTCGAGAAATGGGAAAAAAAATCAAACAGTTCGGTCGCAGGGTGCGGCCAGAGGCATAGGCCTTGTTGGTATTCTAATTACAGGAAATGCATATAGAGTCCGGAAATAACGAAAATCAGTGTGTCACCGTGGCATGCTCTCAGGATCCCACGGAAATTTTTTGGTAAAGTTGGCACAGGTTTTGATGCTCACACCTTCCAAATCGGAGCATCTCACAAGAAGGATTATAGTTTCCAAAAGGAGACGCGACACTTCGGACTCCAATCGTCAGTAACTACATCGTTCTGCCTCGAAATTTTTCACGGTAGACAATCCGTATTTACCCTAGGTTTGATTTCAGGTCTCGTCTGCTATATTTAAGTCGTTTTTTTGCACTTACCTTGCATTTAGTGCATATAAATTCAAAACCGTTCTACTACTACATCTGGGTGTTAGTTAGCAAACAAGGTGTCGAATCATTTGTGTGTTGCTTTGCGAGTTTTCATTCATTGTTCGAGAAACAAGGAGAAGTTTCAAACATTTCGGCCGCGAGGTGTGGCCACCGGCGTAGGCCTAGTTGGTATTTTAATTACAGGGAATTCAGATGGAGTCTAAACATCATCAAAATCGGTGTGTGCCCGTGGCGTGCTCTCATGACCCCGGGGAAAATTTTTGGTAAAGTTTGGCACAAGTTTTGATGATCGCTCCTGCCAAACCGGAGCATCTCACATGATAGACCATGGTTTCCAAAAGGAGATGTGTCAATTCAAACTCCAGTGGCCGGTGACTTCATTGTTTGGCCTCATAAAAATTTCCACGGTACGCAATCACCATTATACCACGAGTTTGATTTTCTAATGCATTTCAGGTATCATTTGCTATATTTAAGACATTTTTTTGAATTTAACATGCAATTTAAAATCACAACCGGAACTGCATGTGCTATCAAAAGGGATGAGGATCGCCGTTTGATCAAGGATAAATCCAACGGTGCAGACGTACGATCCATGGGGTTTGGGTTCTGGCCAATTAGAACACACGACTCAGATCACGCGCGTGGTGGGGGGGCATCGGCCACGGTTTAGTAGGCACACTGCTTTCGTGAGTGAACCATGTGCTATTTGAAAACATTTACATTAACTAACAACATATTTTCGTTTGAATGAAAACATGAGTTCATCATTTTGCCTCCAATTTTTTCCACGGTAAGAAATCACGATTGTACCCTATGGTTTGATTTTCTGGTGCATTTTACCAGGCGGCAGGCCTGGCTAGCAATCTAAAACTTTGAATATGCAAAAAAAGAGATCTCGTTTGCTATATTTGAGTCATTTTTTGCGCACACATACACACACACACACACACACACAAATATATATATATATATATAGTCGCAACTACACGTGGATGTTAGCAAGATCATTTGTGTGTCGCTTCGCGAGTTTTCATTTATTGTCCGAGAAACGGGAAAAAACTTCAAACAGTTCGGCCACAGGGTGTGGCTAGAGGCATAGGCCTTGTTGGTATTTTAATTTCAAGAAATGCATATAGAGTCCGGAAATAACGAAAATCATTGTGTCACTGTGGCGTGCTCCCACGATCGCATGAAAAAAAAATTGGTAAAGTGTGGCACAAGTTTTTGTGCTCGCACCTTCCATACCGGAGCATCTCACAAGAAGGATCATAGTTTCAAAAGGAGACGCGACACTTCAGACTCCAAATCGTCAGTTACTACATCGTTCTGCCTCGAAAAAAATCATGGTAAACAGTCACGGATATACCCTTGGTTTGATTTTCTGGCCCATTTCAGGTCTCGTCTGCTATGTTTAAGTCATTTTTTGCACTTACCTTGCATTTAGTGCATATAAAGTCAAAACCCTACTACAACTACATGTGGGTGTTTTAGATAGGCTATACTTAGGCTACTCATAGTGGAGAGTATCATATACTAGTATCATCCATATATATGATACTACCTTTATTTATAGTGCATAGTATAATAGAGTAGTATCATAGATGATCATATTTATTGCCATGCATGTCACAAATTAGCATCGCATTTAACATGATACGGTATCTACCTATATGTTACTCTAACCTTGTCTATCTTCTTTAATTCTTTGCCACATCAGCATACTTGCTATTTCCGAGTGCATGATACCACCACTATGGCCAGCCTTATAGTGGGGAGTATCATATACTAGTATCATGCTTATGATACTAGTGTATGATACTATGTACCTTCATAGTGCATAGTATCATAGATTTGATGACCCTATTTATGGCCATGCATGACACAAAGTAGTATAGCATTTATTATGTTACAGTATCTACCTATGTTACTCTAACCCACTGTCCCTTCTTTAATTCCTTGCCACATCATCATATTTGCTATTCCCAAGTGCATGATACCGGCTATGATACCCCCACTATGGCCACCCTTAGCAAAGAAGGTGTACAAATCATTTGTGCGTCGCTTTGCGAGTTTTTATCCATTTGTCCGAGAAGCGGGGAGAAGTTTCGAACATTTCGGCCGCGAGGTGCGGCCACTGGCCGCCTAGTTGGTATTTTAATTACAAGGAATTCAGATGGAGTCCGGACATCATCAAAATCGATGTGTGCCCGTGGCGTGTGCTCTCACGACCCCGTGGAAAAAATATGGTAAAGTTCTGCACAAGTTTTGATGGTCGCTCCTTCCAAACCGGAGCATCTCACAGGAAGGATCATGGTTTCGAAAATGAGACGTGTCAATTCAAACTCTAGTGGCCGGTGACTTCATCGTTTGGCCTCATAAAAATTTCCACGGTACGCAATCACCATTATACCACGGGTTTGATTTTCTGGTGCATTTCAGGTATTGTTAGCTATATTTAAGACATTTTTTGAGTTTAACATGCATTTTGTGCATAAAAATAAAATTACAACCGTAACTGCATTTGCTGTCGAAAGGGATGAGGATTGCCGTTCGATCTGGGAGCATCCAACGGTGCAGACGTACGATCCGTGGGGTTTGGGTTCTGACCAATCAGAAAGCACGACTCAGATCGCACGTGGGGTTTGGTCGGCACACGGCTTTCATGAACAAACCGTGTGCTATTCGCAAAGCAGATTGCATATCTTTTGTTCACACATGCTGGAGTGAGATCAATTGAGTGTACTACCTCTATGATATAATAATAATAATAATAATAATAATAATAATAATAATAATAATAATAATAAACAGTTCATATTCATTGCCTGAGCTAACAGCATATCAAGGTCAACATATTAACGGTTCTTGCATCAACAGAAAATCGGGCATAACTCACAAATTCAGTACACACGACAGTTCTAAATTGAACGAATTAAGTTGAAGGGTAGGCATAAAAGACTAGTCTTACAGCTTAATTCCCATGTACATGGGGGAACTGGGATCATTACGTTGACCCCGAATGAACTTGGGTTTTCTGATGATTTTTTGCTTCTCTGTTACATGGGTGCGTGATCCCTTGGCTGGCAACTCAGCAAATTCATCATACTCGTCCTCATCGGCAACATCCTCGACACCCAGTACCCTCGTCTTCCCATGCATCACTACATGGCAGTTCTTATGCAAGGGGTCTTCCGAAAATCTGGGTAGCATCGCTGGCAAGAATGAATGGGTCTGCGTGATATGCCATCGTTGTCCTGTTAACACAGGTCTTCCTGTAATCATCAACCTTTACATGAGCAAGAGGGATCCATGCGCACCTGAATAATGCCACCTTAACTTCACATAGTCAAACTCCCAAATCTCTTTGATTATTCCATAGTATACCCTTTTATCAGCTTCATCTACAGTCATGCATTCTATTCGAACAGAGCTGTTCTGATATGAGGTCTTCTCATCACGTTCATCAGTTTAGAGCGTGTATCCATTTATGTCATATGCTTGGTATGTCAACACCATAGGTGATGGCTTTTATGCCAACCACGTAGCAATGTCATCGATGGATCCTTATGCCAAACGATTCTTTAGCCAATCGGCGTAGTTCTTAGTGTGCTCCTTCATCTCCACATCTGAAGAAGGTACCATTGGTAAGAAGCTTTGGCGTATCTCCACCAAGTGTTCTTCGGCATAAGCGCTGAGAACTGGGCTGTTAAGCAGTACCGTCAAATGGGCTTTCTCTGCCAATTCTCTGGGTGGAGCCATTTGCATGCCAGGAAGGACCGGCTTACCTTTCAGCCTTCCCTCGTGGCGAGAGAGGGGAAAACCTATAGGCCTTTGTTTCATGTATTCGGTGCAAAACTCTACCACCTCCTCTGCGGTATAACCTTGTAGGATGCTTACCTCTGGATGGTTTCTGTTCCGACAATAGCTCTTCAGTATTCCCATGAACCGCTCGAAGGGATATATGTTGCGAAGAAACACAAGACCACAATACTTTCTCTCGTCAACAAGGTGCACAGTGAGATGGACCATGACATCAAAGAATGACGGTGGGAAAAACATCTCTAGGTTGGACAATATTCTTGCAATATCATCTTGCATATGATCCAACTCTTCAGGATCTACAACTTTCTGCCATAGTTGGTTGAAGAAATCACAGAGCTCAATGAGTGTGTTTCTTATATCTTTGTCCATCAGATTCCTGATGGCCACCGGGAGGATTTGTTTCAACATTACATGGCAATCATGTGACTTCATGTGTCCCAACTTCATTTTACCTGAGCTCACATCCACGAGACTTCTGATGTTTGCGGAGTAGGAAGAGGGTGTCTTAACTAACAACAAATAGGTGAAGAACTGTCGGGGAACACAGACAGGGGTATATGTTCTCCCCTGACTGTGCACGGACAGCAAGCCAACAGGCTCGAAGGCAAGATCACAACACCAAGATCAGATTGAAGCACAAGGGATCAGTTCTTCGAAAAACCAAGGTGAGCTAGAGGAACAAGCCATCACTAAGGGAAGGACCTACCTTGCCGGGTAGGCGAGCCAATCAGGGTTGGGTTTTGCCCCAGAAGCAAGCTCCCAGATCGTCCCGGCAGGCCTGACGGGGCTGGCGGGGGCAAGCCAGTCCACCGCTCCATGTCACAAGCGACGCAAGTCATTAATCAAAGCGGTGTCGAGCTCCAAGGTGACTAAGTGGCTGGTTTTTGCCACATGGCAGCCACTTCCTATAGCAAACACCTCCATATGACACCCGTCCTGAGACATGTCAAACAAGCAGGCGCGAAGCAGGCAAAACTGCCCGGCAGGACCTGCCGGGCGGGCTGTGACGTGACACTGAGCGGCGCATTTAATGCGCTTTGTCAGCCTGTAGAGTTAGGTATGATAGCACTATTAGCTATCTAATCAGTATGCAAAGACTAATTTGCCACTGTGGTGACCAGTTGAATCTATAAAAGGAGGCCCATGGCAATCATAGAAAGGGTTGGACCCTCGCATATTCATACGCGCGTAGCCACTCTCGCCCCCGGAGCAACCTTGCCGGGCGAGTGTGCTACGTCCACCACCATTATCCACCATCAATCCACCAAAGCAGGAGTAGGGTTTTACGCCTCATAGTGGCCCGAACCTGGGTAAAGACTGCCCGTGTGATCTCTGCCATGCAGCACGATGCTTCTCCGCTCTTTGTGCAACGTGCCCATCCCCCCACCGAACCAAAAGTGGCTCATGGCCCCATAGGTGGCCGTGGTTTCCCATGACATCTTTGGCGCCCTAGGTAGGGGGATCACTTGCGCAAACCTGAGAGCGTCGGCAGCGCATCGTCTCCATTGCAGCCCAGCCAAAGCTTTAGGCGTCGGTGGTGCCGATGGAGATATGAAGACAAAGCGGGGGAGCGGGGCTATCCCCGCACCTGCTTTGTTCGTCATCTCATCCCACCGCGGTCGCGGCCGCGGTGAAGATCAGTGCCGGCCATGGTATGCTTCCCCCCAGGTAGCTTAGGCGACGTGACCACCGCTCGGGCGCTATCACGGGAGAAGGGGCAAGGCGCGCGGGAACGAGGGTCCTATTTCCATCTCTCTCCCTCTTCGGCAATCGAGCTTCTCTGGCCCTGGCATCGTCAATGTCGATGAGTACCGCGCAATACTCAGTTTAGCATTTACCCTGCTTAGGGAAATCCTGAGTAAAACGCCGGTACGAATCCATTGATCGATGCCCCGGCAAGTATGCTCCAGCAAGGCCGTCCGCACTGGCGGGACTCTTGCGCCAGCCGCTGTCGAATTGTTCGAAATGAGTGGAGGAGAGAAAGAGGGGCCGGGAAAGCCCGACACCATATCCTGCCGCCCGCCAGACACGTTTGACGTATGTTGGTCCCTGCCGGGAACTAGAGAGTTATGCGCTTGGCCTCTGTCTTTCCGGGTATCGCAAGCACACCAAACGCACGCAACTGGAAAGGATGGGAAGGAACAAGAACAAAAGCTAAGTCCACGCAATCATTTCCTTTTGATGAATCCTAGATTTTTGCATCCGTTTATCCCTCGGTTTTAGTGAGTGTTCGTACTATGAAATCCATCGTGTGATGGAACCATGGCTAGTTCTTTGTCTGCACCCTCGTTCTGTCCCGAGCCTTGCTCACAGAACGAGCAGCTGCGTCGAGAGCTACCAAGGAAAAACTTGCTGGGACTCATCCACGCCAAGATGAATGTTAAGGGCTGGACCCTTACGACAATCGCAGCAATATGATACAGGCAAGCAACCAAAACATTCATAGGGACTAATCATACAAACACAAGCATATAGGCTCAGAGGGATAAACGTGCATTTAAGACTAAGCAGGGGACATCAGTTCCACGCAAACATAAACAGTGCGACACCTAAACACGAAGCATACATCATGTTTTGTTACAGGATAGCACGATGAAAAGAATAGCTCGGAGTCAAGCCTGGCGACTACGTGAAGCCGTTGGGACGTGAAGGCCCTGACGGCCAGAGGGGCAGCTTTCTCTTTGGTAGCTGGAACATCAGCACCCACCGGCGGTTTCTTAAATCCGTCGGCAAGGTCGAGGTCTAGATGACGGCAGGCGATGTTGCTCAGGACCATGAGGAGGGCGTCGTGAGCAAGCTTTCGGGACTCAGTCATGAAGCGCTTGGCCCTCCCCTCTTTATGCACCCTCAGCTTTTCGATCAGCTCGTTGAAGAAAACTCCCAGCTTGGCACTAGGGACCTCCTGCCTGTTGAATGAGAAAGCTGGCCCGTCCATGCCCATCGCAATGGTCTGGGCAGCAAGACGCATAGCGATGTCAATCATGCTCCTGATCCAGAGGTTCACCTGGTCGGATTTGTTCGTCAGCTTGTCCTCTGCATCCTTCCGGAGGCGCTAGGCGGTGTCTAGATCTTTGGACAGCTGTTGCTGGCGGGCTCCGTTGGACTCTGCCGCACTTTCCATGGTGCCGATCCTGGCCTTCAGATCCGTGATGGTGCCGTTGGCGGTTTCAAGGCCTTGGGTCCTGGAGGAAAGCTGCGACTGCACATCGTTCAGAAGGACCTCCGCCTTTCGCGCTTCCACCTTGAGAGCCTCCACCTCCTTGGTGCTCCCGGCAAGCTCCTCAGTCAGCTTAGTCACTTGTCGATCAAGGTTAGTCCTGGCAGTAGATGCAGTAGCAAGATCATTAGTGAGTTTCTTCAGTTGAACAGCAGAATTAGTTGTGAGGGCATCCAGGGCAGCTTTGTGCTTGTCCTCCAACTCCTTGGTGCATTGCTGTACGAGGGCTTCCAGATCATCATCTTTGGCGCGAAGGATGGCTCCAAGCTTCTCCTCCCAGAGAGAAATCTCTTGCTCTCTGGCGTCCAGACATGCCTTGAAATCCGCCAGGCGCGCTTCGCAGGCCATGACGTCTTCCCTCGTCATCAGGATCGCCTCCTACTGCCTCATAAGTACCTGGAACTGCTTGCCATGGCATTCGCGCAGCTCCAGGCACTTGCCCTTCAGCTTCTGGTCCAATTTCTTGGCGGACTCGCGCTGCTCTTTGAGTGCCTGCCACTTCTGGTCGTGCCGGGCCTGCATTTCCTTGATGCCCACGGCCACGGACTCCAGGAAGGACAAATCCATTGCAACGGCAACAAAATCGCCTGATTCTTCAACCCCTTGGTGCAGCGACGCCAGGATTCGCTGGAGCTCTTCATCAAGCTCCACGTTCGTCGATGCCGACGGACCGGGGGCTCCAATCCCAGGCTGCACCAACACCAGTGCCAATTGGCTTGGGGGGGATGGCGAGGTCCCCACCATGGCCCAAAGGAAGGAAGGGGATCCATGTTCACAGGGGAATCTTCTCCTCGACCACCACTCCCACCTCTGGGGCACTTTCAAAAGTATGTTCCGCCACCGCCAAGGAATCCTGAACACTCCCGGCAGCGGGGCCCTGTCCCTCCGCGGTGGCGATCCCGGCGGCCTCGTCCGCGATAGCTCTCCCTATGCGGGCCACCTCTTCCAGCAGTTCTGGTTCTTCGGCCTGGAGGACTATGGATGAGAGGACAAGCGAATGGCAAAAAAGGCAGAAGTTTTAGATTACCGGGATATAGGGAGAGGGGATACATAAGAAAAAGAAAGAAGAAGAGTGGAAGTTAAGTACCCGGAGAAGCCTGCCGGGCAGGGGCCCCAGTTTCCCGGGCAACATCAGTTGCCGGTCCATGAACTCCACCACCTAGCGTGGCAGCCACGGCGACGCTCTGTGCAGGCTCGTCCACGGAGGGCCTCGCCCGGGGTTCTTTGGCTGGGTTAGCGGGAGGAGCATACCCTTCCATGGATGGCTCATCCTGTGTCATCTCGCCGCCTCCTCCAGCTGGAGGGGTGGAAAGTTTGTCTCCGTCACCTCCAGCAGAAGGAACCAGCCCTCCACTTTCAGGCCGGGGGCTGGGATGGGGGCTCGGTGCGGAATCCTCTATATTGCTCCCCACCAAGCCCAAGCTCTCCACAGTCTTCGGCGACCCAGCGCGCCGGAGCCTCTTCGACCGATGGATGAGGGTCTCCATTTCCTCCTCCTCCTCCTTGCCAACGACAGCAAAACAAAAGGTCAGCCAGCAAAGATAATCAAGTATGCTAAAGTTATTACAGAAAGGGAAATCTTCCTTACTCCTCATTAATGAGCATGGAGCTCAATTCAAATTCCATGGGCGGCGGGGATGCTCTGCCTCTCTTCTGGGATGGAGGGGCGGAGCTTTCCGGCGGCTCCAAACCCTGCTGAAGTGCTGGGGGCTCCGATGAAGACGAGCTCTGCGAAGAGCTCGAGCCAGAATGAGGGCTGGAATCACCCTCCACATCCACCAATTGCTTGGCAGGAGAAGCTTTGATCCCGGCAAGGCGAGGAGACTGGCGGCACACCACGTCTATCTTGGCATTTCTGGTGGTGGTCTTCTTCACCTTCTTGGCGGCAGGCGCTGGATTTGGGGCCACCGTTCCCCGGTTAACAGCACACCTGCAGGGACGCTGATCCAGAATCGGCTCGGGGGCTTGAGGACCAGCCGCGAGACACTCCGCTTCGGGCTCCACTGCCTCAGCAGCCTCCTCCGCCTTTTGGTGCTCTGCTACCGCGGTAGCTAGAGCCTCAAGCCCGGAAGTCTCGTCCCCGGCAAGATCTCCCCCGGCAACCTCTTCCATGGCCTGCACCTCGCTACAACCGTGGGAGGAACTCTCATCCTCAGCTTTTCCCTTACCGACCTTTGCAGCCCTTGCCATTGCAGCAATTCCGGCAGCTTTGCATCCTCAATCCTCCTCTTGATAAATGCTGCCTCCATGGTGGAGGTGCGTTTGTACACATTGGTCTCCACCCTGATAGCCCTCTCCACTAGGGCATTGGATGATTCAAGTTCTTCATCAAGAGTGGGCAACCACCAATCACCTGCTACCCCATGAGCGTTGCAATCCGGCATCCACTTCAAGATCTGATCCGGGCCGAATTGACATTCAGAGGGATGACGGTTGTCGGGAGCTTGAACAACTAGAAGCGGCCAAACTGCTGGTCACACAACCAGGCGTGGCCATAAATAGACAAGTTATTGGCCAAACCTGGGAGCAATCTCATCCTGTCCCCAGCATCACCATACAACCAGGCCGGTCTGTCCCTCTTCTGCAGTGGCGAGATGCGACAAAGTAGAAAATCCGCCCCCACGTGCTCAATGGTTAGCCAGGCAGCCTTCAGGCAGGTGATCCTTTTTATTGCCGGGCGAAGCCTATCGTTGGTGAGGCCGAATTTGCTCCATTCCTTGCTGCGCTCGACACACACTATCCGTGCTTTGCAGAACTCTGGGGCTTCCTCATCCGGAATCCAGCACCAGTGTCCTCTCCACTCATCCCACCTCTCGCGCTGCAGACCAGGGATATAATCCCAGGACTTCCTTGCCACCCGTGGCATCCAGCTGATGTTCCCGGAGCGGTGAGTTTTGTACTCCACCCGCGGGACAAAGTAATGCCTGAACAGATCAACATTGGGGGCGACTCCAACAAAGTTCTCACACAAATGGGCAAAGATGGCCATGGTCGCCATTGCATTTGGCGTGAAGTCCAGGAGGTGGAATCCATAAATCATCATCATCGCCTCAAAGAAATCAGAGAAAGGGGGGCAGAGGCCGCAGATGAAATATGCGCAGAAGAATCGGTATGAATTTGGCGGATCCTCTTCCCCCTCCGCCAAAACATTGGGCGTGCCGTGCCCTTTCGGGACTTCCCTCCCCCACAGGTACCCGTACCTTGCCTGCAGAACCGGGCCATCCAGATTCAACGAAAAGAAGCCAACGTCTCCCCTCCGCTTCTTGTCCAGCTCCGCTGCCCTCTTGCTTCCCTCGGCGACCACCTCCTTCACCGCGGCCGTCTGTTTCCCTTTTGCTACAGTTTTCTTCCCTATTCCTGCGGACGCCGGTGCAAACGGGGGAAGGAATCAAGTGGGGGAATGGCGACGGGCGAGGGAGAGAAAGGAGGGGCAGTTGTTTGGCTTGCGGAGGAAGATGATGGGAGGGCAGGACAGGCGACAAGTGAACCGTGCTGTTCCGCGTTTTCCTATCTTAAAGGGAAAAGGCATGGAGCGGGGGCGCGATGCTTCAGAAGTTACCGTTTTACATTAACTGCAACAGTCTCGTGACCCCATGACTCGCAGTAATTGCGCGAACTGGATGTTGGATTGACTGGTCATCATGACAAACCATGACGTGAGCTGCCCTTTTTTGCCACGTGTCCGTGCACTGTTTGGGGCCTAATCCAACGTGCCCAGCGGCACATATGGCTTAGGCCCGGGGGCTTATGTCGGGGAACACAGACAGGGGTATATGTTCTCCCCTGACTATGCATGGACAGCGAGCCAACAGGCTCGAAGGCAAGATCACAGCACCAAGATCAGATTGAAGCACAAGGGATCAGTTCTTCGAAAAACCAAGGTGAGCCAGAGGAACAAGGCATCACTAAGGGAAGGACCTACATTGCTGGGTAAGCGAGCCCAGAAGGGTTGGGTTTTGCCCCGGAAGCAAGCTCCCAGATCATCCCGGCAGGCCTGCCGGGGCTGGCGGGGGCAAGCCACTCCACCGCTCCACCTCACAAGCGACGCAAGTCATTAATCAAAGCGGTGTCAAGCTCCAAGGTGCCTAAGTGGCTGCTTTTTGCCACATGGCAGCCACTTCCTACAGAAAACACCTCCATATGACACCTGTCCTGAGACGTGTCAAACGAGCAGGCGCGAAGCTGGCAAAACTGCCCGGCAGGACCTGCCAGGCGGGCTGTGACGTGACACTGAGCAGCCCATTTAATGCGCTCTGTCAGCTATCTCATCAGTATGCAAAGACTGATTTGCCACTGTGGTGACCCCTTGAATCTATAAAAGGAGGCCCATGGCAATCGTAGAAAGGGTTGGACCCTCGCAAATTCATACGCGTGTAGCCACTCTCGCCCCCGGAGCAACCTTGCCGGGCGAGTGTGCTACGTCCACCACCATTATCCACCATCAATCCACCAAAGGAGGAGTAGGGTTTTACGCCTCACGGCGGCCCGTGTGATCTCTGTCGTGCTGCGCGACGCTGCTCCGCTCTTTGTGCAACGTGCCCATCCCCCCGCCGAACCAAAAGGGGCTCATGGCCCCATAGGTGGCCATGGTTTCCCACGACAAGAACTGTCTTGCTTCTTTTGTACTGAAATTGTAACTCTGGCGAGCTTTCATGAATTTCTCATCTTCTTCTGCTTCACGCTTGCGTTTTGATTGATCAGCAAGCATATCGAGCCATGCAACGTCACCATCCTTTATTTTACCTTTAATCTTGAGCAGAGTACCAAAGATGCTTTCACATACGTTCTTCTCTACGTGCATGACATCTATGCAGTGACGTACATGTAGAATCTCCCAGTAAGGTAATTTCTAGAACACCGATTTCTTCTTAAACACTTGACCCTTGGGAGTTTGTTTCACCGTCAATGCGTGCTTCTTGCCAAGCACAACATTAATTTGTTTAGCCATATTGTGGACCACCTCCCCATCATAGGGTCTTGGGTCCACATCTACCTCTGCCGTACCATCAAATTCAACTTTCATCTTTCGGTATGGGTGATTTCTCTGTAAGAACCTACGATGATACAAATACACGGTTTTGTGCAAGTTGGGAAGAAATCTGCTAGCTGTCCTATCCATGCATGTGACACACCCTACATCTCCCTTTCTTTTCTGCCCCGATGTGTTGCCTAATGCCGGCATATCTTGAATGGTGTGCACCAACATCGCATGTAGATCAAAAATCTCCTTTCTGTAAGCATCATAACATTTTACAGCAGGCACATCTATCCACACTGTCAGCAGTTCTTCTACTAGTAGCTGAAACTAATTGTCGATGTCATTTCCAGGTTGCTTCGGGCCTTGGATAATCATTGATATCATAATGTATTTTTTCTTCATACACAACCAAGGAGCTAGGTTATATATGTACAGAAGCACCGGCCATGTGCTGTGATTGGTGCTCATATCGCCAAAAGGATTCATCCCGTCTGTACACTCCCCGAGCCTTATACTTGGAGGATCCTTGGCAAAGTCTTGAAACTTGTTGTCGATTAATTCCCACTGAGCCCCATCTTTCAGGTGCCTCATATATTTATCCGCAGTTCGCTCATCATGATGCCACCATAACCTCTTTGCCTCTCTAGGGTTTGCAAACAAACGCCTCAACCTTGGAATTAAAGGCAAGTACCAAACAACCTTGAACGGGATTCCTGTCTTGATCTCATCATCCAATTTGTACTTGTGCTTTGCTCTCCTGTGCTTGTATCGTGCATACTTGCATGTGGGACATGCACGCAAATCTTTGTCCTCACCATGGTACAATATACAATCATTCACACAAGCGTGTATATTCTATACTTCAAGTTCCAATGGGCAAACAATTTTCTTCGCTTGGTTCGTGCTTCTGGGGAGCACATTATCTTTCGGAAGAATTTCTTTGAAAAGACCTAACATCTCTGTGAAGCCCTTGTTTGATAGACCGTTTGCTGCTTTAAATCTGAGAAGCGCCAGGGTGGCACTCAACTTGGAATATTTCTTTTTGCAACCTGGTTACAATTTTTTCTTGGAGTCGCATCAATGGTTGGCAGATCCTTGTACCCAATCATATCCTTTTTTGGGCCCTTGAAATCTGCAATCATAGTAGCAAAATCTGGCATATCAAGATCATCATCATTTGCGTCGACGTCTTGGTTTTCCAGTGGGCGTTTCGGCCTTCCGGTGTTCCATTGGTAGCTTGACGCATCTGCCCCGATGTTTGATTCAACATCCATGTGACACTGATCAGTGTTTGGCACCTCGTAGCCCTAGGTATATTCATCCATGACCTGCTCTTCACCGTGTTTGGTCCAACATGTATATCCATCCATGAATCCCCGAGAGACTAAGTGCCACTGGACATCTGCAACTTCATGTGACTCTGTATTGGCACAATCAGTACATGGACACAGTATGTAATCCGCATCACCAATTCTGCTCTTTGTACTTTCAGCCAAATTCATGAACTCTGTCACGCCATTGATAAAATCTGCGGTTCTCTGATTCTTCATCCATTGAGATCGTTCCATCTGCACCACACAAATGGTAATTAAAAAGAAAACAACCACATTAATACACAGATTAACTGCTGCCCAAAGATGCGTGCAAAAATCGCAAGGTTTTATTTTCATAATTACTGAGAGCGCTCCATATTGTTATCCAGACGTGCAGTGACAAAAATTAATGGCCAGTCAATTTACATGCAGAGTACTAGTACAACACTACCCTGAGGAATTGAATACCTTAATTAAGCCACTCACAAAAAGAATACCTTAATTAATTAGCCGCGCGGCGACCTCCAACCAGTAGACAGAAGAGGTCAATCCTCGGTCGGTGGGTAGTGGCAGCGTCATAGGAGGTCAATCCTCGGTCTGCGGTGGGAGATAGGAGGAGCTCAACCATCGAGAGCGGAAGTTTTGTTAGCTTATCCCCACAGTTTCCCAATTTCCCCCAAATCCCTAGATAGCCTCCAAATTCCCTCGCGTGGCGCTGACATTGGGGGAATCCGGACGAGTGGTGCTGATGGTTTCGGTGCAGGTGCCCCTGCTTGTAGCTCCTCCACGACGGCGGTCACCGCTGAGCACTTGCCTAGGGTCATCAGAAGACAGGTATACTACGGATTCGAATCGTCCTGTCAGGTTCCAATCTATCCCGATCTTTTTTAGCATGTCCAAAGTAGCTCATTGCTGAATCCGTCCTGAATGACCCCCCCACACCAGGAAAGCGATCTGCCACCGGATCCGGAGCATGACTCCAGACTCCCACAACACGAGTTCGACTACGAGTTTTGCACCACCAAGAAGTACCAAAAGCTGAGTTGTGTCCACGAGCACACTCCCGCTCGACGTGTATGCATGGAGGGATTCGACATTGGCAGGTGGTTTCTTAGTTGCCCCTTAGAGGTTAGTGCTAAGTTCTTCATTTTACTTGAGTTAATGCCACCGTTCATCCTGAATACTATTTAACATTGGCAGGGATATGAGGCTTTTGCCTTTGTTAACTGGCTGGATGAAGAATGGCATGGCAGGGCTCGGAGTGTTATTACCAAGCTCGCAGAAGATAACATAAAGCTGAAGAAGAAACTGGCTGATCTGGAATGTACTGTCAGTACGATGAAGCAAGAAAGAATCAATCATAGGCAACAGATTAAAGCAAGAGACAAGAAGGAACTAGCATGTGTAGTTGTGGTTGTCTCATTAGCCATGTTCTATGCGCTGTTTGCAATGATGATTAGGGGTTTTGTTCGACAGTATTGCTAAAGCACATCTAGATGTGCTCTAAGTAATGCACATGTAGGTCCTATGCCATTGATGTTACGCGAAGATTTGTGCAGATATTTTCCTTTGTAGTTTGATTATTACTGGCTTCATCAATAAGAAGAGCTCAATGTATTGCTTGCCAACTATCCTACTCCGTTCGTACCAGTACCGGTGCATAATCACAAAACTCGTTCCTTGTTTTTGTCCTGAAAAGAGAAATCAGCCAATAGGAGTCCTGCACAACCCCGGGAATTTGGAGCGACTGGGTACAAATAATTGCGGTTGATTATATCAGCGGTTAGATAATACGTCAACCCCTGCTTCAATTGGCGTTTCCTCTTCTCTGCATACCCCGCTTAAGTGTCCACCATCTTCATCGTCCCCGGCAGGCCGCGCTACACACTTGCACACACTCTGCAATCTCGCTTTCTAGCGGTTTTTATACGACCGCAGCCATGTCGAGCGACAGCGAGGATGACAGTTCAGCCAGCAGTCTGGCGCCCGATGATAGGTCAACATCGGAATCATCCCGCTCGTCTTCCATGAGTCCGGCGTCGAGCCCAGACCTTGATTATATCCGGATCATGGAAGGGACGCCGCCTCCGGAGTCGTCAGATGACAACCAGACGGACGAGGAGCCGTCGGAGGACAAAGAAGAGGACGACGATGATGAGGAGGAGGAATGGTCGAACGAGGAGGAGGACAACGACGACAGCAACGATGATGACGAAGGCAACGGCAATGAAAAGCCAACGGTCAGCAGCAAGAAGCATCCTCGCCAAGACGATGTCGTGGGGCCATCCAACAACAACAAGAAGAAGAAGGACTAAATTAAGCAGACTGTATAAATCTCTGTTTCCGTTCGCTCATATTAATTTGTTATCTCTATTTATCCGGTCAATCTCATCACAGACGATTAGTAATACGTATTTGACAGAGATCTTCTACATTATCGCCCACAGGTTGGTCTGTTGAACTGTGTGCCCTAACGAGCACACAATTCTTATTGCTGACCTATTTGCCGGGTATCACACACATCTTGTTACGGCGAATCATTTGTGTTCACCTCGATCATCGCAAACGGTGCATCGGAGCGAACTGTATTACGTATATCGCACACACCTTGATCTGGCTGCCCATTTCTGTTGTTCTGTCTCATCGCAAATAGTTCATATAGATCAACCGTATGCCCCGCATCGCACACGCAACTAAAATCTGAACCGTGTTTGTTGTATCATTCATCGCAAACATTTTACATCTTTTTTGACAGTTTGCTTACATCACCGTTTGCGATTAATGCATCGCACACAGTTTTGTTAAAGGGTCTCTGATCGTAGTGTCGCATTAGCAGCATTCTGTAGTAGTGGGTGATGAACATGTCCTATTGTTGAGAGCTAAGTGTGTGAACACGATTTGGTAAAGGCAGCGATGAGAGGCCATGTAGGAGTACATGGTGGGTTGTCTCATTGGGACTGTCTTCAGGAACTGAGTTTCGTGTTTGTGATCCAAGACAGTTACCACCACACATTGGAATGCTTAGTGCCCCTCTCGACTTATTAATCGCCTTGATCTCTCTCCAGGAGTTGCAACTAGTTTCTGGTGTTTGTAGGTTGTGTTAGTAGTCTACCAAGTGGCACCTGGTACAGGTGGGCTTGGGACAGACTAGGAACAATGGCATGGTGTTCCAAGCATCGCCCATTTGGTGGGCTTGGGAACCCTATACACATCGTTTGGGGCCGTAGTGGAAACCCCGGCCGGACTTCGTTGCGGATGGAACTCGAATAGGCAATAAATCTGGACTAGAGACTTGTGTGGTTAGTCAGGTCATGGCCGACACCCTTGCCAGGCTTTCGCTTGAAGGTTGCCGAGATACATGACGTGTACATGGCGGTAAGTGGCGAGAGCGTGTGTGAAGAAGTACACCCCTGCAGGGTTAACATGATCTATTCAAATAGCTGCGTCCGCGGATATGGACTACTTGGAATGCTTATATGGTTTATAGATAACTTGAAGTGGTTACTCTAAAATGTGCAAGATAAGCGTGCATGCTATGGATGTCCTTCTCGTAGGGAGACGGGAGCGGATCCATAGTGGTGTATTAATATGGTGAATATGTGGACTCGTGTGCGCCACCTCAAAGGAATTACATGCATTCGTAGTTCAGGATAGCCACAGTCAAAGCTGGCTTGCTGCAGTTAAACTCCACCACCCCTTTGTTGATACTGATGCATATGTAGATAGTTCTGATGTAAGTCTTGCTGGGTACATTTGTACTCATGTTTGCTTAATTTATGTTTTGCAGAGAGACTTCACTCTCACAAGTAGTTTCACGTGGGCTTCGACAATTAGCTTGGGAATCCCAGACAGAGGTCTGGTTCTTTTGGAGGGTCTTGTAGATAGAAAGGCTTCCTAGCCTTCTTTCTCTTTAGTTGTCTTTACTCAAACAAGATTAACTTCCCCATGTGCTTGTTGCTTGTATGACTTGAATGCTGGGTCATGAGACCCATGTTTGTAATATCTGGCTCCTCGGAGCCTATTGAAAAAATACTTTGAGTCGTAGAGTTTTATTGTGATGCCATGTTGTATTTACACATATTGAGCATATTGTGTGTACGTTATTGAAATGCTTGGTATGTGTGGGATCCGACACCTAGTTGTTTATTCTTGGTAGCCTTCCTTATGGGGAAATTCCTCCTAGTGCTTCCACTGGGCCATGGTAGCTTGTTACTGCTCCGAAACACATGGATTGACCAATATGTGTCCTTCTTTGCTCCTGTGTCTGTCCCTTCGGGGAAATGTCACTTGGTGTCTACCGGAGTCCTGATAGCTTGCTACAGCCCAGTTGCACTCGCTGCTGACCGACATGTGCATTGTTGGGTCATGTATGCATGTCCGTGTAAGTTTGTGCCACCTTGGGTTTACGACTAGTCATGTCGGCCTGGGTTCTCTATCATATGGATGCTAGTGACACTATCATATACGTGAGCCAAAAGGCGCAAACAGTCCCGGCCTAGGTAAGGATGCAGCCGTGGGAATACCGTGTGTGAGGCCGCAAAGTGATATGATGTGTTACATGCTAGATCGGTGTGACTTAGGATCGGGGTCCTGACAGATTTGGTATTAGAGCCTGACTACCTGTAGGATTACCAAGCCAAACTGGTCGAAGTCGTGTGTAGAAATGCTTTAGTTATATAAGGGAATTGATTGTGGAAGGGAACGTAAGGCTCTTTTTACTCCTTTACCTTATGTCCTTCTGATCTGAGTCACCCTCTTCTTTTCTACGGGGATTAAGAACTAGGCTTCTCATTTGTCTAACAGGATCATGTGTTACTAATCCGTAGACCTATAGGATTGATGGATTCAAGTCTTAGCTTAGTTTCTACTACTTCCGTGTGTTAACAGTTGGTCTCGGAACCTTGATATTGTGATGTTGAGTGGTTATGCCACCATTTTGCAGGATGTCTCAAAATCTTTTTTGAGCATTTACAGCCCTTGTGCTGTCTGAGTTGTACCAGGTTTCTAAACAATCTGATGCATTTGCAATTTCTTTCTCCCTGTTCCGATGTCTCTTTGGGTCATATTAAGCACACTAATCGATGTGTTGAGGTACTCCGTTGCCTCGACATATATGTTGAAGCTATCATTATGACACTAGGGTATCTTAGAGAACTAACTAGTAATCTAGAAATGCTTTGTACTCCAAGTGTGATTATTCTGGCCACCATTCTCGAAATCATTTCGTGATGTTATTTAGTTGGTAGGTATTCTATTTCTGGGTTCTCGAACCCAAGATTCACTCTACTTACTTCCTATTGATAGTGTTTGCTCGTTCCTTTAGGATATTAGTAACCTTTGTAATAGTCCTCGAGGTCTGTGGTATATCATTCTTCCAAATACCATGAACCATTGTGGCAGAAGTTCTTCTCGAACCAAAAGATCACAAAAAGAATTCTCTTGACGAGTTCTCAATTCTACATTGTGAATCTACCAGTCCTTCCTCTTCTGCATTGGTTATTCAGAAGAAATATGTTGAACTTGTTCGACATGCTAATCCATTCATTCACAACTCCAAAAAATCATGTGTTCCTTTGAGTTGTTTCCTTTGTAGTTGTGTTCCAACCTCATCTATCAGTTGATAGTCAGAAGTAGTAGTGCATTCGTGTTCATCGATGCCTTTTACTCTTGTCGTCCGTCAAGCCATTCTATTCTGGAATGACTAGGAGAAACAAACTCCGGTACCTCATCCATATCTAGGATTGGGTCAAAGTAGTTGTATTCCGCAGATCAAAATGCCAATCCAGCTTTTGTTCTATTCTACCCTGGAGTATTAACCCCTTTTTGTTAAGATTGTCATAGGAATTGCACCACCTCTTATGAATTCTTGACGCAGTGATACTTCTCGCCATCATTGTTCATTCCTCGGTTCCATGTTATTGTAACCGGAATGCCGACAAATGAACCATGATGTGTGAAATCAACACTCCTAGCAACCCCGTTCCTTGGTAGTTAATGGACAACAATCTCATTCTTAGTGAGTTGGTTATTGAATTAACATTCCAAGATTGATCGTGCTACCTAGTCCTTAATTTTGGTGCACTCTTCGATCAAAGAGTTAGGATTGCGTCAACCCCTCACTTTTTTATCATATCATCTTGCCCTGAGAAGCAAGATTGTTCTCGAGCTTAATAACATATCGGTGGTTCGTCATTTTTCGAATGTCTTCTTGGAAGTATTACCAGGTTGTCCCCTGACCGTTATGTTGAGTTCTTGACCAAGTTGGTTTTCCCCTAAACCACCCCTTCTCCAAAAAATCTGTGTTGGATACCCCTGAGCTAGTTGGTTGAGCTAAACAACAACTTGGATATTTGGAAGATAAAAGCTTGTCCGACTTAGTTCATCACTAAGGAATATCTTTTGTGTGTGTGTTGAAAAAAGATGATATCTTCATTGACTGACCCTCGTGTTCAGATGTTAGATCTATTATGCCGTCCAAACTTTGATTTGAGTGTGGGCTATCATCAAATCAAATTAGAACCAATGATGTTCGTAATGTTGTCTTACTCGTGGTTGATCCCTCGAGCATACACCACTACATCTTTTGGTCTGACTAATGCTATCACCGTGTTGACTCAATTGTAGAATTCTATCTATACGGAAACCTGGATCAATTGTTGTTGAGCCCATCGGCAATATTTTTATCTTCTCCATGATTCTTGTGAACATTAAGCTAGCATTGGAAACTTTTGTAAGCATTATCTTCATGTCCCATTCATGAAGAATATGTTTGGATGAAAGAAGTGACTTCCTCTAGTTCATGTGCATTTGAAGCAAGTTGCCGCCGTGAATTCGAGAAAGCTTGTTTTTGCTTCCTCTGGAATCATCCCAAGTCAGTCATGCATATGTGCGAAGTATTCTATGGTCTGGAGACTTGCAACCTTCATTCTATATGTATCCCTAGCATACCAAGCCACTGATTGATTTATTGAAGGAGAAGAAGTTCCTTCTTAAGATCCGGACTTATGCAAGGGCTTCGATATCTTCGATGATGGTCCCCAACCAGAACTCAGTAGTGTTTTGTTGTAAGACTACTATATGGTCATGCTTGTCTGGGACAGCGTGTTCACATGTGTGTAGCAGAACTAGCTCAGCTTTTGGAGCTTACTACCATAGTTCATTTCCCGAGAATCTTGCAACATCATCTCTTCGATTTGTGTTGCAAACTTTCCTTCCAGACATGCTAGGTTTGGAATATCATGACACCAACCAGATCTGAATCTTAGGCATATATGATGGTTGGGACGATCCCAGGAATTATAATATTGGTCTTTTGAATCGATAAGTTGATGTCATGGCTAGCACACTTATCCGGAAGATCTATTATTTTAGTATCTTGAGTCAGCAATTTGGCCATTCTTTCATGAGGAGTTGGTATGACTAAGTCTAGAAGTTGTTCCTTATGTATCCTTTTGTGATTCCGCAGTCCGACCTATACCTGATGGACATGTTTAGTGCTTTTAAGCAAGACCGTAGTATCTAGACATCAAGGAGAACATTAGAAGCAGAGTGCTAAATGTCTCTCAGTCGATCATCCAGGTTTTGTTCCTTGGCATTGCTAAGGAAAAATCTAAGAAAGTGATGTCCTCCTTTGTATCTGCATCCTCCATCGTTATTCATCATGGTAGTATGAGGTCTTGCCAAGATCTTGGCACAGATGTTGGTAAAACCCTGATGAATGTGGAAATGCTCAAGTTCTTGAAAGCATGCTCTGACATTTGGTTATACCCCCGGTATCAATTGGATTGTGCCTTCGGTTTGCTGAATGTTCTATAACCTTAGTTTCCTTTCCAAACCGAGTATGCTATTTCTACGAACTCCTTCAAATGATCATTTGTGAATTGCCTCAGGATGGTATGAAGAGTTTCAATGATCTATGTATCAAAAGTAATTCTTTATGCCACTTAAGGGAATTATTCTATGTGTCACCTTCCCTAATTAAGGTGCCCTGTTATGGAATCATGGCAATTTATCTCCTTGCTACTTTGAAACCCATGCACTATCTTACTTAAGCATGGAGTTGTTACCTACCAATTGAACCTCCGTCATTTGTTTCTTTCCATCTATTTCGATGCGTGTTTGTGTCTCAGCTCAAGATGTGTTTCAATGTCTCATTTCGTGAGCTGGTCATGAGTTGTTTGATCTTCGAGAAGATTGAATCCTCTAGGGTTCCTTCTATTCTCATCTGTTGGGTAAAGATCTCGAAAGCAAAGATGTCAAGATCATCATGACATAATGGTTCAGCGTCTTTGAGAAGGACAATTGGATCATGAAGATTGTGATAGTTTTGTGTCCCCTCTATTTTCTTACCTCACGTCTTGAATCTCGGGACGAGATTCTTGTTTAGTGGGGGTGTGTTGTCACAGCCATAGAAAATTGTTTGTAATTAGTTCCATCACTTAGCATCATGTTTGTTTCAAAGAAATTTGAAACAAGGAATTTCCAGAAGCCTCAGAAAATATTTTGAAATGATCAGCCAAAATTTCTTCAAATGTTCCCAACGAAATGTTCCTTTTTAGCTTTGAAAAATATTGGCAGGAATAAAATTTAAACCAATATTTGTGGAGGTTCAAAAGTATTTATCTTGGGCCTTTGAGCTAACTCCTATAATATTTGAATTGGATTTATATTCATAATAACTAGTTTATGAATCCAATAACTCTGAAAAATGGTGAGTGGCTCTGAATATATTATATATAGTCCACACACAAATATTCAGAAGCTAACAAAATGATTTGGTATTTAAATCAAATCAAAAAAACTCAAAAATATAGAAAATAGAAACAAATAGAAAAAAGGAGAAAAAGAGCAAACCTGGGCTTACCTCGCTGCAGTAGACGGCCCAGCACTATAGAAGGGCCCAGCCCACCTCCTCACCTCATTGTCTACCTCTGCCTACTGGCAGAGGCATGTCGCCCACGCGCGCACCGACTGCCACCTCCTGCTTCCACCTCCTGCTTCCTCCCCGGTCCTTGACCGAGCGCCTGGAAACACCCCCGAGTCCCGCTGGTCCTTATCCCACTCTTGCAGCTCACTCTCCCCTCCCCTGCTCTCTCCCTGTAGCACGCCCGAGTGCACTGCATCGCCGTCGCTTGTCGTCTGCGGGTCTACCACCATCCCCGTGCTGCTCCGAGCTGTTCAAGAGATCCGCCATCGACCTATACGCCGTCTCTGCCGAGCCACACGACTGGACGAGCCCCGCAACACTGTCCCCAACGCCTTCTTCCTCCTCAGCCGCCGGAGATCCGCCTCGCCGTTCCGTCATCACCAAGCCGTCCTCGAGCCCACTTAGCGTCTCGTCCGACTCCCCGTGAGCTACTTTTCTCTCCCCCTCACTCCATGCACCCAATTTCATTCCCTAGCTAGCTACGCCGCCGGACCCAGGAGCTCCCCGTCGCCGGACCTTACGCCGCTGTGGCCAGAGCCCGTCTCTGTCACTCTTGACCACGCGGACATGCTCCTGGCATCTCCAGGGAGCTAACGCGCACCCCATCCTGCTCCCTAGCGCTCTGCAGCACCGCACCCGCACGCACCCGAACTCCTGCCGCCTCAGCCGAGCTCGCCACCGCTGACTCTTTCCACCTCAACTCCTACCGGTTGCCCCACTAGATGCACGCGGACTCTAGCTCGCCATAGAGCCAAACCCCGTCGCAAACCACCATCTGTAGCGCCGTCCCGAGCAACTCCCGCATGCCAACGCCATGCTTTTGGTCGCCAGCGTCAACCGCTGATGTGGGACCATTAGCTTAGGTGCTAATTGTGTTTAATTAGTGCCCTATGTCCATGACATGTGGGGCCTGCCACTGACAGAATTAGCTTAGGATTAAACTAATGCTAATTAACCCTAGTTAACTCCCTGTCTACTGACTTGCGGGGCACAGTGTCAGGTTTGACCTGGGCTAACCACGTTGACGTGCTGATGTAGTGATGACGCTGGGCTGACATCATAATTTACTTCTGGGATTTAAATTAAATCAGAAATGATTTATTAATTTCAGAAATTACTCAAAACTTCTAAAAATCATAGAAAATAAACCGTAGCTCAGATTGAAATAATTTATATATATAAAATTATCAGAAAAATTCAATCTTTCCATATGTGCCATTTTCATGCATGTTTGAACAACTTATACCTACTGTATAAGTGAATTCAATCAAATGGCATTTTAAATGCTTTATATGAAGTTCAACTTTGCTATTAGTTGCATTAGCTCAAATCACAGCATATTGCCATGTCACATTCATGCATCATATTGTTGCATTGCATTGATTGTGTTCCTTCTCTGGTTGCCGGTGTTGTTTCCTCTCAGTGGACGTTGTTCCGACGTTGTGATCGTTGACACCGATGAAGAGCTATACTATCTTCAGAAGTGCCAGGCAAGCAACCCCCCTTTGAGCATTTCGATACAATCCCACTCTCTTTTTCCTGCTCTCTTTTACTGCATTAGGACAACAATGATTCAACTAATACATGTTGTGGTAGTTGAACCCATTCCTCTGCATGACCTGTCTTTGCCACAGTAAATAGTTGAAACCCACTAGCATGAGTAGGAGTTGTTTGAGCCATGATGTGCCTACTCATTCATGCATGCTTGTTATGCCTGCTATGCTTAGAGTTGTGTCAGGTCTGATTCATCTGGGATGGATTGGAATGGTGATGAACATGTCCTATTGTTGAGAGCTAAGTGTGTGAACAAGATTTGGTAAAGGTAGCGATGAGAGGCCATGTAGGATTACATGGTGGCTTGTCTCATTGGGACCGTCCTCAGGAACTGAGTTTCTTGTTTGTGATCCAAGACAGTTACCACCACACATTGGAATGCTTAAGTGCCCCTCTCGACTTATTAATCACCTTGACCTCTGTCCAGGAGTTACAACTAGTTTCTGGTGTTTGTAGGTTGTGTTAGTAGTCTACCAAGTGGCGCCCGGTACAGGTGGGCTTGGGACAGACTAGGCATAGTGGCATGGTGTACCAAGCATCACCGTTTGGTGGGCTTGGGAACCCTGCACACATCGTTTGGGGCCGTAGTGGAAACCCCGGCCGGACTTCCTTGCAGATGGAACTCGAATAGGCGATAAACCTAGACTAGAGACTTGTGTGGTTAGTTAGGTCGTGGCCGACACCCTCGCCAGGCTTCCGCTTGAAGGTTGCCAAGATACATGATGTGTACATGGCGGTAAGTGGCGAGAGCGAGTGTGAAGAAGCACACCCTTGCAGGGTTAACATGATCTATTCGAATAGCCGCGTCAGCGGATATGGACTACTTGGAATGCTTATATGGTTCATAGATAACTTGAAGTGGTTACTCTAAATGCGCAAGATAAGTGTGAGTGCTATGGATGGCGTTCTCGTAGGGAGATGGGAGCGGATCCATAGTGGTGTATTGATATGGTGAATATGTGGACTCGTGTGCGCCACCTGTCGTGGTGGGCGCACGGCAGATGCCAAGGGATGGCGAAAGAGAGGGACAGGCTTGAGGGCACCGGTGGGCTCCAGAGGCGAGGTCGGCATGAGCGAGCGAGGGATGCAAGACATACCCAGGTTCGGGGCTCTCCGGAGAGATAACACACCTAGTCCTGCTGAGGGTGGTTTATGCGTGGATGATACAAGATTGATCCTAGAGCTGTTTCGGGGAGGAAGGAAGACAGGCCAGAGCATAGGCTGCTCCTTCTCCTTGTGTCTGTGTTCTATTGATGATCTGATCGCGTGTCCCCCGTGTATGGAGGCCTCCTGGGGGGTTTTATAGGTCAACCCCCTAGGGTTACAATGGTAAAGTTACATGGCCTTGGGGCCGGGATGTCAGCGTCTGGGAAGCCGGCACTGGGGCCCGCCGGGTACCATGGTACGCCGGGTTCTCTGGGCGCGGGCCCCATGCGCCAGAGGGCACTGTTCCCCATCTTGTCACATGTCACGGAGTGGTTGAGCCAGCTCGGATATAGTGGCGCGTCGCCTGGTCGCCGTCGGCTTGCGCCAGCAGGACGGGGGATGTACTGTAGCCATGCCAGCCCTGGTCAGTGATGTAGCACTACAAAAAAAATACACTTCCATGCTGATGATACGGGTTTGTCACAGTAGGTCACGTTTTCTGTCATGCATGTACATCCATGACGATGTTTTGACAGAATCAAGATAGTCATACATGTGCTGTCGTAGAAGTGTTCCATGACATTACCAAAATTATCATCACCGAAGTGTCCACTTCCATGACTATAAATGGCGCATCATGGAAGTGCTTTCATCAAGGGTAACCGACACGTGGCATCCACCATAATGGGCCGCCGTTAAGCTATCGGATTCCAGTTTGAATCCGATAACCCGTTAATAGCCCGGACCAATGGCGATTTTCCACGTGTAAAATTCTCAATGGCTAGAGGAACCACATGTCGGCTCACCGTTGGGACAGATGTCATCCACTCATTGGACCGGAGGCGCCTATGATATGTCGACACGTGGCACGGCACAACAGAGGCCCATTCCGGTGAAAAGGCCGGCCTGTTTGCCTTGGTCAAAGGGCAGCGGGCTGGCCCACCGAAAGCCTGTTAACGGCCTGTTCGCATATAGCCCATTTCCAATCCGCTAACACACGGCCCGTTATGGCCTATCCGAATTAGGCCCAGTAGCGTCATCTGGACCGTCCAATATGATTCCAGCCCGTTGTAACTTTTGGCCCATGTATGGCCCATCACGTCTTTCGGCCCATATGAGGCCCTTTTGAATTCTTGGCCCATTAACGGCCCGTGGTGAAACTGGCCCGTAATGAACAGTGTATCGCTTTATACCCATTAACGGCCAATTATTCCATTGGGCCATTTCCAGCCCGTGTTATCTTTCGGCCTTCTTAGGGCCCATTTATTCTTGGGCTGATTTGCAGCATTCGATTACTTACGGTCCGTTACTGGCCTGTTCCAGTTGTGGGCCAAATACAGCCCATGGTTAAAGTCGGCCCATATGTGGCTCGTTAATCTGTTGGGCCGTTTTCATAGCGTCATCAAATACGGCCAATTAACGACAGCCTGTTACGGTCGGCCCATGAACGGACGATTCCAACTCTAGCCCGTTTACGGCCCATAATGCGGTCCGTTATTGGCCCATGCTTGGCCAATCGATCATACGGCCCGTAGAAGGCCAATTGATGCTACGGCCCATAGAAGGCCCATTGTTTCTACGGCCCATAGAAGGCCCATTGTTTCTATGGCCCGTAGGAGGCCCATGGTCACTACAGTAAATATGTAGCCCATGGTTATCGTGGCCTAGTTTTAAAAAATAGGTTATTGCGGCCACTAGCAAACCGCGGAAAAAGAACTGCACTGACTACAAGCAAACAAATAAACAAGACAACAAGGAAATAAATAAGCAAGCAACTTATGCTAGGCTATCACGACTATTACACATATTACATCCACTGGGCATCAAAATTCGCCACCAGTGCAAATATGGGGAACAAAGAAGCATATTACATACACTGGTTGTCAAAGTTGGCGACCAGTGCAAATAAACGCCGCAGCAAAACAAGACCAGCACTGAAACCACTTCACAAGATCTCAAGAAACAATATCCTTAGTATGCACCATGCTGGCAAGACACTTAGCAAGCTTATTAGCTTTCTCTTGTTTGGCGCTTAAATCCTCCAGCGATTGCTATTGCACCAGAAAGTATGCATCTGAATTCTGCAGGGACTTCCTCAGTCCTTCGGCTTCCTGTCGCAGCACATCTGATCGATGTCTTTCAACTTGAAGTGGAGACTCAAGAAGCCGAACTGATTCAGGCAGTGAGTTCGAAGGGCTGGTGCCAGCAGTAATGGCTAGTAACTCGAACACTACATCAAGACAGGACTTTGAGGTTGTCTCAGTGTCTTCAATATAGTTTTTATCATCTTTCTTGGAGACCAACAGGGATGTCTCACTATCTTGAACCTTATCTGCATTACTTCCTTTACCATTGCATAACAGGGTACTCTTCTCCCATATTTTGTCCGCATTCCAAAAGAGAAACAAGCAGACAGATCACAGGTTTACCATGTTGTATGTGAAACTCATTTTAGTAAACCAGTTCAGTAGTAAGGTGGACATGATAACAGCATGAAACAAACATATATCTATGTAGTATGGTCACTGTATGGTCTATATCATTCTAGTTTATGTTGGCAAATGAAGATAGAGACAGTTAAAATCATATCTGTTTAAGACAAAGCAGCATAGACAGAATATAAGTGTGGGAAACTACACAGCAATAACAACACTTATAATGTGCATGGCATGAGAACATAACTGTTTATTCAATTGAAACTGAAATCAACATAGAGCAAGTTACAATAGCAAACACGTTAAACAAACAGTTTTAAAACATACCTGTTGCGCCATTGGAGTTTCAATTGCATCCTTCAAATTTGAAATTAGTTGGTATGAGTAAATACAGTGATGCAAGAGCAAAGGAGTATGAACCATAGCTACGGAACCTGACCTGAGAACAATTCTTCTTCTGCTTTAAGCGTTGACTTGGGGTTCGGAGTGGTGGTTCTTGTGCTTTGGGCACTGCAGTTGCCTTACTAACTGCTCGTGTTTGGGTGCTCTGTGGTGGAGACGGTGCTATGTCAACTGGAACTGGGTTACTATCTGCTGGGGTTGGGGTTAGAAGGGGTGTAGCTGGTTCTCTGTCCAACTAGGTAGGTGTACAATCTGCGTGAGTCTGGGTTATGTGTGGTGGGGCTGGTTCTTGGGCCACTACAACCATGGTTCTATCTTTTCTGAAGACCGTGTTTTTACTCCCATAGATACTGCCATCACCCCCTCCAATTCAAAAGGCTGATAAACAAGAAAAGTAATTGAATGTATAGACATTGTAAGATAGAGAGGTGCAATGGATAGTAGGGAAGAAAACAGGGCATGAAATAATTCACATTTATGTTGTCTAACCAAACAGGATAGCATGACATAATTTCACATACATGATGGCTAATTAAACAGGATAGCATGACACAATTTCACATATATGATGGCTAACTAAACAGGATAGAGTGACATACTTCAAAATGTGATGACTATGTAAACAGGATGACATGCTATAACTATATGATGTGTCTATTAAAGTGGTTGGCATGCCATAATTCACAAATATGCCATCGATGGAAATATGATGGCGTGATATAATTCACGAATAGAATGACATAATTCAAAATATGATGACTATGTAAACAGGATGAGATGATATAACTATATTATGTCTTCAGAAAATGGGTTGGCATGCCATAATTCAGATACATGCTGTCTATGTAAACATCATGGCATGATATAATTCAAATATATGGTTTATATACTAAGCAAGTGAGCAGAGGGCAATCGCATATATGATGTGTCAACTAAGGAGATGGCATTCAATATTGTGTATATGATGTAAAAACCAAGCATTGCAAGATAACATATGCATGATATGAGTAATATAACCATGCCAAGTTTGAGCATACACCTCAGGGGGAAAATAGGACTGGTCATCTGCCTCTGAATCCTCCTCTGAGGAGCTATCTGTAACCAGCAAGATATCTGCTTCAGCAGGTAGCATTGTCTGCACTGAAGACCTTGTTTTCACTCCAGATTTCTCCATCACCAATTCAAATGGCTGATGCACAGGAAGAGCAATTGAATGTACAAACATTGTCGACAAATGGAATGAGTAATACAAAAAAAGGATGACATGATATAATTCACATATATGACGCTTGGCTAAACAGCATGGCATTGCATAATTCATATACATAATGACTTGCAACAAGATATCATTGCATAATTGACATATATAATGTTTTGCAACAAGATGGCATTGCAAAATTCACATATATGGTAATTAGAAACTAAACAGGTGGCATTCACACAAAGCATGTCCAAACTAAGCAAATGACATGCCAATGCAAGACACCTTATGCACGATGTGAGTAATATAACCCTGCCAAGTTAGAGCATGCACCTCAGGGGGGATATACGACTGGTCATCTATCTCTGAATCCTCCTCTGAGGAGCTATCCGTAACCAGCAAGACATGCGCTTCGTCAGATAGCATTGTCTGCTCTGAAGACCTTGTTTTCACTCCAGATTTTTCCATGACCGTGTCGAATGGCTGATGCACAGGAAGAGTAATTGAATGTACTAAAATTGTTGACAAATTTAATACGTAATAAAAAAAGGATGGCATGATATAATTCACATATAAGATGACTGGCTAACCAGGATGGCATTTGCAAAATTCACATATATGATGCCTGGCTAAACAAGATGGCATTGCATGATTCAGATATATGATATAGAAACTAAACAGATGGCATTCACACAATGCATGTCTAAACTAAGCAGATGACATATTTTATGTATAAAGTAACCAATGCAAGGCACCATATGCATGATATGACCAACATCAGCATGCCAAGTTAGAGCAAAAGACCTCAGGGGGTAAATAGGAGTGGTCTGCTCCCTCTGAATCCCCCTCTGAACAGTTATCTTCCTCTTGATTACAGTCTGGAATGGGGGGACGGGGTTGCTTTTGTGCCCACCATGGAGCGACGTCTGCATGAAATTTTATTGCCACGCAAGGCTCGTCTCTTTTGCTCTACATGTTCAGTACCATTGTGTACAATAACTGAAATGCATAGGAATAAAAAATAGTGAGATTATGTATCCAGAGTGATGGTAGCAAACTGTGGATAAACCCAAAACCAATGATAGCAGGCAGATAATAGCTTCAGTTAAAAAATATAGATAATGGCTCCTTTAATGTTTGTTTCCACCCAACATGAAACTCATAGTAGACACCCGAGATTAACCAGATAGTAGACAGATAGTATTGATTGCTGCCCCAATATGTACCCCACAACCATGTAAAAACTCAAGTTTGAGCATTAGTTTTGACCTGACTCGGAGTCTAATCGGTGAACATGACGATAAAGTAGCATGTCATCATATTAAGCGATGCATAACGGAAGCAGAAACGAAAGAGTGCGACCTCTCTTGCAAACCCGTGTAGTCCTCAAGGTCATCTACTTAGTTGATGATGGTAATGCAGTTGTCGTGGCTGCCGGCGGCGGGGAAGAAGATCTGAGGCGGCAAAAGACAGTCTGGAGGGCGGATCCCTGCAATGGTGAACCCGTCCATCATTGGAGCAGCTGATCTAGGGTGGACCACAGCGCAGCAGGAGCGGGACAAACCACACAAGGTTTTCTTTGACACATATCTCTAACATAAGTAATTCTATAAGGGTTTGTTTGAATTGGAGGATTCTAACAATGCAGGGATAGGAAATACACAGGAATAGGATAGGAATGCACATGCAAAATAGAGAATTTAAAAACATAGGATTTGTGCCAATCTGGGTGTTTGGTTCACAAGAATTGGAAGATCACAGGATGCAAAGAAGCATGGTGAGATTAAGTCAAACCACAAGAAAATGTACGGTTATAATGCTATTATGCTACTATCTCTTCATCTTGCGCTTCATGAATAGGAATTTGAAAAGGAGGACAAGTGGATATTAAAATTCCTACGGTTTTTCTTTCAAGGAGACACTAAAGGAACAAATCCTACAGTTTTCCTTTCCTTCATTCCTTTATACCAAATGCATGAATAGTAGTACCATAGGAAACTTTCCAATTCCTATGTTTTCCTTCACTTTTTCTTTCAAGCACTGGCGATTCTAGTAGGCAGGCTTGAATAGGGAAAAGCCTACACTCAAAAAATGTTTTTGTGCTACTTCTACTACTTTGGACCAAGGCCACTACCCTACTAGCTCAACTCCCAGGCCCATCTACAAATGCACAGCTTAAACCAGCAGAAATAAATAATTATGGCATTCAAGAGAGTCCATCACGGATAGCTAAGTTGCCTGGTACCTCTCTGCTTGTCATATAGTAGGAGAAACTAATCGTATTTCATGTTACTACGTGTGCTCAGTGGACAATATATATAACATGTAGAGTAAAAAAGTGATGCAACAAGTGTACAACCTCTTTGGCGAACCCATGTCGATCTCAGCATGATTGGGTTGGTCGGTGAGGATGCTCCAGCTGATTTCGCTGTCGGAGGAGGGGAAGAAGATCTTACGCGTCTGGAGATGGAGCCGGGGGTACTGCTCCACTGTGATGGAGGGTTTCGTCGTTGGAGCAGCTCCGGTGAGTTGTACGACGGCGAGGCTGCAGCAGGACAAGAGAGACAATGTTAACCTGAGTGGAATTCTAATAGCATCTCCAATAGATAATGTAAAATACATAACCACAAAGTGCTAGATGTAAAATACATCAGCCGCTCATCTCTGAACTTAACTGTCAAAACTGAATTTAACTGTCGAAACTGAATTTTACTGTCGAAACAGAATTTTGCTGTCGGAACTGAATTTTACTTTCGAAACTAAATGCACTAGTAGCAGAAAAGCAGTAGCAGCAGTAGCAGCGCCCGAAGTAGCAGTGCGTGCGAGAGCCGGGGCAGCTGGTCGTGTAGCAGCATCTCGGGTAGCAGCTACAGGGGCTCGAGCGAGAGCAGGATCTGCTGCTCGTGCAGTAGCAGCGCGAACAAGAGTAGAGCAGCAAAGCAAGCAAGAGCAGGAGCGAGAGCATCAGTGTGAGCAAGAGCAAGAGCAGACCAGGCAGGGGACCGAGAGCAAGAGCAGAGCAGCAGCGCGAGCGAGAGCCAATGCAGCAGCAGCTCCTACTGATGTGGACGTTGCCGCCGAGGAGGAAGTGGCCGGCGACGCCGCCGTGCCATGTCGGCTCGGGACCGAGCGCCGGCAGCAACGTGAGATGGAATCAAGAAGAAAATGTAGCGATTAGTGTAGAACCTCTTTGGTGGTGCCAATTAGGCCTCAGCTTCATCCGACGAATCGGTGATGATGCTGCTCTTCTGGTGGTGCAAGTGAAGACGGCGGTGTGGGAATGGAGGTGGCGAGAAAGACGAGGGGAACATTGGGGCAGCTCCTTGGAGGTGGAGGACGGGGTGGCTGAACCGGCGGGACGATGAGATCGACGACGGATCCTCATCCGGTGCGGTGGATGAGGGACGTCGAGGTGTTGCTATGGACGACGTCGTCAGGGAAGAGGCTCCGGCTGGGTGGGAGGACGGAGGAGGGTGTGGGCCTTCGCGGGTATTCGCGGCCTCGATGTACGAATGGGGGGGGCGGAGGGGATGGGAGGGGGAACCATGGCTTAGGGATGCGCTTGTCCGAAATTTCAGGGTAAAAAGGTGCGGGTTGAAGAGGCGGGAATTTCGCAGCACGATAGACAGAGATGCTAGCTTAAAATTTCGGCATAACAAGGCGCGGCTTGAAATTTTGGGAGAACAAGCTTAACGTATAAAAAAAAGACAATTCGCACCTCACTAGAGAGAGCCATGTCCCGTTTTACTATATTACTAGAAATGCATTCAAATACAACAACAAAAAACTAAAAAAATCATGACAACAAACGTAACGTGTACAGTACCAAATCAATTTGCACTTCCCTCGACAATAAAAAACAATTCGTGTTGTCTAGCATATGGACTAAATTTGAGTACAGTTTCCCTGTTTGAAAGAGATTTTACTCGGGTTAGTTATACAACCATCTAAATATTATCTTCACAACACATGACATGAATATAGGAGTAGTAAATTCCAATATAAATTTGAACTACATGTACATACGATCTCGAATTCAAATATATGTATCCATTTTATGTTGAATTCAAATCATATATAGTACATGTATGCTCTAGCTAGATGCTCGGAATCTAAACCATGTATGATACTATATATAATGTGTTTAACACGCACAACACACACACACACACCATTTAGGCTACTAAGGTACAGGTGCATTGCACGCATGAGATTTGGCAACCAAATTATGAATAAATATCACATTATAGCATGTAAGCTTTGAGTCATATATATATGCATGATGTAGATGTTCATTTAATTCCTATAGTTCATCTCATTCAAAATCAATTAGTTTTTATAAAAAAGCTAATCTATTTTAAGATTCATGGAATTGTGCGTTGTAAAGCATAAAAAAAATGGCAATTCATCTAGAAAAAAATTGGGCAATTATGATACGGAAGATTCTAAAACAATGGAGAAGTGCTTGTGTTTTGAGGTTTCTGCATTATGCTTAAGTTCAACCATGGAGTCTTCTAGATTGTACATGTGGCAAAATCTGGTGTAATGTAGATGATATCCAACGGCCAGTAGTCCTCGGATTTTCCATCTCTACACCATCGGATTGGCTTCATCCAACGACCATCTTTCAAAGTTATTCGCAAACTATATAGGGGTATAGATATGTGATGCGAAAACCACCCATCATCTCCAATTTGAATAGTGTGTCCATGCACGGATGCAATGTGGCCAAACGATGTCTGCCGTCAGTATATCAAATTCAAATGAGTCTGACCTTGTTCAATGTGTATACAGTATAGCATGCTCATTTCTGAACCACACCACACATATCTCACTTATATTCATGCATGCATGGGTTTCAAACATCATGATCTCTTAATCAAATATTTGAATTCAACTTTACATTGATTATGACCTCACCTAGTCTTTTACACCCACACGGTCGTCTTCTCTTTATATTTGTACCACTAACTTTCTCTAGTACATGCATTCACACACACTACCACTCGGCATTATCCATCGCACACATGCAATCTTTTTCTTCAGGTCGGTCTCCCATGCATGCACACACACACCTCCCCCTCTTCATCACTTCGGGCATTCTTTATCTCTC
Source organism: Thinopyrum elongatum (assembly GCA_011799875.1). Lineage (NCBI taxonomy): Eukaryota > Viridiplantae > Streptophyta > Magnoliopsida > Poales > Poaceae > Thinopyrum > Thinopyrum elongatum. The sequence goes on along the minus strand of CM022299.1, from coordinate 55,086,588 downwards.
ACATGCATGTGCAACGATCGATGTTCCTCTATGTGTGTATATATAGCTAGGACTTTCCCAGTTTACCACACAAACCGATCAATCTATATATTAGTCAGTTCTCACCCTCGTTCCCACATACAAACACGTGGGTGCACGGTGGATCACACTTGTACAAAAAATGAGCGTGTAGAAAGTCTTTAGATGATGTGCCACTAGTCTATATCTATACCCCTATATTGTGTGCGAATAAATTTGAAAGATGGTCGTTGGATGAAGCCAATCAGACGGTGCAGAGATGGCAAATCCGAGCACTATTGGCAATTGGATATCATCTACATTCCACCAGATTCTGCCACATGTACAATCTAGATCGACTCCATGGTTGAACTTAAGCATAATGCACAAACCTCAAAACACAAGTACTTCTCCTTTGTTCTAGAATCTTCCGTATCATAATTGCCCAAACTTATTTTCTAGTTGAATTGCCATTATTTGTTTTTACTTTATGCTTTACAACGCATAATTCCATGAATCATAAAATAGGTTAACTTTTTTATAAAAACTAATTGATTTTGAATGAGATGAACTATAAGAATTAAACGAACGTCTACATCATGCATATTTGACTCAAAGCTTACATGCTATAGTGTGGTATTTATTCATAATTTGGTTGCCAAATCTCATGCGTGCAATGCACGTGTACCTTACTAGTACTTCCAGTATGTGCAAAACACGTAAATTAGAATTCCAATGGCACGCTACACAGTGTCTCTCCCTTTTCAGTTAATATATTATGATTAAAATGATGTGGGGCATCCATGAAGCCACGTGGAGGCGTTGTCGCGACCTCCTTGTGTGGATTGATCACAGTGACGTGCTGCTGGTTTCAGAAGAATGTACTCGTCCTCTCTCACGCACACTGGCAGTACATGCATGAAGCGAAGATGTGCACGCACGAACTCAATCCATCGCACGCACACGCGGGTACATGGTGGGACGCATTTTTGTACGAAGATCCACCCCATGTGATAATTTGACGCGTGTAAAGTTGTTCACTTCATTGATGGTCAATTAATACAGTGCATGCAAATTGAGTGGATGTGAGGGAGGAAGTAGTTGAGAAAGACATTACTACTCCACTGTGTGCATGCGAGTAGTTAAATCATGGGTTGGTACTTCCATTGGTCTCCTTCGTATTTTGTGCCAATTTTTTACCATAATTTTAAGTAACATAATATTTATGCATGTCATAAAAATTAATGTCATCGAAAACTATGTTCAAATGTGATTCCAATGATATAATTTTTGGTGACATGCATTAACATTTTCTTAGTTAATTTTTTGGTCAAAAATTGGCACAAAATAAAAAGGGGGCCAATAAACTAGGACGCAGGCAGGATGATCAATTTTTGCCTGGGTTACTATTGGTGGCCTTTGTATTTATATATGGACGGAGTGGAGTAGTACTATCTTTATCTTAGCCTCGTAGGGCTCCCCCAGCGCCTACGCTCGCCTCCCCGCCTCGCCCACCGGATCCCGCCATGGAGGATCCCGCCATGGATAATCCCTTAGATCCTAGGATCCCGCGGGCTGCCCTCTCACTGCGGCCCATAGCACTGCCGCCTTTGAGCGAAACCCACATGTGTTTCTGAGGGGATCCATTGCTCTGGAATCACAGATCGGTGGCGCCGGAGGACATGCCAGGGCTGTGTTTCAGGTGGTGGGCAGCAAGGGCAAATCAGATCGAGGAAGCGTCGCATTGATTGGAGACAAGTTCAAAGGAGATGCACCTAGCAAAGCACAAGGCGGAGGCACAAGTTGATCTCAGGGGAGAGATGCTGAGGGATGTCAGCATCTGGCAGCGTCGCGTTGATATCGAGCTGGGGCTAATGGCAGAGATCATATTCACGGAGTCGACTACGGAGAAAAGAACGCGCATGCCTGCGGAATGGCATGAGCAGCCGGTGCAAATGTTCAAATGGGCGGTAGGAGAAGCCAAATCGCGGGACCAGCTGCGGCGGCGCCGCTGGGCATGCATCGTATGCGAGGTGAGCTGCCCTCCGTCCCCGCCAGCAATCAGTGACCTACTCGGTTGCTGCTACAGTGAACTAGCAGCGCCATGGCGGTTTGCAACCATGACAATCACTGCATCTATATGTATTGTATTCAAGTGAAAATACTTGGTCATTTGGGAAAAGATGGTAGTAATTCATTTATCAATAGTTTTTGAATGCTTGGTCGTGACAATCACCCGAAGCCACAATCAGAATTCTCCATCGCATAATACTTATGGTCGGTCGCACCAACAGACGGTCGGTCAGACCCGCGTCTCACCGAAGGGACACGCATCGGCTTGGTCTAACATGTACGACCAGTTACATCACTGACTTGTGCGATCGCATTTGAGCAGTAGTACTCGAAATTTGTGTTCCAGGAAACTCATCGGGAGCCGTTTCGGACCTCGAGACCAAAACCATCAATTAATCTTTAGCTTGTTCCCATCACATTCCAAAGTAGTACTACCCTGCTATAATTAAGTGCAAACCTGCTCACACCTAGTACGTATCAAACCTGAACATGTTCCCACTATGCAGGTTTTATAGTACTAGTGCTAGTACTAGGTTATAAAAAGGGGAACTACCTAGCCGAAAATCACTCTACCTTCCTCCTCATAAGTCTTTCTTGTTCGTCTGTCCTTGCCATGGCAGGTGTGCAGAGCTCTAGGTCGAGAACTACTCGTAACAAGGGAGCGGCGACCAAGGCCCCAGAAAGAAAAGAGGACTCACCGCCTCGCAGAGACCTCGAAAGATCTCTCATGGGCAGGTGAGGGCTCCCAGGAGCGCCCTAGCCGCGGAGGCGAACATGCCGAGCTAGCGGTGCTGGAGTCATTATCCCTCGACGACATGCCCGATCAGCTCAATAAGCAGAAGGAGTTCATCGATGACTTGGTGGAGCTGCTGAAGGAGAGCCTCGACGACATGCCTGCTGAGCTCAATGAGCAGGGGGAGTTGACCGCTAGCTTGGTGATGCCGCTGAAGGAGAGCATTGCCTCGGGTAAGAAGGCGACCGGCGAAATCCTGCAACTTCAGGAGGACAAGGCGAAGCTCTGCCACGAGCTCGACCTGCTGAAGGAGGAGAACGCCGGCTGGAAGAAGCTGCATGAGAAGAGTAGTTCCGCGGTGAAGATGTTGCACGCGCTCGTCATGGAAAAGAAGGAGGAGTTGGCGAAGCTCCGCATCGAGCACCCAGCTGCTGTCAAGGTACGTAATGCGGTCGTGGAACAGATGATGAAGGCTCACGTCGAGAAATCCCGCGTCACGGACAGAATGAAGAAGATGGCGGAGGAGATGCGCGAGGAGATGGAGGTCGTGGAGGCGATGAAGAAGTAGTTACGACTCTGCGGCCAGCAACCCTTCATGTAGTAGAGAGTAGCGCCCCAGACTTGTGTGTGTGTCTTCCTTCTTTTTTGGGGGGATAATCTTCCTTCTTCTTTTGCTCCTATGTTTCTTCTTTTGCTTTAGGTGTTTCGCCGCACATGTCACATTCTCTGTGATGCATGAATAGAACAATACTAACGATGAGCGGTGCTGTGGCATCGATGACTAGCAAATTAGATCATTTTTTATCGCCCTATCGCACTGGGCTGCGGTGTTTCGTGCTCCTCCATCGTACTAGTACTCCAGTGGAAAACTTGAGTATACCGTACGGTTCTTTGCTCCTCCTCAGGTCGTCAGCAACATTTCTACGAGCAGTCAAACCACAAGGCCCCGCCTTCCAGCAGTAATGAGTCGTCAAATCACAAAGGCCCTCGCCTCTCATGAAACCGACCAAGCGAGACTGCCCAGCCCTCTAGCCGTTTAAAGGTATACTTTTGTACAGTAGTAGTATCGATGGATTGCGCCATGGAGCAAAACTAACAAGATGAAATTAAAAAAAAAAGGTGGTACATATAGAGAGCGCTCGTCGCCAAATTATGCATACAGTACTATTAAAAAAGCAAGTACATGCTTAGATGGGGTGCTAAAGTCTATTAAAGAAATTAGCATACCTATTTAATTCTTTGACAACTAAACTCCTTCAAGCTTTGGGTAAACTTCTCTCATTTAAGTTTTTTTTAGAATTACATATCTCATTTAAGTGTTTTGCATATGTGGCATGCTTAGACCGTGGTTAATAGTATAGCCAACTGCTGGCTATATGATGTTGGCCATATATATTGTACGTATATAATGTGAAGAAACGAGTGGTAGTACTACCAACTACAAGATGAACTGTAAGAAATACTAGTATGTACGTACTGAAGAGTTAAAGTAACGAGAAGGAACATAACATAGTTCTGCTGGGGGCACAGCACAACACACCCCTCAAATAAAACTGAGCACCCTGAAATTAAACTAAGCAACTAATCAGGTAGAGACTGCATTAGAACCACAAATAGCAATGACACTGCCACCTTACTCGGACTCCTCATACACGTGCTCGACTTCGTCCTTGTCCCTCTTCCTCTTGGCCGATACTTCTTTGCTTGAACCGCACACTTGTAGATATTGAAACAAAGGTAGGCATCCATTGCAGTGTACTGGATGTGGTCTCTATCTAGTACATTCCACTGCCATGTAAGATGAAACTCGGGCGGAGGTTTCATTAGTTTACCGTACGAAGGATCAACCATGGCTCCTGCCAGGGTCAGCATTGAAGGCTGATGGGAGGGCACCAGCCCATTCTTCTGGATGTCGAAGGGCTGGCCTACAATGAGGCCTATCCGACTCAGGACTCTTCTGTCATTTGTAAAGTCTACAGTAACGAATTTTACTTTGCCGCCCGTGAGGAAGTTCTTAAAATCCTCGTACTCAACATTGGCATGGCATATGTGGTAGACCAAGCACAAGTTATGCACACAAACCTGGATCATGGCAGGCTTCTTCCTCTATTCCTCCTTTAGATTCTTCTCTTTTCCCAGGACTGTGGTGTACTCAACATCAAGCCTAGCGACCCACTCATCACCATTTGACTTTTCGAACATGCGTCTGAAGCGAGCAAGGCATCATTTCACTGTCTCGGAAGAACGAGTGTAGATCACGTCGAACTCATCGCCGATGATGGTTCTAACCTTGTACTCACCACCGATCATGGAGATTTGGGACACCATGGATTTGGGAGGAGGGTTAGGATTAGTGGAACTGCTGTAACATGAAAGGACGGGACGACTAGGAGCAAACTGCCATAATGTTAAAGGACGGCCGGGGACGAGTAGGAGCGAACTGCTAGCGGTTTTCTGATTATAAAAATGCTTGTGTGGGTCGTGCGAACGGCGTGCACAGTACTATGGGGGCCCAATTAGATGTCATATCTACCAGACACCCAATTAAATGGCTTCATGCATCTACGTGGTTGCACGTCAAGCGTCGGGAAAATTACAGGTGATACGAAGCTTTCCATGCTCCCATCATACGGGCTTCTGAGAGCCCTTGGATCTGAGATCGAACGGTTGCATGGCGTGATTCTAGACCTATGGATGAATATCCTATCCTGGAGGGTTATTCTGCAAATTTTCAGCAACTTAGCATGCGACTGTTCAATCTCAGATCCAAGGGCTGTCAGCAGCCCATATCATGGTCGCGCCTACCACGACAATCGCCTCACTCGGGCGGTCGCACCCTTGGAGATTTCAGACGGTTATAAATGAGGATTTTTTTGCCTACTTCGCATGCATGAAACTATTTCCTCCGTCCATGTGCGTTAGGCTATCTGATGTTGGCATGTCATACATAGTCATTACTTAGTCACTCATACAACAAGGTTAGCTATAAGGTTGGCTATAAGTGTATTTTTTTTTCTTCTCTCTATCTCTTTCTTCGTAGTATTTACTGCATTTGCCAAGGAGTAAGGAGTACTAGTACTTGGCGCCTGTATACCTTGGAGGTGGTCAGGAATCGGGAGACTCATGCCGGTCATAGCGCCGTAGTAATAATGATAATGGCAAGTCAAATCATAGGGCCCGACCTGTCCAGCAGTAATGAGCCATCAAATCACACAACCCTACATTTGCAGCAGCCTACTCCCTCATCTTCTCGCCTCTTTGTCGAACCGACTAGGCAGAACTGCCCCGCCTACCGCGCGGGAAAAGCCCCGCCCTCGACTTTTAAATATAATTTTGTATCCATGGATTGCGCCATGGAGCAAAGCCTCAAGAAAACAGCGGTACACATGTATATATCACGCCTGTCGCGTTCGCGTCTCACCCCAGATGGTCGGTCGGTCTGGCACGCCACTCTCCGAATGGAACGCGCGTCATATTGCAGTTGCACACACCTATGGGACCACAATTGAGAACCGACCATAGGCACACTCCCCCATCCCCGCATGTCGATTGAGTTAATAGAAGAGAGAGACAAGCGATAGTAGTACTGGAGCAGTGCTGTAAACACGTCGGTGCCTGGACGATCCCTACACGACACAGGACATCAGTTCGTCCATGCATGTGACCAGACTTTAGCAGACGGCTGGATTGGCTATTGTCTACATATCATGTAGGCTGTGCTGTACAGGGCTGTAGTTCTGATGAGAAATCTAAAAAAAGGTTTCTTGTCATCTCGCAATATTAGGTGTCATGTGCTTCGGATCACTGCGAGGGTTAAACAGTGACAACTGTGTTCCTCCAAGACTACTCGGCTACCATCAAGGTCAAGCCGGCAATGTTAATTAGGACATCTATCGATTGATCCCTTTTCTATGAGTTTGTCTTTAATTTGAGCTTTGATCCTCGTCTAGTTTGTCCGTCGGGATTCATGTTGTGTCCTTGGGGCAGTGAGGTTATGGTTTCTTGTCATGTGGCATTTTTTCGTGTTACGTATATGTTAATCCGGTGCTTCAGATCAAAATGACGACAACTGTGCCTCCGGGGCACGTGCATGAAGACTTCTCGACAGTCATTGACGAGGTCAAGCCGGCTTCGGTAGATAAAAGAAAACTACACCACTATATAGGCAGGAGCCTCCGCGCTTGCTTGCTAGTGTTGCTCTCTTCACACTCTCTCTTCCTCTCCAGATCTAAACATGACAGCGGTGGCCACACTCTCTCTCTCTGCTCACCGCTGGTCACAGGTCCGGCCGGATCCCCTCCGCCGGTGAAGGTGAGAAGGTGCAATGTTCACGCGGTCATCCTCGGCGACGGCTCTTACCCACTGCCGGCGTGTCCTGATCAGCGTGCCTTGCCGTTCTCTCCCACGCAGCGTCGACTAGGGACGGCCTCCGACCCCTTCTTCCTCACTGCCATAGTGTGGGCGGATCCGGCCTACCGCCGCGCACCTAGTGACATCGCGGCGACCCTCAGGTATAACTTCCTTCGAAACCAGCCTTGCTCTACTGCCCTAGCTCCTGATGTCGCTACATTTGTATCTTTTACTATTTCTCAGGCCCCCTCGTAGATAGGATCGATCGGCTGTTCGAAAGCCACCTAAATTTTTACTGTTAAGAGGTAAAACTACTTCATGCAGTCTAATCTAGTACTCCTTGGTTCAAACAGGGAAGAAAGGGGGTGGGGGTGGGGGAAAATTTGTTACCTGAATCTAGGACTTGGTCAAAAGAGGAAATAATGGGGGCAAAAAGTAGCAGAGACTGGTTATCCAACTGGTCTCTTGGTCAAATAGGGAAATAAAGGGAAACACAGTACAAACTCAATATAAACCGATCTATTTGTTGAAAAAGGAAATAAAGTGGGGACTGGGGGACAAGCCAACAGAGTATGTTCAGCACTAGATTTGCTAGCCTCACACAGTATAAGGTGGCTATACCGAACAAAAATGGGACCAACCCAGTCCCCAGATATCCTGTTCTGATGTTTGTTGCCCTGAGCCCCTCTTATGTAATGCCACTGGTAAAATGTAGCAGTCCCATTGTTAAAAGTAAGGACACATTAAACCAATGTTGTTTTCAATGTAATGCCTCCAGTAATATGAATCAATAGCACTATTTTTCATGTCCTACTAAATTTCCCATTAAGATAAGTTGCTTCTTTTTGTTAGAAATGCAACTGTCCTGGTCCGCCTACTATCCCATGCCCAAATACCAACTCTTTAGTACCTGTTAATGTAATGTTGCTGGTAAAATGAAGCAATGGCACCATTAAAGTAATGTCGTATTTAATGGTTGTCATAGTTAATCCTAATGCCCACACTCATATCTAGCAATGCTGCTACTTTAGAAATTGCTACTGTCCTTGTAGGATCGCCATTCAGATAAGGAACATGCTTCTTTTCATTTGATGTATGTTTCATCACTTGTTAGTCACCCTCCTTTCCACCTTTTTGTGCAAACAGAGATATACATTTCACGCTTGATCTTAGTTGAACTGCACAAATGATATCCAAATTATAGTTGAACATTCCACGAGATTCACGACCAACCTTGATGTTGCTCAATTTTATTGCAACTAATGAAGAAGAAGCTGCTAGCTCATGGGACATTGCTTCATTTTAGGTGAACTACACAAAAAGGTCCCATGAATTGAATCATCCATGTTGGTGACTGGTGTCATCCCTTCTACTATGGCGTTGACTGTAGATATGGTTTCGATCGCGAGGTATGTTCCTTTTTGGTCCGACCGTTTGCCAAAGATCCTACATGTTGACTCTGCTCTTGTGCTACTGATTTGGCACTGCCATGATAAAGCAGTAATGTTATTATTTTGCACCTTAATCTAGTGGCACTATTAATTTGAGGCAATGTTTTGGCACCACTAGTGCCACTGATTTTTTTATATATTGAAAGAGGGGGTTTCCTCCGATTTCATTAAAGAAACCCAACCATAGAGAACCATTATCCGATAACATCTCTATGTAAATGGGCAGTTATGCAGCTACTACTAGAACGGACTGAGTACTAGCAGGAGACAAATTCACCACATAAGCTAGGAAGGTAGGGAGACGCAGCACCAGCTCAACCAAGTTTGGATTACAACCCAAATGCTACCACAGAAACATCAGGGGGGAAGACAGGGAGTGAAAGAGCCAGCTTCAGCATCCCAGTCTAAGCAATCCCGTCCTCCATCCTTGCAACGCACAGTACACCTCACTTGCCACCTGCTCAACCCTAGTGCCACTGATAAAATGAAGTAATAATGTAGTTAAAATAGATCCAGTGTCCTCTCTATCATTTCATTTCCAATGTAGATAAAGAAAGTGCTTCTCTTTGTTAGTATATGTTTCATCAACTAGTCCCATTGTTAATGTTTAAGTGTTTCTGCAAACTGGGGTACTTAATTTTAGTTGATCTGCACAAAAATAGAGATTGGAATGTCTCAAGGCCCCTCCTTGTACTACCACTGTACACTGATGTTCATCACTGGCAGAAGGTGTATCGGGAAGAATTGGGTCGATTTCCAGTATGAGGCCTACCGTATGAGGCGTCGTAGGGCCCATCTCGCCCTCGCAGCATGGCATATTGTGATACTATCGCAATATTTTCTCATTAAGAAAATGAAGCTTCTTCTATTTATTAGTGTATGTTTCATCAACTAGTGCCACTATAATGTAATCACGGTTTTTCATTATCTGTGCAAACAGGGTTATTCAGCTCAATTTTGGTGGAACTGCACAAATGTACGGATGGAACCGGCATATATGCAGATTGCGAGGTGCCAATTAAAAATTACCGACACCATTCATGCTCCATCTAAGCATTGGTATCCACCACCAGTGGGATGGGTGGCGCTCTTTGTGGACGGATATTTCTCGGCAGTGAATCCTCTAATCAAATACTAGTAGCTTATATTGGCACTTTTCTAGGGAGTACTCTTTTCTGAAAGAAGCACCAATCTATTTTTCTTTATTTGTACACAGTGTCACAACTTTGTTTTTGGTCCAGAGCTACTTTTAGGGTGATTGGCGTAGTACTTAGAGACTGATTGTAAGCATGATTTCCATTAGCCGTCACACTGATTGTAAGCATGAGCGGATGGAAGATTAGGTTAGTGCGAAGCTTACCTTAAGCCCTACTGCTGCCGTTGAAACTAGGCGAGCGGCGAGGGAACTGTGGAGAACTACAGGGAAGCGACATCGCGCCTTCTGGCCTCCTCTTTAGGTGACAGAACGAATACTACTGTGGCTCCGACTGGCACTGCACCCTCACGAACGGCACACCATACTTGATCGATTCGTTATCCTCTGGATGCTTGACCTTCGACCTGTACGCCCACCACCTCTGCCTGACTTTCGCGTCGGGTGAATCTGTCTGCTCCATCGCCCAAAGGAGATACTCGATGACCTTGAAGGACTGCGGCGTGACTGCCTGCGGGGAGTACATCGCCGCCCTCATCGCCGCCGTCTCGCTCTTTCGCATACATTGCCACATGGCCCTCACCGTCCTCGAAATCTCCCACTCGTTGTCAAACCAAGTAAGGATCTCCTTCAACCTGGCTAACTTCGCCTGGTCGCCGCCGGCGATCTGCACGATTCGCTGCTGCATCCTCTCCATAGATGTTCTTCTGGGAGGTCCGGTGCTAGCTTTGGAAGATGGGAGGAGAGACGATGGTCTTGCAATGGAGAAGAGGGAGAGGCGAGACGGTGGTTTTGCAATGGAGAAGATGGAGAGGTGAGACGGTGGTTGTGGAATGGAGAAGAGGGAGAGGCGAGACGGTGGTTTTGGAATGGAGATGATGTAGAGGAGAGTGGTGGTTTTGCAATGGAGAAGAGGGAGAGGAGCATGCGGCAGCGATTTAGGATTGGACGAGAGGGCTAGCGCGCTGTGACTGGTTCAAAATAAAAATCAATTTACCCTTCAATTAAGAAAGAGACCCCACATTAACTAGTCTCCCTTCTATTCTAGGTCATATTTGACCATGATTTTCACAAATGAAATATATGTTATACATTGCAAAAAAATATAATTTGAAAGTTCATTCAGATACGAACCAAACGATACAATTTTTGATGACACGCATTCACATTTTTCTTGTCAAATACAGTACGTGGTCAAACTTTGACCCAAAATACGCAAAACAAAAAAAAATACTTCCAAGACCAGCGCCGCTCTTCTCCTCTTAAACCACCGCCGCTCCTCTTCTGTTCCAATCCAAATCCAGCGCCGCTCCTCTCCTCTTCCATTTCAAAACAACCACCGCTCCTCTCCTGTTCTAATCCAAAACCAGCACCGCTCCTCTACTCTTCCATTCAAAAACCACCGCTGGCGAGTGAAGGTGCTACAGAGAAGTAGATCGATGGAGGAGTACAACTGATACGTGTGTCTCGCAGGCGGTGACCCTGTGAAGCTAGCTAGGATGTTGGAGATACAATATTAGTTTGACAACCTGGAGCAATTAGCGACAATGGCGAAAGAGATGGCCAAATATCTGGAAAAGAGCGAAAAGGAGGCGATACACCGAGAGGGAGTTGCGCAGGAGTACATATAGCTGCTCCATTGTGCCATGGAGCAAACAGATTCACCGGATCCGATCGTGAGGCTGCGGTGGTGGGAGTATCAATCCAAGATGGAGCATCCACCCACGATTGAAGGATCGAGCATCTACACGTGTTTGTGAGGGTGCCGTGGCAGAGTGAGCCGGTGGAGTCTTCGTCGACCGAACCCAACTGCAAAAGGAGAAACACAATTGGCACGACGATGCTTCGCTGCCATCCTCTCCATCACCGTTCACCTCGTCCCACGGGGCGGCTGTCTGCCGCCGAGGAATAGGAGGGAACTCTCCCCCCAAATAGTCTGAGGAGGAGCTTAGGGTTGTCAGTATTTGCAGGTTGTGTTTTGTGTTTCAGATTTGAGAGTACTTTCAGATATGAATGTCTTTTGAATTCCAGATTTGCAGTATTGAGCATGAAGTATTTTACGAATTCTAGAGATCTATTTTTAGCACTTTAAAAAATGTAGTTTCATATAAAAGTGCAGACAATGTGATTCTCAGAGAAGAAACTACAAGTTTCAGTTTCAGATAAGAAACTGCAAGTTTCCGATGCAGAGCATTTATATTAACATGCCCTTTTCAAATAGGGATAACATCATGTTGGAAGTTTTATTCATGGTCGAAAATGGAACTACCAGCTAGTTAACATCATGCTGGTCAACATTCATGCATAGCACACCATCATTTGATGCACAGTCAATAAGATATGCTATTTCCAAAATGCCCACACAATGTTGAGTGTGTTGGAGGTGGTGTGCGTAGATGACAATGGGCACCCACATGTCAGAGGCAGAGGCAAAAATTTATGGATATTTTCACTGCATCAGGTGGAATCGAACCCGGGCGGAGCAGCGGTTGGGGAGTGGAACTTAACCACTGGGCTACTCTAGTACTTTCGCTAGAAATTAGGCACAACATCTACCAGTACTGTAGCACGTCTATGGCCCTACCAGGTCCATGGCCGTACGCAAGCAAGTGCCTCATTGAAAAAAAATACTTCCTCCTAATGCTATACTGACGTTGGGGGCACGGGTTTGTCAATGTAGTTACTAAAGGAGATAAATTTACAACGAAACTAGTCATCAGGGAGCTGGCATGTATCATTTATTATCAGTGGGCCAACAAGTATCAGCTAGGTTGTGGGCTGCCCAGTCTAGGCTTTCTTTTTTAACATGTGCAGCCCATGACATGCTGGTTTGTATTTGTTTGAGGTGCGTTATGCATCGACCAGCCTATGGCCCTCCCATCCTAGGTTTTATTTGTCTTAAACATCCGCAGCCCAACTTATGTATTTATTTGAAGAAAACGTAGAGGTCTGTTCTATTTTTCTATATAAGATAGGAACGCCAGGTCCAACTTATGTTTCCCTTCTAACTATATTATATATATTTATATTTTTTATATATTTTTATATATTATTTTTATGATCATCATATATTAAACAAATACTTACATGTATAATAAAAAAAATATCCCATGTATTATGAACTTATAAAAATAAATGTTTAACAATAAAATCCTGGTTTTTTTTTACTTAAGGTCAACAAAAATACAGGTGACTGTGTACAAAAGCTTGGTAAGATTTAAGGACCAATGTAAATACAGCACTTATTATTTAAATATATTTATAACAAAATGCTCAACCCCTGTTTATTTTTTGATAACATTGCTGCGCCCAACCCAACATTATAATTAGGACCAGCCCAGCAAAATCGTGTATTTCGAGAAAGTGCAAATGGGCTGTAATTTTTAGGAAAAATTAAATGGGCCGCATGGATGCTACATTATTTGTTCACCCAGGCCAGCAAATTCGTGTATTTCTAGAAAGTGCAAATGGGCTGTAGTTTTTTTACAAAAAAAATAAATGGGTTGCATGAACGCTACATTATTTGTTCACCCAGCGCAGCGAATCGACTGTAAATTCTAAAAAAAATGGGTTGAATATGTGCAACATTTTTGGAGGCTGAAATGTGGGCCAATAGATCGAAGCCAACGCAAGGCGTTGTCAACTTAGTCAACAAATGATTCTGACATCGATAGCCGTTGGATTTACATCCAACGGCCGGCATTCATCTTCAATCTCTTGTCTTATTCCTTCAGCGCCGCCCGGACCACCTGCTCCCGCCTCCGGCTACTAGCAGCTCTACTTAGCACGCTTCGCTGCGAAGCGCTGCCCCATCGCCGGCCAAGCCTTCCCTCCACCCCTTCACACCTCTTGTTATTCTCCACCGACTGCAGAACCATGCCGCACCAGAACCAGTTAACCCTCGTACACCTCTTCGTCTGCGACTCCACTACCGCGTCTTCCCACAACTGGCTCATTACCGTCCGGGGCCTCGCCATCGTCCACCGCCTTGGTGCACTCGGCCCAGCATGGTCAACGTGGTCAACAAACGAGAGTCATCGGAAGAGGACTGTACGTGGAGAGGCTGACAGTGGGGACGCACTAGGTTCATGGAAGCACGCATGCAACCGCCTCCTTATTATGCGAAAATAAAATTATTCCTCCCCCTGAAAGCTGGGACCCAGCACGTATATCTTTGCAAGGAAGGAAGTGCCTCCTTATGCCTGAACCTGACAGCTGGGACCCACCAACAACATCTTTGCATGCAAGAAAGTGCCTCCTTATTACGGGCAAAAAATATATGATTCCGCCCCTGACCGCTGGGACCCGCCAGCTATATATTCGCATGCAAGGAAGTGCCTCCTTGCCCTCCCTGACAACTGGGACCCACCCGGTCGAAGCGTACGTAGCGTTGTCTCTGTACATACCAGTCGACCGGTCTGTCTGCCATGATGAACAGTGGTCGAGTAAGGAGCGGTAGCAGTTCAGGTAGTACAGTCAAGACCGTGTACACATTCGTACAGCCAGATGCCAAAAAATACAGCCACGTACGTACATACAGGCGGGGTCTCGAACGCGTACTCGCGCATACGTACGGCCAGGGCTCGTGTACATGGACAGGAAACGGACGGCAGCAACGGCGTCCTGTTCATCGGAAGCCAACCGGCTGGGTCGGAACAGGGAAACTATGTCGTGTTCATCGGGAGGCAACGGAATGCGTCGTGTCCATCAAGAGGCGACAGAATACGTCGTGTTCATCGGGAGCCAACTGGCTTGGACAGAACAGCCGAAACTAGGTCTGGCGTACCGTAGAATGGAGGAAACGGGCCTTCAGTTCGACCGCGTACGGTCAAAACGGGGTCATGTTCATCAGGAAGGGTCTGGCGTACCGCAAAACGGATGAAACAGACTTGTGTTGGAGTTCCTACGGTCGAAACAGGGTCCTTGACTTATCCGTGCAACCACATTTGCCGGCATGGGACGGCCTTGACTTGGTCTGATCGCGTGCTCTTTTATCTATACCGCCAACTAGGGATGGTTATGCGTGCGCGCCACCCTGGCCCGGTAGGCGGCGATAACCTTGTGAGCCCAGTTGATTGTTTAACCCGGGAGTCCCCGTTTGGGACAGTTTAGTTTGACCACAATGGTGGCAGGTGTCATGAGGTGACACAGGGGCCACCCAGGGTAGGACTCCGGGGTAGGATGATTGCCGGTGGTACGGTGGAAGTGTCACGGCTTAGGCAGGTTTCGTTGGAGCAACCCTTGTCCACCCGAATGGGATCACGAGGTCAGGTTCTCTATGGTGTGGGTAAAGTGTGCAACCTCTGCAGAGTGTAAAATCTATTCGAATAGCCACGTCCACCGTATTGGACAGTCCATCCAGACCTCTCTAGGTGGTCAACCTTAACAAGGATAATAATGATGGAAGAACTTGTCTTATGCCCTGAAGTACTCAGTGGATCATGAATATACTGAGGGTTGTATGGCAACCCAGAAGAGAGTAAGCTGGATCTGGTTAAGAGTTGGATTGGACCATGAGAATGTTCGGAGTATGGAATATTTACTTGCCATGCTTTACTTTACTTTAGTATCACACTGGATACTCCTGTTATGACATGATAATTAATATTGCTAGCTAGTTATGCCATGCCATGATTATTTAATATTGCTCTAATAACAAATGCATGCTTGAATGCCATGGATTGCTTTGCTTGGTGTATATTTTAGTTTGGTTTGCTTGCGAGTACATTCAAAAGTACTCAGCGACCTTCAATGTGGCCAGGTTCACATAAGGATCCGTCGTCCATCATCAAGGAGCCAGAGCGTTCGCGGGCTAGGAGAGTAACCCATTCAGATCCCTGTGAATTGGAGCCCCACCAGGACGCTGCTGCCTTAGATAGAGCCTTTCCGCTGCCATCACCTCTGTAATATATCCCATGTATGACCTATATATCCATTAATAGAAATGCCCGTGTTCTTGATACTTGTAGTAAACGCGCATGCCAGAGTGATTTCCTGGGCTGGCGTGCGTGGCGACCGTCTAGCTACAGTGGTAATCAAGAAGGGCGCCACCACGGATGGTATCAGAGCCAGGTTGACTGTAAGTTACCCTAGCTAGACTCCATTGCCTATTGTTCAGTAGAAAGCCAGATGGAATTTAGCCATCTTTGCCAAGTAGGCATGACTACTATTGATCATAAGGCAACCCCATAGGTTTTTGGCTCCATCAGACCTCAACTCTCGTGGCCTTTGCCTTCAGTAAGAAATATTCGCACCAGGCAACGACCCAAGAGCCCTGAACCCCTAGGTAAACCAGATATCCTTACCCTTCTTGCTAGCCATCACATTTCTCTTCTTAACTCTAGTATCCTTTCGGAAACACCTATAAATTTCATCGTTTCCCCAACAACCTTAGGATCGTTGACTAAGCCATTTTGGATATGGTCGTGCGTCGAGTTTGATGTTCCCTAAGGAAGTAGTAGGAGCTTGACACCAGTGCTACCAGGAGCATTGTGTGGTTTTGCATCTAAATCCTTAGAGGTACATCGAGTGTGCTATAATATTTATACTAGTGGATCCTCGACCAGGTGTGTAAGGTCCGCAACATTTTGAGCTTTATTTGCTTTTTGGTTTTTTGCGGTTCTTGTTTCTTTTGTCGGTTCTGTTTCTTCGCTCCAACTGGATCCATCCGCAAGTGCCGTCAAGAAGACCAGCATACAACTTGGATAATACCCAATAATCCAAATTCAGCAAGAGCCAAGCCAAGCAACTGGCCAATATTCCGAATAGCAACACCGGATCTGTCAAAAATGAAGAATGGGTCAGAAACAGAATATGTGTGCAATAGACAAGGCCAGAACATACCTGAGAGAGTTTGCCTCAGAACGATCACATCTAAGAAGCAGTCAGATGAGTTAACAAGAATGAATATCAGTAAGGACAGATGATGCCGTCCTCGACACAAAGATTATTTCAGTCAGCGAGGTGAACCGGGTCTTTTCTCAATGGCCCAAGAATCATTTATTCCCCACTGAAGACATATTTCATGAATGTGAATGTGCCCAGAGCAACAACAAAACTCTGGTATGATGATGCAAATTGCAAAGCATATTCTGGAATTCACCGGTGCGTAAGCAAAATTTTCTGGGCACTGTGAACAAGGTTTGCAAGGAATATGGATGAGCTCACGGTTGCCCAGAATCACTGAGCTTCCAAGCATCCAGAATCAAGGAGCACCTAACATGATTGGAAACTCAGCTGAACCGAATGGAATTATCCGTCAATTGCTTACTATCAGCAACACCTAGTTTGAATACGAAGGGTATTCCGAATTGATTAACGACATGAAGTTTGCATCAATTCTGCAACCTTTACAGCAGCAATGATCAAACCCTTAGAAGGACAAGCGGTGTGCATGACAATAGAATATCTTCAAACAAGGTATGGCCTATATCAAGTTTTGGCTCTACTACGAGTAAATTTCAGATACTTCGGAAGGAAGCCAGAATCGGCTATAGATCCGACCGCGTACACAAGACTTCTGGTATAAGGAACCCAGCCATCCTCCGCAAGCTACCGAGAAGAGCTTAACCAGACTGCCAATCTTCTTCGGTACGCCACTTGGTGAGAAAATCTACTGGGATACGGCACTCCCATATTCCACAGCGTGCTACCACTGAAAACTTCGGGCATAAGGCAACTGACCTTCCGTAGCAAGACACATGACGAAAAACTTCTAGGATACGATACCAAGCCTTCTGCGGCACGCTACCCTGACAGAAGCTTTGAGCATAAGGAATTCAGCCTTCTTCAACACACTATCGTTCCTACAACAAGCTTGTCAGAAACAGGAACTACTCTGGACACACATTATCGGTGCAACAAACCCTGGGTCTATTGCCCAGACTATGCACAGGCACAGGGATGAGATTGAAGCACCAACCCAAGTCAGAATACAAGGGACTAAGAGATTCAAAGGACAAACATACAAATAGGAGGGACCAAGATCAAGCCAAAGAAGCAAGGCACCATCAGGAGAAGGGCCTCCTTTTCCGGGCAGGCGAGCTCAGCAAGGGGCGAGGCCACCTCCAGAAGACGACATCCAAGACGTCCCGGCAGGGCCTGCCGGGGCGCACGAAGGCAAAACCACATCACCAACTACTCCACCACGACCCATGTTGTTGATCAATGCGGTGTCGAACCGCGGAGTGACTAAGTGGCAGCCATTCACCACATGGTAGCCTCTCCCTACAGGAAACACCTGCAGATGAGACCCGTCCTACGACGTGTCAAGTGATCAGGCAGTGAGCTGGCGAGATAACCCGGCAAGCCTTGCCGGGCAACCAATGATGTGACGTTAAGCGGTGCATTTAATGCGCCCTGTCAGCCCACAGAGTTAGGTATGATAGCACTGTTTGCTATCTTATCAGTGCATAATGACTGTTTTGCCATTGTGGTGACCCCTTAATCTATAAAAGGAGGCCCATGGTGACCGTAGAGAGGGTTAGAAGGTTGGGTAACTCAGACCCCCATATGCGCGTAGCCACTATCGCCCTAAGGCAACCCTTGCTGGGCAAGTGTACTACGCTCCACCACCACCTTTCCACCATCAATCCACCAAAGCAGGAGTAGGGTTTTACACCTCACGGCGGCCGAAACATGGGTAAAAATGCCTGTGTGATCTCTGCCATGCTGCCACACGCTCGTCTGCTCTTTGTGCAATGCGACGCCCCCCTGCCGAACCAGCAAGGGGCCTCCTGGTCCCATAGCTGGCCGTGGTTTCCCGCGACATCTTTGGCGCACCAGGTAGGGGGACCGCTTGCGCGAACCTGAAGGCCTGTGTAGCGTGTCACCTTCATCACCATCAGCATCATCGAGGATGCCATCGACCATGGCGCCCATGAAGAAACTCGGTTCTTCGGCTCGTCCATCCACCTCGAAGGATCCGCCGCCCACGGCCTCTAATGCTGCGGGGGGTGCGGAGACACGCGAGGACGCGGACGCTGCTGGGGATGTTGTCGGAGCAGGCAGCACCGTCACCACTTCCCCCGTGGCCGACGCAGGAGCAGGAGACATCGGAGGAGAGCAGCAGAAGCAACATCCCGACGGGCACAGCCGCAGCAACGGCGCTCGGGCCGGGGCGAATCACCGCTCTCCGACCGCTCCCAGCACGGGTGCAGTCGCAGCGCGTGCACCTCCCCCGGGACGGGTCGACCAAGCCGCTGCACCCGACGGAGCCACTGGCCCTCGAGCGCCTTCGCCGCACCACCCTGCCATCCAGGTGGCCGCCCCCAGCAGCGGGGGCACAGTGCTGCCGCCACTGGCACCTTCAGGAGCCGAGCGACGGTGCGATCGACTTCATCATCACCCATGCCAAATACAGCCTCGGAGGCCATGGCGCGGGCTCAGCTGCTGTTGAGATTTCCGCCAGCGGCCGAGCAATTGGACGAATGGCGTACCACCATCAAAAGTCTGCTCGGTTTCGCCGAAGCTGGGGGCTCACGGCGAGCTGGCCCGCCACGGCCGCCCCAAGCGACAGCAACGGCTCATGCTGTTGACCGTACAGAAGGGTCCGTCCCCACGGTGCAGTCCCTGCCACGGCAGCTAGCGCGCGCAATAGAATTAAGACCCCGGCGACGTCTGAATGGCCTCTGCTGACCCTCGAGCGCGTCCAGGCCAAAGCTGAGGCCCCCGGCAAGGAAGCTCCCATGTGCGCTGACTACCGGGAAGCCGCTGCTACCGAGAAAGCCGGGAAAGGTGATGGGCCGTATTGCAAGATTCATCGGACCAAGGGCAACGTCCTTCAAGAGTGTTATCATGTTGAGCAACTTGTCAAAAGACAGAAACCAGAGTATGAGAAGCGTGACAAGGAAAAGGGTCAGAATGTTGCTAGCGGCAAGGGCCGAGGTGGTGAAGTAAATCTCCCCGGCAAACCCTTTCGGAACCAAGGAAAACCCGCCAGAGGTCGAGAGAAGGAAGCCTGTGGTGATGAGAGTGATGGAGGGGATGAAGAGGAAACCAGTGAGCAAGAGTTTCAAAAGGCCACCGACGCCCTGTGCATTGACGGGAGTGCATCTCTGCACACCTCTCACCGCCAACTCAAGCGGTGGGCGCGAGAAGTCAATGCCGTGGAGCCAGGGCCCGAGGCCCAGAAGTCGCTCAAGTGGTGCCGTACGCCCATCATCTTTGACGAGGAGGATCATCCTAGCCGTACCACTGCGGTAGGGTGTTTGCCATTGTTGGTCTCCCCAACAATCCACAACCTCAAGGTCACGAAGATGTTGGTGGACGGTGGTGCCTGGTTGAATCTGATTTCCCCAGTAGTTATCAGCAAGCTTCAGATAGCAGAGGAAGAGCTAGAGGTTACCAACACGTTTCAAGGAGTTAATCTCGGCCGGAGCCATCCTAAGGGAAAGATCACGTTGCCGGTAACGTTTGGGGGAGAACTGAACTACCGGACTGAGAGGATGGTGTTTGATGCGGTTGATCTCCCCCTGCCATACAATGGGATTCTTGGACGCCCGGCCCTGGCTAAGTTCATGGCAACATCTCACTATGCCTACAACACCTTGAAGATGCCTAGGCCACTGGGAGTCATCACCATCCCATCAGATGAGATGGATGCAATCATTTGTGTGGACAAGATGTACCGGGATGCGGTCACAGCAGAGGCAGCGGCAGCAGCAGCTCCCACTAAGGAAAGCAAAGGAAAGAAGAGGGATTGCAGGGTCTCCGGTAAAGAGTCCGGGAAGCGTGCCCCCATCAAGTGCACGACACCCATGCATTGACGATGTGCCTGAGTGTTCCAATGGCAAGAGATCCAAGGTCGCTGCACCCCAAGTGAAGAAGGTCCCGGCAGGGCTAGCTGGCTTTGATGGTACTTTCACTATCAGCGCCACCCTCGATGACAAATAGGAAAGCGCACTCGTTGTCTTCCTGCGGGCAAATATCGATGTGTTTGCCTGGCAACCATCTGATATCCCTGGTGTTCCCAAGGAGGTAATCGAGCACCACCTTGCTGTCTGCCCACATGCCCGACCTGTCAAGCAGAAAGTCCGGAAGCAGGCCTTGGAGAGGCAGCAATTCATTGCAGAAGATCAAGAGACTAGAGGCACCTGGATTGGTCAGAGAAGTACTACATCCCACGTGGTTGGCAAACCCAGTGGTAGTCCGGAAGGCTAACGGGAAGTGGAGGCTTTGCATAGATTTCATAGATCTCAACAAGGCTTGCCCGAAGGACCCGTTTCCCTTGCCGCATATCGATCAGATTGTGGATTCCACTTTAGGTTGTGATTTGCTCTCCTTTCTGGATGCGTATTCTGGGTATCACCAGATCTTCATGTCCAAGGAAGATGAAGAGAAGACGTCGTTCATCACTCCATGTGGTATGTACTATTTTGTCCGCAAGCCATTCGGATTAAAGAGTGTCGGGTTCACTTTTGCAAGGGCAGTCCAGATTGGTTTTGAGCCACAGTTGCACAGAAACATAGAAGCCTATATGGATGATATTGGGGTCAAGACCAAGGACAGGGCCACCCTGATTCAAGATTTGGAGGAGACGTTTGCTAATCTACGCGAATTCAATTTGAAGCTCAACCCGGAGAAGTGTGTATTTGGTGTTCCCTCCGGCAAGTTTCTTGGGTTCTTTGTATCACATCGCGGGATCGAAGCCAATCCCGACAAGATCATGGCTATCGAGCAGATCCAAGCACCAAAGACAGTTAAAGATGTGAGGCGTCTGACAGGGTGCGTTGCCGCGCTAAGCAGATTCATCTCCAAGTCTGCCGAGTGCGCCATACCGTTCTTCAAAATTTTGAAGAAGGCAGGACCCATGAAGTGGACCCCGGAAGCAGATGCAGCTTTGCAAGAGTTGAAGGCCTACTTGTCCTAATGCCTTCCTTGGTCACTGCCAAACCCCAGGAGCCATTGCTGCTGTACTTAGCGGCAACCAACCAAGTAGTTAGTGCAGCTTTGGAAGCATAGCGAGAAGTGGATGAAGCAGAGAGTGAGCAGAGACCAGCAGAGTCAGAAAAGCATTAGGACAGCAGTGAGCACGGCAATGAGAGCAACCCCAAGGACGCGGCAAGGAAGAAAGTGGTGCAGCGCCCAGTGTACTTCGTCAGATCTTTTTTACAGGGGGCTAGATTGAGGTACTCTGGCGTGCAAAAGTTGATTTTTGGTCTCATCATGGCCTCAAGGAAATTGCGCCACTACTTCCAAGCCCATGAGATCACGGTTGTCACTCATTTCCCGTTGCAACGGATACTCCGAAACCCTGAGGCTACCGGCAGAATAGTGGAGTGGGCTTTGGAGTTATCGAGTTTTGGTTTGAAGTTTGAAAGCACATTAACTATTCAGAGCAGAGCATTGGCAGAGTTTATTGCAGGATGGACGCCAACCCTTGATGAGGAAGTGACGGAGATAGCTATCCCCGACAAGGAATCGCCCCAAGAATGGATTATGTATTTTGATGGTGCTTTTTCCCTACAAGGTGCAGGAGCTGGCGTGCTTCTTGCTGCCCCCTCCGGGGAGCACTTGAGGTACGTCGTCGAAATGCATTTTGCCCGGGAAGAAGCAACCAACAATACAGCAGAATATGAAGGGCTCCTTGCCGGGCTCAGGATTGCAGCTGAATTGGGATTTAAGAAGCTGATCATTCGAGGAGATTCACATTTTGTGGTGAGCCAAGTTAACAAGGATTACCAAAGTCCATTAATGGAGGCATACATCGAGGAAGTGAGGAGATTGGAGGAGCACTTTGACGGATTGCAAACAGAGCACGTACCCCGTGCGGAAAACAGCATAGCTAATCATCTGTCAAAGTGTGTTGCGCAGAAGCTCCCTGTGGAACCAGGAACTTTTGTTCTCCATCTCACTCAGACCTCCGTATCCCCAGTAACAATGGCCCGGAAAAGGAGAAACTTGGGCTCCGGTAAGCCTCTCCCGGTAGAGCCGTCCGCTCCTGCAGAGACCCTGCCGGAAACAACTCCTCGCAGTCTGCCGGACCACACCCTCCAGCCGGGCCCATGGACTCAGCAAACGAGGCATGTGCTCCCGCAGCATAGGAGGTGCCGCTAGTCCTTGTTGTCGAGCCCCAGGCTCCAACTTGGGCAAGGCACATTGTCCACTTCCTCCAAACTGGAGAGCTTCCCGGCAACCAAGACGAAGCTGAAAAAGTAGCCCGGAGGGCCAGTATGTATCATTTTGTCGATGACACTCTGTACAGAAGGAGGCCCAGCGTTGTGCAATTAAAGTGTGTCTGCCGGGAAGAAGGAAAGAAACTGCTGGCTGAGATACACAAAGGCATGTGCGGCTTCCACATTGGATCAAGGGCACTAGATGGGAAAGCATTCCGGCAAGGATTCTATTGGCCCACAGCCCTGCAAGATGCGGTCGAGCTAGTCACCAAGTGTGAAGCCTGCTAGTTCTATTCCAAGAAAACCCACCTGCCTGCCCAAGCTCTTCAAACAATCCCTCTATCATGGCCATTTTCGGTCTGGGGGCTCGATATCCTCGGCCCCTTCCCCTGAGCAATCGGGGGCTTTGAGTTCTTGTTCGTTGCTATCGACAAGTTTACAAAGTAGCCGGAAGTGACTACCGTGAGAAAGGTGACTGCTCAGTCAGCTATCAAGTTCTTGAAAGAATTGGTGTGTCATTTTGGAGTTCCGGCAAGGATCATTACCGACAACGGCACCCAGTTCACGAGCCGCGCCTTCATGCAATATGTTCATGCCCTCGGATGCAAAATCTCATTTGCCTCTGTGGCACATCCCCGGAGCAATGGGCAAGCTAAGATGGCGAACGCTGAAGTGCTGCATGGACTCAAGACGAGAAGCTTTGATACGCTGCAGAAGCACGGCAGGCGGTGGATCGAGGAGCTGCCGGTAGTTCTCTGGTCCCTCAGAACGACACCAAACCGAGCTACCGGGTAGACTCCCTTCTCCCTGGTCTACAGGGCAGAAGCAGTTATCCCCACGGAACTCATTTATGGGTCGCCTCTAGTGCTTGCCTACAATGAAGTAGCACAGGATCAGCACCGGCATGACGCGGCTGTGCTACTCGAGGAGAACCGTCTCTAGGCTGCTACGCGTGCTGCACGCTATCAGCAAGCCCTATGTCGCTATCATAGCCGCAGGGTTCACGCCCGGTGTTATGAGGAAGGTGACCTTGTCCTTAGGCGCGTTCAGTCTGCCAAGGGTACAAACAAGTTGTCACCGAAGTGGGAAGGCCCTTACCGGGTAGTATGTGTCACCAGACCTGGCGCTGTCCGTCTGGAGACCGGATATAGCATTCAGTTGCAATACTCATGGAATATTGAGCATCTCCACAAGTTCTACCTGTAAGGCGCGGCTGTCGGGCCCTGCCCGGCAGCCAACCTTTTGTACAGGCCTTGCCTCAGCTGCTTGTAACCCCTTGTACAAAGCCAGGGCGATGACCCTGTGCAAGAGAAAATAAAGAAGCGCTGTGGGGGGCCCCCGACCAAGATTGCATGCATGTATGAGCATTCCAAGATCACTGCATAAGCATTTCATGAGCATTTGCATATGCATATAGATAGGATCGCATCCTGCATTCATTCTCATCCGCATGAAGCTGCAGGTCCTGCCGTGAACATGGCTCTGACGAGGAGTTGAGAAGATGGCCCAGCACTGCGATCCCCGGCAAACCAAACAGATAAGTTCTACCTCCTGTCCATTAGTGTTCTGTAAGTTATAACTTGTGCATAAGAAAACCCCACCACTCTTTTGAGACTTAGGTGCTCCCATCCCTGACTCGAACGTTGCTTCGGACAGGATGGTCATAGTGGCCTTTGGTAAAAACAAGTTGGTGGGGGGCTGGCCCCCTTGCCTGTTGCCCGGTAGACACAGCTCTCCGGTAGACAGAAAAGGTGCCGGCAGGATAGCCTGTCGGGGAAAACTTGTTTATTTACACTAAAGAGGCATCTCACCCCTGCATGGACATATACATGCACGGGTTCCCGGCAAGGTTCATCTTTTCCATTAATATGCTGATACAAGTACAAGCATTACAGAACACAAACATGGACTCGAGAGATTACATTATTTGAATTAAAATTTGGCAATTGCCTACAAGTTTAAGATTGAAAAAGGATAGGTGCTCCATAAACTCCTCTCCCTGTCCCTCTTATCCCAGGTAGTGCGGTGGGAAGAGAAGAGGGTGGGTGACGCGCCGGCGCAACGCCACCCCGATCCCCATCAGGAGCTGTCGGACACAGCCTGACAAGATCGGGAGTGGCGAGGCTGCGAAGGAGGAAGACGGCTGGAGCGCCCTGGCAGCCCCAGGATCACCGCTTCCAGGACCGAGCGGGGGGCTCCAGCACAGGCACCGATAGGGGAGAACGCCGG
Organism: Thinopyrum elongatum; assembly: GCA_011799875.1. Classification (NCBI taxonomy): domain Eukaryota; kingdom Viridiplantae; phylum Streptophyta; class Magnoliopsida; order Poales; family Poaceae; genus Thinopyrum; species Thinopyrum elongatum. The sequence continues at coordinate 55,061,487 of CM022299.1, read as the reverse complement.
GGCCTAGCCAGAAGACCCCCAGGGGAAGCGGAAGCGCCAGAGGGGCAAGCCTTTCCCCGGCGGCCAGGGAAAACGGTGATGAAGGCGCCGGGGAAAGGGGGGGGAGAGCCAGACAGACGGGCAGCGGGTCGCCAGTATGAGACGAACGCGTTGATGAAGTCGTGCTCCTACTGGACGGCCTGCCTCCCGTCTTCTCCTTCTCCCCTGGCTTTGTCTTCATCAACACCATTCCGGGGTAAGGTCAGGACTCCAGCCCGGCGCCTTCCCCGGGGAGACGGCGAGCGGCCAGGACGACCAGGTGGCTTGAGGCGCACCGCTCCCCGCCTTGGAGGGCAGCAAGGCGCGCCTCTCATCAACATCAGCCCCAACACCTCTGGGGGGCGGTGTTGGGATTACCAATGATCTCCAGCCCCGCCTCCCAGCCGAGCCTCGAAGGAACCAAGAGGTTCGCCACAGCAAGGACCAGGCTCACTCCCCGAGCGCCTTCACCGGCATTTGGCGACGCTAGCCCCAACCAAGAGCCTAGGGGCTGGCCCCAGGCTCTCCTCTTCAGCATAACCACCAGAGGTAGAAAGCGGAGGAGAAGAAGAATGCGAGGGTGGGTGACTTCACCCTCCTCCACCCCTCCATTTTATAAGTGGATCGGGGAGGGAGCCGCTCCCTCAACAGGCGGCCACCGTCCTCCTCCGCCAACTCAAGACGACCGGGCCCTCGCCTTCACGCTCTCCCACGCCACGCGCCTTCGTTACCTACCCTGCGCGATGCATGCAGCATACGTGGCTAAGGAAAAGGGCGTGGTGGGAAGAGTGAATTGGCGGTTTCTCCCCCGTGCATTAAAGTCATTCATGGGCCATCACTGGAGCGGCCCCACCACCATTGGCCTTACACGATGCACGGAGAAACCGGAAACTGGACCGGAATCAAGGCTAATGAAGAAGCAAAGAAGACCTCAAGAGACCAGCCTCTTCAGCGACCCCTCCTGTGCACTTATTAGGCCCTACCCCGACGACGCTCGGCAGCGTGTTCGGGGAAGGCCCGTGGGCTTCTGTCGGTGCAACAAACCCTGGGTCTGTTGCCCAGACTGTGCACAGGCACGTGGACGAGATTGAAGCACCAACCCAAGTTAGAATACAAGAGACTAAGAGATTCAAAGGACTAACATACAAATCAGAGGGACCAAGATCAAGCCAAAGCAGCAAGGCACCATCAGGAGAAGGGCCTCCTTTGCCGGGGAGGCAAGCTCGGCAAGGGGCGAGGCCACCTCCGGAAGACGACGTCCAAGACGTCCCGGCAGGGCCTGCCGGGGCGCACGAAGGCAAAACGACCTCACCAACTACTCCACCACGACCAATGTCGTTGATCAATGCGGTGTCGAACCGCGGAGTGACTAAGTGGCAGCCATTCACCACATGGCAGCCTCTCCCTACAGGAAACACCTGTAGATGACACCCGTCCTGCTACGTGTCAAGTGAGCATGTGTGGAGCTGGCGAGATAGCCCGGCAAGCCTTGCCGGGCAACCAACGATGTGACGTTAAGCGGTGCATTTAATGCACCCTGTCAGCCCGCAGAGTTAGGTATGATAGTGTTGTTTGCTATCTTAACAGTGCATAATGACTATTTTGCCATTGTGGTGACCCCTTAATCTATAAAAGGAGGCCCGTGGCGACCGTAGAGAGGGTTAGAAGGTTGGGTAACTCACACCCCCATACGCGCGTAGCCACTGTCGCCCTGAGGCAACCCTTGCCAGGCAAGTGTACTACGCTCCACCACCACCTTTCCACCATCAATCCACCAAAGCAGGAGTAGGGTTTTACGCCTCACAGCGGCCGGAACATGGGTAAAAATGCCTGTGTGATCTCTGCCATGCTGCCACACACTCGTCTGCTCTTTGTGCAATGCGACACCCCGCTGCCGAACCAGCAAGGGGCCTCCTGGTCCCATAGGTGGCCGTGGTTTCCCGCGACACACATCCGCCTCAGAACTCAATGGTTATGAAAGGATTTATCCTACACTTGCATATGTTGTGAGCATGCAGTCCAGGGGATCAGTTCATGCGAGCCACTCATATGTGGGAATGACTGTGTTCAGGAAAGAATTGGCCCCATGTTGAAAGGAAGGATATGAGCACAGCAACCCCTATGAGATATGCAAGAGTAAGTTGAGAGAACAAGCCCGACAAACTGGGAAAACAATCAATAAGCCGTGTTGGTAGGACATGACAAGTCCATCAAAGGGATCCTCAAGAACAAAGAAGTTGTGAACAAACAACCTCCGTGATGGTCAGCAAGAGACAGATTCACGGACAGAGTGGTATTACCGATCCTTGTCAAACTCTTGCATATACGGCCACAACAATGCACTACCTGCGGTTACAAGTGAGCTTGCCACACTCATTGTGAATATGGGCCATCAACCAAGTTAAGAGGCTATACTTCAAAAGATACACCAGATGATAGCGATACTATGTTAAGCTCGGTAGTCATAGCAAGGACTACAGAAGCTATATATGATAGAACCATTTCCACGAGCAACAGAGTTTGAAAGCAGACATTCAGATAGAATGGCTCAAAGCACGTCAGCACCAATAGCTTATAAACATCAGGACATCATTGGAATAAGAGATTACTATGTATGATTACTTTGTGATCATGCCTGACATTTCAGTTAGGTATATAGCAGCAATAGCTCGGTCATGCTGTTCCTTGAATTGTGGATCACCTAAGGACCAAGTCAGAATGACGAAGACAAAAGGAAATGTCAGTACGGAACACGCAGCGAGACTGAGTATTCTGACACACAAAAAAGTCACCCTAACGACTCGAGGCCATCTGAGCACGTGAGCCTGGTACCAGGAAAAGGATGTCTTGCCCATGTCAGACACGGTGCGAAGCATCGCAATAAAACCAAAGCAGTTACTTCCAGGCCAAGGAAACCGAGCTTTCTATTGGTATTACCTGCTACCTCACCCAGCAACACCACTGCCAGGACAAAAGGTACACCTGACAGGAAAGAGAAGGATTCAAGGAAGTTGTGTGCAAAAGACAACACATGGTCCATCAGAAAAGGCAGTTAAAAGGTCAGTGAACCAACGAAGACAAGATCGCTGATGGATCCAGGTCGCACATAGGTAAGTGCCCCTTCACCGAGAGGTAAGCCCGGAAATCTCAAGGCAGAGATTTTCTTAAGGGGGGTAGGTTTGTAACACCCTGGTTTTCGTTCCTGTTATTTTTCCTTTGTGGGATTTGACTCCTGTCTTTTTTCTCGGTGTTATTGGATTTTCTCTCGCTCTTCGGTATATGAAGATGGTCATATAGCCTTGCCTTTTCTATCCAGTCAGAGATTCTCTCCAGACCAACCTTGCCACCCAAGATATATTCTCAGGGTTTTGCCATCGAAACCCTACCTTTCGAGTTACCGGAAGGGAAACCCTGATCTCTTCCGTTACAAAGGAACCCCAACTTCCTTTGATCTTTTGTCTCCAAAACTTTTTCCAGTGATCATCCTATCTTAGTAAACCCAGGATATGCAAAAATATTGCCAAGTAATTTGCAATATTTTTCATTTATAATTAATTCCTTTTTCTGCCAGTTAAAAGAATTAAATCCAGGAAAATACCTATCCATCTCCAAAGTTCATGAAAACTTGTGGAGATATTCTTTGTGATCATATTGAGCTCCCATAAAAATATTGGCCATAATTAAATAAGGGAAATTACATTTTCCTATTTAATGCCAATATTGCATTTTGGGCACTTTCTAAAGGAACTACCATTTTGGTAGCCAGGAAAAATCCCAAATAAATTGTGGATCTTATCCTATCCATATATTCACCATTTCCATCAGAAACCAAGCTCCATAGTTCAAAGATTGAGCACATCATCCATTTGCAAATACTGTGCAGATTTTCAATTTGCAAAGGAAGTGCTTGAACCCTTGATTCATTTGAGCTGAAATTTTTCATGGTGATTAACATTGACAAATAACACATGGAAAACAAAAACCAGCTCAATTCATCTAGCCATGCTCCCACAGTAATTTTCCTAAGTTTCTATCCATTTCAAAGCTCTGTGAAGGAAGTACCATTGTGGCATTTCCAAATGAGCTAAAATTTTACCAGCACCTCCATAATTCCAAATAATTTCTCTCCACAAAAATTCAGCTCATTTCATCAAGCCATCTGAGCACAGCTTCAAGATCCCTTTTCTGGACCAATTTTTTGTTTGTGTAGGAAGTATATGCTAACCTGTCCCAAATGACTTGAAATTCTACCACAGTCTACACCTTCCTACTACATTCCATTTTGGAAACATCTTGGCTCTATTTACCCAACCATTTCACCTCAGATACTCCTCCAAAATTCTATCCAGAAGATGTTCTGGATCGTTCTGATCAACCTAGATCCCTTCCAACCCATCCAGTGGCTAACCCTATCTAATTGAGCAGTGAACAACCTGTTGGACAAGGCCTGACAAGCAGACGTGGGCCGGAGCGTGCGGTGCGCGAGGTGACCACGTAGCGGGCGTGTAGAAACGGCGCTCTGCGCCTCTGTCGTCTCCGTGCCGTCGCCTCCGGCCAGACTCCGCTTGTTGGAGCATGTCCAATGGCTCCGCGGATTCCACATGCCCCTCTCCCAACCATTCTCCACTCCTCTCCCTTCTTCACCACGCCACGGCAAGCCTCGACGGAGTTCTATACCGTCTGTGACAGCCATCATTTTCCCTCTCCCGTTGGCTTCTTCCTTCCTGAGTCGTCCCCTCCCCCTGTTGCTCGTCAGGTAGGCAGCGCCGCGACACCCGCAAGGCTCCAGCCACGTCGCCCGCAACCTCCAGAACACCGGCCAGAATGGCGGGCGGCCATGCTTATCCACTGCCTCGGCTGGGCTATATATAGCGGAGCCCTGAGCCCCTCAAGCACATCAGCAACCCCCTCTTCCCCTCCTAGCTCCACCCGACCTCTAAACCGAGCTCGAGGAGCTCTCTGACCCCTCCCATGGCCGAAGCTTTGCCGCTGCCCACCTCTCAAATTCCCATGCCTCAGTCATCCCCGACTCCATTCGAGCTCACTTCTGGGCTCCCCAGCCACCGTAGACCATCCCCACCACCTTTCCCAGCCTCCACGGCCACCGGAACCCCGCCGTCACTTCGAAGCCGCCGCCTTCGGCCGTCGTTGCCACGACCAACTCCGGCCATCCCCGGCGCCCTCTCTGCCACCTACGGCCACAGAGTTGGGTGGCGCATCCATCTCCGGCTGCGCCCCAGCCCGCCGCGGCCTCCAGTCACCAGCGTCGGCGAGGCCGAGCCCCTGCTGCTCTCTATCGAGGAGGAGGAAGAAGGAGATGAAGGGAGGCGAGAGAAGGAGCACGAGGCCCACCTGTCGGCGGTTGTGGGCCGGCCAGCGTGGATAAGTGGTGATGCCCAGGCCACAAATACGTCTTCACCACTGGAAGACATATTCTCTCCAAATGCACGACCAGCCACACTGTCAAGGACCCGGTTGTGAATATTTCTTTTACAGAAAGGTCCGTGGCAGACAAACCTTTATATCATTTTGCCCGTAGCTCTGATTCAGTTGAATCCAACGCCCACATCTTCGTTTCGTTGAGCCCATTCCGATGGATTCATTTTCATAATGTCTACACATTCTGAAAATGACCATTTTCCCCTTGCTTCTAAAGAGCCCCCTCCGAGAGAGAACCGTTCCAGTATATCGTTCCGCGGCTTCATCACACTTCTTCCCGGAGTATTTCTTCGACCCCAGGCAAGCCGACCATCTGATATATGCCCTAAAGCATTGCTCTGTGTTATTCCTGCATGTTTAAATTAATATGCTGATGCTTGTGTGCGTAGTAGTGAGCTATATGGGACGCCAATGAACCCTTGTCTGCCTTTCTTTGGTAACGGCACCACGCCTGTGTTCTAAGCTATTTCCGGTCGTCCGGGGTGGATGCCGATTTTATATTTCTCTTGTCAGCAACTGGCCCGTGTTCTGAGCTGCTTTTCGGCCGTCGCGGGCAGCTATTGAATTTCTTTCCGTAGCAGTGCCCCTATGCTCTGAGCTGTTTCTCGGCCGTCTTAGGGAATTGCTACATTCTTCTTATCGACACCATCTCATGCTATGAGCTGCTTTTCAACCGTCTTGAGTCGGGGTTGAGTTATTCCGGTATTGTCCTAGATCTGAGTTATAAAGACCGTTCTGGCGGCTACTGGTTTATTTGCCAGTTTCATACAAGGGTTCAGATGGTCGTTACCCTACAGCTGCAACTTGTAAAGTAATAAGCCTGCCATTTAAATACTGATTCACTAATGACTTGTAGTTATATTATATGGAGATAGGTTGTTATGATCAAGCATAGCGAATGCCATGTTAAGTTATTCATGATAAACAAGCATGCTTGCTAAATACTGGCTAAAGCTAAACCTAGTCGGTTGATCCAGAGTCACCTGTCCAGAGTTATCCATGCAACCACATTTACCAGTACAGAACGGCCTTGAATTGGTCTGATCGCGTGCTCTTTTATCGGTACCTCCAACTAGGGAAGGTTATGCGTGCGCGGCACCCTGGCGCGATAGGCGGCGATAACCTTGTGAGCCCAGTTGATTGTTTAACCCGGGAGTCCCCGTTTGGGACAATTTAGTTTGGCCACGATGGTGGCAGGTGTCATGAGGTGACATAGGGGCCACCCAGGGCAGGACTCCGAGGGAGGATGATTGCCGGTGGTACGGTGGAAGAGTCACGGGTTAGGCAGGTTTCGTTGGAGCAACCCTCGTCCACCCGAATGGGATCACGAGGTCAGGTGCTCCATGGTGTGGGTAAAGTGCGCAACCTCTACAGAGTGTAAAATCTATTCGAATAGCCATGTCCGTGGTATTGGACAGTCCGTCCAGACCTCTCTAGGTGGTCAACCATAACAAAGATAATTATGGTGGAAGAACTTGTCATATGCCCTGAAGTACTCAGTGGATCATGAATATTCTGAGGGTTGTATGGAAACCCAGAAGAGAGTAAGCTGGATCTGGTTAAGAGTTGGATTGGACCATGAGAATGTTCGGAGTATGGATTATTTACTTGCCATGCTTTACTTTACTTTAGTATCACACTGGATACTCCTGTTATGACATGATAATTAATATTGCTAGCTAGTTATGCCATGCCATGATTATTTAATATTTCTCTAATAACAAATGCATGCTTGAATGCCATGGATTGCTTTGCTTGGTGTATATGTTAGTTTGGTTTGCTTGCGAGTACATTCAAAAGTACTCAGCGGCCTTCAATGTGGCCAAGTTCACATAAGGATCCATCGTCTGTCATCGAGGAGCCAGAGCGTTAGCGGGCTAGGAGAGTAACCCAGTCAGATCCCTGTGGATTGGAGCTGCACCAGGACCTTGCTGCCTTAGATAGAGCCTTTCTGCTGCCATCACCTCTGTAATATATCCCATGTAATACCTATACATCCATTAATAGAAATGCCTGTGTTCTTGATACTTGTTGTAAACACACATCCGAGAGTGATTTCCTGGGCTGGCGTGCGTGGCGACCGTCTGGCTACAGTGGTAATCAGGCGGGGCGCCACAACAGATTTTTCCATCACCCAATCAAATGGCTGATTCACAGGAAGAGTAGTTTAATGTACAAACATTATCGACAAATGGAAATGTAATGAAGAAAAGGATGGGCAAGATATCATTCAAATATATGATGCCAGGTTAAACAGGATGGCATTGCATATTTCACATATATTATGGCTGGCAAAAAGAGATGAGACTGCATAATTCCCATATATGATATAGAAACTAAACAGGTGGCATTATAGAACATGTCTAAACTAAGCAGATGACATATATGATGTCGAAAGTAGGCACTACAAGGCAACATATGCATGATATGACCAACATCATCATGCCAAGTTAGAGCAAACATCTTGGGGGGGTAAAGAGGAGTGGTCAGTTGCGTCTGAATCCGCCTCAGAACAGATATCTTCCTCTGGATTACAATCTGGAGAGGGGGGAGGGTTTGCCATTGAACCGTCTAGCGTGCCAGAGTGATTTCCTGGGCTGGCGTGCATGGCGACCATCTGGCTACAGTGGTAATTAGGCGGGGCGCCACACTAGATTTTTCCATCACCCAATCAAATGGCTGATTCACAGGAAGAGTAGTTTAATGTACAAACATTGTCAACAAATGGAAATGTAATGAAGAAAAGGATGGGCAAGATATCATTCAAATATATGATGCCTGGTTAAACAGGATGGCATTGCATATTTCACATATATTATGGCTGGCTAAAAGAGATGAGACTGCATAATTCCCATATATGATATAGAAACTAAATAGGTGGCATTATAGAACATGTCTAAACTAAGCAGATGACATATATGATGTCGAAAGTAGGCACTACAAGGCAACATATGCATGATATGACCAACATCATCATGCCAAGTTAGAGCAAACACCTTGGGGGGTAAACAGGAGTGGTCAGCTGCGTCTGAATCCGCCTCAGAACAGATATCTTCCTCTGGATTACAATCTGGAGAGGGGGGAGGGTTTGCCATTGAACCCACCATGGAGCGATGTCTGCATGATATTGTATTGCCGCGATAAACTCTTCTCTTTTTCTCTACATGTTCAGCATGACTGTGTACAATATCTGACATGCATACGAAAAAATATAGTGAGATTATGTAAGGAGAGCATGCAAAAATCTAGAATGATGGTAACAACCAGTGGATGGATCCAAAAATAATGGTAGCAGGCTGATGACAACTTTAATTTAATAAAAAGATAGATGATGATTGCTTTACTATTTGTTTCCCACCCAAGATGAACAACATAGGCATACCCTAGGTGAACCAGATAATAGACAGAGATACTATTCATTGCTGCCTCGATATGTGCCCCAAAAGTAATTTTAAAACACAAGTTTGAACATTAATTTGGACCTGACTTGGAGTCTAAGAGGTGAACAGGATGATAAAGTATCTAAGCAATGCATAACATAAGCAGAAACATAAGAGTGCGACTTCTCTTGTGGACCCGTGTACTCCTCAGGTTCATCTGCTGAGTCGATGATGGTGATGCAGTTGTGGTGGGTGCCGGCGGCAGGGAAGGAGATCTGAGGTGTTGAAAGATGGTCAGGAGTCGTGATGTCTGGTTTGGTGGACGCTTCTGTTGATGGAGCAGCTTAGGTGAGGTGGACGACATTGCGGCAGGAGCAGGACTAACCACACAAAGTTTTCTTCGACACCTACCTGTAACTGAAGTAATTCTGTAAGGGCTCCTTTGGCTTGCAGGATTCTAAAAATGCAGGGATAGGAAAAACACTGGAATAGGATAGGAATGCACATGGGAAACAGAGCATTTGTAAACACAAGATTTCTGTCAACTTGGGTGTTTGGTTCACAGGAATTGGAAGAGCAGAGGAATGCAAAGAAACATGGCCAAATTAAAGTGAAACCATATGAAAGCATGTACAGTTAGAATGTTATTCTGCCTGTAATGCACTTGGTCTTGTTTTCATGCATAGGATTTTGAAGAGTTGGTCCAGGTGGATGTTTTGCTCCATTCCTTTCAACAAAGTGCATGAATAATTGAATAGTAGAGTGCCATAGGAAAATTTCCTATTGCTATGTTATTCCTTCACTTTTTACTTTGAACCAAAATAACCCTTATGGATCGACATGAATGTAGAGTAATAAGTGATGCGACAAGTGTACAACCTCTTTGCCGTAGTCGTGTCGACCTTAGCATCATTGGGTTAGTCGCTGAAGAAGTTGCGGTAGAGGTGGCTGTCGGAGGTGTGGAGGAAGATCTGAGGAATCTGTAGACGGCGTCCAGGGCACTACTCTGTTGTGATGGATGGTTCCGTCGTTGGAGCAGCTCCAGCGAGCCGTAAGACGTCGAGGCTGAAGCAGTACAAGACATACGTCGTTAATCTCAAGTGGGATTCTAAGAGCATCTCCAATAGATGATGTAAAATACATTACCAAAAAGTGATAGATGTAAAATTTACATCACCAAAAAACACCTGACTACAACAGATGAGGTAAGAACTGTTGACTCTGAACTTAACTGTCGAAACTAAAATTTACTGTGGAATCTGAATGTTACTATCAAAACTGAACGCACTGGTAGCAGAGAGGCACTTCACATGTAGTTTAGGCCGCTCGAGCACTAGTAGTAGAGAAACAGTGATCTCAATCAGCTGGTAATTGACAGAGAACACAGGAGCAGATAGCAGCCGAAGCAGTAGCGCCTGGAGCAGCACCGCGAACTAGACCCAGAGTAGCAACTCGTGCAACTGCAGCAGCCTATGTACTAGCATCAGCAGCGTGAGCGAAAGCAAGAGCAGAGTAGTAGCACGAGCGAGGGGGAGAGCAGAGCAGCAGCGCGACCGAGTAAGAGACGGAGCAGCAGCAGTGCGAGTGAGCAAGAGCCAGAGTAGCAGCAGCAGCATGAGCGAGAGCCAGAGCAGTAGCAGCAACACGAGCGAGCGAGCGAGAGCCGGAGCAGCAGGTAGCCGCGCCATGGTGGTGCGGGATGGAGCACCGTCGGTGCCGGGAGGTCGAGTTAAGATGAAGGTGCGATGCGATGAGTGTATAACCTCTTTGGTGGCGCCGAGTAGGCCTCGACTTTGTCCGAGGAGACGGTGAGGATGCTGCGGTCCCGGTGGAGTAGGTGAAGGCGGTGCTGTGGGGATGGATTAGCCGCGATAGACGAGGTGATTATCGGAGCAGCTCCTTGGAGGTGGAGGACGGGGCGGTTGAACCGGTGGGACGATGAGATCGATGAGGGATCCTCATCCGGGGAGGTGGATGAGGGACATCGGGCTGTTGCGGTGGACGACGTCGTCGGGGAAGAGGCTCTAGCTTTGCAGCGGTGGGGTGGCAGACGGAGGAGGGTGGGGTTTCGCGGCTAGAGCAGAGAGGTTATGTCGGCCTGGGATTTCGAATGGTGAAAAGGAGGTGATGGGTGGGGGGTACCATGACTTAGGGCGCGCTTGTCCAAAATGTAGGGTGTGTTACAAAAGTACCCCCACCGATTTGAACTAGCGGCCCTTTCGGCTCAGGGCTAGAAGGGGGATTTCGCATGTCGGGATTTGGCAGCTGGAGGGTGTTTTCGCGCGCGTTGTAATTTTGGGATAGCAAGGCGCGGGTTGTTAAGGCGCGAGTTTTGGGAGCACGATATTTGAATTTTCGGGATATAACAAGGCGCAGGTTGAATTTTAGGGACAAGCCTAACGTGTAATATTGTACGTACCAAATCAATTCGCACTTCTCTCTACGAAAAAACGAAAAAAAATAAAACTATTTGCACCACACAAAGAGAGAGTCTTGTCCCGTTTAAGTGTACAAATGCTATTCAAAGCTATGAATCCATGTTATGTCCAATTTAATATTTTCGCTGGCTGTATAATGCAAGTAACCTACTCATACCAATATTTTAGTGCATTCCAAATGTCTATACTACCGCTGCAATTCGAACTAAATTTGAATTCGTTTCCCTATTTGAATAAGAATCTACAATCATGATTGTTGCCAACTTAAACCATCATTCATGTATTATCTTAACAACACACCACATGATTACTATAGAGATAGATACGAACTATGTGTACTATATGAACTCGAATTCAAAATTTTGAATACACTTGATGTTGATTCCAAATAATAGTACATTTGATGTACAAACTACATCTTCATAATCTAAACCATGTTCCATACGTACACCGTGTTTATCACACAAAGTATAGTGCCCCGCCCCCTACATTATGACAAGTATTTAGCCCTGAGCTGCAAAAGCCACACATTATCACAAATTATAATCAATGTTCTATATATTATATGTAGTATAACTTGTTCATAACCACACCATGCGTATCACCATTATATATATTCATTCATGCATGCGTCGGTTTAAAACACTATGATATCTTCTTCAAATATCCGAATCCTCTTTTTTATAATGAATTATGATCTCTGTTCGTCTTTTACACCCACACAATCCTCTTCTCTTTGTAGCTAGCGCTAACTTTCTATCGTGCATGCACACACCCGCGCCCCTCTCACCCTCCCTCGGCGTCCTCTCCATCGCGCACATTCGTTATTTCTCTTTAGGTCGTTCACCCACGGTGTGTGTAGGCCCCCCGGCTCCTTCTTTCCGGCACACACCGGTCGATATACCTCTCTAGCCAAGTGTGCCTACCACAAACACACACTTTCCCTTTTCTCTTCTCACCGTCCATGCCGCCCTATGTCCAATACGTTTCCACGCAGGTGCACACTCCCGCCCCTCTTTTCATCGACCTCATACTCGCACACTCCTCCCCCCTCGACATAGTAGGCCTCTCGCACCACCTCCTAGCCACACCCCTCTCCCCTGTCCGTCTCTCTGGACCTTATTTGCTTCTAGCACATGCATGCATGTATACCTACCGATCTCCCTGCATATAACTAGGTTGACTATAATTCTTTTTCCCCATGCACTGATCGACGTACCTCACTAGTTATGTCTTTCCCTTTCTCCGACACACGACGATTGATCTTCCTATGTAGTTACATCTGCTTACCACAACCATATCGTCCACCATCATCATCCTTGCATACCTCCCGACCCGTCTCTCACACGCACGTGCATACACAGGCAGACATCCCCTCTCTTATTGATATTGCACTCGTACCCTCCGTTTGTCTAGTAGGCCTCTCCCACCATTTGTGAGAAGCAACTTGTGACGCCCCGAGACCGATGCGCCAGATGTCTTCCGTTTATTCGCCGTCATTGCCATGACATTCGGTTACATGTTGCACTTTGCCATGTCATCATGTACATTTCATCTGCATGTTTTTTCAAAACTTGCATCCGTCCGGGTCTCCCAGTTCTTTCTGTTGTCCATTCTGAGCCCAACCACACTCGCACGCGCCCGCGGCACCTCCGAAATATTATTTTATAAGTGGGATAAAAATGATCTCGGAATGGGGTGAAAGTTGGTGTGCGGTCTTATTATACTGTAGGTAGACCACCTGCCAAATTTCGTCACATTCGGAGTCCGTTTGATAGCCCAACCGTTAAACATATAGCGGCATTATAGCCGGTCAAACGTCGGACGTTTTCGGTATCCAGAAACTATTGCCGGGCTGCATTTCTCTTGTCTTCTGTCAGCCCAACCCTCCTACATAGCCCACCTAGCCCAACTACCAACCCTCCATGCTCTGGACCAACCGATGACGATCGAACGGCTCCGAAATGGAGCAAAACCCCCTAACCCTAACCCCCTTACCCTATATAAACACCTCCCCCTTCCAAATCTGGCAGCCTAGCCTTCCCCTACCTCTAGCCTCCCTCTTCCTCGATTTCCGCATCGAGCCCCTCCTCCTCTGCCACTTGGCGCCGTCCCAGGCACCAGCCGTCGCCAGGGCCGGCGCCCGCAGCCAACCGCGTTGCGCCACGTCGCCCCCAGCCACCCACCAGCCGCCGCCGACCCGCTAGGCCTGCGCGTGGCCCGCCCGAGCCCATCTGGGCCCGAGCCGCCACCGCCTCCTGAGCACAGCGCCCGCGCGTGCCATCACCGCCTGAGCCCGTCTGCCGCCCAAGCGCGCCCGCCTCGCCCTGGCTCTCCTCGACCCCGCGCCATGCCCGAGCGCCTCCCCGGGCTCCGTCAGCCGTCGCCGTTGCTTGGATCCGTCACCGGCTGCCCGTATCCATCCTGTCCCCACCACCAGTGCCCCGTCCATCCCCGCCGGGCCCCTGCCTCGCCACCCCGCATCTTCCCGGCCTGCTGCCGCGTGTCGCCGCTCGCCTCTCCGCTCAGATCCGGCGGCACCGCCGCGGATCTGCCCGTTCCCGGCCACCTCGAACTTGTCCTCGGCCTTCTCCGTCGCTCACCGTTGACCCTGCTGCGCCCACCGCCATTGACCTCCTAGGGTCCAGCGAGATCAGGACGATCCGCCCTGGACCGCTGCGAACCAGCGAACCGGCCAGTTCCGCTGAACCGGCCCGGTCCGCACCGTCGCCCGTGAACCGCCCGGTTTCTCCAGCCGCGCCACCGAACCGGCCGACGGACCCTAGGTGAGCCTCGCCTCTCTATCCCACGCCCATGCACATTTTAGTAACCTGCGCTCACTCTGTTTTGTCTGTTAAAATGACCAAGTCCCTGTTTTCATACATCTTATAAGCATGTTTGGCGTGTCATAACTTTGTGCATGTTGTTCCTATGGTGATGTGTAATATATGCATTTTGATCTACTCTCTGTGCTCTACATGATGGTTGGATTTGCATGTATATTAGGATGCATCTACATGTCCTAATCTTCTTTGCAAAAGTGCTAAGTAATGTTACTGCTGAAAACTGATAAAACTTGCCCTTTTGTTATTTTTGTGTGATTTAATGCATATGTCATATGAGCATATTGTCATCATGAGTTTGGTGCATTTTTATATCCTCTGGCTGCTAGTTGTTATCTCATGCTATGATATGTCCTGTGGTGAGTGCAACAAGCTTGCAAATATGCCTAGTCAATGTTGCTGATTTCATACTTGTCATTGTCACACAGTTTGAAACTGTTTGTTATAAAACTTGTCATCTTTGCTTGATGATTCCATCCAATCCATAGCTCATATGCATATGATTTCTTCATGTTTTTTCTCTATGTTATGTGTACTTTGAATTCATGCCCTTGGTTGCAATGTAGAGTTGCTGTAGCCTCACTTAAACTTGCTCTCAAGTTGTCATCATGCTATATCTGTTAATCTGTTAACAGCATGTTCCATTTTGCAAAGCTCATTGTAATTAATCAATGCATCTTATAAATTATGCCAATGGTTTAATTGTAAGTATGTCATGTCTACTATCTTCCCATGTCTTTTGCATAAATATTAAAATTACTATGTTTGCTGTTATGTGCTTCCAAAGTCAGCATCATAATTCCAAAGTCTGAGAATCTGCTATATGATGTTTGCCTCTTGTCTTGATGAATGGCATGAACTTGTTGCCCCTATATATTAGCCATGTTGTGTTATTTGAGCTCCATGATATGTACTAGCATGATATGCCTTTTGATGCCATGTTCATGCAATGTAGCATACTTGTTTCATGCCACCAACATGCTATCATATTAACTCTGCTCATGTATATGCCCAGTTTTTCAAGTCCTAATCTGTAACAGAACTTTGCATTTTGCATGGATCATAGTAAATTAACCATGATGCTTATGAACCTGATTAGTAAAGATGAATTGAAGTATGTTATCTCTACTTTAAGTGCGTATCATTTTCGTGCTCATATGGTTCCTGTAGCATGCTGTTTTGATGCTTGCAATTTGCCTACTTGCTGTTTTGGGCAGATTGTGGTTTAAACTTGCTTTGTGTGTATGTATTGATCCGTTGCCGCGTTTTGATCATGTCCTATATGAAACTTGGTTAGAATTGCATGTAGCTTCATGATATCTTGTGGCATCCTTGATTTGAGTGCTTGTGGTTGATGTTTGAATGCATTTTGCATCAATGCCATGTTAAACTTGTTTAGCTCATATCTTCTAGACCGTAGCTCCAAATTAAATGAACTTTATATGAAAGTTGATTAGAAAAATGTGTAGATCATCATGGTGCACTTTAAATTGATGTTTAACAACTTTAACATAATATTTGGTTCGAGCAGTACCAATTTGAAATTTGCATAAGGGGACTTTCTGGAATTGTTATGTGTTGTTTTCGGCCTCATTTAAACTTGCTTGCATATGGGGTTCTTTTATTCATCATCTCTTCCCCTGAGTAAGTACATTTAATCTTGTCATGCAACATGCTTGATTGTGCATCATGTCTTGTTTTTGCTTGTGTGTTTACCGTGATGTTTGCTTCTTTCCGGTTGTGCTTCTTCTCGATAGTTTCCGGTTTCATTGCGATTGTGAGGATTCGTTTGACTACGTTTGGTTCGTCTACTTCATGGACTCGGTCTTCTTCCGAGCGGGATTTCAGGCAAGATGACTGTTACCCTGGATATCACTACTATCTTTGCTTTGCTAGTTGTCTCGATGCTATCGCTAATTCGCGCTACCTACCACTTGTTATGAAGCCTCCCCAACTGCCATGATGCAGCCTCTAACCTTTTTCACCATCCTAGCAAACCATTGTTTGGCTATGTTACCGCTTGCTCAGCCCCTCTTATAGCGTTGCTAGTTGCAGGTGCGGTGCAGGTTGTTCCATGTTGGGACATGGATATCTTGAGATATCACAATATCTCTTTTTTAATTAATGCATCTATGTATTTGGTAAAGGGTGGAAGGCTTGGCCTTTTGCTCGGTGTTTTGTTCCACTCTTGCCGCCTTAGTTTCTGCCATACCGGTGTTATGTTCCTTGAATTTTGCGTTCCTAACACAGTCGGGGTTTATGGGCCCCCCTTGACAGTTTGCTTTGAATAAAACTCTTCCAGCAAGGCCCAACTTTGGTTTTACCATTTGTTTAACAACAACTAAAACTTGCATAGGGACAGGCTAGCACCCGAGGATAATTAATCAACAACCCGGGCTAGTGCTCCTCATGAGTGTTGGTCCAAACTAGAGCAGCTTGCAGCGCCGCCCGGGGCAACTCATGGCCTGAGATGAGATACGCGCGGCTACTATCAGAGTGTCGGTCCGTCGGGAGGTCTTGCTGGTTTTGTTTTACCATTGTCGAAATGTCTTGTGCACTGGGATCCCGAGATGGAGGATTGTCTCTGTGGATCGCGAGAGCTTGTCATGGGCTAAGTTGGGATACCCCTACGCGGTTATGTGGTAGATGGGAGTTTTTAATATCCGGTTGTAGTGAACTTGACACTACACCCGAATTAAAATATACCACCCCCGTGCGTAACCGTGGCTGTCTCTTTTCGAGTGAGTTCAAGAAGAGAACACGATGGGGTTATGTTTGACTCGTAAGTAGTTCAGGATCACTTATTGATCACTACTAGTTTGCGACCATTTGCGTAGTTTCTAATCTTATTCTTGTACTCGTAAGTTAGCCACCATATAATGCTTAGTGCTGCTGCAACCTCACCACTTATCCTTTCCATACCCATTATGCTTTGCTAGTCTTGATACCCATGTTAATGGGATTGCTGAGTCTTCGTGGCTCACAGATTACTACAACAATAGTTGCAGGTACAGGTAATGCGATGATCTAACTAGAGAGCGATGCTTGCTTGTTTTTGAGGTCTTCTGCTTCTTCTTTGATCAGGGGATAGGTTCCTGGTCGGCAGCCTGGGCTAGCAGGGTGGATGTCATTCTTGTTTTCCGTTTGTTTTCATACGTAGTCGGATGCCGCTCTTCTGTATGATGTTTGCTATGTGTTGATGTATTCATGTGGCATTTGTATGCCTTTGTACGTATCCCCAGCTATTATGTAATGGTATGATGTAATGCTATCCACCTTGCGAAAGCGTCTTCAATATGCGGCTCTATCCTTGGCGGGACCTTCGAGTTCCTCTCAGATAGGATCGCATATTGGGCGTGACAAGTTGGTATCAGAGCCTCGACCGACCATAGGAGCCCCCTTGATTGATCGTAGCATGGCTGTTGTCGAGTCTAGATGAAAAACTATTTCGGAGTCTAGTTATATCGGAGAGTAGGAATTCTTTTTACTCCTTATCCCCATCGTCGCTTTGGTGAGGAATCATGACGTAGGTGTTTTGATTCTTCTACTCTTCCCATTCAAATTTCTTTAGGATCACGCATGTGTTTTTGTTCGTTAGCTATCCTTTGTTCAACCGGTGCACTTCCCTTCAAGTTATTCGATCCTCTTCATCTTTTGTAAGATCGAGTCTCAGTTTTCTTCCGGAGTTCGTTTCGACATCAAGTTGTTTTTCTTTTCCCACCATCCCACCCTTTTTTTTCGAGGAGTCTTAAATCACGAGTCAAGTATCCATTTCATTCGTGTGAAGCCTCTTCATTCTTTCCTCAATTTTTTCAACCGGTGGAATCTCATCTAGTTCGTCATTCTCTCTCTCGGCTTCTTTTCGGTGGACTCAATTCATGTTTTCGGTGTTGCTCATATTCTTTTACTTGGCTCAAATGTTTCCTCTTGCTCGTTCACCTCTGGCCATTTTATCATTCCGGAGTGATGAAGGCATCACAGAAGATTGTGGTTGCATTCAAGTTAATTCAAGGTTGTCACCTCATTTAAGTCTTTCAATCTTTCCGGAGCATCATCTCTCTCTCAACCGATCATTCTCAACGGTGTTTCTTTGAGTGGTCCCTAACCCACAGGTTTATAACCAGGATCTTACCTGGCTCTTCTAATTATTCTGGAGTTATTCTCAAATTCTTTTCAACGTGTGACATAAGAATGAATTTCATCAGTCAGATGCCTTCTTCGAGATTGCTTTGAAATTGTTTTCATCTTTGGCTCAACCTTTTCTCTTTTCTTTCTTCTGGAGTGTCACAACTATTCATGGTGGTGTTCCTCATCACCGTTCTCAGCTTTGATGACCGAAGAAGAGTTTTCCTCCAAATCTAGTTTGTTTTCTCGAAGATTCATGGTTCTAGCTTCATGTCATCCTCATAATTGTTTTCGAGTGTGAGAGTTCTTTTCACCCATCCGACGCATTTCAGGAGTTTCTTTCCTTCCTTGATCATCCAGAGGCCATCATTTCTGAATATTACTCATTCGTAGCTCTCAGCTATTGTTCTCTAAATCTTCCGGTGCATCGTTCAAGTACTCTTTTGTCAGCTCGTGATCTCTTCGTTCACTTGTATCTAAATTTCCTCAAGTATCTTCGTTCGTTTTCTAAGTTCTTCACGGTGATTCGTTCACTTTTCTTCAATCATTTTCAATTCTGACGATGGTTCGTTCAAGATTCCTTTTTCCTTTGTTACCATATCAATTCATTCATTCTTTCTGAAATTCATACTGGTGGTTCATGGAAGACTTTCTCAAGTTTGCGCTATATCTCTCCTCAATCCTTTTCAAGAAGAATAAGTTGCATGCCAAATCCGTTTTTCATCAATTAAATTTGATGATGATAAGCATAACATAATTCTTATTCTTATTTCATCGTGGTCAAGTAATTCCTTCCTTTGGAGATTGTTCATGATGAATAAATTCTCGGTTCTAAGTTGTTCATCTTTTCTTTTCCGGAGTTCCAAGTTTTTCTCGCTTGTCTCGTCGCGAAGCTCCATCTAAATCATCGCAAGGCTTCATCTTGTTCTTTTCATCCTTCATTTCTTTAATCCTTTTGTTTACCGGAGTTCTTCATGGTGGTACATAAAGGATTTAACTCATTCTCGTCAAGGATTTAATTCCTTCTTCAAGTCCGTCAAGATTCTTGTTGGAGCTCAAGTATCCCTCTTCTTGCATATCGAGGTGCAACTAATTCTTCCTTGTCTTTCGGACATGTTGTTTCGCTTCTTTTCTTTCATCTCATGTAAACAATCATTTCCGTTTGTGGCCGGTTATCACCTCATAATTTTGAGATGTTTTTCCGTAAGCCCACAACAAGCTTATTCTTTTCGTTGTTGAATTTCCAACAACTCCATTCAATCCTTCCTTGCAAGGATGCTTCTCAATTCATTTATGGTGGAAGTAATCTTTTGTTTTCCCCTTTCTTTTCCTTCCAACAATTTACTTTCTATTCTTTCGTTCCGGAGGCATGGTGATATTGCTCTCTTCGACCCATTATCTTGCTTCTCCAAGACCATTTTATTCATTTACCGGAGTGTGGTGTCCTCTTTACAAATATCTTATCTTGTCTACCTGTCCTTTTCTCTTATACAAGGATGCTTTCCCAATTCTTTCGTTCTTATTCCTTTTCTATCTTCTTCTAATCGGAGTGGCTTCAGAGTCTATCTTATTCTTTGAGCTTTTGATTCTTCTCATAATCGCCGTTCCTCTTTGCTACCCGAGTGCTCTCGACCTTGTTCATCTTCTCTCTTGCGCTCTTATTTCATCTTATCCTCTTTCTCTTCTGCTTCATTACTGAGGTCTCGGGACGAGATCCTCTGTTAGTGGAGGAGTGTTGTGACGCCCCGAGACCGATGCGCCAGATTTCTTCCGTTTATTCGCCATTGTTGCCATGTCATTCACTTGCGTGTTGCACTTTGCCATGTCATAATGTGCATTTCATCTGCATGTATTTTCAAAACTTGCATCCGTCCGGGTCTCCCAGTTCTTTCCGTTGTTCGTTCTGAGCCCAACCACACTCGCACGCACCCGTGGCATCTTCAAAATATTTTTTTATAAGTGGCATAAAAATGTCCTCGGAATGGGGTGAAAGTTGGCGTGCAATCTTATTATAGTGTAGGTAGACCGCCTGTCAAATTTCGTCGCATTCGGAGTCCGTTTGATAGCCCAACCGTTAAACATATAACGGCATTATAGCTGGTCAAACGTCGGACGGGTATCCGGAAACTATTGCCGGGCTGCATTTCTCTTCTCTCCTCTCAGCCCAACCCCCCTACACAGCCCACCTAGCCCAACTACCAACCCTCTTTGCTCCAGACAGTCCGATGACGATCGAACAGCTCCAAAACGGAGCAAAACCCCCTAACCCTAACCCCGTTACCCTATATAAACACCTCCCCCTTCCAAATCTGGCAGCCTAGCCTTCCTCTACCTCTAGCCTCCCCCTTCCTCGATTTTTGTGCCAAGCCCCTCCTCCTTCACCACTTGGCGCCGTCCCAGCCACCAGCCGCCGGCGCCCGCAGCCAACCGCGTTGCGCCACGTCGCCCCCAGCCACCGACCAGCCGCCGCCGACCCGCTAGGCATGCGTGTGGCCCGCCCGAGCCCATCTGGGCCCGAGCCGCCGTCGCCTCCTGAGCGCAGCGCCCGCGCGTTCCATCGCCGCCCGAGCCCATCCAACGCCCAAGCGCGCCCACGTCGCGCTGGCTCTCCTCTACCCCGCACCATGCCCGAGCGCCTCCCAGGGCTCCGTCAGTCGTCGCCGTTGCTTGGATCCAGCACCGGCCACCCGGATCCGTCCTGTCCCCACCACCGGCGCCCCGTCCATCCCCGCTGGTCCCCTGCCTCGCCGCCCCATGTCGTCTCGGCCTGCCGCCGCACTCCGTCGCTCGCCTCCCCGCTCAGATCCGCTGGCCTCGCCCCGGATCTGCCCATTCCCGGGCACCTCGACCTCGTCACCGGTCTCCTCCGTCGCTCATCGTCGACCCTACTGCGCCCACTGCCGTTGACCTCATCGGGTCGAGCGAGATCAGGAGGATCCGCCCTAGACAGCCGTGAACCAGCGAACCAGTCGGTTCCGCTGAACCGGCCCGGTCCGCACCGTCGCCCGTGAACCGCCCCTAGACCGCCCGGTTTCTCCGGCCGCGCCACCAAACCGGCCCACGGGCCCTAGGTGAGCGTCGCCTCGCTATCCCACGCCCATGCGCATTTTTGTAACCTGCGCTCACTCTATTGTGTCTGTTAAAATGACTAAGTCCTTGTTTTCATACATCATATAAGCATGTTTGGCATATCATAACTTTGTGCATGTTGTCCCTATGGTGATGTGTAATATATGCATTTTGATTTAATCTCTGTGCTCTACATGATGGTGTGCTTTGCATGCATATTAGGATGCATCTACATGTCCTAATCTTCTTTGCGAAGTGCTAAGTAATGTTAGTGCTGAAAACTGATAAAACTTGCCCTTTTGTTATTTTGTGTGATTTAATGCATATGTCGTATGAGCATCTTATCAAAATGAGTTTGGTGCATTTTTATATCCTCTTGCTGCTAGTAGTTATCTCATGCCATGATATGTCCTGTGGTGAGTTCAACAAGCTTGCAAACATGCCTAGTCAATGTTGCCGATTTCATATTTTCACCAAGTCTAAAACTATCTGTTATAAAACTTGTCATCTTTGCTTGATGATTCCATCCAATCCATAGCTCATATGCATAAGATTTCTTCATTTTTTTCCCTATGTTATGTGTACTTTTATGTCATGCCCTTGGTTGCCATGTAAACTTGCTCTAGCCTCACTTAAACTTGCTCTCAAGTTGTCATCATGCTATATCTGTCAATCTGTTAACAGCATGTTCCATTTTGCAAAGCTCATTGTAATTAATCTATGCATCTTATAAATTGTGACAATGGTTTAATTGGAAGTATGTCATGTCTGCTATATGCCCATGTCTTTTGCATCAATAGTAAAATTTCTATGCTTGCTGTTATGTGCCTCCAAAGTCAGCATCATAATGTTACTGTTTTGCGTTCCCAGTTTTTCAGCGTCTGAGAATCTGCTATATGATGTTTGCATCTTGTCTTGATGAATGCCATGAACTTGTTGCTCCTATATATATGCCATGTTGTGTTATTTGAGATCCATGATATCTAGTAGCATGATATGCCTTTTGATGCCATGTTTATGCAATGTAGCATACTTGTTTCATGCCTCCAACATGCCATCATATTAACTCTGCTCGTGTATATGCCCAATTTTTCACAAGTCCTAATCTGTAACAGAACTTTGCATTTTGCATGGATCATAGTAAATTAACCATGATGCTTATGAACCTGATTAGTAAATATGAATTGAAATATGTTATCTCTACTTTAAGTGAATATCAAGTTTGTGCTCATATGATTCCTGTAGCTTGTTGTTTTGATGCTTGCAATATGCCTACTTGCTGTTTTGGGCAGATTGTGGTTTAAACTTGCTTTGTGTGTATGTGTTGATCCGTTGCCACGTTTTGATCATGTCCTATATGAAATTTGCTTAGAATTGCATGTAGCTTCATGATATCTTGTTGCATCCTTGATTTGAGTGCTTGTGGTTGATGTTTGCATGCATTTTGCATCAATGCCATGTTAAACTTGTTTACCTCAGATCTTCTAGACCGTAGCTCCGAATTAAATGAACTTTATATGAAACTTGATTAGAAAAATGTGTAGATCATCATGGTTCACTTTAACTTGCTGTTTAACAAATTTAACGTAATGTTTTGTTCAGAGCAGTACCAAATTCAAAATTTTCATATGGGGACTTTTCGGAATTATTATGTGTTGTTTCCGGCCTTATTTAAACTTGCTTGCATGTGGGGTTATTTTATTCAACATCTCTTGCCATGAGTAACTACATTTAATCTTGTCATGCATCTTGCTTGATTGTGCATCATGTCTTGTTTTTGCTTGTGTGTTTACCGTGATGTTTGCTTTTTTCCGGTTGTGCTTCTTCTCGATAGTTCTCAGTTTCGTTGCGATTGTGAGGATTCGTTCGACTACGCTTGGTTCGTCTACTTCATGGACTTGGTCTTCTTCCGAGCGGGATTTTAGGCAAGATGACTGTCGTGGTTTTGTCACGGCAGATGTCCTAGAGAAAGGACTTAGTCGTGGAGCCATCACGATGGGTTAGCTTAAAGGGGTTAAAGCGGACAAAGGACGCAGAGAGTTTATACTGGTTCGGCCCCTTGCGGTGAAGGTAATGGCCTAATCCAGTTGTTGTGGAATTGCTAGGGTTTCGATGACCAGGGAGCAAATCCGCTATGCCTGGCTCTCGAGTTGTTGTCCCCTCAAACCGCCGCCGGGTCATCCCATTATATACACAGGTTGACGCCCGGCGGTTTAGAGAATCCCGAGGCCGGCTCATCAACGTGTCCGGCTCGGTCTCTACTCTTTTCTTATCTTATAAGACAGGTTACATAGAATATGGCGGTTTACACCTACAAGCCCTTAGTCCGCCTTTGGGCCCTGGGCCTTCAGAAAGCGCCATACTCCTTGTCTTCATGGGCTTCAAATATAAATGACTCATTATGGGGATAACCCGGCCTCTCCTGCCCGGTTTACACCCAGTAACAATATCCCCAACATTAGGCCCCAGATTGATTTGAACTTGTTCATGTCGATCTCCAACACTTAAGAAAATTTCTTCTTCAAAACCATCGCCTAAGTCTTGTAGACCGCCATGACGTCATCTTCCAGGATCATAATAAATCGCCATGACGTCACCTATTATTTAAAATGAGCCTCCGAAAATCGAGGCGATAACTCTGTCACATATCCAACCTTTGGGCTCCTCAATTCTCGCGTCTGTCACTTATCTCCTCACCTTTATAAATAAGGCAGGGGGCCCCCTTCATTTTTCCCCCTTGCCTCTTCGTCTTTCTCTTTCTTCCTCGCGCCGACCCGACCGTCACACGCAGCCGCCGTCGTCAAGCTCCGCCTTCTTCCTCAACTCCGGCCGCTGCATCAACCTGAACGGACCAGAAAAACGCAGTGCTCCTTCGCTGCTCCATCCGCAACTGTAAGTCCCTTTCCTCTTTCTCTAGATTCACCATTAGGGTTTCGCTGTTCGTCGGAGTTCATTAAAGCTCCGGCGCTGTTCGTCCTTGTTCTTCTTAGTACCATAAATGGCTAATTTGGATCTGATATTTCTTGTGCGGTTGTAGTCATAGCCCCTTTTTTCCTCATTAGAGCATCCTCTTCGTATAGAAAAACTCATCTGAATCCGATGAACTGTTGAAGCACCTGTATTTTAGGTCTGAATATATTTCTGTTTTCTGCCATGCCGCAGATCTGAATTTATCTTACCTGTCTGCGAAATCTGTTTTTCCCTCGCTTAGGTACCAATATAGGCGGTTTAGCTTTGTCAAAGAACAATAAT
Organism: Thinopyrum elongatum; assembly: GCA_011799875.1. Lineage (NCBI taxonomy): Eukaryota > Viridiplantae > Streptophyta > Magnoliopsida > Poales > Poaceae > Thinopyrum > Thinopyrum elongatum. Next base: position 55,036,923 of record CM022299.1, on the reverse strand, counting down.
CCGGTAAGCATCATTAGTCCCCTCTTAAAACGCCAATTCATTGATCTTTGCACCTTTTCCATTGTCAGACTCCGGTTTAGTAATATCAAACTCCGGTTTAACAATATGCATATACCTTTGCTTCTACTTATTTTGCATTGCTTTATGCTCGCCCGTCATAAATCTTAAACCGGCAATAAATATGTTTCAGCTTCCCATTGAAATGGCCAAACAAGTTTACGAGTGCAACTGGGTTCCTTCCCGGGTTACTGAAGAGCAATTAAACATATGTGTCACAACTGGAGCTTTAGTCGAGAAAGAAATCATCCACTGGAGGGCCCCTGGTCCGGAAAATCCTCCTGAACCCAAGGACGGAGAAGTAGTTGTATTTACTGACCATCTGGGTCGAGGTTTAGCCCTCCCGGTTCAAAAAATTTCCGGGACGTGTTGGCCAGCTTCCAACTCCACCCTCAAGATATTGGACCAAACTCTGTGTCCAATATTTGCAATTTCCAAGTATTTTGTGAGGCCTATCTTCAAGAGGAGCCCACAGTTGAACTGTTCAGGGATTTCTTTTATTTAAACCGTCGCATAGATTTCACAGATGGACCCAACACTGAGCTTGGTGGAATGGCAATTCAAAAGAGGAAGGATGTTAGCTTCCCTCATGCCAAGCTTCATAGTCACCCCAAGGACTGGAATCAGACTTGGTTTTACTGCAAAGACACATCTCCAACTGATGAAAATCCTCTGCCGGGTTACCGTCCCCATTGGCTTAGGAACACTCATCCCTTCCCTCAAAGGGTGACTGCCAAGGAACGGTCCAACTATGCACCACAACTGTCAAAGCTCAGAGCCTTTATGGCAAACGGTTTGACAGGTGTCGACTTTGTTCGCTGTTGGATATCTTGGAGCGTTCTGCCCTTAAGCCGGCGCCCCGGTTTAATGTGTGAGTACACAGGGGATTTGAAAGACCCTCAACGACACATCAACATTCAGCTAACAGAAGCCGAAGTTACTGAGGCTGTCAAGAAAATACTGAATGAACCAGAAGCTGTCTGTAGCCAGACCGGGTTCAGCCCTTTCTGCGTCTCCAACAGGCCGCCCACAGTAAGAATCACAACTTTCTTGTTTTTGTTTACCCATTTTCAAATAGTCTCAAAATTTTGTCCATCTTTCACAGGGCGATGACCCATTCTGGAAGAAAAAACCACAGGATAAACTGGCCAAACCACTTCGCCCGAAGACCAAGGTCACCAAGAAACCTGCCAAGAAGAGGACCACTGAATCTTCTGAACCAAATGCTGATGCGGATCTGGCTAATCCGGACTCAGAGGTAGAACTTGACTCTCTTGGTTCTTTCTTCATACACCTTATTGACAACGACTGTTATCAGGACGACGCCAAAGGCAGCCAGGCTGACGATGCAGAGGTAACTATCCTTTCTTCCGGTTCAGATCCTCTGCCAACACAGAAAATCCATCAAGCAAACCGGAAAATAAAATTTTCTCACCCCTTAGCTCACTTGGACCCAAACTTTCTTTTGAAGAAACAGCAACACAAAGCCCGCCGCACAACCTGGCACAGTGGCCAGGTAGTTACCTCTGCCGGTTTACCGAACACTCCAGTCCGGAAACGTCGAACAGAGGTCTCTTATACTCCTGATATTTCTTGCCCCAAGGCGGGTTGTTTTCGACAGCCCCTTAATCCATCTGATTCAAATTATCAGGGAACACCTAATTCGTCCTCGGGCGAGTCAACGGCCACACAACTTCCAACCCTCAAGACGGTCCCTGGGTAGGTTATGCTTTAATCTTATCCTTAATGTGTTATGTTTGCATACTGTACTGATCTTTATGCTTGTTCTTCTCAGTGCCAAGCCTAGACCCAGTAAGAAGGCCCGGTTAAAGAGACCGTCTGATGACAATGTGGATATTGAACCGGAGAAGACTCCAGATCTGGAAAGAACAAATACTGTTGTTACACATGATGATCCACCGCCTCAAGATTATAACTTCATAGTTGAACAAACAGAAGTTGACACCACAGGCCACACTGATAAACCGACTAGCCCGGCTCGTGCGGATGATAAGTCGGCCAGCCCAGCTAAGGCTGTTGATAAACCGTCAACTCCCGTGAAGGCTGCTGATGATAAAGAAGATGATATTATGATTACTGGCGTCGGCCACACCGCTCCTGGCAATCCTGTTGCTTTATCGAAGCATAGTGCCAAGGACGAGGCTTCTGCTATGGGCAAAGGCAAATGGAACATAGATTTGTCAACCTATGCTCACCTCAACGCCCAAGACATTCATTCTGGTTTTTTATACCGCCTGTACACAAGCCGCGACTTTGAAGCCGGTTTAGTGAATCTAATGAAGGAGCGATATGAGGTAACTACATAACTGCTTCTCTCTTGTGTTCAATTCCAAATATTAACTCCAGTAGCCCCCAAGTGCCGGTTTATGATAGTCATCTAAACTGGGACTTTGTAATATCTCAACTTTGCGTGCTTAGCCTCCAAGGGCCGGGTTATCTTTCTAAGATGAAACGGTACCTTAGAATTGCAATATTACAACTTTCGCCGGTATAGTCCCCAAGGGCCAGTTTAACTGATGAAGATGAACCGGGACTTTTAGAAGAATACTCATAATGTCACTTTGAGCCAGCATACATTAGCCCCCATGTGCCAAGAGTAATACTTGTATTGCACTTGGGACTTGCAGAAATTTCTGATTACGAGTAAATATGCATTAGCCCCCAAGTATTAGGTGCATAACTTGTTATGTGCTTGGTACTTCAAATATGCACTGCCAATTCATGATATGTTTGTCTCTTATAGGCTGAGCTGAGCAAAAAGGAAACTCAAACCACTGATCTGCAAGAAAACATCAAGTCCCAGCAGGCAGAAACCTCTAAAACTAAAGATGAGCTTACCAGTGCCTTAGCCACTATGGAAAAGCTGAAGGAGAGTTTCAACAATGAGCGGGCGGATTGGGACACAGAAAAATCCACATTGCAAAAAAGAACCGAGGACGCAGAAGCAGCTCTTAAACCGGTGGTAGACGAGCTAACTGGTGTAAAGCGGCAAATACATGCCATGACTGCTGCTGTGTTTGGTAAATATCCTGGCTTTAAATTTTCAACATATCATCCCATACATTGCCGGTTTACTGATGTCTTTGTAATGGCATAGGAACTCGCATTAGTCATCTGGGCTCTGACATACAGAAGAAGCTGAAGGCTGCCTATACTCTTATAGAGGAGTTATATAACGGCGCGCAATGGATCATCTGCACTGCTTCTCACAACAAGCCGCCCCCAACTTTAATCAAGGAGACCTTAGAAAGGTTGTCAATGCTGCCTGTTCGGGCAGAAGAGCTGAAGAGATCTGCTGCCAAGGCTGGTGCTCTGACCGCACTAACCCGGGCAAAAGCATGGGTGCCTGATCTTGATCCGGTGGATGTGGCTAAAGGCTATCCAAGCTTAAAAGAAGACGGATCAGAATTTGGCCATGAGGACCTCCGAGCAATAAACCGGGAAGTACGTCCACTGGCTTGCCAACTGGCTGAAGAAACTGATCTTTCATATTACCAGGCGAGTTATGATGCCAACAACAAACGGGTTGCTGCACCAACCCCTGAGGCTCAAAATCTTATCCCGCCAATCCTAAGCACACCTATGCCCCTGACGTTGAACCGTCCACACTTATAAGCGATGAAGCTGTGTTCCGAGCCTTAACTGGGATCGATTGGGCCACCATTGACTTCCAGCCGCTGGGTAGAGAGGAAGAGGATGAACCGGCGCAAGGCGATCCACAACCGTCAGGGCAGCCCGGTGACGAGTCATGGTCCGGAGGCCGATTTAACCTTCCGCGTGCTGCAATACTTGCCAAAAAACAATTACTCTTTTGGGCACTGAAACGCCTTGTAATAGGCTAGTTTAAACACTTGGTCTGCTATGCCATCGTTCATATTTTCTTTGCTTGATACCGTTAATTCACCATGCTTAAGATATATGATGTTCATAATCCAGAGCGATTTATTCAGGCTGTTCCTGCATACAAAAAGTTGAACTTGTCCTGGCGGTTTACCACCGAACGGGTCATGATGCCCAAACATATAGCTTGGGTTTATAAACAAGGCTGTTAAAAATAATCAAATATGAAAATAAATGATACCTGTGACATTGAATCACATCGTAGGATGACCAACTTTTGTAGTAAGGGCTATACCCCTAACCATGAGTATTGATAACTCCTTCCATATTGTGCCGGTTTATGATAAACCCGTACCGGGTTGTGAAAAACCACCGGATTACTCATATATGATACTGGCGACTTATAGTCAAAACCAGACCGGGTTAATAAGCACCGAAATATGACTAATCATGTACTGACAACTTGTGGTTGAAAACCGAGCCGGGTTGATTAATGCCGGTTTACCAAAATCATCATAAATCTCATCAAAGGAGAAAAAATTTGGCAAATAAAAGCATATGAAAACTTGTAGTCGAGGCTTTTCACGGGCTGCCAGGCCCCAAATTCGAGGCTTTTCATGGGCTGCCAGGCCGCTGAGTTAAACCATTTTACAAAGCCTTTTAAGATGGACCTCAATCTTTAACCAATCGTCGTTTTAACTTTAACAAGTTCAGGGTCTTATGAGATTGACTTGTCGAAGTTCGACGGGTCATACCAGGTTTACCTGGACGGAGTGACTTACTTAAAAAAGGCAGGCTAACCCCGGGGTTTTAGGTGTATACACCAGGCTTCCAAGCCGTGGCTTGATAGCCTATTACAAGTGTAGATTCTTTGTTCATTGCGATAGCAAAGAATCCCCAAGCAATATTTTGAGCTGTGCTCAGTGGGTGCCTATGTTTGAGTTGTTCTTTTGGAACACTCTCTTTGGCCCCAAAGTAATTTTTCTTTTTGGCTCTGAGCCAATCAAGACGTGTAGCTATGGTTCGAATATGACCAAGCCCCCAAGTGATTTTTCTAGTGGCCTTGCGCCTATCAAGAGGTGTAGCTATGGTTCGAATACGACCAAGCCCCCAAGTGATTTATATATATGGCTTCATAAGCCGAATCAAGGGATAAACCGGACGCCGCTTTATAAGCAGAAATCTCCATGTAACCACACCTGATGTAAGAAAAAACAACAGATACCCCGCTTTAGCTGAGGCTCCGTTTTACTATATTGATCATAATATATATATATTGTCATAACTATGTACATAGCAGAGCCTAGGGCTCAGGTATAGTAAGGCTGTAGATGAGCGATATTCCAAGGCCGGTGGGTCTCCTCCTCCGATTTACGTGAGTCTTTGTGCTCTCGAACATCGATTAGGTAGTATGACCCGTTGTGCAGGTTCTTGCTGACCACAAAGTGTCCTTCCCAAGGTGGGGATAACTTGTGCATATCCGTCTGATCCTGGATGAGTCGGAGCACCAGATCACCTTCTTGAAAAGTTCTGGTTCTAACCCGGCGGCTGTGATAACGACGCAGATCTTGCTGATAAATCGCCGAACGGGCTGCTGCAATGTCACGCTCCACATCTAACAGGTCAAGTGCTTCCTGCCGTGCCTTCTCATTACCAGCTTCAACAAAAGCCGCCACACGAGGCGAGTCATGACGGATGTCACTCGGGAGAACCGCCTCTGCTCCGTAGACCATGAAGAAAGGTGTGTAACCCGTAGACCTGTTGGGCGTGGTATTGATGCTGCATAACACAGAAGTTAACTCCTCCACCCAACAACCCGGCGTCCGTTGCAAAGGAACCATAAGCCGGGGCTTGATGCCTCTCAAGATCTTCTGATTGGCTCTCCGCTTGACCATTAGATTGGGGGTGAGCCACTGAAGATACGTCAAGCCGGATGTGCTCACGCTGACAGAACTCTTTCATAGCACCTTTGGACAGATTAGTACCATTATCAGTTATAATGCTGTGCGGAAAGCCAAACCGGAAAATCACCTTCTTGATGAATTGAACCGCCATAGCTGCATCACACTTACTGACTGGCTCTGGCTCCAACCACTTAGTAAACTTATCAACCGCCACCAAAAGGTGGGTCTTCTTGTCCTTGGATCTCTTAAAGGCCCAACCATATCCAGCCCCCAAGTTGCAAATGGCCAAGTAATTGGAATCATCCTCAATTCCTGGGCCGGAACATGAGCTCGGCGTGAAAACTTCTGACAACCAATGCACTTTTTCACCAAGTCTTCCGCATCAGCATGAGCCGTCAGCCAATAAAAACCGTGACAAAAAGCTTTAGCTACCAGGGACTTTGAACTGGCATGGTGACCACAATCCCCTTCGTGGATCTCACGCAGGATCTCACGGCCCTCTTCCGGAGATACACAACATTGAAACGCCCCTGTTACACTGCAGTGATGTAATTCGCCATTGACAATAGTCATTGACTTGGATCGCCGGATTATCTGTCTGGCCAAAGTCTCATCCTCTGGTAACTCGCCCTGGTTCATGTATACCAGATATGGGATGGTCCAATCTGGAATAACATGAAGTGCTGCCACCAATTGAGCCTTCGGATCAGGAATAGCCAGATCCTCCTCTGTGGGAAGTTTAACCGACGGATTATGCAGCACATCCAAAAAGACGTTGGGTGGAACCGGCTTACGCTGGGAACCCAAACGGCTTAAAGCGTCTGCCGCTTCATTCTTCCGCCGGTCCACATGATCAACCTGATAGCCTTTGAAGTGACCTGCAACAATATCCACCTCTTGATGATATGCAGCCATGAGCGGATCCTTAGAATCCCATGTACCAGACACTTGTTGAGCCACCAGGACCGAGTCACCGAAGCACTTAACCCGGCTCAAATTCATCTCCTTAGCCATCCGAAGACCGTGGAGTAAGGCCTCATATTCGGCTGCATTGTTAGTGCAAGGGAACATTAAACGGAGAACATAACAAAACTTATCACCTCGTGGGGAGGTTAATACCACTCCAGCCCCCGAGCCCTCCAATTGCCTGGACCCATCAAAATGAATAGTCCAATAAGTATGATCCGGCTTCTCTTCTGGCGCCTGTAGCTCTGTCCAATCATTGATGAAATCCACCAATGCTTGTGATTTGATTGCCGTCCGAGGCACATAATTTAACCCGTGAGGTCCAAGCTCAATGGCCCACTTGGCAATCCGGCCAGTCGCTTCCCTGTTCTGGATTATTTCCCCCAAAGGAGCAGAGCTGACCACAGTGATAGGATGACCCTGGAAATATTGCTTAAGCTTTCGGCTCACCATAAAAACTCCATACACCAGCTTCTGCCAATGTGGGTACCTTTGCTTAGACTAAATAAGTACCTCACTAATGTAATAAACCGGCCGTTGAACCGGATACTCTTTTCCGGTCTCCTTGCGCTCCACCACAATAGCCACGCTAACTGCCCGGGCATTGGCGGCCACATATAACAGCAAAGGCTCTTTATCAACAGGAGCAGCAAGGACAGGCGGCTCGGCTAGCTGCCGCTTTAAATCCTCAAACGCCTCATTGGCGGCAGCGCTCCAGACAAAATTATCCGTCTTCTTCAGCATCTGATATAAAGGGATAGCCTTCTCCCCGAGGTGACTGATAAACCGGCTCAAGGCTGCAATCCGGCCTGCCAAGCGTTGAACATCATTGATGCACTTCAGTTTAGCCAAAGAAGTTATGGCCTTGATTTTCTACGGATTAGCTTCAATGCCCCTGTTAGACACCAGAAAACCCAAGAGCTTGCCTGCCGGTACACCAAAGACACATTTGGCCGGATTAAGCATCATCTTAGAAACCCAGAGGTTATCAAAGGTCTCTGTAACATCCCAAATTTTCAATTTGGAATGTTATACATAGATCATCCACTGCATATCATATTTTATTGCATTTCGTTTTGCGATCCTCGAAAATTCTAAGCAACTCAAGGACCCACGGAGAGAGTTGGGGATTTCACCGTTTTCATATTTGAATTTTCTCAAATATTGAAACAGGGATCAATTTGGTTTAACTATTTTTCTCTCCGAAAATATTTCATATTAAAAATATATGAGAGGAGATAATATGACTTCTCCAAAATAAATGGAATATTGGAGGAAAAATATTAAAATCAAATAAATATTTTATTTGGATTTTTATTGCAATTTTATTTGAATTTAGAAAAATATGCATTTTTCAAAATTGCATTAGAGTCCCAAATAAATGTTTACCTTGTCCGGGAGATTTTTAGAGGACGGGGAAAATTTATTTCAGGAATTTTGGAGTCCGTTTAGTATTTCTTTTATTTGTTTTTCTGCGCGGAATTATTTAAAAAAAAAAATCCGCCGGACCGAACTGGGCCGAAGCCCAGCCGGCCCAGCAGGCCGCCGCCGCCTTCGTCCTCGTCCCCGAGCCGGACTCCTCCAGGGAGTCCGAGCCGCCGCCGTCGCTGCCCATCGCCGCTTCCCCAAGCCGCCACCCCCTCCCCCTCTTTAAAAGCCGCCCCGACCCCCCCTGGAGCCCCAAGCCGCCGCCGCCGCCTGCCCTCGCCGAGCCGCCCCGCCTCCCGAGCGCCGCCGCCGAGCCGCCGCACCCCGCCGCGCCGCCTCGCACGCCCGCCGCACCGCGCCGCGCACCGCCGCCCGCGTCGCGCCGCCCGCCGCGCCGCGCCACCGCACCGCGCGCGCCCCGCCCCGTCACCTCGCCGCCGCCGCTGTCCCGCCGACCGCCGGAGGTAGCCGCCGCCGCCGTCGGTTTTCGTGAGAAAAACCGTTCGATTTTTGTTTAAACCCTAGATCTAGATTCGGTTTTTTTTTAAATTCCGGTTTATTCTTTTTAGAACGGTTTTCTGTCGGTTTAGTTATTTAGCGAACGCCCGTTTGTACGTTCGTTTTAACGAACGGTTTTCACCGTTTAACCGCAGACAGCGAACGTTCGTTCGTTAGCCTGTTCGTTAGTTTTTCTTTTTCTTGGGTTTTTCGCGATTATTTTCGATCGCGATTCCTGATCCGATTTTCGTTTTAGTATAACTTTTCGCTCGTTTGTCGGAATCAGGCGATTCAAGCGCCTAGATCTTCGTCTCGAAGCCCTCTTTCTGTTTAATCAACTTAAACAAAATTTTGCTACTGTAAAATTTGACTTTAGTCCAGATTAGTAATCAAAGCTTGTTTCTTTCGCAGTTTGAGTTTCGTTGCTTTGTTTGATTTGATTCTTTTTGCAAACCGGAGTTCTTAGGTTGAACTTTCTGGTTAGGTCTTCTCATTTGGGTTTTACCCGTGCATCTTCACTTGATTGCTTATGTATGCTATTGTTTGTTTGCAATAGAGTTTCCGGAGTGCGAAGCGTGCTACTACGAGTCTTTAGGATTTGCAGATCGTCAGCAAGGCAAGTAACACATTGATCATACTTCTTCGTTACCCAGTTTTTATGCATTAGTTTCGACCCTGAAATATTGCATGATTAGGATGTGATTAACTTGTGGGTACTGGGAAGTAGATGATGAGGTAGAACCTATTGCCCTTTTATTATAAAACCCTTGGGAGTTACTTCTACGCTATGCTTATGTTGCCATGCTATGCTCGTAGACGTGGATTGGGTTTGAGTGTATCCATGACAGATGTGAGATTTTTAATTAATGGTTCAACTTAAGGTGGCAACTTTAATACACATCTGGGTGGATTGCTTGTTTGGGCACCTGGGGATATACCAGTTTTGTCCTAGGAGATCCCGGGGATATACCGTGTGATCCTCCTATGGTCCGCCACCCAGGCTCAAAGGGATCATAAGATTATTCATGCTAGAAACTTCCGTGTGCAGCCACAAGCTATTATGGGCTCTAGCATAGTTGAGTATGTTACATGACCTCTTTCAGTGGTAGGCTAGCAGATGTAGGGGAAAGTAGGTGTAACTGTCTACCCAGAGTAAAGAGTAAATGTTTCTGAAAGACTGTGTCTCGGTCATCCGTTTCTCAAACACCATGTAGTGCGAGAAATCCAACGGAGGAGATCGAGTCTTGTGGGGAAAAGTGCACAAACCTCTGCAGAGTGTAAAAACTAATCATGACTAGCCGTGTCCCCGGTTATGGACATCTTGAGTATCTGGTTCTTGGATCATCATATTGAATCCCATCACTCTAAATTAATTTGTTGGGATTAATGATTACTTTTAATTGGGATTGAGAGGGGGTTTTACCTTCTCAATGTTCAACAACCACCATGATAGTTAAATAAAATATATTCCTTTGTTGTAGGGAAAAATTGGCTTTTCGCAAAACAGTATAACCCTAGAGCTTTTCCACTGGCCAAATATGCATGTAGTATTAGCATTTATTCTGTTCATTGCTCTACTGTGTTATATTGCCAGCATATTCCATGTGCTGACCCATTTCGGGCTGCAACGTATCATGTTGCAGACTTTTCAGACGAAGAGTAAGGTGCGCTAGGTCGTGGTCGTGCACTCAGCTATGCCGTTGGAGTTGATGGACTCACTTTATCTTCCAAGCCTTCCGCTGTTATCTTATTTAGATGGCCTTAAGCCATATTTATTGTAATCAGTTCTCTTTTGAGACATTCGATGTAATAAGTGTGTGATTGCTACTCTGTTATAAATCCCTCAAGTACTGTGTGTGTCAGCATTACCGATCTAGGGATGACACTTGAACACAGAGATTCGATCCATTCGGGTCGGGTCGCTACAGAGATGGTATCAGAGCACACGCTGACTGTAGGACACGACCACTAAGAAAAGCCATAGGTCACTCTTCTCTACTCATTTCTGACTTCTCTCCATCTTCTATTCTCTAGGATGGCGGACTCAAGGAACAAGTTTACACAACCGGATGAAGACACACCTTTTGGACGACACTTGAAGGAAGTCACTAGGTACCTGAGCATCGGAATACCAAGCTTCACCGGGACCTACACCACCACTGTACCAGAAGGGGAGCGTTGGATGATTCGAGTTCAAATTCCAGGAAGGACATTCACGCCAGTTACGGAGCCCATAGAGTTTTCCTTTGATGCACCAACCTGGAGTCTAGGAAAGAGCATGGCAGCCCACATCGCCATGGGACGCATCGGCGAAGTGTATCACAAGGATCTTAAGGACACAATCTACCAGTTATGTGGGCGCCGACATGAGCAATGGGAGATGATCAGCACCCGGAGGGACAGGTCCATTGCAGCTTTCATCCAGGAGTTAAACCAGCACATTCGTCGACAGGAGAACCAGATGTGTGCAAGCATGATAGATTTGAAGAAGGTGATGACCAGGAACATGGAGCTAGAAGAGGAACTCAAGTCTACACGCGATGGATACGAGGAGGAAATCGCAATACTAGTGGAAAAGAATGACGACCTGATAAGGAAGCAAGGAGTATTCATGGGAGACCCCGCTCCCGGAGAAGAAGATGACGAACCTGAGGAAATTCGATCTGAAGACTACATCATCATCGACGACACCGACTCCGACCCCTACAGTAGTAATGATGATTATGAAGACGAAGCTGGAGCGGATATCATGGAGTCTTCCACCGATCAAAATTTCTAGATGACCACCATATTATCCTTAGTATTTTCCCCATGTACATAGTAATAGTCCGAGCACTTTTGTAACGGTAGTTAGATCGATTGTATGCTCTTGCTTGAATTGAGTGGTGTGTTATGAATGTGTTTGTCTCATGTGCATATGGGTAGTGCCTTCTCACTAGACCTTACCCTATTCTAATCTCTACCCTCTAAACCCATCAGATGCCATTGATCATTGGAAGTCATGTTTTCCCCTCAGACCTGATAGTTTTGAAGTCACAAGGATTGGATGTGATACTAGGCATGGATTGGCTATCGATGTATGGAGGAAGCATCGATTGTGCGAGTAAGTCGATTTTGCTTACCACCCCGGAGGGAAAAAGGATCAAGTATGTATCTAGGCATGTGCCTAGAAGGAGCCAAGTAAATTCCCTCACGGGAGTTGTTCAGGAGGAGGTGCCTATTGTGAAGGATTACCCAGATGTATTTCCAGAGGAGTTACCAGGCATGCCGCCGGATCGAGACATTGAATTCTTGATAGAGTTGTTGCCAGGCACCGGACCAATATCAAAGAGACCATACCGGATGCCCGCAAATGATCTGGAGGAGATTAAGAAGCAGATCAAGGAATTATTGGAGAAAGGTTACATTCGACGAAGTTCATCACCGTGGGGAGCCCCAGTGCTCTTAGTTGAGAAGAAGGATGGATCCTTGAGAATGGTTGTTGATTATCGCGCATTGAATGAAGTGACGATTAAGAACAAGTACCCATTGCCAATGATTAATGATTTGTTTGATCAGTTGCAAGGAGCTAAAGTGTTCTCCAAGATTGATCTGAGATCAGGGTATCACCAGCTGAAGATCCGAGAATAGGATATACCTAAGACAGCCTTCACCACCCGGTATGGGCTATATGAGTACACAGTTATGTCATTTGGATTGACTAATGCCCCTGCCTATTTCATGAGTATGATGAACAAGGTGTTCATGGAGTTCTTGGATAAGTTTGTCGTGGTGTTCATTGATGATATCTTGGTATACTCAAAGAATGAAGAGGAGCACAAGGAGCATCTGCGTTTAGTTCTCGAGAAGCTCAAGGAACATCAGTTGTATGCCAAGTTCAGCAAATGTGAGTTTTGGTTGAAGGAAGTTGGATTTCTTGGACATGTTATATCGGGCGAAGGTATAGCAGTAGACCCCACTAAGGTTCAGTCTGTCACTGAGTGGTTGGCACCCACCTCAGTGGGGGAGATCCGCAGTTTTCTTGGACTTGCAGGATATTATCGGAGATTTATCGAGAATTTTTCTAAGATTGCGAAGCCTATGACGGAGTTACTAAAGAAGGACACTAAGTTCAAATGGACAGATGAATGTGAGGCAAGTTTTCAGGAACCGAAGAAACGTTTGGTTACAGCCCCAGTTCTGATTCTGCCAGATATACGCAAGGATTTCCAAGTGTATTGCGACGCTTCTCGCTTAGGACTGGGAGGAGTACTTATGCAGGAAGGAAGAGTTGTTTCATATGCCTCACGTCAGCTTCGGCCGCATGAGTTGAATTATGCCACGCATGACTTGGAGTTGGCAGCTGTAGTTCATGCACTTAAGACTTGGAGACATTTTCTTATTGGGAACCGTTGTGATGTGTACACGGATCACAAGAGCTTGAAGTATATTTTCACTCAGAAGGAGCTGAACCTCAGGCAGAGGAGATGGTTGGAACTTATAAAGGATTATGATATGAAGTTCCATTATCATCCAGGAAAGGCCAATGTCGTAGCAGACGCTTTGAGCCGGAAGAGTTATGTCAATACCCTCAAAAGCGGAGGTTTACCAAAGGGGTTATCCGAAGATCTCAGGGAGTTTCGTTTGGGGATAGTCCCTAGAGGTTTTGTCGCAGTTATGGAAGTTCAGTCAACATTATTGGGAAGGATTCGAGAAGCTCAGAAAGATGACAAAGAAATTGCCGAGATAAAGGATAGAAGGCGCAAAGGAAAAGCCAAAGGTTTTCGTGAAGATGAGCACGACACCTTATGGTTTGGGGACCGTGTGTATGTACCCAATAATGCCGAGATCAGGAAGTTGATACTACAGGAGGCTCATGACTCGCCATACTCGATACACCCCGGAAACACCAAGATGTATTTGGATTTAAAAGAGCGTTTCTGGTGGACGGGTATGAAAAGGGATATTGCTGAGTATGTAGCCGTATGTGATGTATGTCAGAGAGTGAAGGCAGAGCATCAGAAGCCCGCAGGATTGCTACAGCCTATGCCAATACCCGAATGGAAGTGGGATAAACTTGGCATGGATTTCACCACCGGATTACCCAGGACCCGATCAGGATATGATTCTATCTGGGTAGTAGTGGATCGTTTGACCAAAGTAGCTCACTTTATTCCAGTGAAAACCACATATACGAGTGTGAAGTTGGCCAAGATATATATGACCAGGATCGTATGTCTGCACGGAGTTCCGAGGACCATCGTATCAGATAGAGGAACCCAGTTTACTTCAAAGTTTTGGCGCCAACTACACCAAACATTGGGAACCAGGCTAGAGTTTAGTACAGCTTTTCATCCACAGACAGATGGACAGACCGAGAGAGTCAATCAGATCCTGGAGGACATGTTAAGAGCTTGTGCGCTAGATTATGGATCTAGTTGGGATGACAATCTGCCCTACGCGGAGTTCTCATACAACAACAGCTACCAAGCCAGTTTGAAGATGGCACCTTTCGAGGCTTTGTATGGAAGGAGGTGCAGAACACCGTTGATGTGGGATGAAGTTGGAGACCGTCAGTTGTTTGGACCTGATTTGATTAAGGAATCCGAAGAGAAGGTTAAGCTGATTCGAGATAGACTGAAAGTAGCCCAGTCCAGACAGAAGAGTTATGCCGATCCAAAACGCAAGGAGGTAACCTATGAAATTGGAGACAGAGCATATCTACGAGTATCACCCTTACGAGGAGTGAAACGTTTTGGAGTTAAAGGAAAGTTAGCCCCGAGGTTTGTAGGACCGTATCGTGTTGTGGAACGTATGGGTGAAGTTGCCTACAAGTTGGAATTGCCCGAAGGACTGTCAGGAGTTCATGATGTGTTTCACGTTTCCCAGTTAAAGAAGTGCCATGCGGAGATGGCTGATATTTCTCTAAGAGATACAGTGCCCCTAGAAGCAATTCAATTGGATAGTGATCTAACCTACGAGGAGAAACCCGTCAAGATTCTCGAGTTTGCCAGCCGAGTTACACGCAACAAACTTATCAAGTTTTGCAAAGTTCAGTGGAGTCATCATACCGAGGAGGAAGCTACCTGGGAGCGCGAAGAAGACCTCCGGAAGGACCACCCGCACCTGTTTTCTAGCCAACCCGAATCTCGAGGGCGAGATTCATCTTAAGGGGCGTAGGTTTGTAACATCCCAAATTTTCAATTTGGAATGTTATACATAGATCATCCACTGCATATCATATTTTATTGCATTTCGTTTTGCGATCCTCGAAAATTCTAAGCAACTCAAGGACCCACGGAGAGAGTTGGGGATTTCACCGTTTTCATATTTGAATTTTCTCAAATATTGAAACAGGGATCAATTTGGTTTAACTATTTTTCTCTCTGAAAATATTTCATATTAAAAATATATGAGAGGAGATAATATGACTTCTCCAAAATAAATGGAATATTGGAGGGAAAATATTAAAATCAAATAAATATTTTATTTGGATTTTTATTGCAATTTTATTTGAATTTAGAAAAATATGCATTTTTCAAAATTGCATTAGAGTCCCAAATAAATGTTTACCTTGTCCAGGAGATTTTTAGAGGACGAGGAAAATTTATTTCGGGAATTTTGGAGTCCGTTTAGTATTTCTTTTATTTGGAGGACGAGGAAAATTTATTTTTAGAGGACGAGGAAAATTATTTAAAAAAAAAAATCCGCCGGACCGAACTGGGCCGAAGCCCAGCCGGCCCAGCAGGCCGCCGCCGCCTTCGTCCTCGTCCCCGAGCCGGACTCCTCCAGGGAGTCCGAGCCGCCACCGTCGCTGCCCATCGCCCCTTCCCCAAGCCGCCACCCCCTCCCCCTCTTTAAAAGCCGCCCCGACCCCCCCCTGGAGCCCCAAGCCGCCGCCGCCGCCTGCCCTCGTCGAGCCGCCCCGCCTCCCGAGCGCCGCCGCCGAGCCGCTGCACCCCGCCGCGCCGCCTCGCACGCCCGCCGCCCCGCGCCGCGCACCGCCGCCCGCGTCGCGCCGCCTGCCGCGCCGCGCCGCCGCACCGCGCGCGCCCCGCCCCGTCGCCTCGCCGCCGCCGCTGTCCCGCCGACCGCCGGAGGTAGCCGCCGCCGCCGTCGGTTTTCGTGAGAAAAACCGTTCGGTTTTTGTTTAAACCCTAGATCTAGATTCGGTTTTTTTTTAAATTCCGGTTTATTCTTTTTAGAACGGTTTTCCGTCGGTTTAGTTATTTAGCGAACGCCCGTTCGTACGTTCGTTTTAACGAACGGTTTTCACCGTTTAACCGCAGACAGCGAACGTTCGTTCGTTAGCCTGTTCGTTAGTTTTTCTTTTTCTCGGGTTTTTCGCGATTATTTTCGATCGCGATTCCTGATCCGATTTTCGTTTTAGTATAACTTTTCGCTCGTTTGTCGGAATCAGGCGATTCAAGCGCCTAGATCTTCGTCTCGAAGCCCTGTTTCTGTTTAATCAACTTAAACAAAATTTTGCTACTGTAAAATTTGACTTTAGTCCAGATTAGTAATCAAAGCTTGTTTCTTTCGCAGTTTGAGTTTCGTTGCTTTGTTTGATTTGATTCTTTTTGCAAACCGGAGTTCTTAGGTTGAACTTTCTGGTTAGGTCTTCTCATTTGGGTTTTACCCGTGCATCTTCGCTTGATTGCTTATGTATGCTATTGTTTGTTTGCGATAGAGTTTCCGGAGTGCGAAGCGTGCTACTACGAGTCTTTAGGATTTGCAGATCGTCAGCAAGGCAAGTAACACATTGATCATACTTCTTCGTTACCCAGTTTTTATGCATTAGTTTTGACCCTCAAATATTGCATGATTAGGATGTGATTAACTTGTGGGTACTGGGAAGTAGATGATGAGGTAGAACCTATTGCCCTTTTATTATAAAACCCTTGGGAGTTACTTCTACGCTATGCTTATGTTGCCATGCTATGCTCGTAGACGTGGATTGGGTTTGAGTGTATCCATGACAGGTGTGAGATTTTTAATTAATGGTTCAACTTAAGGTGGCAACTTTAATACACATCTGGGTGGATTGCTTGTTTGGGCACCTGGGGATATACCAGTGTTGTCCTAGGAGATCCCGGGGATATACCGTGTGATCCTCCTACGGTCCGCCACCCAGGCTCAAAGGGATCATAAGATTATTCATGCTAGAAACTTCTGTGTGCAGCCACAAGCTATTATGGGCTCTAGCATAGTTGAGTATGTTACATGACCTCTTTCAGTGGTAGGCTAGCTGATGTAGGGGAAAGTAGGTGTAACTGTCTACCCAGAGTAAAGAGTAAATGTTTCTGAAAGACTGTGTCTCGGTCATCCGTTTCTCAAACACCATGTAGTGCGAGAAATCCAACGGAGGAGATCGAGTCTTGTGGGGAAAAGTGCACAAACCTCTGCAGAGTGTAAAAACTAATCATGATTAGCCGTGTCCCCGGTTATGGACATCTTGAGTATCTGGTTCTTGGATCATCATATTGAATCCCATCACTCTAAATTAATTTGTTGGGATTAATGATTACTTTTAATTGGGATTGAGAGGGGGTTTTACCTTCTCAATGTTCAACAACCACCATGATAGTTAAATAAAATATATTCCTTTGTTGTAGGGAAAAATTGGCTTTTCGCAAAACAGTGTAACCCTAGAGCTTTTCCACCGGCCAAATATGCATGTAGTATTAGCATTTATTCTATTCATTGCTCTACTGTGTTATATTGCCAGCATATTCCATGTGCTGACCCGTTTCGGGCTGCAATGTATCATGTTGCAGACTTTTCAGACGAAGAGTAAGGTGCGCTAGGTCGTGGTCGTGCACTCAGCTATGCCGTTGGAGTTGATGGACTCACTTTATCTTCCAAGCCATCCGCTGTTATCTTATTTAGATGGCCTTAAGCCATATTTATTGTAATCAGTTCTCTTTTGAGACATTCGATGTAATAAGTGTGTGATTGCTACTCTGTTATAAATCCCTCAAGTACTGTGTGTGTCAGCATTACCGATCCAGGGATGACACTTGAACACAGAGATTCGATCCATTCGGGTTGGGTCGCTACAGTCTCCTTCAAGTCACCTATTAATGTCTTCTTCTCTCTGGATTTCACCACAATATCATCCACATAAGCATGAACATTGCGGCCGATCTGATCATGAAGACAGTTCTGCACACAGCGCTGATAAGTCGCCTGGGCACTCTTTAGCCCAATGGGCATAGACACATAGCAGAAGGCTCCAAAGGGAGTTATGAAAGCTGTCTTCTCCTGGTCCTTAACTGCCATTTTGATCTGATGGTAGCCAGAATAAGCATCCAGAAAACTTAAACGCTTGCAACCCGCCGTAGCATCAATGATTTGATCAATACGAGGGAGGGCAAAAGGATCCGCTGGACAAGCCTTGTTCAAATCTGTGTAGTCCACACACATACGCCAAGTGCAATTTTTCTTAAGTACTAGCACCGGATTAGCCAACCACTCAGGATGAAATACCTCAACAATAAAGACAGCTGCTAAGAGCCTGGCCACTTCCTCACCAATAGCCTTGCGTCTTTCTTCATTGAACCGGCGGAGAAACTGCTTGACCAGTTTAAACTTGGGATCAACATTAAGAGTGTGCTCAGCGAGTTCCCTCGGTACACCTGGCATGTCAGAAGGCTTCCACGCAAAGATGTCCCGGTTCTCACGGATGAACTCGATGAGCGCGCTTTCCTATTTCGGATCCAAGTTAGCGCTGATGCTGAACTGCTGGGATGAATCGCCAGGAACGAAATCAACCAGGTTAGTCTCATCAGCCGACTTAAACTTCAAGGCCGGATCATGCTCTGTAGTTGGCTTCTTCAAGGAAGTCATATCTGCCAGATCAACATTGTCTTTGTAAAACTTCAACTCCTCTGTTGCACAAACCGACTCCGCATAAGCCGCATCACCTTCTTCACATTCCAAAGCGATCTTATGACTCCCATGTACCGTGATGGTCCCCTTATGACCAGGCATCTTGAGCTGCAGATAGACATAACAGGGCCTCGCCATGAATTTAGCATAAGCCGGCCGCCCAAACAGGGCATGATACGGGCTCTTGATTTTCACCACTTCAAAGGTCAATGTTTCTGATCTTGAATCATGCTCATCACCAAAAGTAACCTCCAGAGCTATCTTACCGACCGGATACGCCAATTTACCAGGTACCACACCATGGAAGACCGTGTTGGACGGTTTAAGATTTTTATCTGTTAACCCCATGCGACGGAAGGTTTCATAATAAAGGATATTTATACTACTCCCCCCATCCATGAGTACTTTAGTGAACTTGTAACCTCCCACCTGAGGTGCCACCACCAACGCCAGATGACCCGGATTATCAACCCGAGGTGGATGATCCTCTCGACTCCACACAATGGGCTGTTCAGACCAGCGTAAGTAACGGGGCACCGCTGGTTCAACGGAGTTCACTGCCCTTTTATGAAGCTTCTGATCGCTTTGCACAGGCTGGTGGTGAAGACATGGTACTGTCCACTGTTTAACTGCTTTGGGTTGCTCTGGTAACCCGACTGCTGCTACTGCTGTTGGTTCCCCTGATGATTATAACCACCTTGGTTGCCTTGATTGCCATGTCCGCTTTGATTACCATGGAATCCTGAACCGGAACTGCCTCCACCATAACCCGGCCCATGAGACCCGGGGGCTGAACCGCCAGCCGGTCCATTATCATTCCGGAAAAAATCTGAATCTTTGAATTCTCGCATAATATAACAATCCTTCCAGAGGTGCGTGGCCGGCTTGTCCCGCGATCCGTGCTTTGGGCAGGGCTGGTTCAACAGGTAATTCAGGTGCTCCGGATTGGGACTTGGTTCTCTTCCACGCGGGGGCGGTTTACCCTTCCGACGCTGACCATTACCCTGCGCGTTGGAATTAGCTACAAAATCTGAACTGTTATTCGCTTTACGCTTACCGCTGTTTCCATGCCCCGCCGAGTTATGTTGCTGCCCTTTGGTGCTGCCACCCTTCTTTCCCTTTCCTGTCTTGTCATCATCAGATTCAGGGTCCTTGGTACTATCAGAGTCGGCATATTTCAACAGAGCTGCCATAAGCGTCCCCATTTTATTGCAATGGCGTTTGAGCCGTCCCAGCTTCAACTTAAGAGGCGTAAACCGGCAATTGCCTTCCAACGTCAAAACGGCCGTATCAGCGTTGATGCGGTCCGATGAATGCAAAATCTCTGAAACCCGGCGCACCCAATGGGTTGTTGATTCTCCTTCCTCCTAGACACAGGCAGCTAAATCCACAATTGACATGGGCTGCTTGCACGTGTCTTTGAAATTCTGAATAAACCGGGCTCTTAACTCGGCCCATGACCCAATGGAGTTAGCTGGTAGGTTTTTCAACCAAGTGCGAGCTGTCCCTTCCAACATCATGGTGAAGTACTTAGCACATGCCGCATCATCTACGTCCAGCATCTCCATCGCCATCTCATAACTCTCCACCCACAACTCGGGGGATAAATCGGCAGTGTAATTCGGCACTTTACATGGGCCCTTTAAGTCCTTGGGCAGCCGTACATTGCGTAATGCTGGGACGAGACACGGCACCCCCAAAGAACTGGAGGTAACCCCTGGTTCCACCGGAGTTGTTGGACGAACCGGAGTAAGCTGACGGGCCGCGTTCTGTGCTGCTAACTCAGCCTCTCGACGTGCCCTAGCACGGTCCACCACATCCTGAGCATCAACACCGCCACCCGCCGGGTTATGGCCTCGTAGCGGATTACGATTGCGGGCACTGCTAGACACAGCCGGTTCATCAACATGCCTGCTGTAACTCCGGCTTGGGCGGGCGGTGGAATGAATCCTCTCGCGACTGTACGAATAAGCCTGTTGCTGAGTCAAAGCTATCTGAAGGAGCTCCCTAGCCCGTCGCGTCTCCACCGCTACAAGGGACTCACCATCGACTGGAAGGGCTGCCAATCGTGAAGCGGCCGCGACTATGTTATCCAAGGGGTTGGAATAATGACCCTGAGGCGTGGGCACATGCTGGGATGGGTTATCCTGAAGAGGCGGATCCATTGCGCGTGGCTGAACCGGCGTTCCCGTTCCAGGCGCTTCTACCCGGTTTACCACTGGCTGGTTGCTGGTTCCGGCCCCTGGCATATTGAAGAGATTCCTGGCTTCGTAAACCGGAGGCAGGTGAGACCGGTACCTTGTCCTCATTACATCATTGGACGCGTTCTGATCCAACGTAAGCCGATAGGCCTATGCATCTAACTCGGCCCGCTCTGCAGCCATCCTGGTGTTTTCAGCTGCCAAATCCACCTTGGCTTGGACTATCTGATCCTTCACCTTCGCCACTTCTACGTTGTGCCGCTCCTGATCCGCCAGGCGGACTTCGGCCGCTAACAGTGCTGCCAATGTGTCGAATAAATCGGACAGAGCCTGAGCCGGTGATGGCGCAGGGCCTCCTGCCCCAGCGGCCGTCGCCGCTGCTGAACCGGAGATCATCGCCGCAGCGGTCGAAGATTGTGGCGCTGACTGCGTACCGGCCATGAAGATCGCAACCCGGCTTGGCGGGTCGAGAGAGTCCGGAATACTGTCACCATCGGAACAACCACCAAACCAACCATCTTGCAGCTGGTACAATGACTCGGTCTCTCCAGTAGATGACTCGTCACCAGAATAAACAATGGTTTCGCCATCATATTCCGATCCATCTTCAGATTCCACTCCGTGGATGACTCCCATGAAGGCATGCTTCATGACAGGCTTAACCCGGGCAGACCTCGCACGCTGAGCCGTTTCGACGATGTTGGTGCAGATGTCCGACTCAGGGCCCGGTTCACCAATCTTGCCAATGAACACGTGAATGCCACCGAAGGGGACCCGGTACCCGTACTCAATCGAACCGGCCTCGGGGCCCCAGCCTGCGTCGTCGATGTAGAGCTTGCCGCGACGACTTTTGGTCATCCGGCCCACAGTGTATCCCTTGAGTCCTTCGAAGCTGCCCTCTAAGAACTCGAAAGAATCGTGCGATAGCCCCACGGTGGGTGCCAACTGTCGTGGTTTTGTCACGGTAGATGTCCTAGAGAAAGGACTTAGTCGTGGAGCCATCGCGACGGGTTAGCTTAAAGGGTTTAAAGCGGACAAAGGATGCAGAGAGTTTATACTGGTTCGGCCCCTTGCAGTGAAAGTAAAGGCCTAATCCAGTTGTTGTGGAATTGCTAGGGTTTCGATGACCAGGGAGCGAATACGCTATGCCTGGCTCTCGAGTTGTTGTCCCCTCAAACCGCCGCCGGGTCGTCCCTTTATATACACAGGTTGACGCCCGGCGGTTTACAGAATCCCAAGGCTGGATCATCAACGTGTCCGGCTCGGTCTCTACTCTTTTCTTATCTTATAAGACAGGTTACATAGAATATGGCGGTTTACACCTACAAGCCCTTAATCCGCCTTTGGGCCCTGGGCCTTCATAAAGCGCCATACTCCTTATCTTCATGGGCTTCAAATATAAATGACTCATTATGGGGATAACCCGGCCTCTCCTGGCCGGTTTACACCCAGTAACAATATCCCCAACAATGACCGTTACCCTAGATATCACTACTATCTTTGCTTTGGTAGTTGTCTTGTTGCTATCGCTATGTCGCGCTACCTACCATGATGCGACCTTTAACCTTTTTCACCATCCTAGCAAACCGTTGTCTGGCTATGTTACCGCTTGCTCAACCCCTCTTATAGCGTTGCTAGTTGCAGGTGTGGTGCAGGTTGTTCCATGTTGGGACATGGATATCTTCGGATATCACAATATCTTTTATTTAATTAATGCATCTATATACTTGGTAAAGGGTGGAAGGCTTGGTCTTTTGCTCGGTGTTTTGTTCCACTCTTTCCGCCTTAGTTTCTTTCATACATGTGTTATGTTTATTGAATTTTGCGTTCCTAACGCGGTCGGGGTTTATGGGCCCCCCTTGACAGTTCGCTTTGAATAAAAATTATCCAGCAAGGCCCAACTTTGGTTTTACCATTTGCCTAATAACAACTAAAACTTGCATAGGGACAGGCTAGCACCCGAGGATAATTAATCAACAACCCGGGCCAGTGCTCCTCATGAGTGTTGGTCCAAACTAGAGTAGCTTGCAGCGCCGCCCGGGGAAACTCATGGATTTGGACGCTGTAACCATAGCTCATCCGTCGTGGCCTAAGATGAGATACGCGCGGCTACTATCAGGGTGTCGGCACGTCGGGAGGTCTTGCTGGTTTTGTTTTACCATTGTCGAAATGTCTTGTGCACCGGGATCCCGAGCTTGATTGGGGTGTCTCGAGATGGAGGATTGTCTTCGTGGATCATGAGAGTTGTCATGGGCTAAGTTGGGATACCCCTGCGGGGTTTAAACTTTTGAGAGCCGTGCCCGAAGTTATGTGGCAGGTGGGAGTTTTTAATATCCGGTTGTAGTGAACTTGACACTAAAACCGAATTAAAATATACCACCCCCGTGCGTAACCGTGACCGTCTCTTTTCGAGTGAGTTCAAGAAGAGAACACGGTGGGGTTATGTTTGACTCATAAGTAGTTCAGGATCACTTATTGATCACTACTAGTTTGCGACCGTTTGCGTAGTTTCTCATCTTATTCTTGTACTCGTAAGTTAGCCACCATATAATGCTTAGTGCTGCTGCAAGCTCACCACTTATCCTTTCCATACCCATTAAGCTTTGCTAGTCTTGATACCCATGGTAATGGGATTGCTGAGTCCTCGTGGCTCACAGATTACTACAACAACAGTTGCAGGTACAGGTAATGCAATGATCTGACATGAGAGCGATGCTTGCTTGTTTTTGAGTTCTTCTGCTTCTTCTTCGATCAGGGGATAGGTTCCTGGTCGGCAGCCTGGGCTAGCAGGGTGGATGTTGTTCTTGTTTTCCATTTGTTTTCATCCGTAGCCGAATGCCGCTGTTCTGTATGATGTTTGCTATGTGTTGATGTATTCATGTGGCATTTGTATGCCTTTGTATGTATCCCCAGCTATTATGTAATGGTACGATGTAATGATATCCACCTTGCGAAATCGTCTTCAATATGCGGCTCTATCCTTGGCGGGACCTTCGAGTTCCTCTCGGATAGGATTGCATATTGGGCGTGACACAACTCCACCACCAACCCTCCTACACTCTACCTTTGTCTCTCTCCCAACCTTATTCCTCTGCTACACATATGCATGGATGCCGATCGATCTCCCCCAATACATAGCTAGGTCTCTCTCCTTCTCCACACATATACCAGCCGATCTACCTCTCTATAGTTAGGTCTATGCCCCCCCCCCCCACACACACACACCGATAGTCGAACGTTGTAGGTAGGTATCCATGCCATAGAGAAATACTGCACCTCTGCCCTCTCACATTCCAGTAGGTCAGCCGCCCTGTATCTTTGACGTGGGCAAACCCAAATCCGATGGCACTCTTTATCGATCGCACACCCACACACTTTATCCCTGTTTTTGACTCTATCGATATCTCACGCCGATGATCCCTCCACTCTCTTCTCGTGGATCGCTCCCTCTATATATGATATATCCATGACTCTGTTTCACACACATTGCATATGTTACATTTTTTGTTTAAGATATCATCGACACATTGCCTCTGTTTCGCACAAACCATCTCTCTGACACCCACCCACGTATGTACCTACACGTAAAGAAGAGGTGCACGCATGACGCACGTACTCACGTCTCATTCTCGGCCACACCCACGCGGGTACATGGTGGAGTTCATTTCTGTACGAAAAGGCAGCCCACGTGATAATTTGACGCATGTAGCGGTTGTTTACTCGAAGGAGGGTCATGTACCACGCATAGACGGAACAAAGGTCGACTTGATGCGTTAGTATTAAATAAAGTTATATTCCTCAATGGCACGTACAGAATATAAAACGATTGTCCTTGGGAAAAAGGAAATCCGCTCCACTATATACGATGGAGCCTACCTGCCGGGGTTTGTCTCTCGTCACACTATCTCACACACGGCGGCGGTGGCCTCTTTCTCTCACCATTGGTCACTGATCCGGCCGCATCCCGTCCGCCGGCGGAAAGGGAGGATGTGCATTGTTTCTTTGTTCGACGGCGTTGAGGCAGCACGTCCCGATCTGCGATACTCGCCGATCTCTCTGACCAAGCTCCGGCGCGGTAGGGCCTTCGCCACTTGCTCGCTACCGCAGAATGGGCAGATCCTAGCCGTCGGCTCCCTCCTAGTTACATCTTGATGACCCTCAGGTACAGCTTCCTCCAGCCTTGCTCCACTGCCCATCTTCCCACGTATCTGCATATGGAAAATCCTGCATGTGGATCTTCTTTAGTTCATTGCTTAAAACGTATCTCGGCCGGCGTACTTTCGATGTTGCAATCTCGTCCTCAAACCGTTTTTGATATACCACCATGCTGCTATCTTTCCCTTATGACATGGAATACGCTTCTTTTTTGTCGTCGTAAGTGTCTTCAACTCCTGTTATTGGGTAGTAATTGTTTCCTTTCTACCTCTTTTTGCAAACTGGGCTATCGATTTCACCTCATTGCTATTGCGACCTTTTGGTGAACTGCGCAAATCACTTTCTTCTTAAGAGTGTTTTGTGCAGTTCCGCCAAAATGTCACATGGGCAACATTTTTTACATTTCTGTGGGACTGCAGAAAGGGAGATTGGATTTGCTATCCTCCTCATCCAACTCCGTGCCTAATCTTCTCCAACAACTAGTTAGTCCTAAAGAGAGATCGCAGAGGTGATCGGCTTCTATTTGTGTGTGTTATGTTTCATCATCTAGTTCCACTATTATTGTAATCACACTGACTGAATATCTTTGCAAATAGGGATGATCAACTTGATTTTAGTGGAACTGCACAAAATGATCGGATTGTGATGTCCCCCATACACCTCTTTCTTGGCTACAGATCTGCGTGAAACTAGCTACCAACCAATGAACACTGTGCCTAGGAAATGGAGCCATGCCTACGAACAACATCGATCAATTATATATTTTTCTTTATTTGTACACCTCACTACTTTTTCTTCAGTTGTGATGTGAATATTGGTGCTGATCTGCGAACCATTGAGATGCATTAGCAGCCATGGTAGTTTCATTTGTAGTTGATGTAATGTTGTAACGAGACAATGTTGAGGCAAGAGGACACATGAATCCTAAGTTGAAACCTTTTTTTTTCTGCGGGAACCAAAGTTGAAACCTTCATAGCATCACAATACAATTTCATTATGCTGGAAAATTATGCGTACGTATAAACAAATCCTGAAAGATTGATAGCAATGCCAGAAACAATTCAACTTCATTTCGCCGACATGTGGGACATCCTTCATCCGGCTCCACCTGCCATGCAGCAATATTGAGTGCACAACTGCAGGGGATATTCACCCAGGTCGTTACGCCACAGTAATAATGATTAGTGAGCAGTCAAATCACCAAGCCCCACCTTCGCCACAGTAAGTTGCTCGGACGAAGCAACCATCATTTCTCTCTTTGTTGAATCCGCTGGTACTCCAATATTCCTAGAGTAATAAGTTGCTCGGGTGAAGCAACCATCACTTCACCTTTCCCATAGTAAGTACTACCTCCTTTTTTTTATTCTAGAAAGAACCACGCACGAATATTGGACGGTAGCAGCACAGCAACTGAATGAAAAATTGAAACCAAGCAATGAACTACTACTAATGGTGAGCGTTTGCTAGTATCATGTACTCCGTCTGTCCATATATATAGGGCTTAATGTGTTTTCCGAGACTAACTTTGGCCCTGTTTGGATCCATGGGTTAGAGTCAGTTTGAGCTAGTTGGGGCTCAAATAGCCCTAAAGTATCCAAACATGAGGGTTAAATTAGAGCAAGGTGCACCTAACCCTCAAAAAAAACTATCCCACCCAAGAGGTGCTAATTGGAGCTAGTTCTCATTGGGCCCACTGAAAAATCACTTTTCTCTCTCTATCCCGCCAGCCAAGTGGTGCTAATGGGAGCTAGTTCTCATGGGGCCCACTGAAAAATCACTTTTCTCTCTCCATCAAGTGCATTTATTGTCAATCTAACCCTGTCATCCAAACACCTCTTTGGCTAGAGTTAGTTCAGGGTTAGTCATGAGTAAGCCTAACCTCTAGCTAAGTTAGAGTATCCAAACAGGAGCAGTATAGGACATGCAAGTTGCTCAAAGCATACCGTCAAATTCGTACGTGAAAGGATCTTCGAATGATATAATTTTCAAATTATATGAAATCTTATCAATATTCAAAGGCAACCTCGAAGAATACATTAGGCCCTATATATACGTATGGATGAAGGGAGTAGTACTAATCGCAACGCATGCATGCGTGTGGAGTACTACAGTACCAAACAAGAATGTTTTACATGCATTGGTTAATTATATCTTAGTTATGGCACTTAACAATTTAATGCACAATACAAGAATGGTTAACGAGATTAGCAGAAAGCAAAGCACCTTTTTAGCGGGGATTTTCATCATTCTATGAAGGTGCAAAACCTAGTGTTACTACTACGCCAAACAAGTTCAAAACAAGAAACTGGACCCACTCACGGCATGGCACGCCTGTCTCGTTTGGTCCGCCGGTCAAAGCGCTTCCTCTTCTTGGCATAACAATAGAATACAATATTTTTTAGAATGCTCTTGGCATGTCTCTAACATGTGGGAGCGAGTGATGAGTTAACCGACATCAATAGAAGGCAAAATCACCAGCGTGCCGCACTTTGAGAGAGACGAGGAGCGAGACACTACTAGAAAAAGGGCTGTTAGTGGCGCACCTGTTTTTGCTATTAATGGCGCACTACAGGTGCGCCACTATTAACACGCCACTAGTAACAAATAGTAATGGAGCACCTCTGGTGCGCCACTAGTATCCTAGATAATAGTGGCGCACCACATAGTGCGCCATTACTATGTCCACCAGTGCGCCATTACTATGCCTCCCAGGGGGCCATATTTACCTTGTGCTCTGGGTTACTAATGGCGCACTTTTAGAAAATGCGCCACTGGTGTGTTTATTTCAGTGCGCCACTAAAGTGCAATATGGTGCGCCACTACTATGAATATTAGGATTTTTTTTTTCTTTTCTGATATTTGCACAGGTTACAAAATACATTACTGCACAGAATATAAACAGCACAACATATAAACATCAGATTTATCGAATACAATAGAAGATTAGTCTCCGAATACAATTCATCATATTAGTCTCCGAATTCAAAATACCGAACAAAGTTAGAACATTACAAGTCTCGAGACCGCGAGTAGCGAGTTTGTCTTCACATTACAAGTCGATATCGATCATCTAAACTACCATCACATAGAAGAGAGCTGCGGTCACGATGAGCATCATCGCGATGAAACTGGTCTTCATCCGGTTCCTCCTCCGCTCCCTCCTCTCTCCCGCTAGATAGCGCGCGTATCTAGCTTCCGCCTCTGCCCTAGTGGTGTACCCTTTGTAACTGTTACCGCTGAAACGATGAACCTGTCTCCGACACTCCTCCCAGTCGTCGTAGACTCCGGGAACCTTACCCTTGTACACGACATACGACAGCATCTCTATGCACTAGACAAACAAAATGTTAGTAGCAATTCACAGACAATGCATAAGCAATATATAAGTATGCAACAAAAGGATCGGAAGAGAAAAGCAACACATTAATAGCACGATTCATGGTCCTACTAATAAATAGCATCGATTACATATAAGTTGAACGACTGTCCAAACTAAAGAGACATACAAGTTCATTAAAGTTTAATTACAACATGAGCTAATCGATATTTCAGAACTACATAGCATCATTACTTTCAACTCGACTCAGGTACCGGAGCATGGATGAAGCTGCCTTCTATCGTGATGGCCATGAAATCGTGGTCGTTGTCAGCCTGCATTTGTAGCGTTGTTTCTATTTCACTGTTGGACGGTTGACATCTGAGGTAGAACTGCCCCGAGGTACGAAGGACATCTTGATGGATGATTTCCGCAAACTCCGACTGGATGCGAAAGAATTCTTGTCTGATGTCCGCGTCCTGGATTGTCGACAAGCGTGCGGCCCAATCTTTGAAATTAGTTGGTAGCAGAAGGTGATTATGGTCCCGTATGATCGCCCGCATGTGATGGAGGGCATAGTAGGCATCCTTCTGACCGCCAGGCGGCTGCTTGACGCAGGGGAACGTCGTTACGTGGGTGAACACGTGCTTGCCGTACCTACAAATTGGCCTCCTGAAGGTGCCTCCAGATTTGGCGTAGCCGGGGAGAGCATCGTCAAGAACTTTCTTGATATTTGTGTAGTCTTTCTTCGACTGACGGTCCGAGTCAAAATACGTGGCCATGGAATATTTCGGTCTTAAGAGGATGAGTGTGCAATGTGTGTCACTGCACAAAACACGGAATGTTAGAAAAAAAAAGAACGATCAAAATCTAAGAAATCATATGTTACGGGGCGGTGAGGGGATGACTTACTCGGGAAAGTAAGGCACGAGGAAGTTATCCTTATCTGGGTTCGCCAGAATGACGCCTTCGAGGTATGAACTCGCGACTTGCCGGTCCGGTGTCGACGCGTGCGTAGCCGCGCCATGCTGGCAAAGAAAGAAGCTGCTGCAGATGTCGACGAGGTGACGGCTAGCACGTCCCCGCCCACTGCCATCATCGAGGAGAAGTAGAACATGGGAGGCCGCCGCCGATTGTATCCCATGAAGGCCACCGTCGAGGCGACGCTTGCGAAAACAGCCAGTGTCTTGCATGATTCTTCTTCAGCCGGATGCTGGAGGAGGACAAAGAGATCGAGCGACGACCATTTAGATTAGGTATTTTAATTCTACCATGCTGGTTGTAATGGGAGTATCATAAGTAGTATACTGCATGCCAACTAGGCAAATTTGATGAGGTGGCATAGAATTAAATGAAGAAGGAGAGGGTTGAGTATCATATTATGATACCATATGGAATAAAGTTACTCCCACTATGGTTAGTCTTAGGCCTTGTTCGGTTCAACCTACTCCCAAGGGGTTTGGAGAGGAATGGAGGGGAATTTGGCTTGTACATGATTTAATCCCCCAGAATCCATGTTAATCCCCGTTAAAACCCCTTGAACTGCACATGCCCTTAAGGTTAAAAATGACCGGGATTATAGAGGATAGGGTACAAATTTCAAGGATTTAAAGGTGAGGGTTTGTTTCCGACTAGCTCTACAACCTCAAGGTTTATAAGTCATACTTCACTCTCCCCTCACGCACACGCCCGGGTATACTCATAGTGGAGCGCATTTGCACACGAAAAGGCATGTAACGTGATAATTTGAGACATCTAATCGTTAACTTAATGTGGGGTCTGGGACCAAATGTCAGCCATACCAAGTGCGACCCGAACGCGGTAGCGCGGTTATTGATCGAGTTTCTTTTTACTGGTACATTAAATGAAAAAAATATGGTTGCGCATGAATTCAATTTAAAATGATCGCTACGCAGCGAAAAACAATTACTGCTCCACTAGTCCACTTCGGGACTTGCTTGCTAGGGTTGTTCTCTTCTTCTCACTCTCTCACCCTCTCTAGATCTAAACAAGACCGTGGTGTCCACTCTCTTTGTCTCTCTCTCTTCTCTCCGGTTGACACAGATTTGGCCGGATACCTTCCGCTAGTGGTCGCTGGTGGCGAGGGAGGAAGCCGACGTGCGCTGTCTTCTCTGACCTAGCGCCGGCGTTGGAGGTCCTCCTCACCCTTGCTCCCCGCCGTCGAGTTGGCAGATCCCGCCGCCTGCCTCGCCACATCCCGTCGACCGGAGGTATAACTTTTTTTAGAACCGGCCTTGTTCTAATGGCCCAGCTCCCCACGTTGTTGCATCCCTTTTTTTCATCAAGTTAGGATTTCTCCCCACGTCGCTGCATCCTGCATGTGGATATTCTTATAGTATTACAAAGCTCTCCATGTAGCTAGCTCCGTCGGCTTGTTGAACACTCGAACACCACCTAAAATTTTACTATTAGAGGAAAAAAGGTACTGCAGATACTGACTAACAAACTGATCTCTTGGTTGGAAAGGGAAAGAAAGATGCTGGCCTGACCAGTCTCTTGGTCGAAAAAGGACAGAAAGTGGGGGTTGTTGGGTCGACAATGCAACCAAGAATGAGCACGCCTAGATTTCTTGTGGTCACATAGAAAGGTCACTGACGAGAACAAAAAATGCACAAATCCAGACATGCTTTGCATGTTTGCCGCACTCGACAACACCTCTGCCTCACCACTTTATGCCTCGGTGGATGTAAAACGTGCTTGTGCCTACCGTGTCCCTATGCCCTTACTACTGCTGTTAATCTAACATCACAGGTAAAATGAAACAATGCCACTGTTAATGTGATGTCACTGTTAAGTAATGCTGCTGTCAATCTATTGCCATTGATAAAATGAATCAATGCCACCACCATTTTATGAAATGCTTCTGTCTTGCTTTATTTCTCATAAAGAGTGTTTTGGGCCATTACACTAAACTCTGACGCCGGTAACATAGCTGCATCTCTGTTGAACTGCACAAAATTTAATTGCACAATGGTTTACACGACGATGTGTTTCTCCTTTTCGTATCACCCTTTGTTAGAACGATCGTTCCTGTTAACCGTGCACGTACGTACTGATCAAGTGCTACTCCCAATGTGTCATCACATAGTCATAATGCTATTGTTATGCATGTTAATGTAAGCCCCATTAATCTAGTTCCAGTGTTGATTTGATGTGATGGCACTTCTTAGTTAATGGAATTTTCATACTGTCACTGTAATGCCATTGATAAGATATGAGATGCTGCTGTTAATCATATGGCGCTGCAAAAAAATGACACTGCTTAAATAACCCTGTTACATATTTGTGCAAACAGGGTTGTCTATCTCCATATGGTGTCTATTTGTGCAAACAGAAGCACAAACCTCAATTTTAGTGGAACCTGCTGTCAGCTGACCACACTGTGCTCCAGTTATTCCTACATTCTTAACTAGGTAGAATGACCACCGCAAGATGAAATAAGCTTATTCGTACGTTGACTTGCTGTTTGCAGTGTGGAACAATCCTGTCATGCGTGGAGGAGCAAACAAGCACTACAACCGCTCCGTCAACGCAAGATAAAAGAGACCGAGTCATTGATTGCCTGGCCGGCAAGTAGGGGTCGTGCAAACAGCAGTGCATTATTCTAGTGGAACTGCACAAAAAAGATATTGGGGTTAGTCGGATAAATTTTCTACAGCCACACGAAAGGAATTGCGCTCATCGATTGCATAGAATTTCCTCCGTGCCATCATTGGAGATCCCAAGGTGGAAATCAACTAATCACCTATAAAATTATGCATAATCTTCGTCACACAGGTCAGTATCCCCTTTGTCCAGATGATCGTGTTTTGTCATGCCGAGCTATTGATGTCTGCTACTGTTTTGTGACACCGTTTAAGTACAACGCTTTCCTATCTTTTCACATTTAGGACAATGAAGATGATTTCTGTGGAACTGTACAAAATGGTCTGATGTTGAGTGATCTCTATTGCCTCCTCTGTTTGCTACAATGTGTCAGCGTAAATTGCAAGATGAACCATCAAGCTAGCTGTGGAGTTGCCAACATGCTCAAAGTTCACGCTACATTAAGCAGAAAGAAGCATGCCCAGGAAATTAATGCGTGCGTAGTGAGGCCCTTTGCTCAGAGAAGCATCTATCATTTTTTCTTTATTTCTACACCTTCTCACAGCTTTGTCTTGGTTATAGTCTTGTGAATCATTTAGATGTGTAAACATGCTGAACTTAAGTGCTTGTGAATGTTAGCTAGTATGCGTACCGTATCTTGTGAAGCTTAGTTTAGTGTGAATGTTAGCGTGTCAACCTTTACAATCAATGTATATTGTGGGCATGTTATTTGACCCCTCATTTTGCCGCGCTACGACCAGTGTGAGTGTCTGCATGTAGTACACCATCCTCTAATTTGGTGGATGCCAAGCCGGCCCGAAAAGGATCTATAACTTTTTTTCAATTTGAAAAATGTTACCGATGAGGAGCCATAATTAAGCTGGAGGCGTCTCTTTTTTTCTTTCGAATGGGCAATAAGCTGGAGAGCTGGAGAGTGTCTCTAATGGGCTGCCTCTAGTGTTAAGGCCCTCCAGTACGAAACACGGGCAGCCGACTGGGCCGATACAAAAGCCTATCCATCTTAAAGCCCATTTGTTTTTGTTTTTTGCGAGGAAAAGCCCATATTTCTTGAAGAGGGGGCGATCCCAGAAAAACCCTCCTTCCTCTTTGCTTCCACTTATACTGCAGTTTGCTGGATTCTCCCGCTTTCGTCGCCCCCCAATTCCCCCCGCTCCCCATCTTCCTCACTCGTACAGAAAACCCTCGCTCACCTTCTTCCTCACTCGTACAGAAAACACGTGCTCCTCTTCTTCCACTCCTATAGAAAACCCCAGCCCTCATTCTTCCCCACTCGCACTGCCACTAGGCTCGTCTCTGGCTACTCTACTCAAACCCGTGAGCTTGGCACGACGCCCATAAGGAAAATGGAGTCGGCTGGCCCCAGTGCCAAGAAGATGAGGCTCCCACTAGCGGCAACGCCGGTTGTAGATCCCGCACCCGGCAGCGCGGGGAGAAGCGGCAGGCCACTCACCAGATCTGAGGAACCCATAGAATCTCGGGTGGACCGCATTAGCGATCTCCCGGATGCCATCCTTGGGGAGATCATTTCGCTTCTCCCAACCAAGGATTGCTGCCGCACCCAAGTCCTCTCAACTCGATGGCGTCCTCTATGGCGCGCCACACCCCTCAATCTCGACTGTCGTTAGCTATCTGTCTATCATGATTTTGAACTCCTCAGAGCCATCATCTCCTCCCACCAGGGATCCATTCAACGCCTCTGCATCCCAACACGCTACCTGCTGTCCATACCCTGCATGGTGGACGCTTGGCTGACATCCCCTGAATTCGAAAAACTCCAGAAGTTTGAGTTCTACCATTATCATGACAGTTTCATACCACGAACCGAACACCAAGAATTTGTGCCCACACCACCGTTGTCCATCTCATGGTTTTTCTCCTCTCTCCACACCGCCACCTTCGCCCGCTGCCATCTACCAGACGATCTGGTACAAATGCTTCAACTCCCACTGCTAAAAAAACTTTCGCTTGTGGTGGTTTATCTATCGGAGGCCTCACTGCGCAGCATCATCCACTCCAGTTCCCCTGCCCTGGAGTGCCTGCGTATTGTTTTGGGAATAGAAATCTTTATCAGTTGTCTCCAAATAAAGTCGCCTCACCTTAAAGGCATTGGAATTTGTTTTGAAGGACAACAGCTCATCATCGAAGATGCCCCTTCACTTCAAAGGTTGCTCCTTCATTATTGTTATATACCTTCGCAAATAACTGTCGTCTCTGCGACCAAACTGGAGACCTTGGGTGTAATTCATGATCCATTTAATGATCACAAGTTGGTGTTTGGCTCGACACTTATTCAGGTACCGTATATTATCATCTACACATTTATAATCATAAGGTGCATTTTTCATTTGTGCGCATAAGTTTTATATCATCTTGGAGTACACTTTGGGTACTAATATTATGTTATATGCTAAATGAAGAGTTCGTCCATGGATAGCCTATCAATGCTCCTGGATTCTGCCAAGATCTTATATGTCGAAATGTTTAGTTATGATCTGAACATAATTATTGGCTTGCTGCGATGCTTTCGATGTCTGGAGAATTTATATATAAAGGTGATGATTTCATGCACATTGAAAGCCCGTATATATTGTACTAGAATTAACCGTTCAGCTGTCGCTCTTTCGACATACTCTTTTTTCAGACCTTAACTGTTTTCAATCTTCATGTCTACTTAGGACTAACACATGCAGAAAAACATATAACCAATCGGTGGTGTAATAAGCATCGGGATTTTCTCAGTTCTCATGACATTTGTTTGATGACAATAACAATGGAAGGATATGCATCCAACCAGGCAAACAGAAGCTTTGTCACATTCTTCCTGTTGAATCCGAGGTTACTATTTTCTATGAGGCTTAAGTTTCTCAACAAGAAATTTCTCACGGACGGACATGTTGAACAGCAAAAAAAGAATTTTTAGGTGGACAAATGGGCTTCTGAAACGTGCTCGACTTCTATTTACAACAACTTGGGGTCATGCTCCAATAAATTTTTTGGCACATGATGTTGATTTTATGGATCAGACCGATCCATTTGTTTGTGACTACCGAAAACAGTGGTTGGGTTAGATGTTATTGCCATGTTCAATTTAGGTTTTGTCTAAATTTGATGAAAATTAATCCATGGGCTTTTGTACCGTTTGTATGCTTGAGTTACATGTTGTTGCCCTCGTACTCCCCTCTGCCTGCCACTACACTGCCGCATCTTCCACGTCTCCTGTTCGTTCCCATCCGAGGCCTCGCCGTCGTTCTCCGCCTTGGTTCGCTCGCTGTGCCCGCCGCCGTCTGGCGTTGTCAACATGGTCAACAACCGAGAGGAATCAGGAGATGACTGCATGTGGAGAGGTTGACAGTAGGGATCCTTATGGCAGGCCTTGTTCAGGATGGTGTAGTCTATGCACATGCGCCAGGTGTTGTTCTTCCTCAAGACGAGGACCGGGTTGGCCAGCCACTCAGGGTGAAACACTTCCATGATGAAGCCGGCCGCGAGTAGCTTGGCGACCTCTTCACCGATGGTTCTTCTCTTCTCTTCTGAAAAGCGACATAATGGTTGATGGACAGGCTTGGCGTCCTTGCAGACGTGTAGTTTGTGCTCGGCATACTTCCTCGGAATTCCTGGCATGTCCTTTGGGGACCATGCGAAGATATCCTGATTCTCATGCAGGAAGTCGAAGAGCTTTCCTTCCTATTTGTTGCTCAGACGAGTGCCCACAACAACGTATTTATTGCAGCTAGGGTCTTCGGGGTTCAGCTTGACCTTCTTGGTCTCCTTGGACGGCTGGAACGAGGCCTCGCCGGCTGGCTCTTTAGCTGAAGCCGGAACAACTGTCTCCTCGCTGGTCAGCGCAACAATCCGTTCGAGCTGGCGCCACTCCTCGGCTATGACCAGTAACTCGGCCAGCTTGGCGCCGGCTTGAGCGGACTCTAAAGACTTTCTGTAGTCACCGACGATAGTGATGAGGCCCTTGGGACCCGACAACTTCATCTTTAGGTAGGCGTATTGGGGGACCGCCATGAACTTGGTGAGCGCAGGCCGACCCAGCAACGCATGGTACGCGCTGGACAGGTCCACCACCTCGAACCAGATAGGCTCGCGTCGGAAATGATCGCTCATGCCGAACAGGATGTCAAGCCAGATCCGACCGATGGGGGAGCAGGACAGACCCGGCACGATGCCATGGAATACCGTCCGGGATGACTCCAACTGCTGGGCCTCAATGCTGAGCATGGTCATGGTGTCGCGGTAGAGGATGTTGATGTTGCTGCCCAATGAGGACTCGCGAGAACTTGCAAGTGCGCTTGGTAGCGACGATGGTGGGGTCGAGGACGAGGGTGTAGCCACCCGGGTTCAGCATGATGGCCGGGTGGTCCTCCCGGGTCCAGCTGATCGGGCATTCCGACCAGTGCGTATACTCCGGCACAGCCAGGACTGCGGTGTTCACCTCCTGCCGGAGCAAGCGCTCGATACGCTTGTCATCGCCGAGGCTGGTGAAGACGACGTAGCTCGCGTTCTGGTTGGGGTAGACCTCATCGCGCATCGCGCCGTTTGCCGAGGGCGGGGGAGGAGGTGGAGGCGGCGGCCCCTCACCCGGAGCCGGAGCCAGTGGCGGCGGGATGTTGCCCCTCATGATGCGCTTGGCGATGGCGTACTGCCGAACCGTGTGCGTGGACGGCCTCACACCGCTGTGGTGCTTGCAGGGAGCATCGAGCATCTCTTCAAAACTCATGGCGGGTTGCCACGCCGTCTTGCCGATTCGCGGGCTCTTGCCGGATGGCTCCATCGCGGGCGCCTGCTCGGCGGCTGCGACGAGGTGGTTGTCGTGGCGGGGGACCTGCAGATCGGCCTTGCGCTTGTTGTTCTGCTGGTTCTGCTGGCGGCTGCTCTCGCCAGCCGGCTTGGAGGGGGATGCCGGCAACGCCTTGCTGGCTTCATCCAACACCACTTAGATCTTCATGGAGGAGTCGGCTGTGGCGTACTTGTCCGCTGTGACCATAAGCGCGGCCATGGTGGTTGGTTCGGAGCGCAGGAGCTTGTGCTTGAGGAGGTTGCCATCCCGGCAGCCGCTCACGAAGTACTTAATGACTAGGACCTCATGGACACCCTCGTGGTTGTTCTGGAGCTCGGTCCAGCGTGCGAGGTACTCGCGGCTGGTGTCAGTCGGCCCGTGCACGCACATGGCAAGCTGACTGGGACAGCCGGGACGCTTTTAACTGCTGGTGAAGTTGCGCATGAAGGCTTGCTCAAAGTCAACCCACACGTTGATGCTGCCGGCGGGCAAGCTGTTCAACCACGTGTGTGCTGACCCTTGGAGCATAAGTGGGGCATAGCGCATGGCAAGGCGGCGATTGCCGCCTGCAATGTCGATGGCGGTGGTGTAGTCGATGAGCCAGCCTCCGGCTTGACGGTCCCGTTGTACTTGGGGGTGTCACGGGGTAGCGTGAAACCTTTGTGGAAGGGCTCTTCCCGAATGCGCAGACCGAAACATGCTGGCCCGACAGCATTGTCTTCCTCCAGCTCGAGGGAGAGGGCGAGCTGACCGAGGCGATGGCGAGCGTCGGCATCGTCAATGGCGCACGAGCCCAGCCGGCTTGCGATCGGGCCGCGGGGAACCCGATCGGCAGAAGCCGGATGGGCACGTCGTCTCGATCGCGCAGGACGGACTGGTCGGCGCCGGTCTCCTGGAGCCGGCTCATTGCCCAGGTCATCTCCGGTCGTCAGGGCGCGACTGCGCCGGGTTCGGGTACGGCCGGAATGAGCTTCGCTGGGGGGGTAGTGCGGACGCCGGGTTTGGCTGCTCGGGGTCTTTGGTGTGGCGCGAGATGGACGCAGCGGGATGGTCGAGGCGGTCTTTCTGCGTGTTCGCAGCACCGAGAAGCTCGTTCATGCGCCACATGCACTCCTACAGCTCCTCACCCTGCATCTGTTCGATGCCAGCAGCGGCCGCCTGCACGGTGCACATGTTCTTGACGGGGGTGTCGTAGACGGTTGGGCTCGTGCCCAGTGGGTGGCCGATGGCGGCGCCACGGTTCTGCACCTCGCCAACCCGGCTCGGTTCGGCCGCGGCCGGCGTGAAGCCATACGCGGTGTTGTGCTCCCGCTGAACTGACTCCAGCTGGCGCTGCGCCACAGCGAGAGGGTCTCGGCCTCGTTTAGCAGGCGCTTACGCTCCTCCTCGAGCTGGGCTAGGGCTTGAGCGGCGTTGGTGGCATTGATGTCGGTGGTGATGGTGATGCTGAGGTTCTGCATCATGGTACGCAGCGGGTTGGGTGCTCTGGCATGCTCCACTACGGCCCTGGCAGCAGCGGCATTCTTCGTGGCGCTAGACGAACTGGAGCCGGAGTCGGTGGCGAGCACCTCAACCCGGATGCAGAGATCCGCCACCCCGGCGGAGATGTCGTCGCCGAGGGGGACAGGCGGGTCGGTGACATCGAGCACCCCGCTAGGGTACTCCTCAGCCGCAGACGCGTCGGAGAGGCCCAGCGCACTGAAGGAGGCGATGAGTGAGTCGGTGGGGCCAACTGTTGGCACACCGGGAGCGGGGAACGCGCAGTGCGCGATGTGTTCACTGCCATCCTCTTCATCAATGGCTCCATCATCCATGGCGCCCAAGAAGAAGCCCGGCACCGCAGCTCATCCATCCACCTCGAAGGCGCCACCGCACGTGACTGCCGATGCCGTGGGGGCTATGGGGACGCCTGGGGGTGCGGACACTGCGGATGACATGGTCGGCACAGGCGGCGTCGTTACCACCTCCCCTGTGGCTGAAGCAGGAGCAGGAGGCACCGGAGAAGGACAACACCATCAACATCCCAGTGGCCACGCCCCACGAGGTATGAGAGGCGAGATCATTCCATCTGCATCTCCTCGTCCAGCCGAGTGGCACAGCCACAGCGGGGGTACTCGCTCGGGGGGTAATCGCAACTCCCCGACCGCTCCCGCCGCGGGTGCGACCGCAGAGCATGCCCCACCCCCGGAACAAGCCGACCCAGCCGCTACGCTAAACGGAGCCGCTGGCCCTCAAGCGCCTCCACCTCGTCACCATGCTATCCAAGCGGCTGGCTCATGACGACGAGAGCACGACGCGACCGCTACCGGCACCATCAAGAGCCGGGCGATGTTACGGTCTTCATCGACATCCATGCCAAGCACCACTTCGGAGGCCGTGGCATGGGCCCAGCTGCTATTGAGATTTCCGCCGGTAGCCGATCAGATGGATGAGTGGAGAGCCACCATTCAGAGTCTGATTGGCTTCGCCGAGGTGGGAGGATTGTAGCGGGCTAGCCCACCATGGCCTCCCTAGGTAACGACAACGGCCCAAGCTGCTGGCCATGTGGATGGGGCCACACCTATGATGCAGTCCCCTCCACGGCAGCCAGCACGGGAGCCGCGCAACCAAGAACACGACAACATCTCGATGGCTTCGTCCGACCCTCGAGCGTATCAAGGCCAACGGCGTGTCCTGGAGGATAGGTAGAGGGAAGGCGCATGTGTCACCACCGAGCGACACCGCGACGCCCACAGCCAGTCCGACAGGCGTGATGGCCCCGACGTCGACGAGCCCGCACTCACTGAAGTCGAGTACCTGACTTTTGAGACTGGGTGCCTTGCCTTCACAAACGAGCCGTGGCAAGTCCGTTGGCCATCCACTCGCATGTTCAAGCCGGAGATACCAAAGTATGACGGGAGGCTAAACCCGGCTGAGTTCTTGAGCATCTACACCATCGTTGTTCAAGCTGCCGGGGGAAGAGA
This sequence comes from Thinopyrum elongatum, assembly GCA_011799875.1. Lineage (NCBI taxonomy): Eukaryota > Viridiplantae > Streptophyta > Magnoliopsida > Poales > Poaceae > Thinopyrum > Thinopyrum elongatum. The sequence continues at coordinate 54,997,291 of CM022299.1, read as the reverse complement.
TGAGAAGGTATTCGCCAACTACTTCCCTTTGGCACTCAAGCCAAATGTGAGGTCTTGGCTGATGCACCTACCGAAGAACTCCATTTTGACCTGGGCTGACCTGTGCCATGAGTTCATTGGCGCCTTCATGGGCAGCCATCAAGAACCAGCGCGACACAGTGACTTGCAACTTCTCCTGCAGAAGGAGGCGAGAGCCTGCGAAAATACATACAAAGATTCAGCCGAGTCCACAGGAATATTCTAGAGATCCACCCGGCAGCTGTGATAGCTGCATTCTAGTCTAACGTGCGCAATCTTCAGATACGTTCCAAGATGAATATTCGATCGCTGAAGACTATGAAGGAGCTTTACACTCTGGTGGATAAGTGTGCTAAAATAGAAGAGGGGAGGAAGCTCTCCGGAGAAGAGGATGGCGTCAACATCGATTCAGAGGATGATGACGAGGCCACCAGTCAAAAGAAGAAGAACAAGAAGCGCAACAAAAGGCGCAAGGACAAAGCAGTGATGACCGTTGAGGGATCGGGCACGCCTAGTACCGGCAAGAAAGCCAAGGCTGAGATACCAGGCAAGGAAGTTGCCGCGTGCACTGATTGCTGGGAAGCTGCGGCTGCCGAGAAGGCTGGGAACGGCGATGGCATGTACTGGAAGATCCATCGGACCAAGGGCCACGATCTCCGGGAGTGTCATCAGGTTGAGCAGCTTGTCAAGAAGCAGAGGGCTGAATATGAGAAGCGAGATAATGAGAAAGGTTAAAATGGCACTGGCGGAAAGGACCGGGGTGGCAGAGCAAGCCGCCCCGGCAAGGCTCCTCAGAATAAAGGGAAACCCGCCAGAGGCCGTGAGAAGGAGGATTGCAATGATGAGAGTGATGGAGGAGATGAAGAGGAAACCAGCGAGCAGGAATTCCAGAAAGCCACTGACGCCCTGTGCATTGACGGGGGTGCTTCTTTGCACTCTTCCCACCGCCAACTTAAATGGTGGGCGCGTGAAGTCAGTGCCGTGGAGCCAGCGGCAGAATCTCGAAGGCCGCTCAAGTGGTCCCGCACGCCCATCATCTTCGACGAAGAGGACCACCCTGACCGCACCACCGCGATAGGGTGCTTGCCGCTGTTGGTATCACCAACAATCTGCAACCACAGAGTTACAAAGATGTTGGTTGATAGCAGGGCCGGGTTGTATCTGATTTCTTCAAAGGTCATCAGCAAACTCCAGATAGCAGAAGAAGAGCTCAAGGTTACTGGTACGTTTCAAGGAATCAACCCCGGTAGGAGTAGTCCTAAGGGGAAAATCACGTTGCCGGTGACATTTGGGGGAGAGTTGAATTACCGGACTGAGAAGATCGTGTTTGATGTGGTTGACCTCCCCCTGCCATACAATGGAATCCTTGGTCGCCCAACTCTGGCCAAGTTCATGGCCGCATCCCACTATTCCTACAACACCTTGAAGATGCCAGGGCCGGTGGGCTCCATTTCCATTCCATCAGACAAGAAGGACGCAATTATTTGCGTGGACAAGATGTACCGGGAAGCAGTCACGGCAGAGGCCACTGAAGCTGCAATCCCCGCCAAGGAAAGTAATGGAAAGAAGAAGGCTAACAGGGACACCGGCAAGGAATCCGGGAAGCGTACCTCTTCGGGGTATGCTGCGCCTATTGATGACTCGTCGGAGAGTTCCAATAGCAAGAGATCCAAGACTTCTGCACCCGCTGAGAAAAAGGTCCCGGCAAGGCTGGCTGGCACTGATGGTACTTTCACTATCAGCGCCACCCTCGATGACAAATAGGAAAGCGCGCTCGTTGCCTTCCAGCGGGCAAGTGTCGATGTGTTTGCCTGGCAACCATCTGACATCCCCGATGTTCCCAGGGAGGTAATCGATCCCCACCTTGCTGTCTGCCCACATGCCCGGCCCGTCAAGCAGATGGTCTGGAAGCAAGCTTTGGAGCGGCAATAGTTTATTGGCGAGGAGATCGATAAACTTGAGGCAGCTGGACTGGTTAGAGGAGTGTTGCATCCAACGTGGTTAGCAAATCCTGTGGTGGTACGCAAAGCTAATGGAAAGTGGAGGCTGTGCATAGATTTTACGGATCTGAACAAGGCATGCCCGAAGGACCCATTTCCCTTGCCGCGCATCGACCAGATTGTGGATTCCACCTCCGGGTGTGACCTGCTTTCCTTCCTGGATGCCTACTCTAGATATCATCAGATCTTCATGTCCAAGGAAGACGAAGAGAAGACCGCGTTCATCACCCCATGTGGCACATACTGCTTCGTGCGGATGCCTTTCGGGTTGAAGAGCGCTGGGTCTACTTTCGCAAGAGTAGTCCAGATTGGTTTTGAGTCACAGTTGCACAGAAACATTGAGGCTTATATGGATGATATTGTGGTCAAGACCAAGGACAGATCAACCCTTATTCAGGATTTAGAAGAGATGTTTGCTAATCTGCGCAAGATAAACTTGAAGCTAAACCCGGAGAAATGTGTGTTTGGCAAGCCTACATTGCGATCCCCGTCAAGCCCAAACAGATAAGTTCTCTCTCTTATCCATATGCATTCTATAAGCAAAAACTTGTGCATAAGGAAACCTCACCGCTTTCAAAACTTAGGTGCTCCCGTCCCTTGACTCGAACATTGCTTCGGTCGGGGAGGTTGTAGTGGCCATTGGCGAGAAAGTTGGTGGGGTGCTGGTCCCACTTTACGATTTGTGCCCGGCAGGCCTAGCCCCGCGGCAGCAAACTGAGGGTACCGGCACGATAGCCTACTGGGGGAAAACTTGTTTACTTGAGCGCATAGAAGCATTCTCCCTCTCCATGGACATGTTACATGCACAAGTGCCCCGCAAGGTTTATCTTTTTCATTAATATGCTGATCAACAAGTACAGACCTTATAGAACACTAACATGGATAAAAGAGATTGCATAATTTGAGCTAAAGTTTGGCAAGTGCCTACATATTTTAGGTTGAAAAAAGATAAATTCTCATGATGCCTTTTTAGTCTGTCCTCCCCTTCTTCGAAACTACGGAGGGAGATGCTGTCGAGCAGAAGTTCTCGTCGCCACTTGGGGAGGACCGGACCCCCGACCTCTCACCATGATAGACGTGGGCAACTGCAGAAATGGAGAAGGAAGGAGGTGTGGAGGAACAACATGCACCACGCCCCCTTTTTATAGGCGGGCGTTGCAGGGGGCTGGGTTTTCTTAGTGGAGGTGGCCGCCCCGCTCGGCCAGTCTGGCTCCTCCTCGCCATTAACAGCTCGAAGAATCAAGGACGACCCTCTGCGCCAATCCATGACCCCTGGCTTTTTGCCATGGCACTCACTCCCGCACCCTCCGCATCAGCCACCAACCTTGCGCAATGCATGAAATACACGTGGCAGAAGCGCTTGGAGCGGGGAGGGATAGTGGGGTGGTAGTTACCGCCCCGTGAACATGGGATGTGGGTAACTCCGCGGATTATGGCCCATTATCTCCATCACTGCGGTCGGCATTACGCGACGCACGGGAGAATCGGAAACCAACTTGGGCTCAGATTAATGAAGAAGCAAAGAAGATCTCAAGGGGCAAGCATCTATTTCCCCCTCGCCTGTGCACAAGTTAGGGCCTACCCCGACGACGCTCAGCAGCTTGTTCGGGCCAGGCCCAGGAGCTCCTGTCGGTGCAACAAACCCTGGGTCTGTTACCCAGACTATGCACAGGCCCGAGACCAAGATTGCAACATACAATACAAGGCCAAGGTGAAGAGATAGGCTCTTTGAGGAATCAAAGGGCAGGTTGAGAAGACCATGTCAAGCCGAGTAGCAAGACAATGCTAAAGGAAAACCTCCCTTGCCGGGCAGGAGAGCCTGGCGAGGTCAAGGTTGCCCCAGAAGCAAACCTCAAGACCGCCCCGGCTGGCCTGTCGGGTCCTGCGAAGGCAAAACACCCCGCCAAGGCTTCACCGCTCCACCTCACAGCGACGCAAGTCACCGATCGGTGCGGTGTCAATCCCCCAAGTGACTAAGTGGCAGTTATGCGACACATGGCAGCCACTTCTAGAGGAAACCACCTCCAAATGACACCCGTCCAGAGACGTGTCAAGCAAGCAGGCGAAAAGGTGGCCAAGCAGCCCGGCAAGGCTTGCCGGGGAGGCTATGATGTGACACTAAGCGGCATATTTAATGCGCTCTGCTCTGCCTGCAGAGTTAGGTATGATAGCACTGTTTGCTATCTAATCAGCACACAATGACTGATTTTCCACTGTGGTAACCCCTTGATCTGTAAAAGGAGGCCCACGGCAACCATAAAAAGGGTTTGGAACCTGGTACACTCGTACGCGCGTAGCTGCTCTCGCCTCGAGGCAACCCTGCCGGGCAAGAGCGTTGTGCTTCCACCACCACAATCCACCATCAATCCACCAAAGCAGGAGTAGGGTTTTATGCCTCGCGGTGGCCCGAACCTGGGTAAAACTGCCCGTGTGATCTCTGCCGCGCTGTGCTGCACTCCTCCGCTCTTTGTGCAACGTGCTTAGTCCCCCTGCCGAACCAAAAGGGGCTCGTGGCCCCATAGGTGGCCGTGGTTTCCCACAACACTTGGGGTGCCTTGGGCATCCCCAATCTTAGTCTCTTGCCACTCCTTATTCCATAGTCCATCAATTCTTTACCCAAAACTTGAAAACTTCACAACATAAAACTCAACAAAAAACTCAAAGATCTGTTAATATAATAAATTAAATCACCACTTTAGGTACTATTGTGAACTCATTCTAAATTTATATTCATTTTATATCTCCTGTATTCCAACTTCTCCATGGTTCATACACCCCGATACTACCCATAGATTCATCAAATTAAGCAAACAACACATAGAAAACAGAATCTATCAATAACAGAACAGTCTGTAGTAATCTGAAAATTTCGTATACTTCTATAACTCAAAAAATTCTGAAATATTAGGAAAACCTAGGAAATTTTCATATCAATCTTGTGTAAAAAATTCAGATCAAAAGCACATTTCGGTGATTTTCTAAATTTCTGGCAATGATCGCAAAAGTTTCTGTTTTTCAGCAAGATCAAATCAACTATCACCATAGACCATCCCAAAGGTCTTACATGGCTCAAACACTAATTAAAACACCAAAACACAATTACTACATAGGTAATAATGTGTATTTATTGAAAAACAGAACAAAAACAAAAACATACAAAAATAAAAATTGGGTTGCCTCCCAACAAGCGCTATTGTTTAAGGCCCCTAGCTAGGCACAAAACATAGATCTAGGTATTGTCATCTTTGGTATGCAATTCTTTCCTAGTAAAATCTTCCAAAACTTTTATTAACAAGTCTCTTTTTTCTTTCCTTTCCTTCCTAGTAGGTGAACTCAATTCATGAAAAAGACTTTGATTAGTGACTTTAACATTCATAACTTCATACTCGGGATCATCACCATAAATATGGTCATATAAAATACGTATATCATCTTTAATGGGTTCCCTAGACATTTCCTCCATCCACTCATCCTTAAATCCTACATAAATTTCCTTAGTTACCCAATAAAATTTATCATAAGCATCAAGGTAAAGGGCTTGAGCAATTTCTGCGTAGGGAACTCTTCTCCTAAGATTGTTACTGTAAGAATGATAATCTCTAGATTCTAGACTACGCAAAGTTTCTTTATCATGGAGAATTTCTTCAGCAGGAGGATGCTCAATATTTTTATTCTAGAAAACAAAATTTTCCCTAGCTTCTTGTATTATGAACTCAAATTCTCACATAAGAATTATAGTTGTATTCTTTTTAGCCTTAGGATGAAGTATATTAGGAAGTTCATAAAATATCTTTTGTAAAGCGTGATGAATGGGCACAAATATTCTTTCTTGTTTAATGATAATCATAGCAATAGCATCCACATAACAATTTGTATCACGAAGAATAGATCCCTTATTAATTGGCAAAACTCCCATACAATCAAAGAATTCTTGAATAACATTCTTCCCACTAATATTACCGTCGCCCACATGAAAAGTTTTTGCCTTAAGATTAGAGGGAGTTTCAGTTCCACGATCTAAAGAACAAGATCCAAGTTTTTCCTCAAGATTTCTATTAGAAAGATCCTCAAAATTTTCAATGATAACCTCCCCAGATTCCGACATGATGGCAAAGCAAGCGATCTAGCACACAAGCAAACAAAAAGCAAATGAAAAGACGAACGAAAGAAGGGCGAATAAAAAAGGCAAATATTTTTGTATTTTTTTGAAAACATTTTAGAAGTGGGGGAGAGGAAAATGAGAGGCAAATGGCAAATAACGTAAGTGCAAGAGATGAGAGTTTATGATAGGTACTTGGTAGGCTTGATGTAGAACCTCGTCGGCAATGGCGCCAAAAATTCTTCCTGCTACTTCTTGAGCTTGCGTTGATTTTTCCCTTGAAGAGGAAAGGGTGATGCAGCAAAGTAGAGATAAGTATTTCCCTCAGTTAAAAACCAAGGTATCAATCTAGTAGGAAGCACAAGCAAGTATCCAATATATGCACCAGCACAAACTAACAAACACTTGCACACAACGCGAAAAAGGTGTTGTCAATCCCTTCACGGCCACGAACAAGAGTGAGATCTAATAGAGATAGGTATAAAAGATAAATAAAAGAGCAAACTAAAGTAAATATAAATAAATTGCAGCAAGGTATTTTTGGTTTATAGATCTGAAAATATATGATTGAAAATAGACCCGAGGGCCATAGGTTTCACTAGAGGCTTCTCTCTTGAAGATAGCATACGATGGGTAAACAAATTACTGTTGAGCAATTGATAGAAAAGCGCATAATTATGACGATATTGAAGGCAATGATCATGCATATGGGCATCACGTCCGTGACAAGTAGACCGACTCCTGCCTGCATCTACTACTATTACTCCACACATCGACCGACTCCTGCCTGCATCTAGAGTATTAAGTTCATAAGAACAGAGCAATGCTTTAAGTAAGATGACATGACATAGAGGGATAAACTCAACCAATATGATATAAACCCCATCTTTTTATCCTTGATGGCAACAATACAATACATGCCTCACTACCCCTTCTGTCTCTAGGTGAGGACACCACAAGATTGAACCCAAAACTAAGCACCTCTACCATTGCAAGAAAAACCGATCTAGTTGGACAAAACAAACCGATAGTTCGAAGAGAAATACAAAGACATCTTAATCATGCATAAAAGAGTTCAGAGAAGACTCAAACAATATTCATAGATAATCTGATCATAAATCCACAATACATCGGATATCAACAAATGCACCGCAAAAGAAGATTACATCGAATAGAACTCCAAGAGCATCGAGGAGAACATTGTATTGAAGATCAAAGAGAGATAAGAAGCCATCTAGCTACTAGCTATGGACCCGTAGGTCTGTGGTCAACTACTCACGCATCATCGGAAGGGCAGCAAGGTTGATGTAGAGGCCCTCCTTAATCGAATCCCCCTCCGGCGAAGTGCCAGAAAAGGCCCCAAGATGGGAGCTCACGGGATCATAAGCTTGCGGCGGTGGAAAAGTATTTTTGGTGTGCCCTCTGGTATAGGGGGAATATTTGAGGATTTATAGTGGCGGAGTTAGGTCAAGACGGTCCACGAGGGCCCACAAGCCAGGGGGCGCGCCCCCATGGCTTGTGGCCACCTCGTGGGTCTTCTGGCCTCGTCCCCAAGTCTCATGGGTTTCTTCTGGTCCAAGAAAAATCACCGTAAAGTTTTATTCTGTTTGGACTCCGTTTGATATTCCTTTTCTGTAAAAGTCAAAAACAAGGAAAAAACAGAAACTGGCACTGGGCTCTAGGTTAATAGGTTAGTCCAAAAAATAATATAAAATATCATATTAATGCATATAAAACATCCAAAACAGATAATATAATAGCATGGAACAATAAAAAATTATAGATACGTTGGAGACGTATCAGTACCGGATCTTGTCAATTCTCACACCTACACAAGTAAGGCTTATGGAGTAGCTTGGTGAGGATAGTGGCACAAATATTTGATGCAATTGTTAGCAAGAGTAAATAATGTTGAAAGAGATTCACAAATTTGCAAGTGAAACAAGTAGACCAATAGCAATGAATGGCACATGGGAACACACACACGGATAGATAAATGGGGTCGAGCAACCAAGGAATGAGCACAAAATATGGATTCCACTAAAAATGCTCGTGTTGCACAACTCTAGAGAGATGCTAGCATGATTGATAAATAGGCGGATACAACACTTGTGCACAACCTATTGATTGCTTGTATCTGCATTGGTATTTCCCCGAAGAGGAGAGGATGATGCAGCACAGCAACGGTAACTATTTCCCTCAGATATGAAACCAAGGTTATCAATCCAGTAGGAGAAACAAGCAACACAATTTAAACGATACCTGCACACACTAGTGCAGAATCGGGCTATTGTCCCAGTTCGTCAGGACCTTTAGTGCCAGTTCTGCAACCTGCACTAAAGGGTGGGGACTAAAGGCTCCCCCCTTTACTGACGGTTCATCACGAACCGGCACCAAAGGCCCACCACGTGGCACGAGCCCGCGACGGGGGCCTGGGGGCCTTTAGTCCCGGTTGGTTACACCAACTGGGACTAAAAGGTTTAGGGGTTTCTGGGTTTATGATTTATTTTTCCATTTAATTTTGTGTTTTCCATTCAATTCTTCTTCATTTCAAACATATTTTACGCTACATATATTCCTACATATTCAACTGGTCACTCATCCAGTTTAATCCAATATGTGTTTCTTCCACCCTAATGATATACAACTCATATCGTCATCGATCATAATGATATATATAACAACTCATCATCATCGTAGTCATATATACAACTCATCTTGATCATAGTGATATAACAATCTCACCATTATGATCATCATAAGTTAACCACTACTAGGTAAGGTGCTAGTGATATATAACAATCTCACCATTATGTTCATCATAAGTTAACCAACTACACTAGGTAAGGTGTAGCAGGACCTACTACTCTCTCTTGGGTAGCATAGCATAAAATAGAAAAACCCCTCCTTCTCCATTATGCAACATAGAGATCCAACTGTCTCCATTTTGTGGCCTTCGCTCAGCCACTATTTTTCTCCAAGCCTTGATTTTGAGGCCTCCTTCTGTTTTAGAGGTCGAGAATGCATATTTGTGACCCTCCGACCATGGTCGTATGCAAACAACTGTCATCTCACCTTCAACAAACATAAATGGAGGCACAACCACATCCGGGAGCTTCTGTTGAAGAGCATAATAGGAACATATATAGTTAGCAATGAAGTTTACTTCAGGAGAATGTATGAAAAAGATGGACTAACTAGTGACACAATAGTAAAAATCTTACCATGATACTAGCACGAATGTTAGCATCGCACAACTCGTGGACTAGTGGCACATATTTACCATAATTTTTCCCAACTCCATAAATGATCTTAAATTGCAGAACGTCTTTAACAAAGGAGATAAGATAATTCTTCTCCTCCCAAGTTAGCTCTGCGCCATGACTGTAGTAGGTGTCGTCTATTATCTTTTGTATTTCTTGGGAAGAGAGAAAATAAGCTGTCAATTATAAAAAATAAGTTCAGCAGGTATGAATAACAAGTATTTTTAGATAAGGAATATAGATCATTTAACAAATGTGTATAACAAACTCACACGGAGGCAGAATCGGAATCATGTTATGATCCAGCCAAATGTTTTCATCTTCGGGATTGCCAAGATCGAATGTTATTTTCATATCCTCCTCGAATCCATAGGCCTTGCATAATCCTTCCCAATTTGAACATCTAAAATGAGTGTGACCTACTTCATTTATGATCTAAACCTCAAAATCGAAACCATGTTTCATTTTAAGGTGAGCTATCTTCATGTCCACCTTGGACATCTCTTCGAAAGATAGCTTCTCAAGGACATATGGTCTTGCATAGCAGGGTATGCACTAGTCAAATTATAAAAAATGGAAATTACACATTAAAGCAAAAATCTTATGCCATGCTTAATTCATAAGAAACACGTGCCACTGAAGTTACATACCATAAAACCTTCGAAGCCCTCCTTAAGCGTGAGGGAGAAGCATGTACCGTTATCTAGGTGTGGTCTGTCGCACATACCCCTGTCGTCAGTACAGTCATCGCACTCGGGGATCTTATCGTCGTCAGACAATTCCTATATGTGTTCATAATTCAAAGATTAAAAATTACGGCATGACCTTTGCTAAAATAGGACATATCGAGCGCCTAAAATTTGTCGGAATGGAAATGAATCAACAATCCTCCTAAAAGGTATAGCATTCTTTGATGACAAAGTGATAATGACATAAAAATTTATATTGTAAACCTATATTCAAAAAACCTATACGATTACTAAATAATCATCTAAAACAACTAAAACATCTAAATAAAACATCAAACATTCATGCATACATGTATAAAAAAACTAGTGAAAAAAAACTAGTCAAAATTCCACAAATGTCAAAATTCCTCAAAATTTCTATACATACATTATACTAATTAATTCCGGTTTGGAAAAGATACATGTGGTCAAATGTTTTCTATGCAAATTGTATACATACATACATATATTGCATACATACATCATACATTGTATTCATACATATATACATCATACACAACATCTAGTAAAAAAATCATTCTATGAATGAAAAAAAAGATGAACAAATTTTGTGTGTGTGTGTGTGTGCGTGTGTGTGCACCTGCGGCGGCGCGGCGGCTTCGATTGGAGGGAGGAGAGGGGGGAGAGGGGCTCACAGCGTGGGCGAGGTCGAGGCGACGGCGACAGCGAGGCGCGGGCGAGGTCGAGGAGGAGATCGAGGGGGCGGCGTCAGATCGGAGAGGAGGCACCAGCGGCCGGCGTCGGGGCTCGGGGAGGAGGGCGTGTCCGGTGTCGGGGATCGGCGCGAGGAGGCATGGGCAGCCAGCGTTGGTGGCGGTGGCGGCGACAAGCTCCGGTGTTGGGGGAGGCAAGACGGCGTCAGGGCAGCCTGGCAGCGCGGCGATGTCCTCTGTAGTGGTCGAAGAAGCAGAGAAACTAAAAAAATTTGAAGTGTTGTATATATATGCGCCCCCCTTTAGTCCCGGTTGGAGCCACCAACCGGGACAAAAGGCCACTTTTGGCTAGCCGAAGCGGCGGGAAGCGCAGGCCTTTAGTCGCGGTTGGTGGCTCCAACCGGGACTAAAGGGGGGCCTTTAGTCGCGGTTGGAGCCACCAACCGCGACTAAAGATCTCGTGCTGCCATAGCCGCGGTGCAGGAAGTTTAGTCCCACCTCGCCCAGCGAAGGGCAGCCGCACTGGTTTATAAGCCCCGCCGTGGCTGCTCCTTCGAGCTCCTCTCTAAAGCAGGCCTTCTGGGCCTATCTCACCTGCGCTACCCTATGGGGCCTACCAGGCCTTGCGGGCCTGCATCCTGGTCCAACTAGAGGTTGGGTTTCTAGTCGTATGCAGGCCGTTGTGGCCCAGTAGGCAGGCTGTTTTTAATTTTTTTTGTTTTCTGCTTTATTTATTTTCTTCTGTTTCTGAGTTATTTTTTGCTTTATTTAGAGTTTCTTTGTGAATCTTTTTGCTTTAAGTAAAAAAATTTATAAACTTTCTGTTAGAGCCAGTAGTTTTCAAATTTGAATAGTTTAAATTTGAATTATTTGAAATTTGTGTGAATCACTAGTTTGTGAATAACTTTACCTTAAAAATAGATTTTTTGGTGATTCTTTTTTCTGCTATATGGATACTGAACGCACAAAAAGTCTGGAGTTGAAATAAGTTTAAAAAAATGAAATGCCTTTGTAAGAGATGAGTTTTAGCCCAATACCCGGATACTTCGAAAGAGATTGTCCATTTTGTACACGAAGTGCATCCAGTTTTTGCCGTAACCCTCTCAACTTTTTTGCAGATGCTATGTGGGTGAAATGATGATACCATGCCAACTTTCAACCTTTTCAGAGTTCATCTATAGTTCTTTTCAATTTCAAGGTCATTTAGCTCAAAAAAATCAGTAAATGCATGAAAAATAGCAAATGAAGTCAGAAAGGGTTGAAAATTGATGACGTGGCTTCGAATGGTGCATACTGAACACACAAAAAGTTTGGAGTTGAAATAAGTTTTAAAAAATGAAATGCCTTTGTAACAGATGACTTTTAGCCCAAAACCCTGATTCTTCGAAAGAGATTGTCCATTTTGTACATGAAGTGCATCCGGTTTTTGCCGTAACCCTCTCAACTTTTTTGCACATGCTATGTGGGTGAAATGATGATACCATGCCAACTTTCAAACTTTTCAGAGTTCATTTGTAGTTCTTTTCAATTTCAGGGTCATTTAGCTCAAAAAATCAGTAAATGCATGAAAAATAGCAAATGAAGTCAGAAAGGGTTAAAAATTGATGACGTGGCTTCGAATGGTGCATACTGAACGCACAAAAAGTCTGGAGTTGACGTGGCTTCAAATGGTGCAACCCTGAGTATGCCGTCTTTTCCGTGCATACGTTGCTGGTCCTCCCGTCACTAGTAGAAAAAGGCCCATTTGTCCCGGTTCATAAGGCCCATTTGTCCCGGTTCGGGAACCAGGACTAAAGGGTGGGGACTAAAGCCCAACACCTTTAGTCCCGGTTCCTATAAGAACCGGGACAGATGGGGCTCCACGTGGCCGCTGCGGCGATCCCAGAGAGGAGGGCCTTTAGTCCCGGTTGGTAACACCAACCGGGACCAAAGATCATCCACATGTCAGTAGCTCAGGAGCTGGGGTTTTTGTTTTTTTTTTAAAAGGGGGGGGTGGGTTTGGGGGTTTTGGGGGTTTTGTAGGGTTAATTTAGGGGTTTCATATATTGTGTTAGCTAGCTAATAGCTAGAGAGAAGTGTCCTCTCTTATCTCCGTGCTTGGTCGACGCTACGTACTATACGTATAGAGAGGACTTGACACGCTAGCTAGTAAGCTAATGAAGGAAACCATTAAGTACACAAAATCGTCATGAACATATACAGAGAGAAGTGATCGACCTCCTCCTTCTCCGAGAGATTGGTCGAACAACAAGTTTTCGTATATCTATCCGACGCTACTAGCTACATATATACAATATAAGATCTCTTACAATCCCTAACATTTGATATCAAGTTCCACATGGTATTCTCCGGCTGGATTGATGACGTGGTCAAGAAAGAATCCCGCCAATTCCTCTTGAATTGCTTTTATGCGATCTTGTGGTAGGAGTTCATCCCGCATTTGCCAAATCTAATTTGAAGAAGGGGGTCAATACATATATATGAATGAAACTCAACACAAATGATGGTAATAAAATAAAATTGTGAATATTATTGCTTACGCACTTCATATTGTTTTTCAGAGTAGCCCCGCTTAGAGGTCGTCGCGTTGTAGATGTACTCGCAAATGTAGTATCCACAAAAATTATTCCCGCCTTCCTGCCGCAACCACTTTACGAGAAATAAAGGTCAATCAAACTGATAATCAAGCATTATAAATGGTATTGATGAAACTAGCTAGAATCAATGGGAGATGCGCGGAACTAGCTAGTAGTACTTACTTTCAGGTGTGTAAATCGCAGCTCCCCCGGCAGTCCCAGAGCTTCTGTGGTGAACACTTTCCAAACCCTGCGAGAAAAAGAAAATAATTACTTGATATTAGGAAATGACCAAAGTTGCCAATATGGTGCGATAATGATCGATTGAACTTACTTCTGGAGCATTTCAGTCATGGTCGCATACTCCTTGGGATCTTTTCGTCTTGAGTCTAAGACGGTTACTAGTCCCTGCTCAAGCTTAATCTCTAGGAGAATAAAGTGGAAGCTGCGCACGCATGCATAAATCATCAATTACATTACTATAACCTTGAGTAATAAGGGAAACCGAATATGCAGAAGACAGTAACACTCACTTGAAGTTGTAAGGAAAGAGTATTTTATCTTTGTTTTGATTTTTAAGCAACGATTGTAGCAAGTTGGCCTCGGTTTCTTTCGCATGATATGTAACCGTCCATTCATCTATGAGATTTGTGTTAATGAACCCAATATCATAGATTTGTGCATTTCTGCATTCGACGATCTTCAATCTGCATAATATAGTGAGGATAATTATATATACATGCAATGAAAGAGCTGAGCTATATATAGAGACTTAATTACAGAAGTATAGTACTTACAGACAGTAGCAAGTGATGATTATTTTATCGAGGTCCTTTTGATTGAAAAACTAGAAGAACTCCTCAAATGGAACAGACAACAGATCAATTCCAATGAGGTCGTGCTCCTCTGTAACTCTCATCGTCAAAATATCCTTCCCGGACTTGCAGGTGTCCATGTACCACTTATGGAATCTTCGCATCATCGTTGTTAGAGGAGGATCACCAGGTCTGACGAGAGGCTTCCCGTACTGGTATTTGTGTTCGTCCACCTCCATTGTATCAAAATGTGCATCGTCGGGCAGGTAATCACCAGGATTGGTACCGAGCAGCATCCCCGACAGATTTGCGACGATATCGCTAGACACCTTGAGCGGGGGACATGATTGGTTTGCCTGTTCGCCGAGCTGTTCAATTTTTTTCCCTCTTCTTTGTTGTTGTAACCTTTTTTCACTTGAAGTAGTTCCCGACCGGTGCGCTCCTTCCACTGCCTTTTTCAGAGCGCGGACACGGTTGTCATCCGGCGGAGGCGGTGGTGGTCGCTTCAGGTTCTTCAAAGTGCGCTTCAATTTCACCAGATCCATCTTCTCCTCCGGAGGTGGATTTTTCTTTGCAAAAAAGTCCTTCACTTGGGCTTGACAGATCTCCTCGTTTTCCTCCTCGGTCATCTCGTATGGTAATCTATCTAGAGGCTTGATAGATGCACCGAATTTGTATTGCCTCCCGCCTCTGGCTGTACTGCTAGACGCCGGCCGAGCAGCCGGAGTGGCTGCGCTGTCTTCCTTTGTTGCTTACAAGGCGGAGAAGGAGGCGGAGTGCTACGACGCGCCGGAGCAGCCGGAGCGGCGGCGGCTGTCTTACGCTGTTGTTGACGAGGCGGAGAAGGAGGCGGGCTGCTCGGACGCGCCGGCGTAGGCGGAGTGCCGCCACGCGCCGGAGCAGCCGGAGAAGGAGGCGGAGTGCCCTGATCACTCACCAGAGGAGGAGGCGGAGGAGGAGGCGGAGTGCCCTGACTCGTCGGAGGAGGAGGCGGAGGCGTCCAGTTCGGAAGGTTGATGAGCTCCTTCCGCCATAGACATGGAGTCTTCAGAGCAAGACCCAGCTGAGTCTCCCCTTCACCGGTAGGGTGGTGAAGCTCGAGCTCCTCAAATCCCTCCGTTATTTCATCGACCATCACAACAGCATAGCCTTCTGGAATCGGAAGGCAGTGAAAAGTTGCGCCGGGTTGAGGAAGTGCAACAGAGCCGACAGCCGCCTTGACTTTGAGGTGCTGCCATTGCACCATAAGGTGGCAATCTTGAGCCTCCGTGATAGCATCCCCGGGGTAGCTGGGAGCCGTGAAGTGAGGCTGCTAAAGGAGCTCGGTGGAAGCCATGCTGCTTCTCCGCTGAGATGGCGGGGTAGCTTCGGCAGGTCGCTGCCTCTGAACTAGTGCTTGTTCCTCTTGCGCTCGTACCCTTGCATTCAGCTTCTGCAGTTCGGTCTGCTCCACTTTCCTCCTCCTCTCCCGGGTTTTGTAACCACCTGCACTGGGAAACCCTTCCTTCCACGCAACGGAGCCTGCCGTGCCTCGTGTTCGTCCTGGGTGCTCAGGATTCCCGAGGGCCTGTGTGAGCTCGTCATTCTCTCTGTCGGGAACGAACGTCCCTTGCTGCGCTGCGGCGATATACTTCTGAAGCTTCTTGACGGGTATTTCAAGTTGCTCCTTCGTCCAACGGCACTTCCCTGTTTCAGGATCCAATGTTCCCCCAACCCCGAAGAACCAAGTCCTTGAATGGTCTGGCCAGTTCAATGTCTCTAGTTCGACCCCTTTATCAAGCAGGTCCTTCTCAGCCTTGTCCCACAATGGCCGGGCTTTGAGGTAGCCACCTGACCCCGTGCGATGGTGATACTCCTTCTTTGCAGCATTTTTCTTGTTTGTCGCTGACATCTTCTTACTCTTCTCCGATGTCTTGTGGGCCACAAATGCGGGCCAGTGATCTCTTATCTTCTCAAATCGGCCGGTGAATTCTGGAGTCTTCCCTTTGTCGACAAACGTTGATTTCAACTCATTCTTCCACCTCCTGAATAGATCTGCCATCTTCTTAAGAGCATGAGCCTTGACCAATGGCTCTATAACTAGCTTATCCGGATCCTCCTCTGGCGGTAGGTGAAATTTGCCTTCAGCGCGGTCCAAAGATCATCTTTCTGTCTATCGTTGACAAAAGACACTTGAGGGTCTTCGCTCTTAGGCTTATTCCATTGGTGGATGCTGATCGGGATCATGTCCCTAACAAGAACCCCGCACTGAGCAGAAAATGCTTCCTTGGTCCAGCTGGGTTCAATCGGTTGGCCATCGCCCTTGATTGTTGTGATCGTGAACCTTTCATCCTGGCGCAACCTTTTCTTCGGGCCTCGTCTCGTTACCGAAGTTTGGCTCGATCCAGAGGGCTAGAAAAGAAGAAATAAGAGAGTTAATATGTGTACATACCAAAACAATTAATGCATGAATTAGCTAGTTAGCACAGGCTTAATTAATATATATACCTCGCCAGACTTTGCAACATCTCCTTCCTCCGTTCGCTCATCGGAGCAGTCATCACGGTCTCCTTCTTCCACCGGCATTCCGTCACCGGAGCCATTATAATCATGTCCTTCCACCTCCATTGTTCGATCACCGGAGCCTGCTCCCTCTCCTTCCAGACCATCGGTGTCGTTGAGAAATGACAAGACATCACCTCCGCCGAGGATTATGTCCCCCAACAACTGTTCTGCATCGATGTCTCGGTACTCCATAGTTTCTGCAAATATTACAACATGGCAACTAATATACAAACATGACAGATGGATATATTAGTGCAAATGTAGACCTAGCTAGCTTGACGCTTCTACGGTTTGGGGTGGCCTTGACAACACATCTAGGGTTTGGGGTGGCCTTGGCAACGCTTCTAGGGTTTGGGGTGGCCTCGACAACGCTTCTAGGGTTTGTGTCGGACCGCCTCTCTCATGATTGTCCGACGTCCGGACCGACAAGGGATTTAACAAAATGACGCCATCCTGGATGTGCAGAAAATGGTCCATATTTTTCCTGATCTCATCTACCCTTCTATATGTCACGTTGTCTAGTGTCAAAGAATTCAAGAAAACCATGACTTCATCATTAGCCGGAAATGACAGGCGTATAATGGTACGAAGCTCTTCAAAGTTGTTTTGGAACGGAGTTCCCGATATAATAATTCGCTTTTTGGTACAAAGTTCAGCAAGAGCCTTCCGAATATCGCTATTTGGAAGGCCTTTGCTTAAATTCGTACCAAAAGGAGAATTATTCTATCCGGAACTCCGTTCCAAAACAACTTTGAAGAGCTTCGTAGCATCATATGCCTGTTACTTCCGACTAATGATGAAGCCATGGATTTCTTCAATACTTTGACAAACAACATGACATATAGAAGAATATATATATAGATGAGATCAGAAAAAAATTGGATCAACTTGTGCACATCCATAATGGGGGCATTCTTGATAAATCTATATTTGTCAAAATTCAAACTTTGACATATGATCAAATGTTGCATATGTCAAAATTCAAACTTTGACATATGATCAAACTTTGATATATGATCAAATGTTGCATATGTCAAAATTCAAACTTTGACATATGATCAAACTTTGATATATGTCCACCGCGATATAAAATAATACATGGACTTGTTCGGGCGAGAGGGGGTTGATCGACGTCCCCCCTCATGTCGAAGTTACCGGAGTTATCTTCTAGTGGTTTGGGTGGCCTCGAGAGTTTGTCGGGTAGGGGCGGGAGGGGGTAGGAGATCGACAACGCTTTTTTTCTAGGGTTTGGGTGGCCTCGAGAGTTGGTCGCCCGGTATATCGAGAGGGCGGGTGAACATTTTACCTTAGTAACTAAGAAAAAAAAAATGTTATCAGGGAGGGGGTATATCGACCCCCCCTCATGTCGAAGTTAACGGGGAGGGTCTATATCGACAACGACATACATATAGCCACATACACATAAAAAAATTCTATGAACATCCATACATACATATAGCCACATACATATATATGGCTATTAAAAAAAATTCATCATATAAACAAAATGTTATCGGGGAGGGGGTATATCGCAAACTTTGACATAAATGACTTTGATCATGCACAATTTTCCTATACATACACAATATGAACATATACATAAATTGACAAAGAAAATTCTATGAACAAAAAAAAATCATAAAAATTCTATGAACATAAAAATTCTAACTTTTGCATATTCTTTGCATATGAACATACATACATTTTCTTATTTTTTCTTAAATGTAACTTTTGCATATATGAACATACATACATAAATTATACATACATGGAAAAAATTGCTATGAACAAAAAAAATCATATATGAACATTTTGTATATACATCCATATCCATCCATCCATCCATACATACATACATGGACAAAAAAATGCTATGAACAAAAACATCAATTTTGGTCCAATCTTGGCATTGAACTACAACCCAATTTTTCCTTGCTAGAAAAATTCTGAATTTTTTACATCTTGTAGTCCTTCCAACTAAACCCTTAAGTCCAGAAGGGCAGCCCCAATTTCATCTAGCAAGTCCACCAAAAAAATTCATGTAGTTTCTGTCCAGCACTAAATTTTAATAAAACTTGCACTAAGAAGTTTTTCCTTTTATCAAACCAACTTAACCATCTTCACTAACATCCAAGGAGACATCATCCTACCAAGTTTCACATAAAACAAAGTTCCCTAGCAAGCCCTAGCATTTCATCAAACAACTTGTGGACATGGCTGAAACTTTGCACTGAACCAACTTCACCATCATCACATACATGGAGGAAGGACAGAGGAGAGGGGTGGGAGGGAGGAGGGAGTACCGGCCTGGCCGGCGGGCACTGGTGCGGCAGCGTTGACGGCAGGGTAGGGGCATGGCGGGGCGTCGGGGCAGGGCAGGGGCGCGGCGGCGTTGGCGTCGAGGTCGAGGCAGGGCGGCACGGTGTCGGCGTCGGGGCAGGGCAGGGGTGCGGGGAGATGGCGATGAGGAGCGGGCAGCGACGGCGACAGCGACCTCGGGGCGGCGACGGCGAGCACGGGCAGCCTGGCGGCGTTGATGAGCTCGGCGTCGTCGGGGGGCAAATGGTCGATGAAAACTGAAAAATTCGTAAGTCTTGCTTATATACACAGAGCATTGGTCCCGGTTCGTGGCACAAACCGGGACGAATGCCACCCTTTGGTCCCGGTTTGTGCCACCAACCGGGACCAAAGGTCTCTTTTCAGCAGCCCAATGGGCGGGAAACAGAGACCTTTGGTCCCGGTTGGTGTTACGAACCGGGACCAAAGGGGGGGCATTGGTCCCGGTTTGTTCCACCAACCGGGACCAATGCCGCCCCTTTCGTCCCGGTTGGTGCTATCAACCGGGACCAAAGGCCTTGCGCTGGCGCGGTGCGGTGGGATGTTTAGTCCCACCTCGCTAGTTGAGAGAGCTCGAGAGTGGTTTATAAGCGCTGTTGCGCCAGCCCTCTCGAGCTCCTCTCAACTGCAGGCTTTCGGGCCTTCTCTGCTACTCTTTGCCGTGGGCCTGCTGGGCCTCTGCGGGCCCGAATCCTGGCCCATGGATGGGTTTCTAGTCGTATTCAGGCCGTGGTGGCCCAGTAGGTGGCATTTTTAATATTTTTTTCTAGTTTTTTTGTTTTCTTTTTTGCTTTATTTATTTTATTTTGTTTCTACTTACAACAAAATACAAACTGTTTTTCAGTGATTCTTTTTGCTTTTAGGTCATAAAAATTATAAACTTGCTGTTAGTGCCATTAGTTTTCCAATTTCAATAGTTTAAATTTGAATTCTTTGAAATTTGCGTGAATCACTAGTTTGTGATTAACTTTACTGTAAAAATAGATTTTGGAGTGATTCTTTTTCCTGCTATTTAATATTACTGTGTTTTATCATTATATTCAAAAACAGTTTTTGTTATTTTAGTTTCTCACAAAAAAATCTATATGATAATTCCTTTTGCTATTAAAGTTTCTAACAAAAAAAGTTCTTTATGAAAATTCTTTTTGCTTTTAATGTTTTGAACAGAAAATACTTTGTTAATTTTGGTTGCATAAATTTTAGTTGTTTCCTTTTGCTATTAGAGTTTCATTAAAGTTTTCTAGTTCATTCTTTTTTCTATTAGAGTTTCATTAAAGTTTTCTATTTCATTCTTTAAGTTTATTATTTTTGCTATTAGAGTTTCATAAAAGTTGAGAGGGTTACGGCAAAAACTGGATGCACTTCGTGTACAAAATGGACAATCTCTTTCGAAGTATCAGGGTTTCGGACGAAAACTCATCTGTTACAAAGGGATTTCATTTTTTTGAACTTATTTGAACTCCAGACTTTTTGTGTGTTCAAAATGAATCATTCAAAGCCACATCATCAATTTTCAACCCTTTCTAACTTCATCTGTTATTTTTCATGCATTTACTGATTTTTTTGAGCTAAATGACCCTGAAATTGAAAAGCACTTCAGATGAACTCTGAAGAGGGTGCAAAAGTTGGCTGGTAATCAATTTCACCCACATAGCATGTGCTAAAAAGTTGAGAGGGTTACGGCAAAAGCTGGTTGCACTTCGTGTCAAAATGGACAATCTCTTAGAAGTATCAGGTTTCGGACAAAAACTCATCTGTTACAAAGGGATTTCATTTTTTTAAACTTATTTGAACACCAGACTTTTTGTGTGTTCAAAATGAACCATTCAAAGACACATCATCAATTTTCAACCCTTTCTGACTTAATCTGTTATTTTTCATGCATTTACTGATTTTTTTTTGCTAAATGACCCTGAAATTGAAAAGCACTTCACATGAACTCTGAAGAGGTTAAAAATGGCATGATTCATCATTTCACCCACATAGCATGTGCTAAAAAGTTGAGAGGGTTAGGCAAAAACTGGATGCACTTCGTGTACAAAATGGACAATCTCTTTCGAAGTATCAGGTTTCGAAAAAACTCATCTGTTACAAAGGGATTTCATTTTTTTAAAACTTATTTGAACTCCAGACTTTTTGTGTGTTCAAAATGAACCATTCAAAGCCACATCATCAATTTTCAAACCTTTCTGACTTCATCTGTTATTTTCATGCATTTACTGATTTTTTTGAGCTAAATGACCCTAAATTGAAAAGCACTTCACATGAACTTGAGAGTTGAAAATTGGCATGATATCATCATTTCACCCACATATCATGTGCTAAAAAGTTGAGAGGTTACGGAAAAAATGGATGCACTTCGTGTACAAAATGGAAATCTCTTTCGAAGTATCAGGGTTTCGGACAAAAACTCATCTGTTACAAAGGGATTTCATTTTTTTAAACTTATTTGAACTCCAGACTTTTTGTGTGTTCAAAATGAACCATTCAAAGCCACATCATCAATTTTCAACCCTTTCTGACTTCATCTGTTATTTTTCATGCATTTACTAACTTTTTTGAGCTAAATGACCCTGAAATTGAAAAGCACTTCACATGAACTCTGAAGAGGTTAAAAATTGGCATGATATCATCATTTCACCCACATAGCATGTGCTAAAAAGTTGAGAGGGTTACGGAAAAAACTTGATGCACTTCGTGTACAAAATGGACAATCTCTTTCGAAGTATCAGGGTTTCGGACAAAAACTCATCTGTTACAAAGGGATTTCATTTTTTTGAACTTATTTGAACTCCAGACTTTTTGTGTGCTCAAAATGAACCATTCAAAGCCATATCATCAATTTTCAACCCTTTCTGACTTCATGTGTCTTCACTTTTTCTTCGCTTGTGTCCTTTGCTTATTGCGCCGTAACAATGGATATTTTTCATCGCTTAACAGGGTGCTTGGGTCAGCCTTGACTTTAAAGGGAGGAATTTCATGAAACTTTTCATAATCTTCAGACATGTCTGTCTTACCCTCCACTCCCACGATGTCTCTTTTCCCTGAAAGAACTATGTGGCGCTTTGGCTCATTGTATGATGTATTCGCTTCCTTATCTTTTCTTTTTCTCGGTTTGGTAGACATTTCCTTCACATAGAAAACCTGCGCCACATCATTGGCCAGGACGAATGGTTCGTCTGTGTACCCAAGATTGTTTAGATCCACTGTTGTCATTCCGTAATGTGGCTCTACCTGTACCCCGCCTCCTGACAGATTGACCCATTTGCACTTAAACAAAGGGACCTTAAAATCATATCCGTAGTCAAGTTCCCACATGTCCACTCTGTAACCATAATATGTGTCCTTTCCCTCTTGGTTGCTGCATCAAAGCGGACACCGCTGTTTTGGTTGGTGCTCTTTTGATCTTGGGTGATCGTGTAAAATGTATTCCCATTTATCTCGTATCCTTTGTAAGTCAATACAGTCGAAGATGGTCCCCTGGACAACGAGTACAGCTCATCAGAAACAGTGTTGTCACCTCTGAGACGTGTTTCCATCCAAATGCCGAAAGTCCTAATGTGTTCACATGTAATCCAGTCGTCACACTGCTCCGGGTGTTTGGAGCGCAGAATGTTCTTGTGTTCATCGACATACGGGGTCACCAAGGTAGAGTTCTGTAGAACTATGTAGTGTGCTTGAGACCAAGAATGCCCGTCCCTGCATATTATTGAGTACCCTCCTAGCGTGCCTTTTCCAGTCAGTCTCCCCTCATACTGCAATTGAGGGAGACCAATCTTCTTAAGGTCAGGAATGAAGTCAACACAAAACCCAATGACATCCTCTGTTTGATGGCCCATGGGGATGCTTCCTTCTGGCCTAGCGCGGTTACGGACATATTTCTTTAGGACTCCCATGAACCTCTCAAAGGGAACATATTGTGTAGAAATACGGGGCACAGAACGACAATCTCGTCGACTAGATGAACTAGGACGTGCGTCATGATATTGAAGAAGGATGGTGGGAACACCAGCTCGAAACTGACAAGACATTGCGCCACATCACTCCTTAGCCTAGGTATGATTTCTAGATCGATCACCTTCTGAGAGATTGCATATAGGAATGCACATAGCTTCACAATGGCTAATCGAACGTTTTCCGGTAGAAGCCCCCTCAATGCAACCGGAAGCAGTTGCGTCATAATCACGTGGCAGTCATGAGACTTTAGGTTCTGGAACTTTTTCTCCGGGATATTTATTATTCCCTTGATATTCGACGAGAAGCCAGATGGGACCTTCATACTGAGCAGGCATTCAAAGAAGATTTCCTTCTCTTCTTTGGTAAGAGCTTAGCTGGCAGGACCTTCATAACGCTTTGGAGGCATGCCGTCTTTTTCGTGCCAACGTTGCAGGTCCTCCCGTGCCTCCGGTGTATCTTTTGTCTTTCCATACATGCCCAAGAAGCCTAGCAGGTTCACGCAAAGGTTCTTTGTCACGTGCAACACGTCGATTGAAGAGCGGACCTCTAGGTCTTTCCAGTAGGGTAGGTCCCAAAATATACATTTCTTCTTCCACATGGGAGCGTGTCCCTCAGTGTCATTCGGAACAGATAGTCCGCCGGGACCCTTTCCGAAGATTACATGTAAATCATTGACCATAGCAAGTACGTGATCACCGGTACGCATGGCTGGCTTCTTCCGGTGATCTGCCTCGCCTTTGAAATGCTTGCCTTTCTTTTGACATTGATGGTTGGTCGGAAGAAATCGACGATGCCCCAGGTACACATTCTTCCTGCATTTGTCCAAGTATATACTTTCGGTGTCAGCTAAACAGTGCGTGCATGCGTGGTATCCCTTCTTTCAAATACTCATTTTCTTTTTCAACTAAATTTAACCTCTCGACAAGAGGGTCGGTTGGAATTTCCGGTTCACATACCTCCTAGATAAAAATATCTATGTCAACTTGATGGGCATAATTTGTCATAAACACGAAATGCAACAAATAGTTATAAAAGAGAATATACGACATCCGAATCATAAACCGGACGAGGGCCAACAGGGACGGATATCAAAACCATGCCACTATGTATAACAAACAATGTATGGGTAAGAAAATTATACAAGTAACTATATATATAAATCACACAAACATGATTTTTTTTATAAAAAAGATAAGTCAAGAGGCTCACCAAGGTGGTGCTGGCGACGGGACGGTGCAGGCGATCGACGGTGGTTAGGATGGGGACGGGTAGGCACTAAGTAAACCACACCTATATATGCAAACTAAGAGTTAATTTGAGCTCAAATTGCATATAAATCAAACAAACTACCACATATAATTACTCCCAAACTAAAACCCACAAATCACTATACTTATAGAGCATTGCAAGAGCTAATCTAGTAATCAGAGATAAAAGGACAAAGTTGCTAACCTTTGTGACCACTTGGATGGATGGGGGGCCTCCAAAATGAAGGATGAGCTCGAGCTTTGGGGAAGAACAGAGAGGAGAGGAGAGTAAAGGGGAAGAACAGAGAGCTCGATCGCGGGCTGGATGAAGGGTTTATATAGGAAATCCTTTAGTCCTGGTTCATGACACAAACCAGGACTAAATGCGAGCTTCTAGTATCGGTTCGTGCCATGAACTGGGACTAAAGGGGTTGGTGGGGCCCCAGCCTGACACTAGCCTGCCACCACCTCTTCAGTCCCGGTCCATGGCACGAACCAGTACTAGAGGTTCAACACGAACCGGGACTAATGATGCCCACCCACCTAGCCATTGGAACCGGCACTAATGGTCACATTAGTGCCGGTTCATTTACAAACCGGAACTACTGTGTCTCACGTAAACTAGTTTTTCTACTAGTGACACAAATAGCAAATACTTGCAACCCAAGGCGTAAGAGGGGTTGTCAATCCCTCCTCAGTAAAAAGATAGATAAAATTGTATGAGATTGGATAAATAGATCTAGCGAAAACACAAAATAAAATAAAGAAAGAAAGAATGCAGCAAGGTATTTTTCGGTTTTTTGAATAATAGATCTAAAAAGAATATGACAAAAGATAGATCGGGGGGCCGTAGATTTCACTAGTGGCTTCTCTCGAGAAAATAGCATACAGTGGGTAAACAAATTACTGTTGGGCAATTGATAGAAGAGCAAATAATTATGACGAGATTCAAGACAATGATCATGTATATAGGCCTCACGTCCAAGTTTATTAAATCGACTCCTGCCTGCATCTACTACTATTACTCCACACATCGACCGCTATCCAGCATGCATCTAGTGTATTAAGTTCATGGAGAAATGGAGTAATGCAATAAGAACGATGACATGATGTAGACAATATCTATTAATCACTACTGCAGGATGCTGCTAACGCGACACTACAATCAGAGACCCTTCGACGAAACTGTGTGCGATGCATTAATCGCAAACGGTGATGTAAAAAAACCGTCAAAAAAGATGCAAAATGTTTGCGATGGCAGATTCATCAAAGATGGTTCAGAATTTTGTTGCATGTGCGATGCGGGGCATACGGTTCAGTTCAATGAACTGTTTGCGATGAGGCAGAAGAACAGAAATGGGCAGCCAGATGAAGGTGTGTGCGATATATGGCATACGGTTCACTCAGATGAACTGTTTCTGATTAGGCGGAACAAAAGAAACGGTCAGCCAGATCAAGGTGTGTGCGATAGAGGGCAAATAGTTCACTCGGATGAACTGTTTGCGGTGAGCCAAGAGAACATAAATGGTTCAATTTAACAAGATGTGTGTGATACGCGGCAAACAGGTCTGTAATCAGAAATGTGTGCGAAGACCGATAATAACACACACGATTGCTGCTAATAAGACGTGTGTGTTGTGCATTGGGATTGCATACAGAACAACAACATATATATATACACACACACACACACACACTTAATAGACATGGTTGCATAAACAAATTAAACATCCAATTACATAGGTGGCTACTACACACATGACATTTGCACACACCAAAGTAAACTATTACATACATAATTACATAGGTGGATACTACACACATGACATTTCCACACACCAAAGCAAACTACATATTACATGCATAATTAACTAGGATAAACGATCATCTGATCATCATCTACTTCTTGGGACACTTGCTGCTACTGCTCTGCTTGTGGCTCGATCTGGCCTCGTCGATTTCGGTAACGTTGCAGTTCCTCATGTCAACGATCCGCCTGTGCATCTCGTAGCATGTATACACGCTCTTGGCCGCGAACCTAAGGTGAGGTTCATCCATTTTCCGTGTCCAGGCCCTGTGCCAGGATACGAGATTTGTTCTCTTGGCATCCTGCTTCATCTTTTCGTAGTAGGGGTCGATGATGGGCAAGGCGAGTTCAACCAGGGAGTCCTTCTTCGTGCTGCCCCAGACCCTGTAGTGCTCATGGATTTCGACAACGTTCTTGCAGGACAAGCCCGTAACCTTGAGCGCCTTTACATCATTGCAGGTTTCCACCGTAGCGAATTTGTAGTCGGTGCTATTGACAAACCAGGCAAAACGGTCGCAAGGCTTTGTGGCCATGCAGTAGTGGAATATGAGGACATGATGGAGCACGCACAAGTGGGCAACGACAACCTTCTGATCTTTGCCGGGATGACTGTCGGTATACTAGAGGTCGATGCCGACCACCTTGTACTTGTCTCGAGCAAGCAACTCCTCCACGGTGTTGATGTAGTCGTCCAGCACGGCCGGGTCTTTGGTGTACACCACCAGAGATCCATCTCCCTCGCGTGGGTCTCCACTTTATGCTCGCTGAACTCCATTGCAGCGCCGCTAGATATCCACTCTGTATGTGTCGTCATGGGTGTGCTTGTTGTGTTGCGGGGTGAGATCGAAAGGTTGAAGAGACTAAGGTTATAATGGCCACGGGAGTTAATGTGGAAGCCGAATGGACTGCAATATCTGCACGCCGGGATGGCAGTTCTAATTTGCAGCGCGTAACTCCATCGTGCCGCACGTAACTGCATCGTGGCGACGCGTGCAGCGCAACCGCATGCATACGGGCCCCAACGTGATCATGCGCAGGCCCCAACCGCTGGTAGAGTGCGCGTGCATGGACGCGAGAAGAGCGCTCCGCGGTGCCTCAATGGCGAGCAACCATATATATGCATATAGTAGTTGAACACGCAAGGAAAAGCTGTCCACAAGCCGAGCGCATGGAGGTACATGAGCCAAGCGCACCGACGGACAACAGAGCACGCAGCGGTGCCTAACGGCGAGCACAGCGCGCTGCGGTGCCTTACGGCGAGCAGAGCGCACCGAGGGACGCGAGCAGAGGCTGGCACAGTGATACATGGCAAATAAGATGAACTGTGCGAGCGATGGCGGAGACATCAAACACGAATCAGATTAGAGTTGCGTGTGCAGTATGTGGCATACAGTTGATCCATCCGAGCTGTTTGTGATGGAATAAGCTGTGTGTGTTGTGGGCAAATGCTTGCTAGTATATAACCGTTTGTGATTGATGAATTCATCACCGACGAGTTACCTAGTGTGGTCCATGTGCGATGTGATATGCTTTGTCTGCAGAACATCTATGCTCTGTGTACAGAAGAACAACATATATATACTTGTAATAGGACATGATTGCAAGACCAAATTAAACATCCAATTACGTTATACACTACTAGGAAAAGGCTAATTAGTGGCGCACCTGTTTTGGCCATTAATGGCGCACTACAGGTGCGCCACTATCATCACGCCACTAGTAACAACTACTAATGGCGCACCCCTGGTGCGCCATTAGTATACAAGATAATAGTGGTGCACCTGGCAGTGCGCCATTAATATGTCAAACGGTGCACCATTACTATCTGACTTAGTAATGGCGCACCACATAGAAGTGCGCCATTACTAACAATTTTTTTCAAAAAAAAATTTCAAAATTTTTTTCTGACTTAGTAATGGCGCACCACATAGAAGTGCACCATTACTAACAATTTTTTTTCAAAATTTTTTTCAAATTTTTCTTTCGTTTTTTTTCTTAATCTTAGGTCACTATGGCTTAATCTCGGGTCAATATGCTTAACCTCAAGTTAAATCGCACTAAGTGGTCAAACTTCCCGGAAGGTCACCCATCCTCACACTAATCCAGCCTGAGCACGCTTAACTTCGCAGTTCTATCCAACCCCAACACCACCTCACTTAACAAGCACTTGTTGATATATCTATCATATCAATCCTATTAAACCTTGTTGATGTCTAGGACTTTGTTCATGTTCATGAGTGTGATGAAATTTTGAAAAAATATTTCAAACTTCCCGGTCATATTACGTATCATATTTTGAAAAAAAAAATTGAAAAAAAAATCCAAAAAAAAAATTTGAAACCAATTTTTTTTCTGTTACTAGTGGCGCACCTAGCAAATGGTGCGCCACTAGTAAGTTTGAATTTTTTTCCATTTTTCCCCCCTCTAGATCTTAAAAGCCCCGTATCTTTCGTTCTGTTAGGTTTTTGGGGATTCTGAAAATGTTCAACGGGGTTCCCCCCGGTTGAATTCGGATTTAACTTTTCGAGTAGATGATTTTTCATATAAAAAACTTTTTCATCGGAGTTCGTATGCAAAAGTTATGCCCATTTTACAAATTCTCGAGAGATTTTGCAAAAAAGTCGAAAATTCATGTTTGTAAATTTTGCTAACAACTAGACCACATATCACATGGGAATCTTATTTTCTTTTATTTTTTTGACATTTCTATCATTTTCTTTTATTTTTTTTGAAACTGAAAAGGCAGTCCACAGAGGGGGGTTGCATTTGGTCAATTTTTTGTAAGACTCAGAAAGTTAGTAATGGCGCACCACTTTTCCAATGCGCCATTAGTAACCCTGGTTACTAATGGCGCACCTGTTACGTGGTGCGCCATTACTAGTTTTGCAAAAAAAAAATGTAATTGTTAATAGTGGCGCACCGTGGTTGTGGTGCGCCATTACTAGTTTGAACTAGTAATGGCGCACTGTACCCAGGTGCGCCATTACTAGTTTTGAAAAAAAAAAGTAAAAAAAATTGTTAGTAGTGGCGCACATAGTTTGTGGTGCGCCATTACTAGTTAAAACTACTAATGGCGCACTGTGCCCTGCTGCGCCATTAATAGTTTTGGAGAAATAAAAAAAAATTGCTAGTAATGGCGCACCTTGTGTCTGGTGCGCCATTAGTAATGAGGACACTAATGGCGCACTTGTATCTGGTGCGCTACTGCTCACATACATGGTGCGCCATTAATGTCCGTATTAGCTATAGCCCTTTTCCTAGTAGTGATATAACAAATACCATAAATATTGCAAGGTTCAAATTCCAGCATTACAAGTCCCAAATTCAAAGATTACAAGGTTCAAACTATTCAGACACATAAAATTCATCTTCTTCAGAATCTTTTTCATGCATTATTTCTGTGAAAGGATCAGCCCCCGAGAAGTCATATAGCGGCTCGATATAGTGACTTCCGAAAAATCTGTCATATGAAGTTACAAACTGAAATTCAGCTTGTGCAGAGCCTTTTCCATTCAGCTGTAGACGCCTGCGCTCTTTAGCAATCCATTCACTTCTGCGCAGTAAATATAGAGCCTCATTACCTTGAGCAACCTTGCTTTCTTAACAAAGAACCTGGCGAATTTAATTTCTGGTGTGGTGCCTCGGTACTCATTACAAGTAATTTCTGTGAGATGAAGATCAAGGCATTCAATGGGATAGTTATATTCCCCAACATTTTCTACTTTCGGGCCTGCTAGTATCTGCAAACGAAGAGAACATATTAGTGCATAGCTGCAGATTTGAACACTTTGGGCCTCTTTGATTTGCAGGATTTCTGAAATACACGAAAAGAGTGAAATGCCACCTTCAATCTTTCATGATAAACTTTTATCACAGAAGCATGTCGGGCGAAGGAATAAAACGCGTTCAACACTAGCATCTCAAAAAATATATGTATTGAAATCCTGCAAATTTCCGTTAGAAATCATTCTACATTTGTCATTGCAATCATGGGTAAAAGTAACAAAAAATTGAGCTTCGTTGTGGTTAACAATTAACAGGAAAGGAGCATCATCTCAATGTATAGCTTCTCCATGCAAGGAAAGCATCTAAGGAATCTAACAACTTCATCCAGATCGGGGCCGACAGATTGTAGTGCCAAGATCTTCACTGTGCGCAGAGGCCGAATCAAGCTTGTGAGAATCATTCTCTAGATGACAGGCGAACATATAGATCAACAACAATTAGATAAAATGTGTTGTCCAATAATTTATAAGAAGGAGAAGAAGAAGACTGTTGTACCTGAACGGATAATGATCCAGTAACAAGTTTGTTATATTTAGCACACGAATAGCCCAACACTCTCAATTTCGGTGCGTGAATGACCCTGATTTTTGCTGGACCTAATTTATCAAGTACATACAATCTCTCAAGGAAAGGCACATTCTCAATGACAATGTCGTGAAACACCTCAACTGACAGCCTTGGGTGGCGCCAGCAATGCACATAAATTGCACGGACATTCGTCGAGGTGATGTGGAGGCTACTGAACCCATCCATCGCATGAAGACGAAGGTACACGAGCGTTGTACAGCCAATGAGCAGGTGCTCCAAATCCTCCTTCGAGATGCGGACGGCAATGAGCTTGAGGTGCTTAAGTTTAGGGAGATGAAGAGCGTGCGCAGCATCGATCCGGGATAAATGCATCGCCTGAATGTAGCGCGGCGCAGCGTGGGCGCGAGGCGGAGCACAGACGGTAGCAACGAGCAAGGACGTCTAGCATGAAGGCTGAGCTCCTCGAGCCGATCCAAGGCTGGGGATAGGAACTAGTAGTGCAACCTAGGTTCGGTCTTGTTGTGGGGATTGAGCCTGCCGATAGCAAGGCGTCTGACCGGCCCAGGGTGCATGGCGAGGAGGTGGGACAATGCGTCCAGGCGTTGCTGCTCCCCACTGCAGAACTCATGGTTGAAGATGTTGTCCAGGGGGGTGGTGTGCCAGAGGGGGTGCCACCGCCATGTGAGGACAGTGGTCCACACAGAATATTTGATGGGGAGGCGGAATATGATGGTTACCAACATCTCGTCAGGGAGGCTGCTGAAGAAGTCCACGTTCACCGGAGGCTCTGGCGGTTCTGGCACGACTCGCCCCCGCTTGTTGGCCGGCTCATCCTCCATCTTGCAGTAGCTGGCGATCTTCAGCGGCGGTGCTTGTAGATGAGAATGGAGGACTATTCTACGTACCTTCCCGAGGCGGACGAAACAAAAGTCCAAAACCAGCAATAAATTGCAGCGCTCATGGCGTGCGCGGCAGACTGCTCACAGTCGTCCCGTCTAATCAAACAGCTGCCCGCGGTAGTAAATGGTTAGTTGAACGCCCACGGTTGAACTAATACGACCGTTTGCGATAATAATGTGGTGGCTATTTGTTAAAAATTCCTAGGAAAATCAAAGTATAAAAAGGTGAAACGAACCCTGAACAATTTCATATGTTTAACACAGTTGCATGTTGCCTCTGTAAAATAAATCAAGGCGGGAAGATACAGCATATGTCGTTTCGCACACAGATTATGTGACCAAATTCCCTCTCGGAGCAATGTGGCTTCTTGATAGAAGCTCCAGTTTGTATGAAAGAAAATATGGGTCAAAGCATAGTTGAAAAGGGCAGCAATATCTAACCCCAACATACAGAAGGTACAAAAGCACGATGATTAATTATTCATCAGGTTTACACAAAATCCAGATTGAACAGGACAATAACAACTAACTCAACCAAAGTTTACGGCAGTCACAATCAAATGGATCGGTCTGATCCATAAAATCAAGATCCTGGACCAGCAAATCTATTGGTACATGATGACAAGTTGTTGTAAATAGAAGCCGAGCATGTTCAGAAGCCCTTTTGTCCACCTGAAACTTCTTTTTATGCTGTTCAACGTGTCCATCCGTGAGAAAGTTTTTGATAAAAAACTTAATCCTCATGGATAATAGTACTCTCGCATTCAACAAGAAGAATGTGACAAAGCTAGTGTTTGCATGGTTGGATGCATACCCTTCCAGCGTTATTATCCTTAAATGAATGTCATGAGAACTGAGAAAATCCCGATGCTTCTTATGCCACCGATTGGTTATACCTTTTTGTCCATGTCCTTTAGCCTAAATAGACATGAAGACTGAAAACAGTTAATTTCTAAAATAAATAGTACAACTGAATGGTTAGTTCTAGTAAAGTATATCTATGTGCTTGATATCATCACCTCTATATACAAATTCTCCAGACATGGAAAGCATCGAAGCAAGCCGATAATCATGTTCAGATCAAAACACCACGTACTGATATGTAAGGTCTTGACAGAATCCAGCACCATTGATAGGGTACCCATGGACAAACTCTTCATTGAGCATAGGACATAATATTAGTACCAAAAGCGTACTCCAAGATTATATAAAGATTATGCGCACAAATGAAAAATGCAGCTTATGATTACAAAAGTGTTGATGATATAAAACTTACGCACACAAATGAAAAATGCAGCTTATGATTACAATACTGTTGATGATAATATACAGTACCTGAATAAGTGTGGAGCCAACCACCATCTTGTAACCTTCAAACGGATCAGGAATTACACCCAAGGTCTCTAGTTTAGGCGCAGAGACCACAGTTATTTGCAAAGGTGCATAACGATAATCAAGGAGGAGCCTTTGGAGTGAAGGGGCGTCTTTGATGATGAGCTCCTATCCTTTAAAGCAAATTCCAATGCTTACAAGATGAGGCGGCTTTATTTGGAGACAACGGATATGGATTTCTTTTCCAAAAACAAGCAGCAAGCGCTCCAGGGCAGGGCAGCAGGAGTGGAGGATGCTGTGTAGTGAGGCCTCCGACAGATCGACCACCACAAGCATGAGTTTTTTTAGCAATGGGAGTCGAAGCATTTGTACCAGATTGTCTGGTAGATGACACCGGGCCAGGGTGGTGGTGTGGAGAGAGGAGGAAAACCATGAGATGGACACTAGTGGTGAGGGCACAGCTACAACACTTGGTGGATAGCTATTTGCATAGTAACGGTAGAACTCAAGATGTTGGAGTTTTTCGAATTGACGGGATGTCAGTCAGGCGTTCACCGTGCAGGTTATGTGCAGCAGGCAGCATGCGGGGATGCATAGGCGTTGAACGAAGCCCTGTTGGGAGGAGATGATGGCTTCGTGGAGTTCAAAATCATGAACGACAGATAGCCGACGACAGTCGATATTAAGAGGTGCGGCGCGCCACATAGTGCACCACCGAGACGCGAGGACCTGTGTGTGGCAACCATCCTTGGTGGGGAGAAGGAAGATGATCTCCCCAAGGATGGCGTCCGGGAGATCGCTGATGCGGTCCGCCCGGTATTCTATGGGTTCCTTAGATCCAGGGGGTGTGGCCGCTTCTGCCCGCGCTGCCGGGTGCAGGATCTACAGCCGGCGGCACCGCTGGCCGGAGCCTCACCTGTGTACATAGCAATCTAGAAGAAAAAAAGGCAGAAACATACATGTAGGACATTCAAAATCAATTCTCAAGATCTGGAAGAAAAAAGGGCACAAACATATATGTAGGACATTCAAAATCAATTCTCAAGATCTGGCTACGAATGATTAGCACACACGCTAACCCTTGTCAGATTATTAGCAAAAAAAATCATTTGTACAGAACAAACAATTAATCACTAACCATAGATACCATTCGAACACTCAATACACTACATAGATCTAACGAATCTTACTCTGATTTCATGGACTGGGTGAACATAACCAAGGGTTTTTGTTCCCAACAAACGGGGGGGGGGGTGGACTAACCGGTTTTCCGTCGGAGTCGGAGTCGTTGCCGGAGTAGCTATGGACCTCCACTCCGGCTGGGGAGGCATGACAACGGCGACAAAGTCAAGATCGCACTGCTGCCCGCGCGAGACCTCGTCGGCAGCGACAGCAACCTTTGTGCCCAGCTTCATGCGTTGTGTGGGTGCTTCACCGGTGCTGGCGTCGCCACTCCCACCGATGGTGGGCTTCGGCAAAATCCTAATACACTCCATGCGACGATGATATACGTCGACGGGGTGTGCGGCCACCTATTATGAAGAGTGGATCGAGCGCGCCATTATATATGGAGCTGTGGGAGCGAGGTGGGCGGCGGTTAAAGGGCTAGCTAACCTCCCGGTGAGCCTGCACAGCGGACTGCTGGCACGCCTACCGTCATTTCACACAGCTACTAGGATGCCCCATGGTGAGTGCATAGCGAACACGTGCATGCCTCGGCCTCCCGGTCTGCTTGCTAGCATGCGTCCATCAACTCACGCATGCTCGTAAGGCACACGGGACGCGTGCGCGGCATGTATTATATTGATTTTTCCTTTTCGATGATTAATTCTGCCGCTTTATTGCTTAACCGAAGCACGACACCTACATTATTGATCTAACGCACATGGTTCGAATAAAGAGTTCGTTTGCAATATTGGTTGATAATTATTTATAATTTCCTGTATGTAAGAAGATTATATCAAAACTTGTCTCAAATTTGAAAAAAAAATCACAGTCTATTGTTGTCCATATGACACCACGAAAAATTTCATGAATTTCAACTAAGTTTTGGATTTATTGGATTTTAAAATCAAGATTCCCGATGTTATAAATTTCTTGCATGGGGACTAAACATGCACCAAGGGACACGTACACATATGATTTTGGAATCCATTTTCGTGCACTATCACTAGTCTCATGTAGATCAAATTTGATTTTTGCACATTTAAATCACTGGGAAATCAATCAATGTATAGAAAAGGACAAATGTTATCTATTTTTTTCATTTTTCAACACTAAACTCCTTTGGTCGCATGTTCGCTGCACAAAAAGTTTGACATGCATCTTTGGGCCACATGCACGCAGTGTTCCTAGGACACTCACTCGCAAGGGCCCGCGAGGTCGCCGTCCAGCACTATGACATGCGATGAGAGAGGTTAATTTGACAAACAAGGATAGTCATTTTTTGGTTTTTGTTATACGTACGGTAGGAGTATATATAGTACGCGTTGAAGAGGGTGGCCGGGGGCACTATTACGCGTCATATAGGACACTCACTAGCGTGCGATGCTTCCATCCGTGGGCCCGGAGGTTGTCCTCCATCACTTTGACCCAGCAAGGAGGTTTCTTTTTGGGTTGTGTTGCGGTAGGAGTATATAATATGCGTCAAAGACAAGAGGAGGGGGCCGGGGCAGCACATACTACACACACGTCATGGATAGATCTCGCTCTGTGTGGGGACTTTTCGGTTTCCGAGGCAGGTGCCACAAAGAAGTTGTGCATATTGGGTATTAAATACATCACCAACACATTGGGCCATGGGCAAACGATGGTTGTCAGTCATTCGCCTGTGACTCTTCCCTCCATGGGCCCGCGAGGTCGTCGTCCATCTAATATATGACACAATGAGAAAGGTAATTTGACGAACAAGGAGGATTATTTTCGGGTTGTGTTACGGTACGTAAAAGTATATATTACGCGTCGAAGAGGGGAGGGGGCAACATATATATACTACGTGTCATGAACCTCGGTTCGTGTGGGGGACATAAAGGTTTCCGAGGCAGGTGCCACATCAAAGTTCTACATATATATTAGGAATTCAAACATCACAACCACACATCTCCATACATGTGTTTGGCCCACAAGCAAGCGATGGCGGTTGTCCTCTAGGACTCACTCACGGGGTTATTGGCGAGATGCTTCGTCCATCGTCTCTGTGTGCCCGCTTGGTCAATCACTTCGACCGACAGCGATAGAGGTTAATTTGACTTATAATTAGGAGGGGATTAAATTTTGGTTCATCTTATATGGTTCGGTACATGCAACTATACTTCCCGCGCATGTGTACGCACGAATCCCTCCCACCGGGTCGAAGTGGGGGGGGATGTCCGGTTAATTTGCGATGCACATGTGCCACATCAAATTTGTGATTTGGTTATTTAAATATCATACCACATCGTTTTCACACACACACACACACACACACACATCGGGCCACCCGCGGGTGTGGTTCGTATGTGGTCTCACCCATCTAACGCTAGAAGAACACATCTGTGGGCCCGCACACGGTCCACATTTGATCGGAAGCAAAGGGGGGAGGGGGTTGACCATGATGTACTCCTTTCGGTTTTCTGTTACGGTAGGGTGAGATGTCAGACCTAGCTATTTGGGGGCATGCATTCATAGTTAGGATTCCCCTCCCGGCAACACGAAGTGTGTGTGTGTGTGTGTGTTTGTGGGGGGTGGGGGGGGGGGCTAGCAATAATAACGTGCGCTTTGTGCGACAGGTGCCACATCAAAGTTGTGCATTGGGTATTTGAACAACAAACCACCCTTTTCATACATATATTTGGTCCACAAGCAAGTGTGTTCGTGTTCTGACCCTTTCCCGCGTTTTTTTGCCAAATTTATAAACATCAGACGAGTCGGAGATAGCAACCGTCTGCGATCGGGTATGAAACAGACACGGTACCCTAGGAATACATGTGTGCCGTGCCCCTGCCCCTTTCACCCACATGATTACAATAGATTGGGCTCCACGAGGCTTCCCTCCCCCTCTCGAAAATATCTACCCCCTCGCAATCTCAAAAATATCTGCCCGCGTAGATGGTTTTTCTGTTTGATAGCAAACAATTAATATGTGGACCGTGTGCGATGTCTGTTATTCCCGCTCTGCTTCAATCAGTAGATCCAAATTTTCAGTAGCCCCGACATTTTACTACCACCTGCATCCCTCGCAATCTCAAAAATATCTGCACGGCTGGAGTGCTTTTCTGTTTGATAGCACACGATTATTATGTTTTAACCATGAGTGATGTTCATTACTCCCGCCCCGCTCTCCGTCAATCCCTTGATACAAATTTTCGGTAGCCCCGCCATTTTACTCCCGCCTAGTAAAATTTTCAGTACCCGCGGCATTTTCTCAAACACCACCTTGGACCCCCTCCACACACACACCCCAAATCCTTCGCTCACCCCAAATCCCCCGCTCACACACATACACACCACCCCTCCCTCGCTCCAAACCTAGCTAGGTCGCCGCCGCTGCCGCCACCGCGCCGCCTCCATCGTCAACCTCTGCTGGTCTGCCCGTGCAGTTTACCCACTGATATACATACCCTCACCGCCATGCGTTTCTTAGATGACGCCTGCGAAATGCCCCTTTCCCAGAGATCCCCATCCCTACCCCCTCCCCCACTCCAAAGCATCGCAGCCTAAGCCCGGTTACGCTTCCCGGGGAGCTCAAGGAGCGAATAGCGCAAAAGAGCTTTACCGCGGCCTCTTCACCGACGTCGGCGAGGTGGCCGTCGAGGAAGCTGATGACGATAACTAGACCTGGATTGAGCCTTTCAGTTAGCGGGCTATAGTATTCTGGCATGTCGCGGACGCCGGCTACAACATCGAGGTCGTCGACACCGATGGCTTGACGCGGGTTATGTCACAGGTTAAGTTGCGCACCCCCAACCCTTCGGGCTCGACAGCCGTTGATCTCATCGATGGCCCTGCCGCTGATCTCCTATGGCTCGTTATGAACAATTTGCCATCCTTCATCACCATGGAGCCCCTTTTGTCATTTCTAAAGGACACGTTCTGCGACGCTGGCTTGGGATCCTCAGCTGGCAAGTCAGACCTCATCGATGACGACAACGAGCAGGAGCCAATCTGTGACAAGTGAGGAAACCCATGATTTGTTTTCTCGAACCCCTTTTGTAGTGAGAACCTGTCCAGTATTTATTGCTATATTTGGTTGTTTGCATTATGCCTTGTTTATTTCTATGGTTTATGGTTGTTCGGTTGTTTGTAGTTAGCATATGTCCAGTTTCAATTGCCATCTTTGGTTGTTCGTAGTATGCCTTGTTTATTTCAGCTATTAACAGTGTGATGTTCTATATGTGCTAGTATGAATAGTGCAGTTCAATTTCATCAATACCAAATTTAACAATAGCTCTATGAATGACTATATTTGGTTGTTGTTAAGCATGTTGTACTCCCTTTGAATCTTTTTAGTTCGCATATAAGATTTGTCTAAAGTCAAGCCTCATAAAGTTTGACCAACTTTATAGAAAAAAATACCAACATTCACAATATGAAATCAATATCATTACATGTGTCATGACTTAAATTTTCATATTGTATAACTTTACCATGGTAGATGTTGATATTTTTTCATATAAATAAGGTCAAAATTTATGAAGTTTGACTTCAAACAGTTCTTATATGCAGAGTAAAATGGACCGGAGGGAGTATTTAACACGCCTTTCCATTTGATTTAACAATGGCACTGTTTGGATACTCTAACTTAGCTAGAGGTTAGAGTTAGTTTCTAGCTCATGTCAGTTAAAAGGGAGAGAGAGAGATTGGTGGAATAGTTGATTGTATTGCTTGAGCCTCGTGGGCATATATATAGGAGTACATGGTCATCTTGGAGTACAAGTCAAGGTAGAATAAATCCTACGCTATCCTATGTTTCCTAAATAACAATGATACTCAACAATGACTAACCCTAAACTAACTCTAGCCAAAGAGGTGTTTCGATGACAATGTGAGATTGACAATAAATACACTAGGAGAACTAGCCCCAATTAGCACCTCTTGGGTGGGATAGTCGTTTTGGGTGGGTTAGACGCAACTAGCTCAAACTAGCCCTCATGTTTGGATACTTTAGGGCTATTTGAGCCCAAACTAGCTCAAACTAACTCTAACCCATGGATCCAAAGAGGGCCAATAACTAGTGTACTTAGACCTGCACAATACAATTTTGAATGACTACGTTTGCTTGTTTTTAAATATTAGTCCTGTTGCAGTACATAACACACATTTCCACTTCTTATTTTTAAATATTAGGTTTTTAACAATTTGGTCTTGCACATGTAGGTCCTGCTGTCAGAGGTTTTGACCCACTGTTTGACCCTTTTTGCATATGTGGAAATGAGTTCTCCATGAATATCAGTCAAGTCAAGAAACTCAGAAAGATTGTTACGATAAAGAAATTAGCGACAAAAAACAACAAGATCTTCGTCTGCACAATGAAGAAGACATCAGTTCACTACAGGATGGTACTAACTGCTATACCTTGTCTTTTTAATTCCTTTGCGCCATTTGAAATCTAGAGAAGATATTTATGCATATCCTTATTTTTAGGCCTTTCCAAAGCAGTTCACTGATGGTTACCTCTCAAACCACCTGCATGGTCAGGAGGCGAGGAAGGTAGTCATACAACACCCACGGTTCAATATTGAAGTGTTCCTAAAGAGTATGAAGGATTGATAGGCACTAGCCTAAAGTTGCAAAGACCTTCAACATCAATGAAGGCTCAATATTCGCCTTCTGCTTCAGCAGTTTTGCAGATTAGATCCATCTATCTATGTACCATCTATGATGCTAATTTCGAAAGGTTATAGATGTTGCATGTGAAACTTGCTGCTGGTGCAGTTGTGTAATGGGATAGCTGAGTGCTGAAGCTATATGATGTTGTACTCTGATGTATTTCAATTATGAAATCCTGCTTCCTTAATATGAAAATGAAATATATTGTGTGCTTAATATGAAATGTCAATTAGATTAATAAATGAATTACTAATAATATGGCACTTAGACTGCTAATGGCCAATTAGCCTGCTACTTGGGTTTTTCTATTGCAAACAGTTATTGAGAAAACACCATGGGCGATGACCTCAGGCAACGCACACAGTTTCTAGGAATAAACCGTGTTGGATCAATGAACAATCACACACGACATCCTCTTGAAAACTATTTGCATTAGGCCACCTTGCGCAAACGTTTACCACATAAAAAGTGTGTATGATGGACAGCCTTTGCCACAAAGTTTCTTCTACGCACCGTGTGTGATGCATTCAATAACGCAAACGATAAAATTGTTAATATCGTGTGCAATGGCAACGCTATCACAAACGATTTAATGGGGAAAATTGTGTGTGATGTACCTGCGAACAGAAACGTTTTCCATGGAGTGACTGTGTGGGATGTATATACGAACGGAAACGTACTTCTTGGATTAACTGTGTGGGATGTACATACTAACGGAAACATATTCCTTGGATTGACTGTGTGGAATGTACATACGAACGGAAACGTTTAGCCAGGACTGACTATGTGGGATGTACTTAGGATCGGAAATGATTTGGCTTGTATAATTGTATTTTTTAGCACAACTATACGTATAACCGTATTTGATCGCTCGCCCGTCGCACACGACCTCATTTTGCCAAGCGTGTGTACCAAGACGGCCTATCCCCGATGGTTTCTGGGTCATGTGGAAAGGACCCCCCTATCGCAGTCACTCAATAGGCGATGGTTCAAAATGCCGTTGCGAAAAGGGGTTAAAAACCGTTTTTATAGCACCTCGCTGTACCAGTGCATGTAGGAATAGACCCCATCTTTTTATCCTTAATATCAACGATACATGCGTGCCTCTCTACACCTTCTGTCACTGGGTGAGGACACCGCAAGATCGAACCCATCACAAAGCACCTCTTCCCATTGCAAGAAAAATCAATCTAGTT
This sequence comes from Thinopyrum elongatum, assembly GCA_011799875.1. Taxonomy (NCBI): domain Eukaryota; kingdom Viridiplantae; phylum Streptophyta; class Magnoliopsida; order Poales; family Poaceae; genus Thinopyrum; species Thinopyrum elongatum. Next base: position 54,956,678 of record CM022299.1, on the reverse strand, counting down.
GGCCAAACCAAACCAAAGTTTCGGAGAAGAAATACGAGGCTATAACAATCACGCATATAAGAGATCAAAGATGACTCAAATAATATTCATAGATAGAATTGATCATAAACTCACAATTCATCGGATCCCAACAAACACACCGCAGAAAGTCATTACGTCAAATAGATCTCCAAGAACATCGAGGAGAACATTCTATTGAGCATCAAAAAGAGAGAAGAAGCCATCTAGCTATTGCCTACGGACCCGTAGGTCTGTGGTAAACTACTCATGCATCATCAGAGGAGCACCAGTGAGGATGATGAACCCTTCCGTGATCGTGTTCCCCTCCGGCAAGGTGCCGGAATAGGGCTCTAGATTAGATCTTGTTGTTCTGGAACTTGCGGCGGCTGGAATTGTGTTTCATCTACTCCCCTAGGGTTTCTGGAATATTTGGTTATTTATAGAGCTGAGAGGCGGTGGAAAGGACCTCCACGGGCCTTCCCTCATGCACTTCCTTGGCTCCCAAGTTGTCTTCTAGGCTAAAAAAATCTCCAAAATGTTTCGCTGCGTTTGGACTCCGTTTGATATGGATATTCTACGAAGTAAAAAAAACAAGCAAAAAAATAGCAACTGGCACTGGGCACTATGTCAATAGGTTAGTCCCAAAAAATGATGTAAAGTTGCTATAAATTGAATGTAAAACATCCAAGAATGATAATATAACAGTATGGAACAATCAAAAATTATAGATACGTTGGAGACATATCAGCATCCCCAAGCTTAATTCTTGCTCGTCCTCGAGTAGGTAAATGATAAAAATAGAATTTTTGATGTGGAATGCTGCCTAACATGTTCATCACATATTCTTTTCTTTTGTAGCATGGACATTTAGACTTTTAGATGGTTCAAATTAATAGTCTATAATTGACATGAAGACTTCAATACTCAGGCATATCAACAAGCAACCATGTCTTTCAAAATATCAACACTAAAGAAAGTTATCCCTGGCCCATCATGCTCAATCATTGATCCATTCATGAATCACACTCGAATATTAGCTACATCCAGTGCACAAGTATGATCATAGTGCTCCCTAGTTGGTGCTTTATAAGAGAAGATGGAGACTCAAAAAAAAAATTGCATAAAAGTAAATAGATAGGCCCTTCACAGAGGGAAGTAGAGATTTGTAGATGTGCCAGGGCTTTAAGCTTAAATTGAGAGATGAAATATTTTGAGAGGCATGCTTTTCCCATCAACGAAAATGACAGAGTAATTCCCAATACTTTCCATGCTTTATTCATCATAGGCAGTTCCCAAGCTTAGTTGCTTGGTTCTCCTTGAATATTATCTTTGGGTGCCATGGGCATCCCCAATCTTAGGCTGTTTTCACTCCTTATTCCTTCATCCATCGATATCTCAGCCAAAACATGAAAACTTCAATCACACAATACTTAACAAAACCTTCGTCAGATCCGTTTGTATAAGAAAAGCAATCTTTGCTTTAAGTACTATTGCAAACCCATTCATATTTTTTTGTTCCAATATACCTACTATATTCAGACTTCACCATGGCTTATACCCCCCGATACAATCCATAGATTCATCAAAATAAGCACACAATGCAACGAAAACAGAATCTGTCAACAACAGAACAGTCTGTAATGATTCAAAATTTACTCATACTTCTGTAACTCCAAAAATTCTAGAAAATTAGGACAACAAAGGAAATTCATATATCAATCTTGTGTAAACAATTAAGAATTTTTCATCGCTTTTGTGAATTTTAACAATTCTGCTACTGGACGTAAAAGTTTCTGTTTTTCAACAGGATCAAATCAGCTATCACCCAAAGCTATCCTAAAGGCTTAACATGGCACAAACACTAAATAAAACATAAAAAACACAATCATGACAGTGGCATAATTGTGCAAACACTCAAAACATAAAGAAAAAAAGCAAAAAATAAATTTTATTCATTGGGTGCCTCCCAACAAGCGCTATCATTTTATGCCCTTAGCTAGGCATAATGCATAGATTCAAGTATTGTCATCTTTGGTTTCCAATTCCTCAATCATACAACCAAAATTCTTTAAGGATTTAGCATGCATATTTTCAATAATAATACCTCTAGGAATTCAAATCTCGAATTCCAACTTTTATTCTAAAGCTTTCGTCATCGCTTCTACAATATGGTTAGTAAAAGCTTTATTTTGTTCATAGGCATTGGGTGAATTTATCATGGATTAAAACAAAGAAATACATTCAATCAAAGAGCAAATATCATAATTAAAATCTTTGTAATCCAAAAGAGTGGGCACATCACTAGTTAAAGTTTTGACCTCCCCAAACCCACTTTTATCAATTTTTTCAACAAGATTTTCACACTCCGAATTATGAGGACGTCCCCTAGCTAAAGTTGAATCTTCTTCAATCCTATTTTCATCAAGTTTAATATTACTAAACAAAGAATCAATAGAAGAAACACCAATCATTTTAAGAGCTTCATCATTATTATGAAAGCAATCGGTAGAAAATGCTCTTTCTAAAAATTCTCTTTTAGCTCTAAGCATAGCGGTTCTATTCTTACTTTCATCCATAGAAACATATAAATCTTTAATTGATTCATTCACATCAACCTTAGGTGGAAAATTTTTAATCTTGAGATTTTCTACATCATGCGAAATTCTATCAATGCTTCTACACATATCATCAATCTTATTCAATTTTTCTTCTATCATAGTGTTGAATTTTTTTAGCATTAATAAATTCTTAAATATTACTCTTAAGATCAGAGGGGTTCCTATTACTAATGTAAGAAGAATTACCATAGGAATTGCCATAATTATTAGAGAAATTTCCAGGAAAAGGCCTAGGATTAAAATTACCTCTATAAGCATTGTTATTAAAATTGTTTCGCGAGACAAAATTCACATCTATGGATTCACTATTTTGCTCAATAAAAGTAGACAAAGGCACATCATTAAGATCAATAGGAGCATTTTTACTACCAACCATTTTCATAAGAGCATCAACCTTTTCACTCAAAGTACTAATTTCTTCAACCGTATTAACTTTTTTATTAGTAGGTGCTCTTTCGGTATGCCATTGTGAATAATTGGCCATAATATTATCTAGCAATTTAGTAGCTTCACCCAAAGTAATATCCATAAAAGTACCATCAACGGCGGAATCTAAAAGATTTCTAGAAACAAAATTCAATCCTACATATTTTTTTTGTATAATCATCCAAAGATTTAAACCATGAGTAGGACAATTTCTTAGCATCAATTTCATTCTTTCCCAAGATTGTGCAACATGTTCATGCTCAAGTTGCTTAAAATTCATGATTTGATTTCTAAGGGAAATAATTTTCGCGGGCGGAAAATACTTAGTAATAAAAGCATCTTTGCACTTATCCAAAGAAGGCAAAGAAGAAAACCAAATTTTTGCACAATCCCTCAAAGAGAAAGGAAATAATTTCCACTTAAACAATATCATTGTCCACTTGTATTTTTCTTTTGCATATCACACAATTCTACCAACATGTTTAGATGGGACATGACATCCTCATTAGGAGTACCGAAAAATTGCACTTTCATAACAAGATTCAACAAAGCGGCATTAATAGCATAAGACTCTGCACTAGCGACGGGAGGAGCAATCGAAGTACTAATAAAATCATTATTATTAGTATTGGAAAAATCACACAATTTAGTATTTTCTTGAGACATCATGACTACGTAAACAAGAGTGCAAGCAAACAAGAGATATGATGAGAAAAAGGCGAACAAAAAGAAGGCAAATAAAAAGGAAAATATTTTTGTGAAGTGGGGGAGATGAAAACAAGAGGCAAATGGCAAATAATGTAAATTGGAAGGAGGTGAGATTTGTGATTAGGAACCTGATAGACGTTGATGATGTCTCAGCGGCAACGGCGCCAGAAATTCTTCCTGATTTCTTGTATCTACGTTGGTATTTCCCCGAAGAGGAGAGGATGATGCAACACAACAATGTAAGTATTTCCCTCAGTTATGAAACCAAGGTTATCAATCCAGTAGGAGAACCAAGAACACTATGTAAATGGTACCTGCGCACATATAATAAATACTTGCAACCCAATGCATAAGGGGGGGTTGTCAATCCCTCCTCGGTAAAAAGATAGATAAAATTGTATGAGATTGGATAAATAGATCTAGCGAAAAGACAAAATAAAATAAATAAAGAAAAAGTGCAGCAAAGTATTTTTCGGTTTTTGGAATAATAGATATGAAAACAATATGATAAAAGATAGACATGGGGGCCGTAGATTTCACTAGTGTCTTCTCTCGAGAAAATAGCATACGGTGGGTAAACAAATTACTATTGGGCAATTGATAGAAGAGCAAATAATTATGATGATAGCCAAGGAAATGATCATGTATATAAGCATCACGTCCAAGATTAGTAGACCGACTCCTGCCTGCATCTACTACTATTACTCCACACATCGACCGCTATCCAGCATGCATCTAGTGTATTAAGTTCATGGAGAAATGGAGTAATGCAATAAGAACGATGACATGATGTAAACAAGATCTTTTCATGTAGGAATAGACCCCATCTTTTTATCCTTAATAGCAATGATACATGCGTGCCTCTCTACCCCTTCTGTCACTGGGTGAGGACACCGCAAGATCGAGTCCATCACAAAGCACCTCTTCCCATTGCAAGAAAAATCAATCTAGTTGGCCAAACCAAACCAAAGTTTTGGAGAAGAAATACGAGGCTATAACAATAATGCATATAAGAGATCAAATAAGACTCAAATAATATTCATAAATAGAACTGATCATAAACTCACAATTCATCGAATTCCAACAAACACACCGCAAAAAGTCATTACATCAAATAGATCTCCAAGAACATCGAGGAGAACATTATATTGAGAATCAAAAGGAGAGAAGAAGCCATCTAGCTACTGCCTATGGACCCGTAGGTCTGTGGTAAACTACTCACACATCATCGGAGGAGCACCAATGAGGATGATGAACCCCTCCGTGATCGTGTTCCCCTATGGCAAGGTGCCGGAATAGGGCTCTTGATTGGATCTCCTGGTTCTGGAACTTGCGGCGGCTGAAATTGTGTTTCATCGACTCCCCCAAGGTTTCTGGAATATTTGGGTATTTATAGAGCTGAGAGGTGGTGGAAAGGACCTTCATGGGCCACACCACCCATCAGGTCGTGCCAGGGGCCTCTGGCATTGTCAGGTGGGTGGTTTGCCCCACGGACTTTTCCTCATGCACTTCCTTGGCTCCCAAGTTGTCTTTTGGGCAGAAAAAATCTCCAAAAATTTTCGCTGCATTTGGACTCCATTTGATATGGATATTATGTGAAGTAAAAAAAACAAGCAAAAACAGCAACTGGCACTGGGCGCTATGTCAATGGGTTAGTCCCCAAAAATGATATAAAGTTGCTATAAAATGAATGTAAAACATCCATGAATTATAATATAACAGCCTGGAACAATCAAAAATTATATATATGTTGGATACGTATCACCTATAAGATAGAAAATGTATCAACTTTCTATCCCAAGTATGCTATTACATATGATTCCCGGTGTTTGGCACACGATGATCCAAGATGATCAATAATGGTATATGATATGCAATGTGGGGATGCTATGGCTATTGCTAACAAGCTCTTTGTTCACTCTTTGCTTAAAAGCTTATTATTTTTTGTATCGCCACTATGCGAAATGCACAAACCAAGATTACAATTGTGTATATATGGGAACAATCTTGTGACACAAGAGATGATATGACAATACCAAGATCAGGATACCAAGATGATATGGTATGTATGCAATGGATGGTGTGGATCACTAATGTGCACAAGTAACGTTGCCGGCAATACTCAATGGCTACACTCGATAGGCAAGTGACGCAAAATGGGCTAGGGGTTAACAAAGCAATGGCAAGGGAATATACAATGGTGTCGTCGAAGTTACCGTCCTTGCATACGGTTGATGGTGTAAAAATGATGAAGTGGTCAATGTCGATGACGACCTCGTGGTGATGATGAGTGGCGGTGTTCTTGATTACATGTAACTGCGTTGGTATTTCCCCGAAGAGGAGAGGATGATGCAGCATAGCAACGGTAAGTATTTCCCTCAGTTATGATACCAAGGTTATCAATCCAGTAGCAGAACCAAGCAACACAATGTAAATGGTACCTACACTCAAATAACAAATACTTGCAACCCAACGCATAAGAGGGGTTGTCAATCCCTCCCCGGTATTAAGATAGATAAAATTGTATGAGATTGGATAAATAGATCTTGCGGAAACGCAAAATAAAATAAATAAGGAAAAAGTGCAGCAAGTTATTTTTGGGTTTTTGGAATAATAGATCTAAAAACTATATCATAAAAGATAGACCCGGGGCCGTAGATTTCACTAGTGGCTTCTCTCGAGAAAATAGTATACGGTGGGTAAATAAATTACTGTTGGGCAATCGATAGAAGAACAAATAATTATGATGATATCCAAGGCAATGATCATGTATATAAGTATCACATCCAAGATTAGTAGACCGACTCCTGCCTGCATCTACTACTATTACTCCATACATCGACCGCTATCCAGCATGCATCTAATGTATTAAGTTCATGGAGAAATGGAGTAATGCAATAAGAACGAAGACATGATGTAGACAAGATCTATTCATGTAGGAATAGACCCCATCTTTTTATCCTTAATAGCAATGATACATGCGTGCCTCCCTATCCCTTCTGTCACTTGGTGAGGATAACGCAAGATCGAACCCATCACAAAGCACCTCTTCCCATTGCAAGAAAAATCAATCTAGTTGGCCAAACCAAACCAAAATTTCGGAGAAGAAATACGGGGCTATAACAATCATGCATATAAGAGATCAAAGAAGACTCAAATAATATTCATAGATAGAACTGATCATAAACTCACAATTCATCGGATTCCAACAAACACAGCGCAAAAAGTCATTACATCAAATAGATCTCCAAGAACATCTAGGAGAACATTGCATTGAGAATCAAAAAGAGAGAATAAGCCATCTAGCTACTGCCAACGGGCCCGTAGGTCTGTGGAAAACTACTCATGCATCATCGTAGGAGCACCAATGAGGATGATGAACCCCTCCGTGATCGTGTTCCCCTCGGAAAGGTGCCGGAATAGGGCTCTAGATTGGATCTCGTGGTTCTGGAACTTGCGGCGGCAGGAATTGTGTTTCAATGACTCACCTATGGTTTCTAGAATATTTGGATATTTATAGAGCTGAGAGGCGGTGGAAAGCACTCCCGTGGCCCCCACTACCCACCTGGGCATGCCAGGGGCCTATAGCGCGCCCTGGTGTCTTGTGGGCCCCACGGGCTTCCCCTCTAGTACTTCCTTGGCTCCCAAGTTGTCTTCTAGGCAGAAAAAAATCTCCAAAAAGTTTCGCTGCATTTGGATTCCGTTTGATATGGATATTCTACGAAGTAAAACCAGAAAAAGGTAGCAACTGGCACTGGGCACTATGTCCATAGGTTAGTCCCAAAAAATTATATAAAGTGGCTATAAAATGAATATAAAACATCCAAGAATGATAATATAACAGCATGGAACAATAAAAAATTATAGATACATTGGAGACGTATCAGCATCCCCAATCTTACTTCCTGCATGTCCTTGAGTAGGTAAATGATAAAAATAGAATTTTTGATATGGAATGATGCCTAACATCTTCATCACATATTCTTTTCTTTGGTAGCATGGACATTTGGACTTTTAGATGATTCAAAGCAATAGTCTAGATTTGACATGAAGATATCAATACTCAACCATATCAACAAGCAACCATGTCTTTCAAAATATCAATACTAAAGAAAGATATCCCTAGCGCATCATGCTCAATCATTGATCCATTCATGAAACACACTCGAATATTAGCTACATCCAATGCACAAGTATGATCATAGTACTCCCTAGTTGGTTCTTTATAAGAGAAGATGGTGACTCAAATAAAAATAAAAATTGCATAAAGTAAATAGATAGGCCCTTCGCAGCGGGAAGCAGAGATTTGTAGAGGTGCCAGAGCTCAAAGCTTAAATTGAGAGATAAAATATTTTGAGAGGAATGCTTTTCCTGTCAACAAAAACGAGTGAGAATTCCCAATACTTTCCATGCAAGATACATGATAGGCGGTTCCCAAACATAAAATAAAGTTTATTCCTTTTCCACCACTCTTTCACAATCCATGGCTCTCCGTATCCATGGGTGCCTTCCATACCAACACTTTCCAAGGAATTTATTATTTGACAACATAAAGTAAATTTCTTTTTCATTTCGGGACTGGGCATCCCTATTACGGCCACACTCTCGTGCAATGACAAGTGAATAAACACTCATCTTGAGAATAACACATCTAGCATGGGAAAAAATTGGCCACCCCCTCCCGCTTCATGAACAGTATGGGCACACAAAAAGGAAATTCATTTTGAAAATTGGAGTTGGCACATACAAATTTACTTGGAATGACACGGAAATACCACTACTAGAAAAAGGGCTATAGCTAATATAGACATTAGTGGCGCACTATGTATGTGGTGCGCCACTGCCAAATAGTAGTGGCGCACCACACACGGGTGCGCCAGTAATGTTTATATTACTAATGGTGCACCTTGTGTGTGGTGCGCCACCGCTAAGTTTCTCCTGGGCACACCCCCCTCCCCAGACTTACCAGTGGCGCACCGTGGTTTGGTGCGCCATTACTAGTTTTAACTAGTAATGGCGCACCACACCCATGGTGCGCCACTACTAACAAATTTTTTTTCAATTTTTTTTTCAAAACTAGTAATGGCCCACCACACACCAGGTGCGCCATTAGTAACCCTGGTTACCAATGGCGCATTCTTAGGAGGTGCGCCATTGGTAACCTGAGAGCAGCTAGATATTTTTGACAGCCACCTACCACACTCACTTTCCCCCACTTCATTCTCTCCACCTCTACCAAGCTTGGTCTCGGCTGCCTCCTCTTCCTCACCTCATTTGCACCATAGATTCACCCAAATTAAGTGGTTAAATTTCCTTTTTTTGATAGGTAAGTAAGGGGAAAGCTTTCTTTATGTTCTAGATCTACGTAGTGCGCCACTAATGTCTATATTATGCGCTATATGATAGTGGCGCACCACATACATAGTGCGCCACTAATGTCTATATTAGCTATAGCCCTTTTTCTAGTAGTGATCTACTTTTTTCTCCCTCCAACAACGTACACACTTTTTATGGCCTAGATCTACGTATGTTTGTGGTGTTGCATATGTTTGTGTTTGCAGGTACCGGTATTTGAAATGCGATAGTTGCCAATATTTTGCCGGAATGTTGATTCATTTCCGTTTCGGCGAGAATTTGGCACTATGCATTCTTTTTGGTCCTATTTTTAGGCAAAGTCATGCCAAATTTTTTTTTGGTTCTAAAATATCGTTTTGCTCTACCCCGCAGGCGATCATGGTCCGCACGATGTCCGAAGGCATCGTGAATAGGTTTTTGAGCTCCGTGAAGGCCGAGATGCTTCAAAAGAACGAGACGGAGATAAGATGTCTGTGTCGAAGATGCAAGCTGAAGAGCCTTATGGACCCGAATTCCAGACAGGTGCGGGACCACCTGCTCTTGCGTGGTTTCATGGATGGCTATCGGTGGCAAGGTGATGAAGATGATTATGAAGTCGTCCATGGGGGCCGGGCAAGAAATAAGGAAGGGCAGCAAGACAATAGCGGCGAGGGCGGGCAAGAAGATGAAGAATCTCCAGGACATGATCACAAAGTAGATGCAGGACACAGTCATCATGTAGAAGATGTCGGACATAATGATGAAGAAGATCAAGACAAAGGGCATGATCATGAAGATGAAGATGCCGGAGCAGACGACGATGGACCATCGATGGGCTGGGTGCAGGACCCTCATATTCAAGAGCTCCTTCTCAAACAGACGGGTAACGCAAGAGCTGCCGCCCGAGAGAAAGCCAAGCTGGATCAACTGGAGATAGACGCGGTTACTCCATTGTATGAAGGATGCAGGCCCGAGGATACCCGCCTGAAAGTAACGCTCATGGCTCTAGAGATGAAGGTAAAACACAAAATGACCGACGCATGCTTCGACGAGAACATGTTATTCTGGCACGAACGTCTTCCCATGGGGAACAAGTGCCCGACCAGTTTCGAGGAGGCGAAGAACATCGTGTGTCCTCTGGATTTACCGCATGTGAAATACCATGTGTGCATGAACGATTGCATCATTTATCGGGACGAGCACGCGGAGTCTACCATATATCCGGTGTGCGGCGTCACTCGATACAAGAAGAGGAAGAAAGCTCCTCAAAAAGTGGTGTGGTACTTTCCGATCACTCCTCGTCTGCAACGGTATTTTGCGGACCCTAAGCTAGCAAAGCTCCTACGTTGGCACGTGGATAGGGAGGAGAATAAGTGAGAAGATGACGGAAATGATCCGGTGATAAATAAAAAAGACAAGATGCTGAGTCACCCTAAGGATGCGAGCCAGTGGCAAGCGTTGAACTTCGAACACCCAGAATTTGGGGATGATCCAAGGAACATCGTGCTGGGCGCGAGCATCGGTGGAGTCAATCCGTTTGGCAGCCAGAGAAGCACACATAGCACCTGGCCTGTGTTTGTGTGGATGTACAACCTTCCCCCTAGGATGTGCATGAAGATGAAGTACATTCACATGAGTACGCTAATTGAAGGGCCGAAACAACCAGGAAACGACATCAATCTGTATCTGGGGCTGCTGAAAGAGGAGCTAGACACGTTGTGGAAAACGCCAGCCAATACGTGGGATGCCGCAGCGAAAGAGTATTTCCCTATGAGAGCCGCACTGCTCACGACGGTGCACGACTATCTCTGTTACGGAAATGTCGCGGGGCAGGTGGTCCACGAATTTTGTGCATGCGTCAGGTGCATGGATGACACAATGTATCGCCAGCTAGATAGAGATCCTGGGTCTTCGAAAACCGTGTTCATGGGACATCGAAGGTGGCTTCGCGACGATGACGCATGGAGAAAACGCAAGGATCTGTTCGATGGTGAAACCGAACCCCGAAGACGCCCGCGTACGAGGAGCGGCGAGGAAATAGACGAGCTGTTGAAAAATTGGAAAGAGTGTCCACCGTCGGGAAAGAAGCAAAAGGCGCTAGAGCCGCTGCTGAAGGTATGGAAAACGAGGTCTATTTTCTGGGACTTGCCGTACTGGAAGATCCTCCGTGTGCCTCACAGCCTTGATGTCATGCATATCACGAAGAACGTGTGCGAGAGTCTGCTTGGTACCCTGCTCAACATGCCAGAGAGGACCAAAGATGGGCCGAAAGCAAGGGTAGACTTGCAATCAATGGGCATCAGGAAGGAGCTTCACGCAAAACACCCTAATGATGATGATGATGAGGCGAAGGACATGGAAAGTCGTCGCAAAGGCAAAAAGGCCAAGAAGATCGAATATGACTGCCCTCCCCCGTGCTTCACTCTAAGTCAGGAGGAGATTGAGCAGTTTTTCACCTGCCTCGTAGGAGTAAAACTTCCTTACAGTTACGCGGGGAAGATAAGCAGATACCTAGACTCAGCGAAGCAGAAGTTCAGCGGGATGAAGTCTCACGACTGTCATGTGCTGATGATGTAGATACTTCTAGTTGCAATCCGTGGGATCATGGACGCGCATGTCCGTGAAATGCTATTTGGCCTATGCAACTTTTTCGACATCATCTCTCGGAAGTCGGTTGGCGTGAGGCAACTCAGAAGGCTACAGGAAGAGATCGTGGTGATACTATGCGAGCTTGAGATCTACTTCCCGCCCGCATTCTTCAACGTTATGGTGCATCTGCTGGTCCATATCGTGGAGGATATCATCCAACTCAGGCCGATGTTCCTGCACAGCATGATGCCGTTCGAAAGGATGAATGGTGTCATCAAAGGATACGTTCGCAACAGGGCACGTCCAGATGGAAGCATAGCCAAGGGCTTTCTGACCGAAGAGTGCATCTCCTATTGCACGAATTATGTAGGCATCGAGAACCCCGTTGGTCTGCCCGTCAACAGGCACCTCGGCAGGCTCGCTGGATGGGGTCACCACGAGGGTCACCGCGAAATGCATGTCGACTTCAAGGGTCAACTCGCCGACTTTGAAAGAGCAAACCTAGTCGCGCTACAACACATAGATGTGGTCGATCCTTGGGTGGTAGAGCACAAAAGCTTTATTGAGAAGACGTACAATGACCGAGGCCAACAGAGGACTAACAGAGATATAATCAAAGAGCACAACTCATGTTTCACGCGTTGGTTCGAGGAGAAGCTTCTGTCGTACACTTTACATGAGGATTCTTCCGCGGAAGAAAAACTCACATTCGCCTTGTCACAGGGCGCCGAGCACAACCTGATGACCTATGAGGCGTACGATATCAACGGCTACACATTCTACACCGAGGAAAAGGACATGAAGAGCGATTATCAGAACTCCGGGGTAACGATGGAATCCTACACCGGTAACGACAAGGACAGATACTACGGAAGGATCGAGGAGATCTGGGAGCTGAACTACGCTGGAGAGAAGGTCCCGATGTTCCGTGTCAGATGGGCCAAGTGCGTCCTAAAAGAAGACCGGTATTTCACCACCATGGTTATACCCGAAGCCAAATCCAAGACCGCGGGCGCAAACGTCACCGCGAAAAATGAGCCATGGGTACTGGCTTCCCAAGTGGACCAATGCTTCTTCATTACCGACCCGTCAAAGCCCAGTCGTGTTGTCGTGAGGAGAGGCAAAAGGAACATCATCGGAATGGATGGAGTCGCGAATGAGCAAGACTTCGACAAGTACAGCGACCCGAAGATGGAAGATGACGACGACGATGAAGTACCATACACCACAAGAAGAAGCAGGACCACCCTACCTAAAGGACATCCGTTCAAGAGAAGAACTCCATTTGCGAAAAAGAAGGGCAAGAAGATTGTGAAAAGATAGCTAAGATCGAATCACGACGTGTCGGCCGCGTGTGTGTGTGTCAGTGGCAAGCTCAATTATTACATGCAACTAAATTATTACATGTATCACTTGATGTCAACCATGTCATCTAATTCTAAATCTTTGCACAATGGTTTTATCACTCCATTTGCATTTTCCTTTTCTTTTATCTCAAATCTTAAATTATTACATGCAACTAAAAATCCGAAAAAAAAAGTTAGTAATGGCGCACCAGGAGAAGGTGCGCCATTGCTATCACGGTGTTTACGGCGCACCCCTAAAAGGTGCGCCATTGATATACCCCTTTTTATGGCGCACCCCTAAAAGGTGCGCCTTTGCTAAACCAACCGGCTAGCCGCGGCCCAGCCCAACTACTAGCCGCCCCTCCCCTCAAAACATAGCAACCACTAAAAAAAAACCTAGCAGCCTCGCCCTCGCCTCCTCCCTCGTCTCAAACCCTCCCCCTCCCCGCCGCCGCGTCCCCATCCTCCGTCCCCGTCCGCGAGCGCCGCCGTCCTTCTCTGCCCTGCCGCCTCCACCGCCGCCTCCCCCTCCCCACCGCTGCATCGCCGTCCCCGTCCGTGAGCGCCGCCGTCCCCGTTCATGAGCACCGCCGTCCTTCTCTGCTCTGTCGCCAGAAGCCAGAAGGTGCTCCTCCTCCTCCTACTCTTCCTCCTCCTCTCATTTCTATTTTTACTGATGCTCTGTGGTAAAATGACACTATCGGGACTCGGGGCAAGCCATAATACATGTAGGGTGCTTCCAGTGTGCGAAAGAAATCAGTGACCTGGATTTTCTTTAGTTCCTAGTCAAGTCTGTTGTACGTTCTTGTAGAACAGAAGATAAGAATTTGTAAATAAAATGTTGGCCTGATTAAATGATCTTCCAGAGTTATGCAATTCTGCAATAATGCTTTAAATATCCTTTGCTGCTTGCTGAAATAGTACTTCTTCAGTACTGAATATTGTAGTGTACTGAGCGACTCTGGAGGAAAGTCTAGGAATTTTTATGTGATGAAGCTGTGGTATATAATACTATGGGAAAACAATGTATATTAGTAAAGTCTGTACCTCTTATTGATCCATTCCAATAATATCCCTGAGATTATCTATCTTATCCGTGACAGCAGCTTGAAGCAGTGATCAGGGCCTTTGGCAAAACAGAGGTACAGATTCCATAGATCCGTGCACAAGTCATCTGTTGATTTCCGCTGTTTAAGATTTTGTATTTGATTCGTCTGGCTCGCATTGTGTATCTGTACTTCTACCATTTCTAGTGTTAGGGTTTGTGATTTTGTTGTACATGTGCACGTATGGTTTGTTGGTGGCTTGTTGGTGGTATTTCTAGGTTTGGGATTCATCTGGCTGTTCCTCTGCCTGTGCATGTGAGTTCTATCATCCCAGTAGTAGTATGATGTACTTGAAATGCATCTGTTCATGTTAATTGTCATGTCATTGAACTTCAGTGGAATTTAACTCTAATTTACACTGTGATATAGGACAGGATTCTAATGTAATATTGCTTAAAATTGCACTGTAATTTACCAACCCTAGATTTGCATTGTAATATACCCCAGATTTTCATTGTGTTTTATATGCTTAATAACTGTAATTGTTGCATCGTTGCTCTCTCATGGCATGCCACGATGGCCACTGTGCCGCTGCTGAAATGTTGACAAATAGTTACCCCTTTCTCCTGAAATGTTGATTAATTTCTGTTTCGGTTGAGAATGGGGCACTCCTAGGTCAAGAAAATTAGCAAAGGTCATGCCCAATTTTCTTGACCTAGAAGGTGCCCGATTCTCAACCAAAGCCACCGTCTTACAATTAATCATTCTAGCCTTTTTTTTCCCATTTAGAGCGAACATGGCTAACAACGATGAGGCCGGCGGTTCGGGCAAGTCATTCTGGGAGCTGTCCCAGGAGATGGAGGAAGAACCTCACCGCTATGAGGACGCCGCGGAAGACACTGATCCCGACTACACAACCCCTAGTGGCGTCGGGGATGACACCACTGATGGTGCCGCCGGGGATGCCACCACTGATGATGGCAGCGCATGCACAGATGGCAGCCAACCGAAGAGGCAACGGAAGGACCGGCGCCCGAACGTGGTCGGCACCGTCAAGGAGGAATTTACTAAAGTGTCCTCAAGTGGGCATCCAACGGCGCCCAAAGAATTAGTCAGTGGGTACACGGGAAAACTCGGGTGCAATCTCCGGAGCACCGTCTTGATCAACACCGAGAAACTAAGGCATCGTGACCGAGGGAATTTGCGCAACCTCCTCTTCACGAAGCTGCACGAACGATACAATTTCCCTGGTGACTTCGCAAACACACGCCTCTCAGGGAATAAAGTGAACAGTGCCGCCCTCACGAAGATGAGCCAGGCCCTGGCTACTTGGAGAGCCGCGGTGAAGAGAAGGATTCTAAGTGGTGATAGTTATGAGAAGATCAAGGGGACAAATCCTTCGATCAGCGAAGCTGACTACCTGGAGTTCAAGATCAAGTGCGAGAGCAACGCATCCGCGGAATCAAGTCAGTGGGGGAAAGATATGCGGGACTTGAACTTAGGGGTCCACAAACTCGGTCCCGACGGTTACAGAGTGGCGGAACATATATGGGACAAGGAGGACGCGGAGCGTGCCGAGCAAGGCCTCCCGCCCCTCTTCGATAAATACCATGAAAAGCAGACCAGGAACTATGTCAGGGCCCGGTACAAGGTGGACCCGGTAACAAAGGAGCTTACCACGGATGCGAAGGTGAAGGCGCTTGAGCTTGTTCTGGTAAGGAATACACCCCTGCGTAATTAGCTCCATATGGTTGCATTCTAATTAATGAAGCCAAATTTCTAAATGGTTCATGTTCCTTCCGCAGGAAACTGAAAGCAGTAGCGCGGCGTCTCAGAGCTCCCCATCTGCCCCTTGGGACACCACTTTAAATAGGGCGTTGAACGTAACGAAACACAAGGATAAGTTCAGTAAGCCGTCGTCAGCTGGTCGTGTGGCCGGCAAAGGCTTGTCCACGAAATGGTCGGAATACTATAAGGCTGGGCAAAAGGAGAGAAAGACCAGCTCGGAAAGCCAGGAGCGCGAGGTTAAAGAACTCAAGGCACAAGTGGCGCGGATTCTGGAGATAGTCCAAGAGCAAGTGCGAGACCAACTGTGAGCGACGATCACCGCCATTATGCCTACCTTGCTTGAGGGGCTGCAGGCGTGGATTGCGGGTGGCCAACAGGGGCCGCCCCCGATTCCCAGCTTCACGGGCAACAACTCGCACAACGCGCCGGCATTGGTGTCTCCGGCGGAGGTGGCATTGGTGTCTCCGGCGTCGGCGCCGGCATTGGAGCTTAATGCACCCGGGCACCGCCGACGTTCCATGCACTCTCCTGCACTTCGTGGACGGCGAGTTGATCGATGTCGCCAAGGCCAAAATCGTTCAACCGGGCAACCGCGTGTTCCACGGTAATCCGATGCCACCCACCGTGTATAGGGTTCAACTGGTTCGGGTGCTGCGGGGCTGCGACGACTTGTTACCTCCGTTTTGACCCCCTGGGGCCAACGAAGATGATGTGATGACCCTCAGTACCTGCTTAAGCTGGTCCATGCTTTGGCCGAAGAGCCAGATTCATTTGGGGGCGGGGGACACCACCCCACAGACAACACCGCCAGTCGTGCCGGTGCCAAGCCATGGCAAGACCGCCGCAACGCTACCGCCGTCAGCTGATCCGGACATGCATATGGCACAGGATCCGGACGACGATGACGGTACATTTTCCAACGTCGATAAGTACTTCAATGAACATGGGTACGGTGACGAATTCTTGGGGCCTCCTTCTCAAGAACCCAACCCTGCAAAAGACTATCGCGATCTAGCTGGTACCACAGAGAAACCCAATTGCAACAGGCGTCGTCTGGCGTTCAGTTCTCAGGAGACGCCTCCAGCTGCCGCCTTCACTGAGACTCAAATAGCCGAGGTGCAAAATATTATCAGCCCCAACACACTCAAGAAGGTGGTCTCTAAGCAGAACTCGATCCCATTACAGCAGAAGAAGCAGAAGGGACGGAAAATAAAAAATAACAAGGGTGCGAGCCAGCCGGCACCGAGTACGATCCGTGCTCAGGACAGGCCACCAATACCTAAGGATATCTCGAGGAGGGTGCATGTGGCGGGTAGGCCGATGCTACCGACTAATCTGCTCAATGCTGCAACCGGTGCTATGCGGAGTCTGCATGACAGTGTTCTTTCTATGGAGAAGTGGCGTCTCTCCGAGAATGATGTGGCATACCCGGTTTTCGTGGCCAAGGTGCCAGAGGGCAAGGGCTTTGTCGATAGCACCATCGGGCGTATGATCGGCATGCAGTTTGATGACATCTTCGCTATGTTTAACCTTCATCCGCTGCACTACACCTTCATTCGGCTATTTTCGCTCTGTATGGAGATGCGGATAATTAGAGACAAGACCCCGGACATCGTGATAGTCGACCCCTTCTACATGCGTGCCAAGATCTTGGGCAGCGCTGGGGACCGGCAAGTCGCGAGTTCATACCTCGAGGGCGTCATTCTGGCGAACCCAGATAAGGATAACTTCCTCGTGCCTTACTTTTCCGAGTAAGTCATCCCCTCACCGCCCCGTAACATATGATTTCTTAGATTTCGATCGTTCTTTTTTTTTCTAACATTCCGTGTTTTGTGCAGTGACACACATTGCACACTCATCCTCTTAAGACCAAAATATTCCATGGCCACGTATTTCGACTCAGACCGTCAGTCGAAGAAAGACTACACAAATATGAAGAAAGTTCTTGATGATGGTCTCCCCGGCTACGCCAAATCTGGAGGCACCTTCAGGAGGCCAATTTGTAGGTACGGCAAGCACGTGTTCACCCACGTAACGACATTCCCCTGCGTCAAGTAGCCGCCTGGCAGTCAGAAGGATGCCTACTACGCCCTCCATCACACGCGGGCGATCGTACGGGACCATAATCACCTTATGCTACCAAATAATCTCAAAGATTGGGCCACACACTTGTCGGCAATCCAGGACGAGGACATCAGACAAGAATTCTTTCGCATCCAGTCGGAGTTTGCGGAAATCATCTATCAAGATGTCCTTCGTACCTCGGGGCAGTTCTACCTCAAATATCAACCGTCCAACAGTGAAATAGAAACAACGCTACAAATGCAGGCTGACAACGACCGCACATTCATGACCATCACGAAATACGGCGGCTTCATCCATGCTCCGGTCCCTTAGTCGAGTCGAAAGTATTGATGTTATGTAGTTCTGAAATATCGATTAGCTCATGTTGTAATTAAACTTTAATGAACTTGTATGTCTCTTTAGTTTGGACAGTCGTTCAACTTATATGTAATCGATGCTATTTATTAGTAGGACCATGAATCATGCTATTAATGTGTTGCTTTTCTCTTCCGATCCTTTTGTTGCATACTTATATATTGCTTATATATTATCTGTGAATTGCTACTAACGTTTTGTTTGTCTAGTGCATAGAGATGCCGTCGTATGTCGTGTACAAGGGTAAGGTTCCCGGAGTCTACAACGACTGGGAGGAGTGTAAGAGACAGGTTCACCGTTTCAGAGGTAACAGTTACAAAGGGTGCACCACTAGGGCGGAGGCGGAAGCTAGATACACGCGCTATCTAGCGGGAGAGAGAAGGGAGCGGAGGAGGAACCGGATGAAGACCAGTTTCATCGCGATGATGCTCATCGTGACCGCAGCTCTCTTCTATGTGATGGTAGTTTAGATGATCGATATCGACTTTGTAATGTGACGACAAACTCGGCTAATATGATGAACTTTGCTAATGTCTCGAGACCTAAACTTGGCTAATGTTTGAACTTTGTTCGCTATTTCGAATTTGGAGACTAATATGATGAATTCTATTGTGTGATGTTTATATTCTATGTTGTAACGTATTTTGTAACCTGTGCAAATACCAGAAAAGCAAAAAATAATAATTCCTAATATTCATAGTAGTGGCGCACCATATTGAGAATTAGTGGCGCACCATATTGAGCATTAGTGGCGCACCATATTGAACATTAGTGGCGCACCAAGGCTAAGTACAGTGGCGCATTATGGGGCATAGTAATGGCGCACTTGGGGGCATACGTGAAGGTAAATATGGCCCCCTAGGAGGCATAGTAATGGCGCACTGTTGGACATAGTAATGGCGCACTATGTGGTGCGCCACTATTATCTGGGATACTAATGGCGCACCAGTGGTGCGCCATTACTATTTGTTACTAGTGGCGTGTTAATAGTGGCGCACCTATAGTGCGCCATTAATAGCAAAAACTGGTGCACCACTAACAGCCTTTTTTCTAGTAGTGTACCGCATATAGGTAGGTATGGTGGACTCATATGGCACAACTTGGTTTAAGGATTTTGGATGCACAAGTAGTATTCCCATTTAGTACAAGGAAAGGCTAGCAAATAGATTGAGAAGCAACCAACCAAAAAGCAAAAAATCTCATAAACGAGCATTAAGCATAACTAACATCGAATAATGCACCACAAGTAGGATGTAATTTCATTGCATAACTATTGACTTTCATGCTTGCACCAACCTTAACACCAATATTCTTACTAAAGCATAATTACTCACCAACATGACTCATTACTATCATCATATCTCAAAACTATTAGAAAGAATCAAGTTTATTTTGTCCAATGGTCTTTCATGAAAGTTTTTATTATATCCCTCTTGGATATCTATCACTTTGGGACTAGATTAATATATTACCATTGCTTTTAACAAGCTCTCAAATAAATTTAAGTGAAGAACATGAGAATAAATAATTTTTCTCTTCTCCCAAAATAATATAAGTAAAGCATGAGAGAATTTCTTCAAAATTTTACTAACTCTAAAAATAATCTAAGTGAATCATGAGAGTATTTCTTCAATAATTAAAGCACCACCATGCTCAAAAAGATATAAGTGAAGCACTAGAGCAATTCCATAGCTCAAAAAAATTAAGTGAAGCACATAGAGCAATTCTAACATATAATAGCATCATTATGGCTTTCTCAAATAGGTGTGTCCAGCAAGTATGATTGCGAAAAACTAAAAAGCAAAAAAAGCAAAGACTCATATAATACAAGACGCTCCAACCAAAACTCATGATATGTGACGAATAAAAATATAGCTCCAAGTAAAATTACAGATGGTTGTTAGAATAAAGAGGGGATGCCTTCCGGGGCATCCCCAAGCTTAGTTGCTTGTTTCTCCTTGAATATTTCCTTGGGGTGCCATGGGCATCCCCAATCTTGGGCTCTTTTCACTCCTTATTGCTTCATCCATCGAGATCTCACCTAAAACATGAAAACTTCAATCACACAAAACTTAACAAAACCTTCGTGAGATCCGTTAGTATAAGAAAACCAATCTTTGCTTTAACTACTATTGATAACCCATTCATATTTTGTTATTACATTATAACTAATGTATGTTAACTTTACCATGGCTTATACCCCACCGATACAATCCATAGATTCATCGAAATAACCATACAATGCAAAGAAAACAGAATCTATCAAAAACAGAACAGTCTATAAAGACTCGAATTTTACTAATACTTATGTAACTCCAAAAATTCTAAAAAATTAGGAAACCAGAGTAAATTTGTTTGTCAATCTTTTGTAAAAATCATATTTTTTTTCATCATTACTGTGCATTTTAACAATTCTCCTACTGGACACAAAAGTTTCTATTTTTCAGCAGGATCAAATCAACTATCACCCAAATCTATCCCAAAGGCTTAACTTGGCACATACACTAATTAAAAAATAAAAACGCAATCATAACAGAGGCATAATTGTGTGAACACACAAAAACACAAAGAAAAAGATAAAAAAAATATTTTATTCATTGGGTTGCCTCCCAACAAGCGATATCGTTTTATTCCTCTAGCTAGGCGTCATGCATAGATTCAAGTATTGTCATCTTTAGTTTTTGCCCTATAGGTTGCCCTCATGATTGATTCATATTATGGCTTAATTATTGTTCTAGGGAAGTGTTCCATACCCTTTCTTAGTGGAAGTTGAAACTTAATATTACCTTCTTTCATATCAATCATGGCACCTATAGTTCGTAAAAATGGTCTACCAAGTATTATAGGACGGGACAGATTGCAATCAATATCAAAAACAATAAAATCTATGGGCACATAGTTCATATTTGCAAGAATAAGAACATCATTAATTCTTCCCAAAGGTTTTTTTATACACTATAGGAATCAGCCAATTTGCCGTCTGCCATGGCAGACGACAAAGGACTGGAAAGCGGACGGCGAAGGGCTTTGCCGTCAGCCGCGGACGGCAAACATGCCCGGCAAAGTAAGCTACGGTAAACAGCTCATTTGTCGTCTCCTTTTGTCCAGCGGGCGGCAAAGACCCCTTTGCCATTTGTCGCAGACGGCAAAGAACATGGACGGCAAAGAATAGACATTAGCCACATTAGGTGGCTAAAGGGAGGCTTTGCCGTCCACCAGCTGACGGCAAACATGTCCTCCCCTTTGTCGTCTGCCTTGTGACATTAGCAGACGCATCACTCCACCCAGCTCTTTGCTGTCTGCCATAGACGGCAAACCTCTCCAGTCTTTGTCGTCTGCCACAGATGGCAAAGTGACCAAAATGAGTCAGCTCCTAGGTAGCACAGGTTGCTGCCACATGGCCTCTTTGCCGTCGGTGGCAGACGTCAAAGGGCTCTTTGCCGTCGGTGGCAGACGGCAAAGTGCCTGTATTGTTTTTGTTTTTTCTGTTTTCTGTTATATCCCTGCATTTTCAAAAGACATATACGATATATATAGTTTCAACCTCAAACATAGCCCATGTATCCAACATCTAGCAGTCCATCAATGCAACAGAACACATAGGGTATTAAAAGATCAAATACATACATAGTTTCACGGAGTTCATCCATATATACATACATAGTTTCACATTGTTCATCAATACAAATGAAAACAAAAACTAAACGCTAGCAGTCCATCAATGCTGCTTCCATGAAGTGAATCAAACCTGCAAAAATGGGAGTAAGAAAGTTAGAAGAAGAAGTTGACTAGAAGAAGAAGAAGACTAGAAGAAGAAGAAGAAGAACACTAGAAGAAGAAGAAGACTAAAGCAAGGAAAAAAAAAAAAGAAAAACACTAAAAGAAGAGAAGAAGAAGAAGAAGAAGAAGAAGAAGAAGAAGAAGAAGAAGAAGAAGAAGAAGAAGAAGAAAGAAGAGAATAAGAATAAGGAGTAGAAGATGGAGAAAAAGAAAGAAGAAAAAAGGAAGAATAAGAAGATATTTTCTTCTTCTTCTTCTTCTTTCTTTTCTCATCTTTCTTCTTCTCTTCTATCTTTTTATCCTTTTCCTTCTCATCTCATTTTCTTCTTTTATTCTTTCTTTTTCTTCTCTTTCTTCTTCATTCTTTCTTTTTCTCCTCTTCCTGTGTTTCTTCTTCTTATTCCTTATTTGTGTCATTTTAGAGCTAAATGGTAATTATGGCATTTTTGAGCTAACTAAGCTTATTAGTCAATTTGGAGGAAAATAGGTAAGTATATATAGGTCATTTTTGTGCTAACCTAGGTGATGATGCCATTTTTGAGCCCACTTAGGTAAGTATAGCTCATTTTTTATCTAACTTAGGTAATTATGCCATTTTGGAGGAAAATAAGCTAAGTATATGACATTTATGAGAGAACCAAGGTTATTTTGCCATTTTGGAAATGAATAAGCTAATTATTTCATAAATGAACTAAATAAGCTAATTATGTCATTTTGGAGGATAATTAGCTAAGTACGTCTTTTTTGGGGAAAATAAGCTAAGTATGTGGCATAATAGGGCTAAAAAGCATGTACGAAGCTAAGTATGCATTTGTTAAGCAAAACATTGGAGAAAACTTACCGTCATCACAACAAATGTGATCAATATCGCAACTAAGGTAACAATTGATCCAACGGCATAATGATACCAAGCCTCATTATCAATGGCATATTTTCTAATCTTACTAATCTTCAAGAGCATTGCATCCATCTTCAAGCACATTCACTACTAGGGAAAACCTTATACACAGGAGCTTACCAGTAGCGCTTTTTAAAGGGCACCGCTGCAACTATTTAGCAGTTGCGCTTGGGCAGAAAGAGCGCTGCTACTATGCATATAGCAGTAGCGCTGTAGTTGTAAAACACGCTACTACTATAATTGCCAGACCGTTGCCGGCAGGCTAGGTATACTAGTAGCGCTCATACGTGAAAAGTGCTACTGCTATTGTACTTAGCAATAGCGCTTTCCTCCAACCAGCGCTACTGCTAAATTCAATCCCCTCCTATGACCAAAGTTTAGTCCCACCTCGCTCCGTGAACAGAATGTTTACCACCTTAAATATGGTGCTTCTCAAACTATCACAACTAGTTGGTCTTCATTGTACTCTATGTGTAGGATCGATCTGTGGCAATATGAATCTTCGTCGGTTCCTAAACCGGCGAAGATTCATACTGACAGTTTAGATTCTACACAAAAAGATCAATGATGACCAATGCTTTTTTAATTTGATGCTTTTTTACATGCTAATGATCATAGCCTTAGTAGTAGCGCTGGTTCCACAAAATGCTACTGCTAATGATCATAGCAGTAGCGCTTGTGCTCTTAAAGCGCTACTGCTATGGAGCTTAGCAGTAGCGGTTGTTACTAACCAGCGCTACTACTATGGGCACCTTATCCATCCCGCGCGCGTCCTCACTCTCCCCCTCACACTCTCACTCGCCCACTTCGCCGCGCGCCATCGCCGCCGTCGCCCGACGTCACCCCCAAGGTATCTGCCTCCCTCCCTCCCTCCTCCTCTCGCTGCCCTCCTCTATCCTCCCTCCGGCGGCCCTCCTCTCTCCTCCCTCCTTGCGCCGGCGGCCCTCGCTCCTCCCTCCTCCCTCGTCCGACCGCCACCCTGCTCCCTCCTCCCACTGCCCTCCTCTCTCCTCCCTTCCCCAGCCGCCCGAAGCCCTCACTCCTCCCTCCTCCTCCTCCTCCTCCCACCGCCCTCCTCTCTTTGTATAAAAATTTAGGTATAATATTTTTTAGTAAAAGAATTTAGTAATAGAAATTTTTAGGTACAGAAATGTATTATGCTATATGAGATTATTTTAGTAAATGTAGGTTTTCTGAATAGAATTAAAAAAATAATTAAATGTAGGTCTTTTGAATAGAATAGGAATTTTTCTAAGTTATGTGAAATTAGGGCATTTTTCTATGATTCAAGAAGTAGACAGTAGTTAAAAAACCAAGACAGTTTTCTAGGATTTATGAGGATATATAGATAGATGGATGGATGAACAGATGTTAGGGCTAGAACTAGGGTATTTTTAGTAAATGTATATAGGTCTTTTCAATTTTTAGGGTTAGAACAAGGTATTTTTAGTAAATGGTAGGGCTAGAAGTAGGATGTTTTAGACATAGGGTTTCACTAAGTCCTAAGATGAGGATAATAATATTTTTGTTTATATTTTGTTTTTGCAGAAATCAAGGAGCCCCTGCATCATCCCCGCCGTCATCCCCGTCACCGACCACCTCCGACCTCGAGGTGAGAAAGAGCTCTATCCCCATGTCAATGATGATGTAGATGTTTTGATAGTTGTAGTAGAGTAGTAGCTACATGAGTGGCCTATGTTTGCAGGGAACAGGTCACAGTGCGGCCTATGTTTTTCCGGAGTGTTGATTAATTTCCATTCCAGCAAATTTCAAGCGCTCGATATATGTCCTTTTTAGCAAAGGTCATGCCGCATTTTTCCGTGAATTTTGGCATGACTTGTGCTAGAATATGTAGGAAATATTGAGTCGCCTGGATTTTGTAGAAAGATAATTAAACGACATTTCGGGTTGACTTTAAGTCTGTCGAGGCTCCATATATGACAGTCAACAAATGAGTGAGGGAGAAAGTCTGCACCATATATGAGAGAAGAAGAATCCCGACTATCGTCGTGGGGGTCGTTTCTCCTTCTTCTTCTTGTGCTAGACCTTTGTTATGCACTAGGGGAAGGAGGAGTAATGACCATCACCGACGGTCGCAAATGTCAGAGAGGAATCAATGAGGGAGAGTCTCCACCATATATGAGAGGATGAAGAATCCAGACTGTTGTCGTGGGGGTCGCTTCTCCTTTGTTCCCGTGTGCTAGACATTTTGGTGTAATGCACTTCGGAATGAAAGGAGGAGCGACCATCACCAATGGTCGAATGTATACGCCATGTGAGCTGAGAGTTTTCAAGAAAAGACTCAACAGACCGATAGTCAACCCGTGATGAATAATAATGATATAATTTAGTTTTTGTAGTACATATATTTAATGGTACAAGTTTAATCTTTGAATTATGAACATAGGAAATGTCATTGGACGATGAAAGTCTACCGGAGTGCGACTGGTGCGGCGACGACCGGGGTCTGTGTGACAAGCCTCACCTGGTAGAAGGTCGGGGCTTTACCATTAAGCTCCAGGAGACCTTCGATGTTGAAGCGGTACGCAACGACGACAAGTGTTTTTTCGTAATTAAGCACGACTTCTGCTTCTTCAACGTGTAATTTTTGTCTTTTACAATTCAACTAGCTTATCCCATGCCATGCAAGATGCTATGTCTTGGAGAGGATGGATTTTAAAGATCATGAAAGTATGGAAACAAAGATAGTTCACCTAAGGACCCATCATGGTTTTAATTTTGCTGTAAATCTTTACAATTCTGAGAGCGTATCCCATTTTGGTTGCCCGAATTGGGAAGCACTTTGCAAGATGTATGATTTTCATGAGGGTATGCTTGTCACCTTGGATCTTGGTGATCCTGACATCGATGATGATAATATGGACATTTGGGTCCTTGTTGATACGCTTCCAATTCTACCGCTATGTGAGTTTCTCAAACATAGTTATTAAGTAATTTATATAGTTTATTCCAAAATAGTTGACAACTTATTTCCATTGATAGCTTATTTTCATTCTTCAAAGAATGTACGGAAGATGGTAGACAGAACCTACTACACCGATGGCGCAGAATTAACTTATTAGGAGAAAGATCATCTTATCTCATTTATTATTGATGTTGAGAATTACAATATCAATTATCATACTCCTGCACATTATGGTCAATACGTGCCACTAGTGCACGTGCTGAACTACGGTAACATCTATGGAGATGGCATGGTAAGATTTTTTACTATTACGACATCCGTGCATCTTTTGCATATATTCTTCTAAAGCTAAACTACATTGCTAATTACGATGTTATTATTATGTTTTTCAATAGAAAATCCCGAAGGATTGTGTGCCTGATCTAATGTTTCCAAAAGGTCGCCTTGATGTTATGAGCTTACGGCCAGGTCTGCCTAGGCTTCACTGTTGTTCATACTGGATTTTCTAAAACCAATGAAGACATGACAATCAAAGATTGGAAAAAATGTATGGACAATCGTAGGGAGCTAATTGGAACCAACATTGTGCGAAGCGCAAGAATTGGAGACAGGATAATCTCCATTCTCCATAATGGAGAGTCAGGGCCTATCTTGTTTTACACTATTTTACCTTAGAGAGGGTAGTTAGGTCCTAGCTAATACTCATGATCATGTCCTAAGAACAATTAAGTAGAGTTGGTTAGATGACTATGATGATGATGAGTATGACTTGTTATTATGATAACGAGTAGAAGTTGTATGATGATGATGAGTAGGACTTGTTATTATGATACCAATGGTGAGTTATTTATTATTATGATGATGCATGATGCTAAGTTGTTATATGAGCATGATGAGTTATTATATATATCAGTGGGTGAAATGAACGGGGATTAGATTCAAGTGGAGGCAACATGTGGTGCATGTAGTACTTTCGACATGCACCACATGTTGCCTCCACTTGAATCTAATCCCCGTTCATTTCACCCACTGATATATATAATAACTCATCATGGTCATAAAATCATATGACGAAAGTACTGTATATAAAACCTATACAAATACAGCGACAATAAGCTGCATTTTCAAAAATACAGGAAAATTTAGCACCAGCGCTTTTCAGAAGAAACGCTACTGCTACTTACTGTTATCAGTAGCGCTTTTTCCTACAAAGCCCTACTACTAACTAGGTATAGCAGTAGCGCTGGTTTTCTAGCGCTACTGCTACCAGTTAGCTATAGCGCCTTACTAGTAGCGCTTGTACAAGCGCTACTACTAGCTATAAAACAAGCGCTACTACTAGGGTTATCCCTGTAGTGATTGCATCCATCTTCAAGCGCATTGCATCCATCTTGATCTTGTGATCATCGACCACGTCGGCAACATACAACTCCAATTTCATCTTCTCTTCTTTAAATTTTTTTTCATTTTTTCTTTCAAATACTCATTTTCTTTTTCAACTAAATTTAACTTCTCGACAAGAGGGTCGGTTGCAATTTCCGGTTCACATACCTCCTCGATAAAAATATCTCTGTCAACTTGATGGCCATAATTGTCATAAATGCGAAATGCAACATATAGTTATAAAAGAGAATATACCACATCCGAATCATAAACCAGACGAGGGCCGACGGGGACGGATATCAAGACCATGGCACTATGTATAACAAACAATCATACAAGTAAGAAAATTATACAAGTAGCTATATAAATCATACAATCATACAAGTAACTATATAAATCAAGTACAACATAAAAAAATTGAATACCTAACATGAACGAACAATATATATATATATATATATATATATATATATATATATATATATATATATATATATATATATATATATATATATATATTTGTAGATAATACAAATTGAATACCTGACATGAGCTAATAATAATCTTGATCATCAATAAATGCATCATCATCACTATCATGAATGACGTGCTCATCGGGTTCAGCGGCATCAACATGTGGAAGGCCACCTTTATGTAATCGGTCAAGCATTGACAAGTCATCTGCAGCAGTAACCTCTTCTTGTTGTGGCTCAGGGGTGAAGTCGGATTCACTGTCGCTGTCTACTTCAATGTTCTAGGGTGAAGTAGAGCGTTTCTTGAAGCGTTTTTTGGAAAGACGTGTTTCTTTGAAGAATTCACCTTCATATGTGTCTAGGTTAATGTGAGGTTCATAATCCTCTTCATTGGGGGAGGTGGTCTAACATGTGGCGGAACTTCACAAATGACATCCCAACCATTCAGATTTGGATTAGTTTAGCAGGCCCACGGTAGATAGAAAACTTGGGTCACCTGTTGAGCCGTAATATAGACATTGGGAACATCTAAATGGGTGATTTGTTTGATTTTGACTAGCCCTATATGCTCATGAGTCCTTCTAGTCTCCTTCGGCTGGAACCAATTACATTTGAAGACTACGACATTCGGTGGGTTTTCACCATAGAATATAAGTTCATAAATTGCTTCAACTCTCCCATAATACTCGGTAACTTCATCACCGATAGCAGAGACACAACAATTTGTAGACTTTCGGTCATCCATAGATGGCTCTTTGCCGTAGGTACGAAAGCGATACCCGTTGATTGTCGTATTTGTCAAATGAACGGAACTTATAGTCAAAACCATTAGCGACTTGTCTTAATTCGGCGTCCATAGACTCTGAATTAGCCTACAAGTTTAATACGAAAGGATTATTGCATTAGCCGCAAATTAGACGAAGAAATGAGAATGGTCTAATGGAAATTACTGTTTGTTTGAACCAAGAGATGAAACCGGGAAAGCCGCCTCCTTGCTTTGCCAGAAGCTCATACTCTTTGATGGATTCCTTTTCAATCCCCCACTCCATCCGAGAATTTGGCGACGTATCGACTGTATCAAATATCTAGGAATAAGAGCATTTCAAAGGAATTAGAAGTTGCGAAACAATGTACCGCGATAACTTACTCGATGTACAGCCGCACTTCTGTTAGGTTGTTGAAGATATACAACAAAATGGTCCGCCATTCTTCGACATCCAACGATATTGGTTTCGAAGCACTGGCTGGTGCGAGATTCCCATTGAATAGGTTGAGGTTGGATCCACCTTTTTTAGGGTCGCCAGCATTCTATCGAGGCTTCGGATTATGCAAATGATGATTTTGGGCTTCGTAGTGTGCTGTCACGAAGTTTGCCGCCTCCTCAGTAATGAATGCCTCGGCCATCGATGCTTCAATTCTAAGTTTATTTTTACATTTTGCTCGGAACATCTTATGCATCCTCTCAGTTGCGTAGCACCAACGATTTTGCACGCCCCCCTCCCCCCAATCTTGCCTCGGTCGGGAGATGCAAAATCAAGTGTTGCATCGAACTTGCAAATCAACTCCGGCGCCAACTCTTCCCTTTCTTCTAGCACGGCAGGCGATAGTTGTTTCGCACAAAGAGCATGGAAGAAATAGCTCAGCTCTTCTAGTACTAGCCATTCATCCTCAGGGATAAAGCCACGCAACATCACCGGCATTACCCGCTCAATCCATATGTGCCAATCATGACTCTTGAGACCAAATATTTTCATTTTTTCCAGACTTGCTCCCCTCTTTAGATTCGATGCATACCCATCGGGGAACATCAACTGCATTTTCACCCACAAGATAATTTCCCTCATAGCTGGCATTCCAAGATTGAACCATGCCTTTGGCTTCGTCCAGTTCTGCTTTCCTTTCGGTTCTTGCTTGTTTTGTAACGGTCTATCACATAGCGCCTCTTGATCGACTCTAGCCTTAGTATTATCCTTTGACTTCCCCTCTATGCTGAACAATGTACCAAATAGGGCCTCGGCGATATTCTTTTTAGTGTGCATCACGTCGATGTTGTGTGGGCAAAGGTGGTCTTTGAAGTAAGGCAGATCCCACAAGCATGTCTTGTGAGTCCAGGCGTGTTCCGAATTATACCCCTTGAAATACCCTGGACGCTCTCGATCTAGCTC
Organism: Thinopyrum elongatum; assembly: GCA_011799875.1. Lineage (NCBI taxonomy): Eukaryota > Viridiplantae > Streptophyta > Magnoliopsida > Poales > Poaceae > Thinopyrum > Thinopyrum elongatum. The sequence continues at coordinate 54,926,759 of CM022299.1, read as the reverse complement.
AAGAGCGTTTAATTGATCCAAGGTCTCTTGGCCTATCAACGCAGGTGGTGCAGAGTTTTTCACAACTCTACGTTTGATGAAGTTCTTCTTGTCTTTCCTGAACTTATGGCGAGGATCCAGGAACTGTATATGCAAGTCGAAGCAAGAAAACTTGCGACCCACCTGCAGCCAACGAAACTCAAGAGCTGCCTTGGATGTGGGGCACGGGAACCTTCCATGCACAAACCAGCCAATGAATAGCGCTTACGCCGGCAAGTCATGCATCAAGTACATCTACCAGACACACATTATGAAGTTATGTTTGCTAGCGGCGTTGTATGTCTTGAACCCATTATCCCAAGCTTCTTGCAATTCATCCTTGAGCGACTGCATGTACACATTCATATTCTTCCCCAAATAGTTGGGCCCTGGAATTATCAACATCAGGAAAATGTTCTTTCTTTGCATAATCTGTCCAGGGGGGGGGGGAGATTGAGTGGAATGACAAATATGGGCAAACAACTCTATTGGGTTGCCATCAGACCAAACACACTGAACCCATCCGTGCTGATGGCGACTCGAGGATGCACTACTGCAGGATGCTGCTAACGCAACACAATGATCAGAGAACCTTCGACGAAACTATGTGCGATGCAATAATCGCAAACGGTGATGTAAAAAACCGTCAAAAAGATGCAAAATGTTTGCGATGACGGATGCATCAAACACGGTTCAGATTTTAGTTGCGTGTGCGATGCAGGGCATACGGTTTAGTTCAATGAACTATTTGCACTGAGGCAGAAGAATAGAAATGGGTAGCCAGATGAAGGTGTGTGCGATATACGGCATACGGTTCACTCGGATGAACTGTTTGTGATTAGGCGGAACAAAAAAAACGGTTAGCCAGATCAAGGTGTGTGCGATATATGACATACGGTTCACTCGGATGAACTGTTTGTGTTGTGCCAAGAGAACCGAAATGGTTCAATTTAACAAGATGTGTGTGATACGCGGCAAACAGGTCTGTAATCAGAAATGTGTGCGAAAACCGATAATAACACAGACGATTGCTGCTAATAAGACGTGTGTGTTGTGCGTTGGGATTGCATACAGAACAACAACATATATATATACACACTTATAAGGACATGGTTGCATAACCAAATTAAACATCCAATTACCTAGGTGGCTACTACACACATGACATTTGCACACACCAAAGTAAACTATTACATGCATAATTACACAAGTGGCTACTACACACATGACATTTCGACACACCAAAGTCAACTATATATTACATGCATGATTAACTAGGATAAATGATCATCTAATCATCATCTACTTCTTGGGACGCTTGCTGCTACTGCTCTACTTGTGGCTCAATCCGGCCTCGTCTATCTCGGTAACGAGGCACTTCCTCATGTCAACGATCCGCCTGTGCATCTCGTAGCATGCGTACACGCTCTTGGCCATGAACCTGAGGTGAGGTTCATCCAGTTGCCACATCCAGGCCCCGTGCCAGGATACGGGACGTGTTCTGTTGGCATCTTGCTTCATCTTTTCATAGTATTGGTTGATGATGGCCGAGGTGAGTCCAACTAGGGAGTCCTTCTTCGTGCTGCCCCAGACCCTATAGTGCCCACGGATTTTGACAAGTTTCTTGAAGGCCAAGCCCGTAACCCTGAGCGCTTTTATATCGTCGGTGGTTTCCACCATAGCGAACTTGTAGTCGATGCTATTGACAAACCTGGTGAAACGGTCGCAAGGCTATGCGGCCATGCAGTAGTGGTAGATGAGGACATGATGGTGCACGCACAACTGGGCGACGACAACCTTCTGATCTATGTTGGGACGACCGTCGGTGTACTGGAGGTCGATGCTGACCACCTTGCACTTGTCTCGAGCAAGCAACTGCTCAACGGTGTTGATGTAGTCATCCACCATGGCTGGGTCAACGGTGTACACCACCGAGAGATCCGTCTCCCTCGCGTGGGTCTCCACTTTATGATCGCCGAACTCCATTGGAGCACCGCTAGACTTCCCCTCTCTATGTGTCATCGTGGGTGTGCTTGTTGTGTTGTGGGGCGCGATCGAAAGGTTGAAGAGACTAAGGTTATAATGGCCGCGGGAATGAAAGGGGAAGCCAGGCGGCCTGGAATATCGGCACTCTCGGATGGCAGTTCTAATTTGCAGTGCGTAACTCCATCGTGCCGCACGTAACTGCATCGTGTGGCGACGCGCGCGGCGCAACCGCATGCATATGGGGCCCCAGACCTGATCGTGCGCAGGCCCAACCGCTGGCAGAGCACGTGCGGAGGGACGCGAGCAGAGCACTCCACAGTCGCCTCAACGGCAAGCAACCATATATATGCATATAGCAGTTGAACACGCAAGGAAAAGCTGTACACCAGCTGTGCACGGCGACGGACGCGAGCAGAGCGCGCCGTGGCGCCTAACAGTGAGCAGAGCTTGCCGAGGGACACGAGCAGAGGCCGGCATAGTGTTATGTGGCAAATAAGATGAACTGTGCGAGCGATGTCGGAGACATCAAGCACGAATTAGATTAGAGTTGCGTGTGCGATACGTGGCATACAGTTGATCCATCCGAGTTGTTTGTGATGGAATAAGTCATGTGTGCTGTCGGCAAACGCTTGCTGGTATATAACCATTTGCAATTGATGAATTCATCACCGACGGGTTACCTAGTGTGGTCCGTGTGCGATGTGATATGCTCTGTCTGTAGAACATCTATGCTCTGGGTACAGAAGAACAACATATATATACTTGTAACAGGACATGATTGCAATACCAAATTAAACATCCAATTACATTATATAACAAATACCATAAATATTGCAAGGTTCAAATTCAAAGATTACAATGCCCAAATTCAAACATTGCAAACTTCGTCATTTCTGCAAAGGGATCAGCCGCTGACAAGTCATGTATGGGTTTGACACAATGACTTCCAACTAATCTGTCATATGCTCTTCCAACATGAAGTTTAGCTTTTTTGGAGCCTCTTCCATTCTGCAGTACCTGTCGGCTCTGATCAACAAGCCATTCATATTTTCTAATTAAATGCGTGTTCAACCTCAGTACACTCAGCACCCTTGCTCTGGCAAGAAAGAACCTGGCGATTGTAATCTCCGGTAAGGTCCCTCTGTACGAGTTCAAAGTAATATTTGAGAGATGCAGATCCAGGAATTCGATGTGATTGTCGTTATAAATATTATCCACCTTCGGGCCTATTATTATCTGCAAAAGAAGAGAACATGTTAGTGCCTACATGTAGTTTTGAACACTACAACACGCCTATTTGGTTTGCAGGATTTGTAAAATGCACCAACATGCCATCTTTGATCTGACATGATTAACATGGGCATTTGATTACAATCTAGAAAAATGTAGCCTTCTTCACAAGAGGTTGGATTGGATGAAAAATCCCCTAAGAAAACTAGTACAGATGAATCCAAAGGTGAAATGCTTATGGATTGTAACCATATGAATCAAGCAACAAATATGGGGTGGGGGGTGTATGTCCTGAAATCCTCCAAAATTCCTTCAGAAATCGTAGTACATTATCACTGTAAACTTGGGAAAAGGTGCAAAAAATTGAACTCCCTTATGGTTAACATTTAACAAGAAAGGAACATCACCTCGATATACAACTTCTTCAGGCACGAAAAGCATCTCAGGAAACTGACAACTTGGTCCAGGTTGGGGCTGACAGATTCTAATGCCAAGACCTTCACTGTGCCCAGAATCTCGGTGATGCTTTGCTGGATGACAGACGAACATACATCTTCAAAACTAGAAATAATATTGATATCAAGAAGGAGAGGTATAAGGCGACTGTTGTACCTGAAAGTAGTAGTACTTGATAGACGAGTAGCCCACCACTGTCAATTTCGGCGCAGAAATGACATTGATTCATGTTGGACCTCTTTGATCAACTACAGGTAAACTCTCAAGTGAAGGTGTGTCCTCAATGACCATATTGTGGTCCACCTTTTGTGATCTCTTGTTGCAGCACCAACAACACACATAAATAATCCGGAGAGTCCTGGAGGTGATGTGGAAGGTGCTCGACCAATTCATCGCCTGAAGACGAAGGAACTCAAGTGCAGTACAGCCGCGGAGCAGGTGCTCCATGTCATCCTTTGAGATGCAAACGGCGACGAGCTCCAGGTGCTTCAGTCGTAGTAGAAAAAGAGCGGGCGCGTCATTAAGGGGGGGGGGGGAATGGCAGTTCATGAACTTGGCGAGGCGCAGCGTGGGCACGAAGCGGAGCGCGGATGTTGGCAGCGAGCGCATATGCCCATCATTAAAACTGAGCTCCTCGAGCTGATCTAGGGCGGGGGATTGGAACCACTCGTCAAGCTTGGCTCGGTCCTTGCCATTGGAATTGAACTTGCCTGTGATAAGCCTCTGATTGGGCCATGGTGACTGTCGAGGATCTGGGAGAACGCAACCAAGCTTTTGCGATAGCCATGGCAGAGCTCTTGCGCGTCGAGGAGGTCGACAGGGGTGGAGAGCCATAGGGGGCTCCACCGCCGGGAAAGGGCGGTTGTCCTCGCCCATATTTTATTGGGAGGAGGGATATGATGACTTTCAACATATCATCGGGGAGGCTGCTGATGAAGTCTGGGCCTGCTGGAGTCGCTTGCGGTTCTTTCTCGACCTGCCTCCGCTTGTTGGCAGCCTTGTTCTCCACCTCGTCGGCGGCAACGGAAACCTCTGTCTCCATATTCATACCGTGTTCCGGTGCTTCGGCTGCCCCGGCGTCGCCACTCCATCCGATGGGGCGCTTCGGTGGCATCCTCATACACTGACGGCTTGGAGGACTGAGAGCGGCATCGAGGATGCAGGTGGAGAGAGAGGATTGTGTGTGTGGCGAGGATGGGGGGATGCGGCCGCTCGGCCGCGCCATTAATACAGACCAGTGGGAGCGAGGCGGGCGGCGGTCAAAGGCTGTCTCGCTTCTCGGTGAGCCTGTGCGCTGAACTTTTGGCATTCCTATAGCATCATTTCACGCAGCGAGGCGGGCGCGCCATTAATATGAAGCAGTGGGAGCGAGGTGGGCGACGGTCAAAGGGCTGGCTCGCCTCCCGGTGAGCCTGCGCAGCGGACTGCTGGCACGCCTACCGTCATTTCGCAACGCTACTAGCACGCCCCGCACGGTGAGTGTGTAGCGAACACGCGCATGCCTCGGCCTCCCGGTCTGCCTGCTAGCATGCGTCTCGTCAACTCACGCATGCTCGTACGACACACGGGACGCGTGCGCGGCACTTATTATATTGATTTTTCCGTTTTGAAGATTAATTCTGCCACTTTATTGCTTAACCGAAGCACGACACTTACATTGTTGGTCTAACGCCCACGGTTGGAATAAAGAGTTCGTTTGCGATATTGGTTGATAATTATTTATAATTTCCTGTATGTAACAATATTATATCAAAACTTGTCTCAAATTTGAAAAAAATAATATCACACTCTATTGGTGTCCATATGACACCACAATAAGTTTCATAAATTTCAACTTAGTTTTGGATTTATTGGATTTTAAAGTCAAGATTCTAGATGTTAGAAATTTCTTGCATGGGGACTAAACATGCACCCAAGGACACATACACATATGATTTTGCAATGCATTTTCATGCACTATCACGGGTCTCATGTAGATCAAATTTGATTTTTGCACATTTAAATCCCTGGGAAATCAATCAATGTATAAAAAACGAATAGACGTTTTCTATTTTTTTCAATTTGCAACACTAAACTCCTTTGGTCGCATGTTCGTTGCAGAAAAACTTTGACATGCATCTTTGGGCCCCATGCACGCGGTGGTCCTACGACACTCACTCTCGTGGGCCTGCGAGGTCGCTGTCCAGCACTATGACATGCGATGAGAGAGGTTAATTTGACCAACAAGGATGGTCATTTTTTGGTTTTTGTTATACGTATGGTAGGAGTATATATATATATATATATATATATATATATATATATATAGTATGCGTTGAAGAGGGTGGCCGGGGGCAATACTACGCGTCATATAGGACACTCACTCGCGTGCGATTCTTCCATCCGTGGGCCCGCGAGGTTGTCCTCCATCACTTTGACCCAGCAAGGAGGTTTCTTTTTGGGTTGTGTTGCGGTAGGAGTATATAGTACACGTCGAAGAGGGGAGGAGGGGGCCGGGGCAGCACATATGTACTACACACAAGTCATGAGTCGATCTCGCTCCATGTGGGGACTTTTCGGTTTCCAAGGCAGGTGCCGCAAAGAAGTTGTGCATATTGGGTATTAAAAACATCACCAACACATTGGGCCACATGCATACGATGGTTGTCACTCATTCGCCTGCGACTCTTCCCTCCATGGGCCCGCGAGGTTGTCGTCCATCTAATATATGACACAACAAGAAAGGCAATTTGACGAACAAGGAGGATTATTTTCGGGTTGTGTTATGGTACGTACGTAAGAGTATATATTACGCGTCGAAGAGGGGAGGACATATATATATATATATATATATTCTACGTGTCATCAACCTCGGTTCGTCTGTGGGGGACTTAAAGGTTTCCGAGGCAGGTGCCACATCAATGTTCTGCATATATATTAGGTATTCAAACAACCCAACCACACATCTCCACACATATGTGTTTGCCCCACAAGCAAGCGATGGCGGTTGTCCTCTAGCACTCACTCACGGGGTTATCAGCGAGATGCTTCGTCCATCTCTGTGTGCCCACTTGGTCAATCACTTCGACCGACTGCGAGAGAGGTTAATTTCACTTATAATTAGGAGGGGATTGAATTTTGGTTCGTCTTATACGGTTCGGTACATGCAACTATACTTCGCGCGCATGTGTACGCACGAATCCCTCCCACCGGGTCGAAGTGGTGGGGGGGGGGACGGAGGACGCGACACATCATGAACGAGATCTGTGTGGGGACTGTGCGTTTTTCGACGCATGCATGCACCACATCAAAATGTTATGCTTTTGGTATTGAAACATATATGCATGCATCACGCATGTCCATACATATGTTTGGGGCACATACATGCAGTGGTTGTCTTTGGACAGTCTCCCTCGCTTGGTTATCATCGACGACCTATATATTCATGGGCCCGCGTGGACGTCTCCATCACTTCGACCAACAACGAGAGAGAGGGTACCAGAGTGGATTCTTCTTCTCTTGGTTCGCGTTACCGTATAGTCATACGTCGATCATGGTGAGATTCGAGACCTAAGTTTGAGGGCTCGCATACACATGAATCAAAGTTGTGCATTGGGTATATTCAAACACCACATGACACTTCATACAAATGTTTAGGCCACACATGCACGCAGTGGTTGTCTTTAGGCACTCCCTCGCGTGGTAATCGGCGACAAGCTAACCTATTTTGTGGGGCCGCGTGTGGAACGTCAATGTATGACTTTGACCCAACAAACAAGAGAGGTTATACGAGCAAGGTGGTGATTCTTCTTGGTCAGTCTTACAATACGCCTTGGTGAGATACCCCCTCCAACCGATTCAAAGTTTGTGTGTGGGGGGGGGAGTGTGGGGGGCAGAGTACTACTTCGTACTAGATGAACCTCCGTGGGGTTGGGGATGCCCGGTTAATTTGCGATGCACATGTGCCACATCAAATTTGTGATTTGGTTATTTAAATATCATAGCGCATCATTTTCATACACACACACACATGTACACACACACACACACACAACGGGCCACCCATAGGTGTGGTTGGTAAGTGGTGTCACCCACCTAATGCCAGAATAACACATTTGCTGGCACGCACATGGTCCACATTTGATCAGAAGCAAAGGGGGGGGGGGTTGATGTACTTCTTTCGGTTTTGTGTTACGGTACGGTGAGATGTCAGACCTAGCTATTTGGGGGCATGCGTTCATAGGTAGGATTCCCCTCCCGGCAACATGAAGTGTGTGTGTTTGGGGGGGGGGCTAGCAACAATAACGTGCGCTTTGTGCGACAGGTGCCACATCAAAGTTGTGCATTGGGTATTTGAACATCAAACCACCCTTTTCATACATATATTTGGTCCACATGCAAGTGTGTTCGTGTTCTGACCCTTACCCGTGTTTTTTGGCCCAAATTTATAAACAGCAAATGAGTCGGACGCATCAACCGTCTGCGATCGGGTACGAAACAGACACGGTTCCCTAGGACTACCCGTGTGCCACGCCCCTACCCCTGTCACCCACATGATCACAGTAGATTGGGCTCCACGAGGCTTCCCTCCCCCTCTCGAAAATATCTACTCCCTTGCAATCTCGAAAATATCTACCCGCGTTCGTGTAGATGGTTTTTCTGTTTGATAGCACATGAGTAGTGTGTCTGGACCGTGTGCGATGTCTATTACTCCCGCTCTGCTTCAATCAGTTGATCCAAATATTTAGTAGCCCCGGCATTTTACTCCCGCCGCGCTCTGCTTCAATCCCTTGATCCAAATTTTCGGTAGCCCCGCCATTTTACTCCCGCCTAGTAATATTTTCAGTACCCGCGGCATTTCCCCAAACACTACCATGGACCCCTCCACACACACACCCCAAATCCTTCGCTCACCCCAAATCCCCCGCTCATACACATACAGACCACCCCTCCCTCGCTCCAAACCTAGCTAGGTCGCCACCGCCAGCACCGCGCCGCCTCCATCGTCAACTTCTGTCGGTCTGCCCGTGCAGTTTACCCACCGATATACATACCCTCGCCGCCCTGAGTTTCTTAGATCACGCCTGCAAAACTTCCCCTTTCCTAGAGATCCCCATCCCCACCCCTCCCCCACTCCAGAGCATCGCAGCCTAAGCCCGGCTATGCTTCCCGGGGAGCTCGAGGAGCGAATTGCCCAAAAGAGCTTTACCACGGCCTCTTCGGTCGACATCGGCGAGGTGGCCGCCGAGGAAGCTGACGACGATGACTGGACCTGGATTAATCCTTTCAATCAGTGGGCTAGAGTATTCTGGCATGTCACGGACGCCGGCTACGACATCGAGGTTGTCGACACCGACGGCTTGACGCGGGTTATGTCACAAGTTAAGTTGGCCACCCCCAACTCTTTGGGTTCGACAGACGTCGATCTCATCGATGGTCCTGCCGCTGATCTCCTGCGGCTCATTATGAACAATTTGCCATCCTTCATCACCATGGAGCCCCTTTTGTCATTTCTGAAGGACACGTTCTGCAATGCTGGCCTGGGATCCTCAGCTGGCAAGTCAGACCTCATCGACGGCGACCCCGAGGAGGGAGCCAATCTATGACAAGTGAGGAAACCCATGATTTGTTTTCTCGAACCCCTTTTGTAGTGAGAACATGTCCAGTATTTATTGCTGTATTAGGTTGTTTGCATTACGCCTTGTTTATCTCTACGGTTTATGGTTGTTCGGTTGTTTGTAGTTAGCGTATGTCCAGTTTCAATTGCCATCTTTGGTTGTTCGTAGTATTCCTTGTTTATTTTAGCTATTAATAGTGTGATGTTCTATATGTGCTAGTATGAACTGTGCAGTTCAATTTCATCAATACCAAATTAAACAATAGCTCTATGAATGACTATATTTGGATGCTGTTAAGCATGTTGTACTCCCTCCGAATCTTTTTAGTTCGCATATAAGATTTGTCTAAAGTCAGGCCTCTTAAAGTTTGACCAACTTTATAGAACAAAATACCAACATTCACAATATGAAATAAATATCAGTACATGTGTCATGACTTAAATTTTTTTTTGAAGGTTGAAACAGTAGGAAAGGCTCCTACTGCATATATATTAAAAGATCAGAGTAGTTGTGGTGTTACATATATGTACAAAAGGGGGGGGTCAGTTAGCTAGGTTCTAGTTACAAAAAGGAAAAGAAGGGAAATTACAAAGTCAATCAGGGGACTGCCTCATGAATGGTGAGAACTAGCTGCCTTTTCTGAGTAGGCAGTCTATATGCAATATTACCGAAGTCCTCCTTGAACCTATTCTTCCAAGAAGTAATCGAGGGGTGCACTCGTATGAAGTAATTGTTATTTCGCTCCATCCAGAGGCTCCAAGCTGCAACCAGGAAGATCTCCATGAGCATTTTGTGCTGGTGAGTTGTTTTCATGTGTTCAACAAGTTGCAATCTGCTCAGATGGTTGCTCCATGTAATGTTCAACACATGCCAACAGTGCTGACTAAAGTTGCAGTGGAACAAAAGATGTTCTACTGTTTCTTCGATATGCTCACCGCATAAGAGGCAGTCAAGGTTACCTCCTATGTTGTAATGTCTCCTTTTCAACATATTTCTAGTATTCAGGCAGTCAGACAGAAGCAACCAGCCAAAAATCTTGATCTTAGAAGTGCACTTGGATTTCCACAACCAGCCAAACGCCGCATGCGCATTAATGTCTCTACAGTAAAAGTCATAGTATGCTTTAGTCTTGAAGGTGTGTGTGTTCCAACAACAGCGCCAAGTGTCTTTGAGTCTCGATATGTCCACGTTGATCACCTCAGCCTGGATCTGCCTCAGTTCTGCATGGGCTGTTATCGAGAGTGCTAGGTGGAAGGTCACTGACAGATCAGCTATGGCTAGGAAATCTCGGACCGAGACATCTTCTGTCTTGGAGTATGAATATGCTGGTGGAAACTTCTCCGCATAGATTGCATCATTTCAATCATCTTTCCAGAAGAGAGTGGAAGTACCCAAGCGGACCTACACTTTGGTGATACCACGGTAAACGGGCATTAGATGTACCAGGTCACGCCACAAGGAGCCGCAAGGTTCCACTGCGCGCGGCACAGCATTGGTGTAGTACTTGTCCCAAATGAGGTTTACCCAAGGGATGTCATGGCGGTTGTATAACTTGTGAAGGAACTTGAGCAGGAGAGCATCAATTTGGACTTGTAGATTTAGTACGCCAAGCCCACCACTTTTCTTCGGGCGGCAAACCATGTCCCAGGTTGCTAAGGAGTTGCAGCTGTCTCCATTTTCAGTCTTTTTGTGCCAATATTTTGGGAGGTATTCTTATGGTGCCCATCAGGTATATCACCAGGGACGTAATAATAGAATTCATCAACACAAGTCTTCTAGCATGAGACATAATTGACATAGCTGCCATAATTTTCCTTTCGGCTTTACAGACGATGGGCGTCATGTCGAGCAAAGAGGGCCTAGTAGTGCTAAGCGGAAGCCCTAGGTATGTGAATGGCATGTTAGCTTGGGTGCAACCAAAAAGTGTGGCGAGAGCATCGCAAGCCTCCTACGGTGTATTAATGGGCACTAGAGTTGACTTGTGGAAATTGATCTTGAGCCCAATAGAGGTGGCGTAGTCCTCCAGGATTTGTTCAATCTTAGCAGCTTGGGTGAGGCAGGCTGGAAGGACGATGTTGGTATCATTCGCATATTGTATGACCGGATATTTTCCATCACCCTTAGGCGGGATAGGGTGTTTGATGAAATCAAGATCAAGGGCCTCATTAATAGCAGACTGTAAAAGATCAGCCACTAGAACGAAGAGTAAAGGCGATAGTGGGTCACCTTGTCGCACCCCACACTTACAATGGAATTGCCTGCCGGGTACGCCACTGAGCAATACAGAAGATATGCCCGAGGAGAAGATAGTATCCATCCAATTAAGTCATTTCTTGGGTAATCCCATTTTCTTCATGATCAAAAGCATGGCAGAATGCTCAACAGTGTCGAATGCCTTGGCAAAGTCCAGTTTGAGCAAAACAATCTCCTTTTTTGAAGCTTCGCACTGGTGTATATACTAAAAAGCCCTGGCAAGGCAATCATGTATCGATCTTCCTCGGAGGAATCCATATTGATTACGGTGCACAATTTGCAAAATGATTTTTTGAAGACGATTTGCCAGGATCTTTGTAACCATATTAAGGCAACAGTTCAGGAGGGTGATAGGACGATAGTCATTGACTGTCTCTGGCACATTGGTTTTTGGTATGAGAGTGATGTAGCCAGAGTTTAGACTTTCTAAGTTGAGATCCCCACGGTGAAATTCCTCGCAAAGGAGGTAGAAATCTTGCTTTATGATCGGCCAGCAAGCTTTCAGAAAAGCTCCATTGAAACCATCCGGTCCGGGAGCTCTATCAGGGGGCATTTCTTTCACTACCGCATCAATTTCCTCATGTGTAAACGGCGTGGTCAGACTCTCAAAAGGTACTTCCACTACTGGAAACAGAGAATTTGCCATCAGTCAGCTCTTTGCCGTCCGCTAGCGGACGACAACGAAGGCCTTTGCCGTCTACTTCTAAAAAACTGACAGCAAAGAACTGGCTGACGGCAACGATCCTATTTGCCATCAGCCAACTCTTTGACATCCGCTAGCAGAAGGCAAAGAGGTGGGTGGGGTCCAGTGGAGGCCCAAACCCTAACGGCCCACCAGCCCCACCTCTTTGCCATCTGCCAGCAGACGGCAAAGATTCTTTGTCGTCTGCTAGCAGACGGCAAAGAACTTTCCCACTAACGGCCTCTATCGGCCACCCCTCCCTCTCTCCCCGGCCCCACCCCTCTCTCTCCACCCGCGCGCGCACAGTAGCCCCCGCGCCCGCAGCACCACCGCCCAGCACCGCAGCCGTCCCACCACCCCGCCGCCGCACCACCCCGTCGCCCCCGCCGCCCCGTCGTCCCAGGCCACCGCCCTGGAGCCCTGCGGCCCCGTCGCCACCGCCGCCTGGCGCCCACGCCGCCCCACCGCCCCATCGGCCTGCCGTAGGCCGCCCGCCCCCTCCTCCATTGGCCACTTCCTCCACCGGCTGCCCCCCGAAGGTGAGCTCTCCTTTTTTTTCTTCTTTTTTTACTGTTTTTTAAGATTTAGTTTAGGTTTTTTTCCTGCCTTTTTAGGTTTTGGTTTAGATTTAGTTTAGTTTAGGTTTAGGTTTAGTTTAGTTTAAGCTTAGATTTAATTTAGTTTAGCAGACGTGAGAGATTAAATTTCATGTCTAGAGGATTGTTTTTACCCATCCGATCTTTGAAAGCCATGAAGAGGATTGATTCCTTACCATTATGATCATCCACAGCTGCTCCATCGTCAGTTTTCAAAGTTTTAATGCACTTTCTCCTAAATCGTTCTGTTGTAATTGCCTGAATATTTTTTGAATTTTCATCTCCGAACTGTATCCAACGTATCGTGCAATGTTTCTTCCGGTGCTCTTTTTGATATCGCAGTAATCTGAGTAGGTGTTGTTTGAGGATGCACCTAAAGTTACTTTCTGGGACGGTGAGAGCACGACGATCTTCAATGTTGTCAATTTCTAATAGAGCTTTGTTTGTGTTCTCAATGGCAATCCTTAGACGAGAGATGTGCTTGCTCCAGTTTTTAAGGGCATGGCAGATTGCCTTAAGTTTTTGTCCTAATCTGGAGGCTGCATTAGAGGTTTTGCCATATCTTATGGGCTTGTTCCAAGCCTGTTCAACCACATCCATAAAGTCTGGATGAGCTATCCAATAAGTTTCAAATCTAAAGTCTGGATGAGCTATCCTAGGTATCGTGGTTTGAATAACAATGGAGCAAGGTGTATGGTCTGACACTGGCTTACCCAACAGGGTTACCAATGTATTGGGGAAGGAGGTAGTCCAGTTTGTCGTATTAAAAAACCAATCAAGTTGTTCAAGGAGTGGGTTCTGTTGCGTATTGGACCAGGTGTACGATCTGCCTTTAATTGGGATCTCAGTGAGATTTTGCTCGCGGATGAAGTCATTGAATGTAAACATGTCAGACACATCACCACCTGGTTTATTACGATTATCCGGAGAACGGTAATAATTGAAATCACCAAGGAGCAACCAATCTTCAGAATGCGGAATAACCAAGTCAAAAAGCCATTCTGTAAAAGTTGCTCGTTTTTCTCCCTAACAGGGCCCATATATATTAATAAGTTTCCAAGTGTGAATGGACTGCGTGGAAGTGAATTCAACCCCAAGCGTAAACGATTCTGATAAGAAAACTCTACCCGAAAACAGACTACCGTTCCAAATGGTGATGATGCCACCCGAAGCCCCACAAGAAGGAATATAAGCGAATTGATCAAAGCGTTGAGGGCAGATCGCCTTAAGGGAAGAAGCATCAAACGTTTGCATTTTCGATTCTTGAAGACAAATAACCGCACAACCACTAGAGTTGATCACATTGGATAACGCTAAGTGTTTATCCGGGGAATTAAGACCACAAATATTCCAACAAATACATTCCAGTTATGCAAGAAACATGAAGGAAAGATAATTCAGAAAGCAAGTTGGAAGAGGATGATCCTTCCTTGGACTTGGTGAGAGCTTCAACAGTCAGCTCCTCTTCTGGGATAGCACACAGTTGGGTGCCTATGGCTTGCATGGAGGAGATGGATGTGGGCGGTGGGGCCACCAAGTCACGATCTACAGAGCTATCATCTTCAAAAGTAACCTGTGTAGATGGTACAGTGCGGGGCTTTACCTTGGACTTGGAAGCACGAGAGTCAGTTGGCTGCAGAACTCTGAAACCATCATACTTTGTGGACCTGTTGCTATGTCGAAGAGTTGAGGTATCAATAGGGACTTGCCTTTTGCCTTTCCTCAACTTTTGTGCCACACTAGAAGAACCAGACTGCCCCTATGAATGTGCCTCATGATCAGATTCAGATATGTTGCTGCTATTCGACAGTGCAGCCTGTGCAGTAGGATCAGATTCAGAAGGAACATTGGTGTCAGACAGAACTTCCTCAAAAACCTCCTGAGGTGTAGTCTGAACCACTGTATACTCAAGGTGCTGGGAGTGATATGGAGATGCTGCACGAGACTCAGATCCAATTACACCATCAAGGATCTCCTCAGGGCCAGTAATTGCTAGAGGGTTGTTAATAGCAGGCTCAACAATTTCAGAAATTTGGACAGCCATCCCCCCATGCTAGTGTGCTAAGATCTGAGTTGATTGAACTGAATCCCCTCAGTGTCAATAGTAACCTGAATCTCCACTTGGAGATTCTCATGTCCCAGACCATACCCATGACTCCAAGGGCCCATAGTAGCCAGAAGTGGGTGTAGAGCAGAGAAGATGGCATGATTGAGCTGTTGGCGGGGTAGTGGGTCTGCTAGCAGTAACATCATGAGGTGGTCGCCTTGAGCAGAAAGGCCAAACCGAATCCCATGGTTATGCATTTCAACTGACACAATAAGCTGTTCTTCAGAGATCATATGTACAACAGTGTCTGCATCCGATGCAATGATCATGGCCAAAGCAGAGTGGGCCGAGCTTGAGTCATCAGACAGAGTGGTGGAGCCGTTACATGCCTGGGCTGCACTGTCAACTAAGCTGTTCTCAGGGACCAATCCATCTTGTACATTCAAACCTTGTTCAGCAAGCCAAGCTTGATAGTTCATCAGAAAAGGTGGCAAAGGAGGCGCTGGGGTACAGGCCAAGCACCCCATCCCTGATTGTCTTGACCTGGAGGTGCAACTTGTCCAGCGGGAGAGCCATTATTAGGAGCTGCATTCTGCATGAACCACTCGTGGACCTGCTGTTGATACAGTTGTTCCGCAGTGAGATCTGGACCAAACTATGGATGAGGATTACCATTTGGAGGAGGAGGTTCTTCACCGGCCGAGGGCACCTCGGGAACCAGAGCGTTCCAGTCATTGCTCCATAAAATGGTGATCTGCATCGTCTAGCAATCTCGTGCGCCACCCAATTGCCAGACCACAAAGCTCTTGGGAACCAGGCGCAAACTATTCACACGAGCTTTGATCAACATGAATCGCCGATCTTGCCATGGGTTGTATCAGGACACAATGGAGCTGAAACCTCCAAGAGACTTGTTAATATAGTAATCAGTCTGTTAATCGTACGGGAAACCAAAATACATCATCCAGATTTCAGGTCCAAAGGTGGTGGTACGGTGATTAAGTGCTTCATGATGCGGAACAAAAGAAATAACCAGATCCTCCTCTTCTAACTCGATGGGGGTTGCCACAGCCGTGTCACGCGTAAAAGAGTCCACAAATCCAAAGATTCGAATACCAAACGGGTGGTCACTGGCCTCTGTTGTGAATAACTGAGCTTCATGGAGCAAACCTTGGATTTGATGGTGGATGGCGGTGCGACGATGCAGACGGACATAGTGGCTGGACTCCGCGATAGCCAGATAGTCATGGTTGAGAGGTGGGATCGGCCCGACCACCATCCCGCTGCGGACGACGCAGTCCACCGGCCCTGGTTCAATAGCAAACCTCGGTGGCAGGAACGAGACGGGATTCAAAGGGTAGTTCGCCATTGTTGCGAGGTGAAGCAAAGGTGGCAGGTGTGGTGAATGGGAGGAGCGGGGCGGTGGCGATTGGGAAATCGATGCAGAAGCTGGAACATGAGTGGTAGAATGGGTAGAACGGGGTTGCTTGGGGACCCACCTCCAGCACTCTTTCCTTCGTTTAGTATGGCAGGAGCGTGCCACATGTCCATAGTTGCCACAAAAATCACATTGAACAGTTGAAGGTTTGGGAGGCCGATTGCCCAAAGGCAGGGGCGTCCGCACAGAAGATCCGGTGTGATTGATATATTTCCCATGATCATTTAAATCTAAACCATAAGTCTTTGGAGTAATCAGGGAAGGACAATTAGTTACCTTGTGATTAGGTGCCGAGCAATGAATGCATATAACCCGTGCTTGGCAGTTGATCTTTTTCTACCCCCATTGTAGGCATCGAGCACAAAGACATGCCCAGTATCGGTCCAGCGTCGAGATTTCATCATCAGAATAACAGGCCTTGGCAAGATCAGCTTTGTGATGGGCCGAGAGGGTGGGAGGCCAAATATTATGGGCTGGCGCATATTTAAATGTAGATGAGAGGAAGCATTGCGGGGGGGGGGGGGGGGAGGGATAAGGCACATTAATTGGGCATTGAATGTAACACCCCAAAATTTTAATCATGTTTTTACTAAATAAAAATTTGGCTAGAAATAAAAATTTGAATTATACTAGGTCTTTATTTAATTTCAGAACCCTTTCTGTTTTCTGATTTCAAAATTCTTCCCTCCATATAGAAATTTTTGGAAATAATATTGTGGCTTTGTTAGTTTCAAAACATTTCATCTATATTTGGATAACAGTAGGAATTATTTCCATAATAAACTTCTGCCCAAAACAATTCTTTTAATAGCATTTTCAACACTTTAAATGCCTCTGTTGTACTGCAACTATTTTAAATAATTGTTTTAAAATTCCACAAAAATTATGGGAGGTCATGTGTTGCCTATGGATCACTTTTATGCAAAAACCTAACTTGGTGTTTTGAAAATTTTGAGTGAAAAAACCTCTTTTTCATTCTATCCAGTATTTGAGTTTCTACTACAACCCGTATTTTCATTTCTCCATTAATTCTGAAATTTTTCCCACTTATAGTCCTTCCAACCAAACCCTTAAGTACAAAATATCAGCTCCATTTGCATCTTTTAAGTTCACCAAATATTCCACTAAACTTTCTGTCCAGAAATGAATATCAGTAAAACTTGCACTAGCAAGTTTCCCCTCTTGCCAAACCAACTCCACCATCCTCTCTAACATCCAAAGAGACATCACCCTGCCAAATTTCAATTCCAGAGGGAATCCCTAGATAGCCCTAGCATTCTGTCGAGCACATCATGAGCATGATAGAATTTGGCAACCTCCTAAAACTACATTTGAAACTTAATCACCTGACCCAACCAGCATGTCCACCATCACCTCCATCCATGCATACGTCATCATGCTATTTTTCAGCTTGTTTGGGGCAATATAGATGCCGTTGGCATTTCGTCGAGCGCATCATGGGCATGTCAGGAGCGCGAGCAGAGTGCAGTTACTGCACCGCCGGTGCCCGAGCGCTGCCGCTCCCCAGCTCCTTCCCTCGCTCGTCCTGATCTTCATATGGATCATCCAGTCACCCCTGGTCTTCGCCGACACCCCACCTTGTCGCCTGGCACCTGCCACCGCCGACCACCGCCGTCCACACAGACCAAATGCGCCGCCTGACGAATCCCTCCACTCCATGTCTCTGCCAGCACCACCTTTTGCGTAAATGCTAATGGTCGAGCTCATCCGCAGCTCCACCGACCCCGCCGGCCAGTGCCCCCGACCGCAACGGCCACAACCACCTTGCCGGCGCTATCAATGGTCGCCGCCGTCGTATCTTCCTCGGTAAGCCACGGACCGACCTCCCCCTCGCTATAAAGCTTGCCCTGAGCTCGCCCTACTTCTCAGCACCCCTCCCCTCTCACCTGGAAGCCACCCAGAGCGGCAAAACATCCAGAGATGGTCATCTCCGTCGCTCCCGACCGAAGCCACCTCGGCCGCCTCTCGGTTGGTTCCGGCGCTGTTAGAACCTCCCCCTCTCCATTTCCTCCACCACTAGCCTCCTAGAACCTTCTCCAATCGATTCCCCTCCTCAATTTGGCTGGAGCGAGCTCGTAGGTGAAATCCCCTTCCGGGCTCCGCCGGAATCCTTCCGGCGAGCTCGCCGCCGGCAAACCCTTGCTCTCCGGAGAACGTGCCACACCTCAACAGGTTCGCTAGGAGTCCCTGAGCACGTTGATGTTCTCACCCTCCGGTGTCGCACCCCCCAACGCCGGCGAGGATCGCCGGGAACCATGCCTCCGCTCGGTCAGAGGAGGGAGGAGGCCGGCTTGACCAGGGTCAAACCCGACATGCGGGACCCAGCCGTCAGCCTCCCATCACCCTGTCTACTGGCGCGACTGAGCAGTGGGCTGGCCCAGAGGCGCCTGACGGTTAAATTCCGTCCAGTGCGCGTTGCTGCCTTTTCCCTTTTTCTTTTTCTAGTAGGTTTCAAATAATTCTACAGAACTCATTTCAAGTCCAAATTTTGTGATTCAAATTTCTACATGCTTCTTAAATCATGCTCTATCAAACTAGCTAGGGTGAACATTTTTATTATGCCTAGTTTCTGCTGGATCAATTAAATAGTTCTTTTAACCATTTATTTAAACTTAGAAAATTCATAGGTAATTCATATGAACTCCAAATAATTTGTTTCTTTTTCTGGTATTTCTAATTTTTCATCTAGTTTATTTTGGTACTTATTTCAAAAATATTTGAGACAATTTTTGGCACTGTTATTGTTCTAAGTAGTAATTCAAATGCTTTTGAAAATAGGAAATGGAGGGAAGATAAAGTTTTCAAACTTTTGGAGTGCACCCAATATTTCTGCATACTTAAGGCAAGCATTTTGAACACTTGATATGGTGAATTGCATAGTATTAGTTGCATCATGATTATGTTGAATTCAAATAAAACTTGCATATGTCTATTCTTGCATGCCTGATCCCTTGATAAAATTCTATCTCTGTTCGAACATGAAATATGAGCGTGTATGGGTATATTGTTGGCAAGAATAAATGAAGTCATACATAGGTTGAGTTTGAGTAAAATTTGCATGTAGGGATGGCATGTTTCATCGTACCATGCATCGTGTGCTTGTCATGGCTAACCTGCAGGAGCGGGTATAAGAAAATACAGTACCGGCAGAAGGGTGACCACGTTGAAGCGTGATCATGCCTTGTTCGTTATGCATGTTGGAGCATGCAAGGGTTGTGGCCCTATTTGTTATTGCTATTGAAAGAATACTTTGTTGTGTTAACCACTGCAGGAAAACTTAAACCTCCTGGGTCGACCGTAGATCGAGTCTTGTTCCGGTAACCCCCATACTTGTTTCATGCTGCCATAGGTTCCTGCCACAGGCAGGGTATGGTTCAGTAAGTTGATAACCCCTTTCCATGCGCACACCTTACAGAGGGCCACGATGAGGGTTTCCAATGGCCATGGACTAAATCCTGTCATCGCGTCAGGGGGCATGGGTGTTTCCGGTTGTGACTAAGAGGGAGTGTCCCCTTGGAATCCCCGCGTATTAATAGTGATCCCATGCAGGACATTGGTCTCTCCGTCTTAGAGTTTTTCTTGAACGATGCTTTGGGTGATTCCTGGCATCCGAAAAGTTAATCTGGTGTGTGCTGGTCAGGTGTGTTTTCAATCCAAAGACCATAAAGGGAATTAGTCAGTGTCACGGTACTGACTAAAGAAATCCTTTACTTGTGGGTAAAGAGTACACCCTCTGCAGAGTTTAAACCTATTCGAATAGCCGTGTCCGCGGTTAAGGGCTACAGTCTGGGTTGGTCAAGTGTCGGTCTCCGGATGAAAATAATTATGAGATGCCTGAAATATTTTGCAAGATAATTATTGACACCCTGTTGCTTCCATGAATATTTATGCTTGTTAAATATTATTATGGTTATGCATAATATTGAGGACTAACCCGTTTCTCTTAATTTGAATTTTCCTGAGTGTCTCAAGGGCTGGCTAGACTACCCTGGGCACTCAATTTTATTTTCAAGACCTCTCGTGGCATCTCTCGAGTTAACAGGCGGTTATCCCGCCACTACTCTTGTGGACACCCGATTGGCATTTCTCTTCAAGTCCGACCGTGGTGTCACTTGACACCCGACTGGCATTTCTTTTCAAGACCTCTCGTGGCGTCGCCTGAGTTCTCGGATGGTCCTGTCTCGTCCGATATCTCTTTTAGACACCCGTTTGGCATTTCTCTTCAAGACCTACCATGGTGTCATTTTAGACATTTGACCGGCATTTCCTTTATTTTATTTTCCTTTAACTTTCCTTGCTTATCAATATTTTTTTTATATATCCAGTTATTTGCACATGCTAATATGTTATCATGCTATGATTTATTTCCTAACAGCATGCCTTTAAGTCCATCATGAGCATACGCATATAATATTTAATTCAACTTGATCACAAAACATTTGTTGCATTTGGTATATCATCTGTTCATGATGTTTGCGAGTACATTCAAACGTACTCACAGGCTTGTCCCTGGCTATTTACTTGGCCAGGTCAGGATTTCTACGAGGAGTACCACAGCGACGACCGTGCGGAGCCTAGGATAGCAGCCATGCGGGATAGGAATTATCCGGGTCAGCTGTTCCTGTGGGAATGGAGCCCCAACGACGTTGGAGAACCACGAGTTAATTCTGTCATCCACCACCAGACATCATTGTTGTATCATTGGACCTTTATGGTCTTGTATTCAATTCTTGTAATAGCTTGGTAATCTGTAACAAGGACGTGTCCACCAGTAACAGTAATCCTGGGCTGGTGGTAACACGAGGGGTTAAATTTCTGGGATATGTCATGTCCCGGCCCCGACATTAAAATTCCCCCAAGGTAAGGTATAGTGGTTTGTCGGCCTCCTCAATTTGCGCCTATCTGAGATATTTCTCCATTAAGGAAATACGGGGACTAATCGGTGCCTTTACCGGCTTCTCATTAACTATTGCCATGACTGGCCCAATTTTGAAATGTTCATCCTTGGAACCATTGGGAAAGACTTGTTGCAACAATGTAGAAGATGAAGCCTCAGCCGAATTGTTATTTGAAAAACTCATGTGATCGATGGGCACCAAATTAAACTTACTTAGCTCACGCATGGAGGAAGCACTCAAATGTGATTGTTGCTTGAGAAAATCCAGTTTTGATTTAATAGCCATAGGGCAATGCGAGGACAAATCAACCAATTCTTCATCAGCATGCCAACATTGATCCGAAATGGGAGCACGAGTAAAGCGACCCTTGAAAAGGTGAAAATGACAAACAAAATCCGGCGAGACACGATCTTTGAGCCCATAGATGAAATGCCCCACTTTGTTGTTGGCGAATGAGAATCGAAAAGCTCGGGGGTTAATTTGTACTACCTTGAAACCAGAACTTATACCACCCAAATAGCATTGCAAAGCAATTCCAACTGAATCCACAGTGAGAAGGAAGGTGGCAGAAGAGAACGTAGCCACAAGAAAGAATTCCTTGAGGTCTCGGGAGGGAGAAAAATGCACCGTAGAACCAAATTGTCTTCTCACCTGATCTGCAAGGGCTAGGCCAGGAGCAAAATCCCAATGCAGAAGACTCTCCTTCTTGATCAAAGATGAAGATCACCATGGTAGATGGTGGAGCAGGTGGAGGGGTGGGGAGGAGAGAGGAGAGGTGGAGGGAGCCATCTCCATATGTTCCAGCTCCGCTCCTCAGTCATGACCTAAATTTTCATATTGTATAACTTTAGCATGCTAGATGTTGATATTTTTTCATATAAATAAGGTAAAACTTTATGAAGTTTGACTTCAGACAATTCTTATATGCAAAGTAAAAAGGACCGGAGGGAGTATTGAACACGCCTTTCCATTTGATTTAACAATGGCACTGTTTGGATACTCTAACTTAGCTAGAGGTTACAGTTAGTTTCTAGCTCATGACAGTTAAAAGGGAGAGAGAGAGAGAGATTGGTGGAATAGTTGATTGTATTGCTTGAGCCTCGTGGGCATATATATAGGAGTACATGGTCATCTTGGAGTACAAGTCAAGGTAGAATAAATCCTACGCTATCCTACATTTCCTAAATAACAATAATACTCAACAATGACTAACCCTGAACTAACTCTAGCCAAAGAGGTGTTTGGATGACAGTGTTAGATTGACAATAAATGCACTAGGAGAACTAGCCCCAACCAGCACCTCTTGGGTGGGATAGTTGTTTTGGGTGGGTTTGACGCAACTAGCTCAAACTCTCCCTCATGTTTGGATAATTTAGGGCTATTTGAGCCCAAACTAGCTCAAACTAACTCTAACCCATGGATCCAAACAGGGCCAATAACTAGTGTACTTAGACCTGCATAATACAAGTTTGAATGACTACGTTTGCTTGTTTTTAAATATTAGGCCTGTTGTTAATAACACACCTTTCCACTTCTTGTTTTTAAATATTAGGTTTTAAAAAATTTGGTCTTGCACATGTAGGTCCTGCTGTCAGAGGTTTTGACCCATTGTTTGTCCCTTTCTGAATATGTGGAAATGAGTTGTCCATTAATATCAGTCAAGTCAAGACACTCAGAAAGATTGTTACGATAAAGAAATTAGCGACAAAAAACAACAAGATCTTTGTCTGCACAATGAAGAAGACATCAGTTCACTACGGGATGGTACTAACTGTTATACCTTGTCTTTTTAATTCCTTTGTGCCATTTCAAATCTGGAGAAGATATTTATGCATATCCTTGTTTTCAGGCCATTCCAAAGCAGTTCACTGATGATTACCTCTCTGTCGGTGTACTAAGTGTTGGGATTTTAGTACCCCATACTTGTGCACGGGCAGTTGTAGCCAAACTCGCGGCAAGGCTTGTCGGGGGAACAATTGGAGATTAGTATAGGAATCAAAGGATCAGGAGTTAATAAGAGCTAAAGGTCGAAGCCCAAGGCCCCGGCAAGATCTTGCCGGGGTGATTCGCAAAGCCCGGCAAGACTTGGGCCCGGCAAGATTTGCGTCCCGGCAAGATTCTACCACTGTTCCACCGCTTCAGCACAACAATCAACCTGGCATCCTGGGCCCATTCCTGGATGCATGGCAGGGTACCAGTGGAGGAGAGCTTAAGCGGTGCTGATGGGACATCCCCTTTTTCCATCCCCAAGAAATGAGGACACCTAAACGGACACCTCACGGTGCATTAAATGCATTTGTCCTAAACCGTCAGTGGTTAGGTATGATTACCCTGTAGCTACTTTACACCTCAATGTATGTACATTTTGCCACTGTGGAGACCCCTTGGAGCATATAAAAGGAGGCCCAAGGCAACTGCTACAGGGGGAGGAAGACTCTCGGCCCATTCTGCATGTGTAGCTGCTGCTTGAACATTCTGTTCATCGCAAGCGCTCCTGTAACTGGGACGAACCCCCAACCAATAAATGAAAGGAGTAGGGTTTTACGCTGATTAGCGGCCCGAACCTGGATAAAAATCCCCTCGCGCTGTTCATTGGTTCTGCTCTTTGTGCACGCCTCTCCCCTCTGCCAAACCGTAGAAGGGATCCCCGCGGTCCCATAGGTGTCGTACGCTGACACTCTCAAACCACCTGTATGGTCAAGAGCGCGAGGAAGGTTTTCATACAACAGCCACGGTTCAATATTGAAGTGTTCCCGAAGAGGACGAAGGATGGACGGTCAATCATCCAAAGGCACTAGCCTAAAGTTGCAAAGACCTTCAACATCAATGAAGGCTCAATATTCGCCTTCCGCTTCAGTAGTTTTCCAGATGAGATTCATCTATCTATGTTCCATCTATGATGCTAATTTCGAAAGGTTGTAGATGTGCATGTGAAAGTTGGTGCTGGTGAAGTTGTGTAATGGGGTAGCTGAGTGCTGAAGCTATATGATGTTGTACTCTAATGTATTTCAATTATGAAATCCTGCTTCCTTAATATGGAAATGCAATATATTGTGTGCTTAATATGAAATGTCAATTAGATTAATAAATTGATTATTAATAATAGGCCAATTAACCTGCTAATTGGGTTTTTCTATTGCAAACGGTTATTGAGAAAACACCGTGGGCGATGACCTCAGGCAACGCACACAGTTTCTAGGAATAAACCGTGTTGGATCAATGAATAATCACACACGACATCCTCTTGAAAACTATTTGCGTTAGGCCACCTTGCGCAAACGTTTACCACATAAAAACTGTGTGTGATGGACAGCCTTTGCCACACAGTTTCTTCTACGCATCGTGTGTGATGCATTCAATAACGCAAATGATAAAACTGTTAATATCGTGTGCAATGGCAACGCTATCACAAATGATTTAACGAGGAAAATTGTGTGTGATGTACCTGCGAACGGAAATGCTTTCCTTGGAGCGACTGTGTGGGATGTATATACGAACGGAAACGTTTAGCGGGGACTGACTATGTGGGATGTGCTTACGACCGGAAATGATTTCGCCTGTATAATTGTATTTTTTTGGCACTACTGTATGTATCACCGCATTTGATCGCTCGCCGATCGCACACGACCTCATTTTTCAAGCGTGTGTGCGAGGAGGCCATTTCCCCGATGGTTTCTGGGTCGTGTGGGAAGGACCCCCCTATCGCAGTCACTCACTAGGTGACGGTTCAGAACGCCATCACGGAAAGGGGTTAAAACCCGTTTGTATAGCACCTCGCTGTACCAGTGATGCCTTGGATCTGCCATTTTTTGCTCATGTAATGCATCGAAGTGCTTCCACGCAGAACCATTCGATGTGTGTACCATCATCAGATTCCTATCTGCATCTAGTTCGATTATTTTGCCCATTTTGTGCCATGTCATCTGTCTTGTCATCGCTTCGACCATGAAAAGATGTTGAAGTCTTGGTACAATTGGCAAATACCGAAGAACATTAACGGGGATTTTGGTCTACGTCTTCTCACCCATACCGTTGTCTACCACAACATACCTGGAAGACTTGCAAATGGGACAATAGTTCAAGTCTGCATACTCAAGCCTAAATACGGCACATCCTTTCTCACAGGCATGTATCTTCTCATAGGGCATCTTAAGTGCACGGAGGATTTTGTCCGACTGGTACATGTTTGCAGGCATTACATGGCCTTTGGGTAGAAAGCGTCCAAATACTGTCATCATCGCGTCGTAGCATTCTCTGCCAAAGTTGAATTGAGCCTTCAGAGCCATTACCTGTGAGATGGCATCCAGCTGACAAAGCTCAGTGTGCTCATGGATTGGACGTTTTTTAGACTCCAACATTTCATTAAAGGCCTTTGCAGATTCCTCCATCTCATCGTCCGAATCCCGAGAATCATCAAAGTCTTGCACCATGTCTTCCATCCCGGTACCATGCTCATCGATGCGACGAACCACCTCAGCTCTGGCACGTTGGGTAGACTCACCATGAATTGTCCACAACGTATAACCGGGCGTAAAACCTCTCTTCTGCAGGTGTTTGCCCATTTCACCCTCTGTCCTCTTTTCCCAATTGTCGCACCAGACACAGGGGCACCAGGTTTTCCTCTGGCCATTTGCAAATGCGGCTTTCACAAACCCCTTGGTTTTTGTTAACAATTCATTGGTCATCTCTTTCTGACTAGTGTGACCGGTGTACATCCACGCATGATCACTCATCTTGGCTTGCCTAGCTACTGGACACACAAGAAACACATATATAATTCACCATGTATATATTCATCAGTTAACCTAGTTTGTAAATTTTATTACGTCCATGCAACCTACACTCTAATAGGTAAAGATAGGTCCTAATCCCACCCGAGTATGTGTAGACTGGGTTCATTTTCCCATGCTCTGCTCTGGATCCGATGCAAAATTTCGGCAGCACCTCCTCGCTGTTCTCCTGATACACGTCTCTGCAATAAACAAAGAGGATGTGTACCCGGAGAACAACACGGAGTCACTGACAAAATTTATGCGTCGGATTCGGAGCAGAGCATATGGGAAAATGAACCCAATCTACACATACTCGGGCTGTCCATGGATAACGTTGGACATTTCGAATGAATCACGGTTATAAATATGCAAATGCTTGCATATTTATAATTGTAACCCTTTCGAACGGGAGACGCATACTAGTCACGCATACTGATGATTGAAGACACCTATAGCTAGCAAGTTTATCGGCATGAACACCGGAACAGAGAAAATAATTAAGGGGGGAGGAGAAGATGTCATTTGTGCTCACCCACGAACGAAGGGTCGGAGCTCATCGAACACCAGACCCTCGCAGGGATGAAACAACTGCACATTGAAATCCAAAGATGAGTAACATAGCATTATTATTTTTTCCATCAACCTAACAAAATATTTACAATAGGATGCCACCGCCAATTTGTAAAAAAATGATTCGCACTGCTCGTTCCTCGACCCTCGACCCCTTGGCGACCCTCGACCCCTCGGAGATCCTCGACCATTGACCCCTCGACCCTCGACCTTCTTTTCCTTCTCTTCTTTCTTTTTCTAGTTTTTCTACTTCTTTTTTTCAACATCTTCTTCTTCCTCTTCTTCTTCTTCTTCTTCTTCTTCTTCTTCTTCTTCTTCTTCTTCTTGTTCCTTTTCTTCTTCTTCTTATTTTTTTTCATCTTTCTTCTTTCTTCTTAACCTAAACTAAACCTAAACTAAACTAAATCTAAGCATAAACCTAAAAAACAAAAAAAACCTAAACCTAAGCCTAAACTAAATTAAATCTAAACCTAAACCTAAAACTAAAATAAATCTAACTACACTAATAGAGAAAAAAATGAAAAAAAGAGAGGGGGAGGGGGCTCACTTGAATGGGGGAGGTGGAGGCCGATGGAGGACGGGGGCGGGGCTGCCTAAGGCGGCCGTGGCAGGGCCCGGGGGCGCCGGGCGGTGGGGTGGTGTGGGGCGGCAGGGGTGTCG